>OY755044.1:71109333-72309333 GCA_963576565.1 Aspidapion aeneum
CAGACAGACAGACAGACAGACAGACAGACAGACAGACAGACAGACAGACAGACAGACAGACAGACAGACAGACAGACAGACAGACAGACAGACAGACAGACAGACAGACAGACAGACAGACAGACAGACAGACAGACAGACAGACAGACAGACAGACAGACAGACAGACAGACAGACAGACAGACAGACAGACAGACAGACAGACAGACAGACAGACAGACAGACAGACAGACAGACAGACAGACAGACAGACAGACAGACAGACAGACAGACAGACAGACAGACAGACAGACAGACAGACAGACAGACAGACAGACAGACAGACAGACAGACAGACAGACAGACAGACAGACAGACAGACAGACAGACAGACAGACAGACAGACAGACAGACAGACAGACAGACAGACAGACAGACAGACAGACAGACAGACAGACAGACAGACAGACAGACAGACAGACAGACAGACAGACAGACAGACAGACAGACAGACAGACAGACAGACAGACAGACAGACAGACAGACAGACAGACAGACAGACAGACAGACAGACAGACAGACAGACAGACAGACAGACAGACAGACAGACAGACAGACAGACAGACAGACAGACAGACAGACAGACAGACAGACAGACAGACAGACAGACAGACAGACAGACAGACAGACAGACAGACAGACAGACAGACAGACAGACAGACAGACAGACAGACAGACAGACAGACAGACAGACAGACAGACAGACAGACAGACAGACAGACAGACAGACAGACAGACAGACAGACAGACAGACAGACAGACAGACAGACAGACAGACAGACAGACAGACAGACAGACAGACAGACAGACAGACAGACAGACAGACAGACAGACAGACAGACAGACAGACAGACAGACAGACAGACAGACAGACAGACAGACAGACAGACAGACAGACAGACAGACAGACAGACAGACAGACAGACAGACAGACAGACAGACAGACAGACAGACAGACAGACAGACAGACAGACAGACAGACAGACAGACAGACAGACAGACAGACAGACAGACAGACAGACAGACAGACAGACAGACAGACAGACAGACAGACAGACAGACAGACAGACAGACAGACAGACAGACAGACAGACAGACAGACAGACAGACAGACAGACAGACACCTATACGGACATAAGAGGCGCTGTGGGGATTCCTACTTTTCACATGCGTTGCGCGGACCACTAGATAGAATAGAGATAAATTAAATGTTTAACAACAAGTGTTTTTTGAGGCGCTCCAGTAAGGTGGAAACCTACTCAAAATTTTCAAAAATGTCAAAATAAAGAAAATCTGTCAAACAGGTTTCACATGCGATGTGAGGTCCCTACGTTGTGAGGTCCATAAACGATGTGTGGTCCTTAGTGACGTCGGCGTCGCGGCGCCTCGAAAAGTATGAAAATCGAAATGTCGCGTCGTTACGCGGTCCGCTAGAACAAATGGCTGAGATAAGTACGATAGGGATTTATTTCCCAAACGAACCGATATTTTATGTATATTGTGTGGATTTTTTGCGACACGAGGCTTTAACAGGGTAAAAACTTGGACAGCGCTTCGCTACGTGGACTGCCTGAATTAATAGCTACTCTAGAAAAATAAAAATCAAATTTGAATTTATTGGATAAAAACTAAATTTCTTAGACAGAGTTCTGTTTATGAAATTTACTTTATGCCTAGTACAATATTTATACACGCCCCAGCTGGCGTAAACTTCAATACTCCACTCAGCGTAAATATGGCTATTTAATAATTTGGGCACTGGCCAGTTTATCCGTTAATATAAAGGGGACCATTTACGAATAAATGAATATAAAAATATTGTTATAATTTTAACAAATTTCAATCTTAAAATTCAAATGGTGGATAGAATCAAACTTGACCCCTTATAGGGCTTGTCTATTCTTATATTTTGAGGAAATTCTGAACTCATTCTTTCATTGCCGTGCTAATTGTGTCTGAATTCATTTCCTTAATTATTACTGAACCTATTTAGATGAAAAAAGGCATAATCGTAAAAATCAATATCAACATTTTCCTAGGTATATAATTATCCAGTTCGGTTCAGTTTGCTTTATGCTCGAAATAAAAAGTTATTTTTCGACAACCACCAAATCGATTTCAACGGCTCCTAGCTTATTGTGTGCTAGAAATAAAGCTTTTATTATAAATCCAAAACTATTTCTAAAAAAATTCTGGATTAAATAAATAAAAGGGCCTCTTTAATGGGTCAAGTTTGATTCTGCCCGCTATTTTGGATTTTAAGATAGATTAAAAAGAAAGATTTTTATACATACAGTCGAACCTCTCTAACTCGAACCTCTATAACTTGAACCTTTCTATTACTCGAACCTTTTAAGTGGTCCCTGCCCTTTTTATATGTATTTTCACCCCTTTAATTCGAATTTTTATAACTCGAACTCTCCATAACTCGAACTGTTTTGGTTGTCCCTTTGAGTTCGAGTTATAGAGGTTCAACTGTATATATATATATATATATATATATATATATATATATATATATATATATATATATATATATATATATACGTTTTTTCACCGAAAACTGTTAATGTCCTATATCTTAAAAACGGTAACGAATTTGGAAAAACCCTCGGACACGTCGATTTTGTTTGCGCAGGGGACACTTTTTGAAATTTTTGTAGCACGCACCATCTTCGAGGGGATACACTTTACCCCTATATTTTGAATAGGGAAAGTGGGTCTAGTAGTACTTTGTTTTGAGGTTCGTTTGAATATCTTTACAACCGTGTAAGAGTTTCGAAAATCCATCGATTTCTTTTTGAGATATTTGCTTTCAAATTTTCAAATTTAACATGGAATGATAAAATAAAAATTAAATCCGAAAAATATAAAATTTTGATTTTTTGTAAACAGGAAACACTCATAAAGAATATACGCATGATTCGTGAATTTTTTTTTAATCACAAAATAGTAGACGCCCCTGGTGTATTAACGGCTATGTAAATGTTATAACTACACACATGGTTTAAAAGAAAATTTAATTGTCTATAACACATGGTAAAACGTTTTTCTCGATAGAGCTGGTTTTACAAAAAATTGGTAAAATACTTGATAACAATCCTTATTTTTTATGATTAAAAAAAATCCCTAAATATGTTGTATATTCTTTGAGTGTTCCCCGTTAACAACAACCCACTAGATAAGGTAAATGTGCCAGTAGTCGGCCACCTAACAGTATTTCTCAAACAAAATTAATTTAAAGAAATATATACTTAGGTGCAGTCCATCGTTGGTATTGCATAACTATTCCTAGATAATGCCTGTGTTTTCTCTAAAACTCAAAAATGGCCTTATTACAGAGATAAAAAATTTAAAAAGAAAAATATGAAAAATTTACAAGAATTCCAGTACTCGGCCACTAAAAATCTAATGTCGGCCAATTTTCAACCAGTAGTTGGCCTAGATATTTTATACTAGATGAAATAAAAATCAAATAGGAACAAACTTTCTTATTTTCTTATTTACAAACATCCAAAAAGAATTAAGATACTATAAAAACGTTAAAAAAACGTTACAAAGAAAAACAAATACAGTACAGTCCTGATCATCCGAAATAATGTGGACCAAAGTGATTTCGGGTTATCGAAATTTCGGTTAATCCGATTTTGTTTTTGTAAAATATTTGAGAATAAAACTACTCCTTTTGCACCTCCATAAACCTAGCAAACCCACCTCAATAAAAATTTAAAAAATGTTTTCTAGAATTGTGTGCTTTTTATGTGCTAATTTCGTCCACTTTTTAAAATTTTTGTGCTTCTTTGGTTTCTAAGGAAATTTAAAAAAATGATTGACTTGCTGGCTTGCTAGGTTTATATAAAGCTAGCACGCCAATCATTTTTTTAAATTTCCGTGGAAACCAAAGGAGCACAAAAATTTTTAAAAGTGGAGGAAATTAGTACATAAAGAGCACATAATTTGGAATGTATTTTATTTATTTTTATTGAGGTGGGCTTGCTGGGTTTATATAAACCTAGCAAGCCCACACATTAATTAAAAAAGCTTAAAAACTTGGTAAATGAAATTTTTTTTTAGCAAACGGGAGCACATAAAAAGCACTTAATTTTCACATTTAAATATTATACAAATATTTATCATTTCTGTATGGGCATGTTAGCTTTATATAAAGCTAGCACGCCAATCAGTTTTTTAAATTTCCGTGGAAACCAAAGGAGCACAAGAATTTTAAAAAGTGGACGAAATTAGCACATAAAAGCACATAATTCAGGAATGTATTTTATTTATTTTTATTGAGGTGGGCTTGCTAGGTTTATATACACCTAGCCAGCCCACACATTAAAAAAAGAGGTTAAAAACTTGGTAAATGGAAGTTTCTTTTACATAAAAAGCTTTTAATTTTCACATATAAATATTATAATATATTTATCATTTCTATATGGGCTTGCTAGCATAAAGCTAGCACGCCAATCATTTTTTTAAATTGCCGTGGAAACCAAAGGAGCACAACATTTTTAAAAAGTGAACGAAATTAGCACATAGAAAGCACATAATTCTGGAATATATTTTTTTAATTTTTATTAAGGTGGACTTGCTAGGTTTATGGAGGTTTTTTTTTGCGCTAATAACAGTCGTTAATACATACTTGTAACACTCTGTCGGCTAACTAAAACAATTCGCATTTTAGACCGTCATATTGCCGTGAAACCCCGATGGGAACCACCTAGCAGTATAGGTGAATCCCAGACGCGTTTCGTATAATGCGAATCTTTTCGGTTAATCGGAATTTTTGTTTTTAAATAGTTTGTTTCGGATAAACCGGATTTCGGAAAATCGTGATTTGGATAATCGGGATTGTACTGTAGTTAATTAAAAAAATCTTAAAAAAAAGGTAACATCTCGGTAATATTTTTTTAAGTACAATAAACAAGTAGATATTTTTTGATTAAACCAGTGGCTTTAGTTAGATTGCCTAAAATGGTAATAAAACACCAAAAAAAAAAAAAACGAAAAAGAAGACAAGTATTTTTTGATTCAACCAGTGGTTTTAGTTGGATTGCCTAAAATGGTAATAAAACACCAGAAAAAAAACGAAAAAGAAAACAAGTATTTTTTGGTTAAACCAGTGGCTTTAGTTGGATTGCCTGAAATGGTAGATAATAAAACTCTAAAAAAAAAACGAAAAAGAAAACAAGTATTTTGTTAATTAAACCAGTGGCTTTAGTTAGAATACCTAAAATGGCAATAAAACATGAAAATGAAAACAAAATTCTACATCAAAACGAAAACAAAGGTCATGCGATGCAATTTCACACATGCGCAAAAATAAAAATATCTATTTTTTTTTTATTTTAATATTTATATTTATTTTTATTTGTATAAACTCAGCATAATATGGCTGAATACTGACCAAACAAATCCTGAAGTCAGTCTGCTTTAAAAGTATTGTAGTTCAAGCGGCCGACTACTGGTTTTGAAAAAAATGTTCAGTCGGCCGCCCGGTCGACTAGTAGATTTTTAGAATTATGCGCTACCAGTAGTCGGCCATCACAAAAAAAACTAGGTTGTGATTATTTTTTTCGATTTTTAGCTTTAAATGACTCCAAAAATACCTCCCAAATAATATGCAATCTAAAATTTTAGTAAGCAGACTTTACAGTTCACTAAAAAATACTATTTCCCACACCACCTACATGTAGCAAAAATTTTAAACTTTCGTACTTTAAACGAACATAACGTGCACGGCAATTTCAAACTGTCATTTTAAAATGACAGTATTTTCTATTTATATAAAAACTCTTGGTATGAATAGAAAAATGGAATAAAAATGCATAGGATTAGCGCTGAATTTTCTAATTACTGAATTTTCTAATTACAGCCGAACCTCTATAACTCGAACTCAAAGGCACAACCAAAACAGTTCGAGTTATAGAGAGTTCGAGTTATAGAAATTCGAATGAAACTGGTTAAAATACATATAAAAAGAGCAGGGACCACTTAAAAGGTTCGAGTTATACAGAGGTTCGAGTTATAGAGGTTCGAGTTAGAGAGGTTCGACTGTACATTATTTTTCTTATTTTTTTTATAAAAATCACCAAGATGGCCGAGTACCGGCTGGGGGCCGACTACTGGCGCATTTACCCTGCATATCGTCTTAAGGATAATTTTATTTTCAAGAATACAGAGTTAAAACCGATTTTTTAGAAAGCTTAGTTTTTAAGAAAATTAAATAAAGCAAGATTTTTTTTTTTTTAATTAATAAAAAAATAACCTCAATATGCGGACGCCCCTGGAGTGTCGATAATAACTTTAAAACAATTTTGTGACAAACCGTTTAAAAGTACATTTTATTTTCTCTAAAAAAGGCCTTTTTCCCTAAAATGCTTGGTTTTTTGAAAACTGAATCACACCTAAAAAAAACATTATTTTTTTGTGATCTTAAAAAATAACCCCAATTTATGCATACCAATTAAGTGCTAACCGTAGACTTTGGTGATACATCGTTTAAAAGATAATATAATTTTCCATAATTAAGTTGATTATGTATACACACTTTCTGTAACCTTTTGAGAAAATGACATAAAACTGAATAATTTCGGTTTATTTTGCATATCATGGAAATACATGGGAAACGGGTGTACTGACAATACTTCAGGGTTCGTATCTCAGCAAGGGTACTACCCAGAAAACTCAGTGATATCTCATTTTATTGGCTATTAGTTATTCTTTAGTTTATGTTTTTGCAGATTTTTCCAAAAATAAGCAGTTTCGAAGTTAAAGGCCAAAAATAAAAACATTGGTCAAAATCCAAAATGGCGGCGAAATGATTAGCGTCATAACTCGAAAACCATTTGTCTGACAAAAAACGTACAATAATGCTTTTGTAGGAAGCTTTATTGTCTTCAACTCTTGTATAAAACTTTTTTTCTAAAATGTACAGGGGCCAAGTAATTTTAAATATAACCTTTTGGTGCACAGTAAATCCAAGATGGCGAGAGGAGCCTCCCCCAAGGTCGAAAGCTCAATTTTCTTTAGGATTCCAACGTGAACAACATAATTATGTGAAAATCGCTACTAAACCGAACCGAACCGAACCGAACCTTTGGCAAGCTGGAGGTATTTTTTTCGCTTGAATGACTGTCCTAGGTGGTTAAGCTTACATATTTTTTGGATGAGATAGAAAGTTTTTGGCTTAAATAAGTTCAATCTCAATTTAATTTGAAATTATAAATTTACTATTTAGTAATTTTTCTTGGAAAAAAAGTTCTTAGGGAACGTCCTTAAATTACCTAACGCTATTGCGCATTTTTGATCCCCCCTCCCCCCCCTCGTAACGCATTTTCAAGAAAAAACACATTAAAAAAGCATTGAGTGTAACGCAAGGCCAAACCCCCCCCCCCCCCTCCCCCCTAGAGCGTTACGTAATTTAAGGACAGTCCCTTAATTTCCCAAGGTCTTTGTCATTATCCACATTCCCTTGTTATCCATGTGTTAAGAAAAAGAACCACTTACCTTGCAAAAATTTCCTAACATTTGGTAATTTAAGTCTCACGCACTGTAATAACTGTCAAGCACCCGAATTTGCTGAATTATGAAATACAACTCTCTAGGCACGTGCCCGGCGTTAAGGCGTTTGATTAACTGGACCTCACATCGTAGGAATGTGTCCGAATTTTCACACATGACCAACAGAGGCACGCACAGGTGATGGCGTAACATACCTTGTGAGGACACACGCCAACCCCTCACCGGAGCTGCGAGGTCCGTTGACCTTGTGTTTAGACCTTATTTCGGTACTCTTCATAAAACTTTAAAAATCACTTAAATTTTTACCTGGACCACACAACGCATGTGAAAAACAGGAATTTAGCTCCAACAAATTTCTTGAGAGTATCGTAGAGTGCGCTTTTAGTGTGTATGCGAGTGGACCTAGAAATCATTGTGAGGACCCAACTCTTTGGGTATGTATTGTGTAAATTTAACACACACTTTGGTAATTTTAAAGTCTGGCCCTTACATCGTCGGTTCTGTTCGGTTTGGTTTGGATACCTAAACGCCTTTGATCAAACGTGTTTACCAAGTGCATTTTTAAATTTTTTATAATAGCATAGAATTGTCTGATCCTTACAGCATCGTATAGATATTAGGGACCTATTCCATTTCCCATTTTTCTCAAGCCAAGTTTAGAAAAACATTTCCAAACTAGTAAGAACCTTTCATTTTGAAATTTGTATTGGAGAACTTGGCTTTACTTTTATCTCAATTCTTTTTACGGAATGCCATTTTCGCGTACTTGCCTTTTTTTACATGAAATAATTTTGTTATGATTAATTTTACATTTATAGGGAAGGAAAATTATTTAATATTTTGGGGTTTTTAAATTTTTTCCTATAGTTTTATCATATTTCCTATCAGTCTGCCAAATCCCAGCTGTCTAGCGCTTCTTGAAATGGGCAATTCTACTTTTACATAACTTTACATGTACCGGGAAGGGAATAAATTAGAAATATGGGGTTTTTTTATTTTTTCTAATGGTTTGGTCATAATTTCAACCAGTCTGTCAAAATTCAGCTTTGGAGCATGTCTAGAAGTACAGTAGAATTTTGATGATCTATACGTGAGTGAGAGAGTGAGTGAGTGAGTGAGTGGCAATTTAGACGTTTTTTTTTTAATTTCGTAACTACTTTACTACTTTATGGAAGTCCATGAAACTCGGAGGGTTTATTTTTTGAGAAAATTTGGAAAACCCTAAACATTTTAGGTTTTGGGGGGTCTAGGGGGTTTTTGGAGGTTTTGCAGCTAAAATTTAAAAAACTAATATAATTTATGTTAGATTTTACACATTTTTTATGCATTTATGTGTCATTGTGGCTCTAGAGCATTAACTTGGGGAGGATAAAATTTTTTTACCAAAAACTGGCTTGGTAACATCAAGACCGTTAACCTGTGACCTATTCTCAGCTAGAAACCATGGTCAAACTTTGGTCCTCATATTTACCATAATCTACTACCTTTGGCGCCTACATTAATATCTAAAGGCACCTTAAATAATATGAAGAATAGTAATATTGGCAATATATTTTGTAACATATTTGTTATGTTATGAAAAAAAAACAGATTTAAGAATAATTTTTTTTTTTAAATAATTATTATCTTTATTGTAATGCCGAATTCCAAAAAATTTCAATTGTCTGTTGCCATTTTTAAGAAAGTTATTAAAAATATTTTTTTTATTTGACACCCTATATCTAAAAAACAAAACAAAATATATATATAGCCAGTGGCGCACCTAGGAGGAATTTTTCTTGGAAGGGGGTTCGGTTCGGTTCGGTTCGGGGGGAGGCCTCATGATGTCGTATTTTGTGCTATTTTATCGTTTTATTTATGAAATATGTGGAAAATACCTAAAAAAATCTAAGGTTTTGAGGGGGGTGGGGCGCGGCTCAATAAATAATAAAATATGGATTCGATTTTAATTTTTTGTTTTGTATTTAATCGCTTGATAAGATTTAGCAAATTAATTAAAAGTAATACTGATTTTGCTCTCGCATGTCTTTTCGAGATATAGATCAAAAACTGAAAATTAAAAAACTGTTTCTTTTTAAAAACACAAGGTCGGTTTTCTCGTCTTTACAGTATCTGGGTGCGATGAGGGATGTTAATTTTGTGGTTTTTTAAGAAATTGATTCAAACCGACGGCGACTCTGTCTAGTAGATCAAAAACAAATATCCAAAATTTTCTGAGATAGTCCCATTCAAATGTTTAAGGCTATACACTGAATGTACCTCGGAAACTACCAAACCAATCTAAATTTGGTTTTCGTTTTAAATAAGAGGGGCTTTCCTATGACTTCCGTAAAAAGTAGGGTGGATGTATTCTAAAAACTCGATTTAAAAAAAAATAGTTGACTTTCTTATGTTGACATGATTTTTACAATTATTATCTTAGAAACAAAATTTCGGACTTCCATTGTCTTTATTTCTGTTAAAGTATCTCTATCCATTTTCAAGTGTGAATCATTTAGACTTGAAAATGGTTCGAGATACTTACTAACCAAAACGCCCTGTTTAAAATAAATAATGACAATGGAAGTCCGAAATTTTTTTCTACCCAATCATTGTCTACGAGTTTTAAACAAGGAATTACTTTGTTATGGGCTCACTCGCTGGCACCATTTAAGTAAAGAAATAACACAAAGACTTGCAGTGGTAACTTGATGAGGAAAAAAGCTGGAGGGGGCGAATATTCCCCGTTTTGCTCCAGGCGGCCAGTAGTCTAGCGATGCCGACGGCCTTTTCATCATTTAAATTACAGCCACCTTTTTCACTTAAATATTAAAAAAATTTAAAAATTTATTTATTGGTTCATCTATAGATACCGATTACATCAAGATAAAAAATTAGAAAAAATGTTGCGATTCCTTAAATTTACAGGGTGTTTTATCTTCTTAATTGGCCAAAGCATATCTATGGTTTATGATTTTTCCTGAAAAAATACAAACAAAAAAAAAATTACTACTGTTTAGAAATAAGAAGAAATAAAATTGACAAATAATCGCATCAGTGACCTTAGTACATGACAATAAATTTAAAAAACCGCCATTTTGAAAATGTGACACATTTTTCTAATTAGACTAGGTACCTATTGCCACACTTTTACGACACTGGACGCCACTATACCCCCAAATTCGATTTCTTTGGAAGTCTCGACCCTCCCTTCCAAATGTCCAGTAAAAAGGAAAGCGAATTTTTTTAACTCTGCCTTTTGGGAGCGGGGCTTAACTTGCCTAAAAAAATACCTAAAAAAATTAAATACTGAGTGATACGTTTCTTTAAAGGAAACTTTTCACTGGCTATTTCACTTTATGACTAAATATACCCTAAAAATTAAAAGTTCAGATGAAATTCATCTAAATAGTTATACTCAAAATAGACTATACAAAAACGATTTGAGCAGAAATTCAATTTTTATGAACATCAAAGTTATAGCCCCCCTCCCAAAACGCAGAGTTATATAACACTGCAGGACTAGGTATTCTAATTAGAAAAATGTTCCACAATGTTGGTAGCCGACAAGGTTTTAAACAGTGGAAGGCCAAGGCCCGTCTTGGCCCTTCAATGTGACGCCGCTGATGTCATATGCAAGGGGGGGTGTCAGAATGAAAAAAAAAAAGATGTTTTCCTTAAAGGAAAACATCTTTTTTTAATAAAACGTATATTGATTCACACCTTGGGCGCCTCAATAGGATTGCTCTCTTGCCCATATACATTTAAGTACGGCCAAGGCCTCCGCGCACTTACACAAGAATTTTTCTCTTTTGGCATTTATACTACTTCTCAGCCCTACTCTAAAATTTTTAAAGGCATTAGACAAAATATTGGAGTACATATCTTTTTTCAAAGAAATATAAAAAATCAAACGGGTCACATTTTCAAAATGACGATTTTTTAATTTATTGTCTTGTACTTTTCTTAAAGCCGCTTGTTCTTATTTCTAAACAGTAGTAAAATTTTTATTTGCAAAATTCGTATTTTTTCAGGAAAAATCATAAACCATAAACACTCTGTAGATATAGTAATCGCAACATTTTTTTAAAATTTTTATCTGCGTGTGATTGGTATCTATAGAGGAACCAAAAAATAATTTTTTTAAAAATCAAAATTGCAAAAGGTGGCTGGGTTGACATGGAAAGCCTCATAATAATAATATAATTATTTTGTTGACCACCTGTGCGTTAACACTCTTGGACATGTGACCTATGAAAATTCGTACCTAGCACACGATGTGAGGTTCATTACATATTGTTAATATATGATAATTTTGTATAAAACTCTATTTCAATCTTGTATGTGTATAAAATGCTTTTTTTAATAGGCGGCTAAATTAATTAACTTATAACTGAATCCCAAAACTCCTATTTTACTTTTGTATTTGCATTCATATCATTTGATAAATGAATATGTGAAGTAGCACTTTTTTTCTCGTGTCAAAAGTTTGCTAAGGATGCGTAGGGTAGCTCAATCTTACCTAACCCGAGCCCATGAAGGGTAACAATTTGCTTATGGATGTAAACACTTTTTGACACGTGAATATCTGAGGGCATAGTAGTACCCGGCCAAGTTCGCGCAGCTGCTGTACCATCTTTTTTTGAAACATTTCAGCCCATATTCGACCTATCTAAAACTCTACTTCGGAATGAGCTACGAAACTCAAACTTTGCGCAGTCGTAGATTTTTATAGAGCTAAAAACTCCTCCAAGTTTCATAGACTTCCATAAAGTAGTAAAGTCGTTACGAAATTTCAAAAAACGTCGAAATTGCCACTAACTCACTCACTCACTCATGTAGCAGACTGATAAAAATGATGACCAAACCGTTGGAAAAAATCAAAAAAACTCAAAATTCTAATTTACTTCCCTCCCCTATACAAGTAAAGTTATGTAAAAGTTACATTGCCTTCTTCCAAAAATGCTACAGAACTAAGCTTTGGCAGATTGATATAAATTTGATAAAGTTTTCGGAAAAAATGTGAAAACCCGAAAATTTTAATTTAGTTCCCTCCCCTATAAATATAAAATTATGTAAAAGTAACATTGCCCACTTGGAAGGCCGATAGGAACCATGATAAAGCTATAGAAAAAATAAAAGGCCTCAAAATTTTAATTTACTTCCCTCTCTTATAAATGTAAAGTTATGTAAAATTAACATTGCCTAGTTCCAGAAATGCTAGCGAGCAGAGCTTTGGCAGATTAATATGAGCTATGATAAAATTTTTGCAAAAATGTAAAAATCCCAAATCTTTAATTTACTTCCCTCCCCTATAAATGTAAAATTATGTAAAAGTAACATTGCCTACTTGGAAGGTCGATAGGAACCATGATAAAACTAAAGAAACAAATAAAAGACCTCAAAATTTTAACTTACTTCCCTCCCTACATTTATAGGTAAAGTTATGTTACATTTTTAGGTAAAGTTATGTAAAACCAACATTGCCCACTTCCAGAAACTCTAAAGAGCTGATCTTTGAAAGGCTGATAGGAACTATGATAAAAATAAGGCATTGCAAAAGTTTTGAACAATATTCCGCATATTTTACTACTTTGAAACTTAAATTTTATCCAAATCCTTTAAAAAGGGAGTGAAATCATAACAAAAACATTTCATGTAAAAAAAGCCAAGTACGCGAAAATGGTATTGCCTAAAAAGAATTGAGATAAAAGCAAAGCCAAGTTCTCCAATACAAATTTTAAAATGAAACGTTTTTACTGGTTTGGAAATATTTTTCTAAACTTGTCATAGGAGCGGCATAGGGTATAAAAAATGCGTTCGGCCTGCTGCGAATTGATGACTGATGTCAAGGTATATTTTCTAAATCTATGATGACTATTTACTACGAAAATACATTGTGTCCACTAATATTTAAAAATAAAAATTTAAATTAACTATATCTTAGCAACGAATAAAGCTCAAAAAAACATATTTGGAATTGATGTGCCGGTTCAAAAAGCTTTTTATCTTTTTAGGACAAAGTTGGTATCTCATAAACCAAACAAAATAATTTCAAAAAATTAATTTTTCAAAATTCAAATTTTATTCGTTTTTAAAATAATAAACTTTTTAGAATTTGAAAAAAAATCTTAAATAACGAAGGAAACTTATAGTTTTTGAAGTTAGGGGGCCAAACATTTCATCTCCATTTTTGTTTTGTCTATTTTTGTTAGTTGCCTTTAATTTACTCATTTTTTAAAAGATGTTTAAACTAAATAACTAAGTTATGTGTATGTATAATGCTCTTGCTGAGGCCGAAAGAGTGTAGATATGGCACCCGTGCTACAATAGTGTCACAACTCAAAATTGTTGTGTATTTTAGTTTTGACACTATTGTACTATTCCCCCCAATGCAAGGGCATGCGAATTCTGTCTCAAATGGATACGCACCTTTTGATACACATTTCCCAATGTCTGCAAACATTACATTCATTAAAATTACATACAAAAAACAAATTTAAAAAGACACATCACTATACGAAACATTTTTAAAAATCAATAATTAAATCACTATTCTATATGACTATTATTTATACTAATAAAATACTTTAATTTAAAATTTTGTTTAGCAGCGTGATATGTGTATGTTGGGTGGTGTCTCTTTATTATATATATAATATATAGTTAGTATAGTAGCATTTTTTTACGGAGAACAGTGACTTTGGGGTCCCTTTTCCTGGTGGTTAAAAAATATCTCTTTGAAAATGATGGACGAATGTCTTTAAATTTTATAATAGTTTGAATTACTTATTTTAAATTGGCTTATTTACCAGATTGGCCAAAAAAACTGGGCAAATTATTTTTCGTTATAATTTTTATTTATCACCGATTTTAATGGAACAAAGTGCACTTTTATACCTGTGGTCAAAAATCTTTCTTTTTAATCCGTCGTAAAATCCAAAATAGGGGACAGAATCAATCTTGACCCATTAAAGAGACTCGTTTATCTTTATGTTCCAGAATTTGTTTTGGACTTATAAAAAAAAGCTCTATTTCTGCCACACAATAAGTAGGGGCCGTTGAACTCGGCTTGGTGGTTGTCGAAAAATAAATTTATTTCAAGCAACGAACTGGATAATTATATATAGGAAAACTTCGATATTGATTTTTACAATTATGCGTTTTTTCATCAAAATAGTTTCAGTAATAATGAGTCAATGAGTAAATTAATACAGACACAATTGGCAAGGCAATGAGAGAATAAGTTCAGAACTTTCTCAAAATATAAAAATAAAAATATACAAGACGTATAAGTGGTCAAGTTTGATTCTATTCACCATTTGGATTTTAAGATAACTGAAATTGGTTAAAATGTTCATAGGGCCTCGTATCGTAAAAAATCCACACATCATACATAAAACATCGGTCCGCCTGGATAATAGATCCCTATCGTCCTTATCTTAGCCATTTGTTCTAACGGACCGCGCAACGACCGACGCAACATTTCGATTTTCATACTTTTCGAGGTGACGTCTCTAAGTACCTCACATCGTTTATGGACCTCACAACGTAGGGACCTGTTTAAAAGATTTTTTCTATTTTGACATTTTTGAAAATTTTAAATAGGTTTCCACCTTACTGGAGCACCTCGAAAAACAGTTGTTTTTAAACATTTCATTTATCTCTATTCTATCTAGTCGTCCGTGCAACGCATGTGAAAAGTAGGAGTCCCCACAGCGCATCTTATGTCCGTATAGGTGTGGTAACCAAAATAATTATATTATTAGGGCTGTAATTTAATGATGCACCATACTAAGGCGTGGTAGGAAGTCAACAGCAAAAAAATATATACAGTGTGTCCCCGGATGGAGTTGACGAGAGGGAAAAATCCTATATGTTTGAATTTACGAAAAAAACTCACTCTTTACATTCTAAAATGTTTACAAAAGCAGAACGGATTGTTTTTTCATCAAATGATTAACTTTTAAAAATTAACACCTGGTTAGATTTTGTTTCCCTAGATTTCGTTATGTTGTGATACAAACCCTTTTGTTTACATAACATTTTGCTTTACTGAATAAATACGGTCCTTCCTCTTGGATTATTTTATGTTTCTTATTTCGATAACACCCTGTACTTCTAATCAAGGATATATCGTTATCTCAGTATGTTGACAAGCAGAATTTTTTTATAAAAAGTGATATTTTTCGTGAAATTAAAAATAACGATTTTTGTCCTCTTATTAATTACATGTTTCTTAATTTAATAACACCCTGTACATCTAATCAAAGATTTTATTATGGTAATCTTAATTTTTCAACAAGCAGAATTTTTTATAAATAGGGAGTTTTATTCGTAAAATCAAAAATAAATGATTTTTTCCTCTTGTCAACTCCATCCGGGGACACACTGTATAATATAGGTATATCATGGCGCCAGCAGCGGCGCGTGTTCTTAAATAGTGTATAATTTCTGAAGTAAATAAAATTTTACATATTACAAACATATTATGGATTTTGAAAAAATATTATGTGGTTTGAAAAAAGTTTAGGGGCCAGGGGGGAGGGCCCTTGGGACACCCGATTTTCTTAAAAACCAGGCTCTATATCAAAAATGTGATATCTGCTTTATTTTAGACAATTATATTTCCTTTTAAATGATATAATAAGGCAAGATCAGGAAGAATAATTTAGGGTGTCCGAATTTTAAATCAATTTTAAAAAATCACTAAACTTACCAATGCTTTACAAGTTTTATCCAATTTCCTCAGAAATTAAGCCTGGTTATGATATTGTAGAAAATAAAATTCCCTTTTCCACAATATATATTTTAGTGGGATCAATTTAATACCAGCGGCGTCGGGTAAAAAAACCACATGTTTGTCACATGTTTTACCCGATTATCTTAAAAAGCAAGCCCTTTATCAAAAATTGTAATCTATAGTCGATTGTAACCAATACAGTTTCCTTTTAAACTCTTTATAATAACGCAAAATTTACCTTCAGACTAAAACAAACACATGGGCGTAGTCAGGGTCTCGCTCAGGGTGGGGCAACAAAGCAAAAAAATGTACAATCAAATATTTATTGAAAACTTTTATAGCTCCCCTTTAATTCTCGTCTTACTAAATGAGCTAAGGCCAGGATGGGGCAGGTGACAAGCCAGGCTGGGGCAAGTGCCCCACCCTGACTACGCCCATGATCAAACACATTAATTTTGTAAAAGGTTTTGTCTAATTTTCTCAGAAACTAAGCTCAATTGACAAAAACGTATTCTACACTTTCTTGCAGAAAAAATTCCCTTTTTAGCAAGGTACCTATAAGTTAGTGGAGCTTCGTAAACAAACTCTCCAGCAACGTCCGTAAGTGAGGGTCATTAAAAAAATAAAATAAGCAAATACATTTTTCTCACATGTTTCACCCGATTTTCCTAAAAACCAAGCTCTATAAAAAATGTGCCCTTAGGTTGTTTTAAAATCTGAGGGCACGGCGGCAGTGCCTCGCCAAATTCGCGCGCCGTTCCATCTTTGCTTGAAACATTTCAGCCGATATTTGACCTATCTAAAACTCTACTTCATAATGAGCTACGAATCTCAAACTTTGCACAGTCGTAGATCTTCATGAAGTTAACAACCCCTCCAGTTTCATAGAATTCCATAAAGTAGTAAAGTAGTTACGAAATTTCAAAAAACGTCGAAATTGGCACTCACTCACTCACTCATGTATAGATCATCAAAATTCTTCTGTACTTCCAGACATGCTATAATGCTGAAATTTGGCAGATTGATAGAAATTATGACCAAACCCCTGGAAAAAATCAAAAAACTCCAAAATTCTAATTTACTCACCTCCCCTATACAGGTAAAGTTATGTAAAAGAAATGCTAGAGAGCTGAGCTTTGGCAGACTAATAGGAACTATGATAAAACTGTAGGAAAAAGTTTAAAAACACCAATATTATAATTTACTTCCCTCCCCTATAAATGTAAAGTTATGTAAAATTAACACTGCCTACTTCCAGAAACGCTAGAGAGCTGAGCTTTAGAAGGCCGATAGTAACTATGATAAAACTATAGAAATAGATTAAAACACCCCAAAATTCTAATTTACTTCCCTCCCCTATAAATGTATAGTTATGTAAAATGACTGAAAGGACCTATGATGAAACCATGGGAAAAAATTTCAAAACCCTAAACTTTTAATTTGCTCCCCTGCTCTATAAATGTAAAGTTTTGTAAAAGTAACATTGCCTACTTCCAGAAACGGTAAAGAGCTGAGCTTTGGAAGGCCGATAGAAACTATGATAAAACTCTAAAAGAAAATTAAAAACCCCAAATTTTAATTAGCTTCCCTCCCCTATAAATGTATAGTTATGTAAAAGTAGCATTCTCCACTTCCAGAAAAGCTGAGCTTTGGACGACTGATAGAAACTATGATAAAACTATAGAAAAAAATTTATCGAAATTTTAATTTACTTTCCTCCCCTTTAAATGTAATGTTATGTAAAATTAACATTGCCCACTTCCAGGAACACTAGAGAGCTGAGCTTTAGAAGGCTGATAGGAACTATGATAAAAGCGTAGGAAAATATAAAAAAAACCTCATTATTTTTAATAAGGCATTATAAAAGTTTTGAACAATATTCCGCATATTTTACTACTTTAAAAATTAAATATTATCCAAATCCTTTAAAAAAGGAGTGAAATCATAACAAAAACATTTCATGTAAAAAAAAGACAAGTACGCGCAGTGGTATTCCGTAAAAAGAAGTGAGATAAAAGTAAGGCAAAGTTCTCCAATACAAATTTCAAAACGAATGGTTCTCACTAGTTTGGAAATGTTTTTCTAAACTTGCAAGCGCGGATTTGAGGGGGGTATCGATGTAATTCTCCCCCCCCCCCCCTAAAAACAAAAATATGCACTTTTTCCTAATAAAATAAGGGAAAACAGGAGAATTACCCCCCTAGAAAAAAAATTATATGACAAAAAAAATGTTTGTCGACCATTACCCCCTCCCTCCCTAGATTTTGACCCAGATCCGCGCTTGTAAACTTGGCAGTTACGGCTGCAAATGGCTTTTAGGCACAGTGCTAAATTGAACGTAAAGAAGTTTGGCTGGAACAGCAAAGTTTAAAAAAACATTTCCAAACTAGTAAGAACCATTCGTTTTGAAATTTGTAATGGAGAACTTGGCTTTACTTTTATCTCAATTCTTTTTACGGAATACGACTTTCGCGTACTTGGCTTTTTTTTACATGAAATGTTTTTGTTACGATAAATTCTTTTAAATGATGTTTAACAAGGTAAGAATAACCTCATTTTTAAAACTGCAAAGTGGCCCGTAAACAGAATAACATTTTAAAAATAACCAAATGAATCATCATACTATAGCCGCAATCCGCATTGATAGTTTCCAAACCCCCAGAACGCCCTTATCCCCCCTACGAAAAAAAAGATAACCCCTCCGAATCAAACCCCCCACGAACCGAACCTAATCTTATAAAAGTAGTTCAAAAGTTTGGTGTTCCACTTTTTGCTTACTCACTTATGATGATAATAACAAAACCTCCATAATATCAAAAACAAAAATACCACAAAATGACTTCTTTTTTTTATGTAAAATTTTTGTGCGAGGGCCGAATAAAAAAAAATGCCAGGACCGGTTTGTTTGAGCCCATCCAATCCTGCCTATATAGCGTTTTTTTATCGAATTTAATTAGGGAAGTGTAGGGTGAGACTTTGTATTTTGCTTTAACACTACTTTTTAGCACCCCCTCGCCCCACAGCAATCAGTGTTCTACAGAGATGGATGCATAACGTGAATTACATTCGGTCACAATTGAGGCGTATTTTACAAAAACCGCTTAAGTCCAAATTTGACGAAAATGAGTTAGTGGCGTCATCTAGTCGAAAAAATGGATGGCTTTAAGACCATGAAATAAGACTTTGCAAAATCACCAAAAGTGCCAAGATATGAGCAGTCCCTCGTAGTTTTCTTTGTATTAACTTTTTCTTTCTTGCAAAAACAACTTATGTCCAAAAGTTTTTCTCTTTTTCTAAAGTAATTAGGCAACAAATGTTTTTTCTTATGTAACGAACTAAATTCGTAAGTCAATAGTTATTTTGTGTAATAAAAAAATATTTAAGAAAATCATTCGTTTTAAAATAAACCGTTTTCTTTATTTGCTGAAATTTTTTTGTTTTGGGCATATGTTGTTTTTGTAAAATACGCATCAATTGCTTAAGCGCAACCCGTTTTGGATGGCCATGCGTGATACGGGCCAAATAGATTGTGAGGGGAAACGTACTATTCGGCACTGCCAACTCGGCGCGAGTGATTTGGCGCTGGTCGAATCAGCGGGAAAAACCTGGCGCAAGTTTAATTTGATATTAAGTTTATTGTTTTTAACTCACTTAATTGATTTATATTGTTACCAGGTTGTAGCAAAAAAGACAAGTGGGGTTGTATTTTTGTGTTCTTTATTGAAAAAAAAATGGCTATATCGAGGGTTGTGAGTGGCCGGTTCAAATCCTGAAACCAAAACAACCGCGAATTAACTTTAACCCAACTCAACCCTCTAAAGTAACATTTTCGACAAGAAAAATGTAGTTTTTTTAACTTACCTGAAACAGGTTTGAATAATAATTACAAAATAATCACCAAGAACAAGCTTCCAAATTATTTCAAAACTTAAACCTTGACACCCACTTCTACCTACTACGAACGGGCCGCAACTAAAAAACTAAATATCTATATCCTTATCGGAATTAATAAAAAAAACAAGTACGCTGCCAATACGTCGTTTTCTTTTCAATTTTAATATATTCTCTAAAAGAGTAGATTTTTTTGTTACAAGGTACATTTTGTTAGATGACCTTTTTAAAAACATACTCTCCTTACCTCTTCACCGGGGTTCTAAAAGTCTGAAACCTAACCGTTGTCAATTGATTGCCAACCTATTCTAACCGTGACAATAAAGACCCCTATTCTTCATTGGCACGGTTAGGTTTCACATTCTCTATAATTCCCAGTCCCCCAATCATCATCCGTAGCTTAGAGTTAGCAAAATATGCTTCACACCCGGTCGAGCCGGGTTCGATTCCTCACTAGGTACTTGGATGTTTTTGATTGTTTAAAATGTTTTAATTTTGCTGTATCCTTGCGAAACTCCTCCTAATCCTAATTGGAAGGACAGACAAAGTATATATAAAAAAATTCTAGGATACCGGAAATGAAGTCAGAAGAGTATATTTTGCTTTCACGCAGACAATAGGACATATAAATTGGGAATTTACGATTTTTTAAAGAAAGATTGTGGTTCTGAAAAGAACTGGTTTTGTTGATTCGGCCCGCGTCGAATAGTACTATCCATCATGAGCGGCCATTAACAGGCGTTAAAAGTTACTCACGCACCCACTAATTTACATGGTATTTAAAAATTTTACAGAAACTACCCTAAAATTATCTAAACTAACCTGAAAGAACATTAGGTTTTCGTCCAGGATTGCAGTAATAAAAGTTTTCAGCTTTCTTTTTTCTTCTTTTCGAAAAAAGCTAAAATCTACTTTTTACAAATAGTTTTAGTTCTGCAACCTAACCACAGGCCTTTAGGTTTGTAAGCTCATATGGTCATAATAATAGGGACCTTTATCCTTATAAATGGGACATTAAATGACAGATGTTACGTGATATTTAGAAGCCCAATTTTGACCTTTTGCAGACACACATTATCCATTACGCTTTATTTATCTGTCAAAAGCCTTTTTTTTGTACTGTAGGCAAAATTAATTAAAAAGTTCAGATGACCACTAAGGAAAAAACTGAAAAAGCAATATCTGTGAAAAATCGCCAGGAAAGTATACTGCCATCATAATCAAAAACACAACAAGTAAATTTAACAGTTAACAGTCTCAGGTAATACTCCATTCAAAATTTTATTTTTTGAGATGGTTTGACTGTAAAATATCAAATTTCCTTCTGATCCTGTTGCCAAACAACACATACCTACCAGTTTTTATAAAAGAAAATGTTGAACAATTGGCATAAAATTAAATCTGCGGATTACCCCGCATTGGTAGCTCTTGAAATAAGTCTGGTATTAAAAATATTTAAATTTACATTATATTTTGTCATAACGTTATGTGAGCGGCAACACTGTCTTCATATTGTGCGTCGGTAAAGTCTGAAATCACCGATTTTTTAAAGAAAACTACAAGTTCTTAAGAAAAAAGTTCGAAATATTCGATTCTTATTCTAAAACACGGCATAGGTACCTTTTTTTTAAATCGTGTCGTGGTTTGGAATAAGAATCATAGTGTTCAAATTTTTATCTTAAGGGCGTGTAATTTTCTCAAAAATTCGGTGATACAGTATAAATGAACCAGTAGCCTGCGATATTCGAACATAAGTAAGGTCAAACACTATCTTTTAGTAAAGGATAAGGTTTAAACCAGGTTAAGTAAAAGATAAGAGAATCTTCATACGACGCTGTAAGGATCAGACAATGCTACACTACTATAATAAAATTTAAAATGTACTAGTTGAACGGGTTTTATCAAAGGCGTTTAGGTGTCCAAACCAAACCGAACAGAACCGACGATGTAAGGGCCAGACAATGCTACTACTATAAAAAAATTTAAAATGCACTCGGTGAATGAGTTTTATTAAACCAACCGAACAGAATCGACGATGTAAGGGCCAGACTTTAAAATTACCAAAGTGTGTGTAAAATTTATACACACGCAGAGAGTTGGGTCCTCACAATGATTTCTAGGTCCACTCGCATACACACTAAAAGCGCCCTCTACGATACTCTCAAGAAATTTGTTGGAACTAAATTCCTGTTTTTCACATGCGTTGTGAGGACCAGGAAAAATTTAAGTGATATATATCAAAATGTTGGAAATTTTATGAGGACGACCAAAATAAGGTCCAAACGTTACGAGGTCCAGAAATCGGACCTCCCAACGTAAACGGTCCTCGCAACTCCGGTGAGAGGTTGGTGTGTGTCCTCGCAAGGTATGTTACGCCAACACAGACAGACAGACAGACAGACAGACAGACAGACAGACAGACAGACAGACAGACAGACAGACAGACAGACAGACAGACAGACAGACAGACAGACAGACAGACAGACAGACAGACAGACAGACAGACAGACAGACAGACAGACAGACAGACAGACAGACAGACAGACAGACAGACAGACAGACAGACAGACAGACAGACAGACAGACAGACAGACAGACAGACAGACAGACAGACAGACAGACAGACAGACAGACAGACAGACAGACAGACAGACAGACAGACAGACAGACAGACAGACAGACAGACAGACAGACAGACAGACAGACAGACAGACAGACAGACAGACAGACAGACAGACAGACAGACAGACAGACAGACAGACAGACAGACAGACAGACAGACAGACAGACAGACAGACAGACAGACAGACAGACAGACAGACAGACAGACAGACAGGGCAGACAGACAGACAGACAGACAGACAGACAGACAGACAGACAGACAGACAGACAGACAGACAGACAGACAGACAGACAGACAGACAGACAGACAGACAGACAGACAGACAGACAGACAGACAGACAGACAGACAGACAGACAGACAGACAGACAGACAGACAGACAGACAGACAGACAGACAGACAGACAGACAGACAGACAGACAGACAGACAGACAGACAGACAGACAGACAGACAGACAGACAGACAGACAGACAGACAGACAGACAGACAGACAGACAGACAGACAGACAGACAGACAGACAGACAGACAGACAGACAGACAGACAGACAGACAGACAGACAGACAGACAGACAGACAGACAGACAGACAGACAGACAGACAGACAGACAGACAGACAGACAGACAGACAGACAGACAGACAGACAGACAGACAGACAGACAGACAGACATACAGACATACAGACATACAGACATACAGACATACAGACAGACAGACAGACAGACAGACAGACAGACAGACAGACAGACAGACAGACAGACAGACAGACAGACAGACAGACAGACAGACAGACAGACAGACAGACAGACAGACAGACAGACAGACAGACAGACAGACAGACAGACAGACAGACAGACAGACAGACAGACAGACAGACAGACAGACAGACAGACAGACAGACAGACAGACAGACAGACAGACAGACAGACAGACAGACAGACAGACAGACAGACAGACAGACAGACAGACAGACAGACAGACAGACAGACAGACAGACAGACAGACAGACAGACAGACAGACAGACAGACAGACAGACAGACAGACAGACAGACAGACAGACAGACAGACAGACAGACAGACAGACAGACAGACAGACAGACAGACAGACAGACAGACAGACAGACAGACAGACAGACAGACAGACAGACAGACAGACAGACAGACAGACAGACAGACAGACAGACAGACAGACAGACAGACAGACAGACAGACAGACAGACAGACAGACAGACAGACAGACAGACAGACAGACAGACAGACAGACAGACAGACAGACAGACAGACAGACAGACAGACAGACAGACAGACAGACAGACAGACAGACAGACAGACAGACAGACAGACAGACAGACAGACAGACAGACAGACAGACAGACAGACAGACAGACAGACAGACAGACAGACAGACAGACAGACAGACAGACAGACAGACAGACAGACAGACAGACAGACAGACAGACAGACAGACAGACAGACAGACAGACAGACAGACAGACAGACAGACAGACAGACAGACAGACAGACAGACAGACAGACAGACAGACAGACAGACAGACAGACAGACAGACAGACAGACAGACAGACAGACAGACAGACAGACAGACAGACAGACAGACAGACAGACAGACAGACAGACAGACAGACAGACAGACAGACAGACAGACAGACAGACAGACAGACAGACAGACAGACAGACAGACAGACAGACAGACAGACAGACAGACAGACAGACAGACAGACAGACAGACAGACAGACAGACAGACAGACAGACAGACAGACAGACAGACAGACAGACAGACAGACAGACAGACAGACAGACAGACAGACAGACAGACAGACAGACAGACAGACAGACAGACAGACAGACAGACAGACAGACAGACAGACAGACAGACAGACAGACAGACAGACAGACAGATAGACAGACAGACAGACGTATCTGTCTGTCTGTCTGTCTGTGTGTGTGTGTATGTGTGTGTGTCTGTGAGATTTCAAAAATTAGAGTTTATGTGAAAATATGGCGTGTGTGATATCAAACGAAAGGTAATTGAGTCTGGAGTTAAACAAAATACATTTTAATTTATTTATAAAAAGGGTGGGGGTATATTTCAAAAATTAGAGTTTAAGTGAAAATATGGCGTGTGTGATATCAAACAAAAGGTAATTAAATCCGGAGTTCAACAAAATACATATTAGTTTTTGTTTTTTTTAAGGGTGGGGGTGGATTTCAAAAATCTGAGTTTAAGTCAAAACATTGCTTGTGTGGTATCAAACAAAAGGTAATTTAGTGTGGAGTTGAATAAAATATATTTCAGTTTTTAGTTATATTAGCTCACACGTACACTATAACTATAGTACCTAGTGTGAGCTTAGGGGCCCATATATTGGCAGAGTATTTTTCTTCATGTTGATTGTTTCACTGCGTTTTTAAGACTGATTTTTAATTTTAATTTAATTTTCTGTATGGTAATACGAATTTAAGTATTACAATTATTGGGAAATAAATAATAAATCAGGATTCCATTTAACCGTCCCCACAAACATTTAAAGTTGTCACGACGAAACCCCACTAGAAAGAATTTCTTAAAGGTAACCGCAACGTATTCCCGCTACGTCTCAGTATACCATACAGCGACGTGTTAATTCCCTAAGTGGGGAACCAATTTCTGATTATGACTACTAGGCCAAGTGTTTAAAGTCACTGACACTACTACGTCGCAGCCAGGTATCTACTACGTCGTAGAGGCTGTTTTTTTTTCCGTAATAGCATAAAAGTAGCGATGTAGTTGCAAATAATATAATCGTTTCTTTTTGGTAGAATTATTATAATACAATATGGAACACAACAGTAAACAAACACGCTAAGTTTTTTAGTTTGGTTATGTCTGTAATATGTACTATGTTATCCAAAATTACGAGATTTAACGAGCAGAGGTAAAAACTCAACTGCCATGCAAATTTTTATGTGCAACATGCATTATGTTTATTGCAAAAAATAGGCGCGCCTGCAAAATTTAGCCGTTTTCTGGTAGCTGATGGAATATTTTCGTTGTGGTTTTTGAGGTTATGTTTTTATAATTGGCAGATAATCCGACCAAATGGTTTTTAATATGGATATTTGGTAAAGCTTTTATTAATTTGTGTACGAAAAACTATATCTCTGTAAAATGGGCTTCAAAACTAAAATAAGAAAAACAATTTTTCTGTCCTTCAAAAAAAAACATGGCGTACAAAAATTATTCCTTCATAGAGGGGAGAGCTACTTGAAAGTGAGCCTAAGTTACGGCTACGTACCACTTACTACTTTAGTGTCTCCATTCCCTTATAGTTCTAAATAGCACATTGAAATTTCTACCTCATCCGTTACGGGAACGTGTTACCGACTTTTCTCGGCAACTAAAAAATTCCTAGAAAGGGTCAGCCACCGCGCGGGTAAGCAAATCACGACGTTCAAGTTATATGGCCGATCAGACCGTCAGCAACAGACGTCATTTGTCATTGATATTTAAGGAGGATGAACAACAAAAGTTTTAAACAAATTATTTTGTTTTACAATATTATCAACAAACTCAGGTAAAAAAAACTTTAAAAATGATAGTGATAGATTAGTATTTATTAACAAAAATATAAGAAAACACTTAGCTAATTTTTACGCTTTTACAATAAGGCCTAGTTTATGTTCTGATCAAGGATGTATTCAAGGACTTATGGCCTCGTCTAACCTAGTTGAAAAGTTATTAATTGGAATCAAAACAAATAATTTTCACTATAAAATCTGAGTTATTTATCACACTGTTTTTTTTAAATTTTAGATCACTGCTTGTAGTAACCAGAAATGCTAAAGAAGTATTGCAATTGAACTAACTCTATGAGTTATGACTAGCTGCTAAAGGCCAATGAGGTCTCCTTATCACCATTGGGGTACATGATAGGGACTGCAACGAATGCTTAACCACCATGTATTCTTATAAATAGATCACCCGACAACATGTGTAATATGCAATGCCTTTATGATATCAACAAAGAAAACAATCATTCATTGCCCTACTGAACCAAGGATTTGCTGAGATGATCCAGACAAATTTTAAGTTGACTTCTTTCCTGGTTGATTTCAGGTCAGCCTTTGTCATTCTCAATATATTTAGTATGGCTTTTAATGTTTTAATTAAATGAAATAAATAAAAGTTGTTTATGTAGTTTTTTATTTAAAAAATTATCTAGAGGGGGCAGTGATACCCAGTTTCCATGTATGTGTGCCCACCCTGATTCAAAAAATGTATCACATAACGGGACATAGATTGACTTGTTTAAATGCAAGGTTGCAAGGTCACCAAATGAGATTTTTTAAGCAATGTGGGCACACATAGGTGGATACTGAGTTTTAAACATGGAAGGGGGGGTTGTTTTTGAACCTATCTATCTGGTTATAAAACCTTATTTTTTGCGCAGGTGTGAAATACCAAATGTTTCTTGTATTTTTTATGTAATTCTCGGGAAAAAGGGAGGAACATGCCACCCCCCCCTCTGGGACCTCCACTGACATGACCATTAAATAAAACAAAATACATCAATTTTTTGGATGTACAGGGGTATTGTATTCTAAAGTGCTGGCAGGCCCTAGTGGACCTCGATGCACCACGACCACATGTGGGTCTCTAGTGATTACAACAAAAAATGATTTAGGATTAACACATTGCCACATGTACAGGGGTATTCATTATAAATGTAACCCCCTCACTATCTTGTGGGGATAGTGGATCTCATGGGGATCATGGGGGGTTACATTTATAATG
The DNA here is from genome assembly GCA_963576565.1 of Aspidapion aeneum. Lineage (NCBI taxonomy): Eukaryota > Metazoa > Arthropoda > Insecta > Coleoptera > Brentidae > Aspidapion > Aspidapion aeneum. The sequence continues at coordinate 71,136,927 of OY755044.1, forward strand.
GATGCCTGACACAGCTCAATGTGTAAGGAAAAAACTTATGATCTTTATTTTAATTTCAGAGTAGGTAGGTAGTACTAATAATAACATTTTGTCATTAAATTCAAACACTTTTTTGTTCTTTAGTTCAAACTAGGCCAGAGGTTTCTGTATAAGTTCTCGGATTATCCTGTATACATATCTTCCCAAAATCTGCTGTATTCACATTTGTAGAGGTTTCCTCGTCTTTGAAAATGTGGATCCTGTAACAAAAAAAGGAAATTTTTATACATGGGGCTTCTGCGATATGTTTCAAGATATAGTATTTAAAATATTTGCCTACAGATATCATTATTCTGAATAATGAAAGCCAATAAAAAGGGCGTATTCCCCATGGTTCATATCTCTCTCCCTTACCTATTTTCCTTTGGTTTACATGCCTTCATCATTTCTCTATCTGGATTGTACTTGATTGCAGATTATTTGCACTGTAATAAACTTAAAGGCTTCGTTGTTTTGTGGCATCATTCATCAAAAAGCACAGATTAAGTTGAATAAGATTAGTAAAAAACAGAAGACCAAACCCATTTTTTATTTGTTTATAAATCAAAACATTTTTTGAGGTCTGCCTATTATACTGACCCGAATTTTACTGACTTGGATATTACTGACCAACAACGATTTTTTATACTATTTCACGTCAGACTAAATTGTATAGGGTCGAAACAAAACATAAGTAATAAATAAAAGCTCCTACCACTGCCATACAGTTACCTATTTATCTATTATTTAGTTACTGCTCAGGTTTATAGCAAAAATACCTTTACTTATTAGATTCTACACCAACTACTATACCACCTTCGCTTAGCTTCTATTACAAAAAAACCAACTACTACCACCTTCGCTTAGATTCTACCCCTAAAAAACCAACTACTACCACCTTTGCTTAGCTTCTAACACCAACTTGTCCTAGCTTTCACCACAAAAAATTCAAGTACTTCCACCAACTTGTCCTAGCTTTCACCACAAAAAAATCAAGTACTTCCACCTTCCCTTAGGTTGTACTACGGTAGGTGGTAGTAGTTGATTTTTTGATGGTAGAAGCTAAGCCTAAGCGAGGGTGGTAGAAGCTAAGTGAAGGTGGTTTTTGGGATAAAACTGAGTTGTAGTTAAGTGATGGGTCAGTAGAGCTGTTTAGAAGTGGTACTTCACTAACACCTGTTAACTTAAAAGTTAATATTTGTTTTTACCACAAACTAGGCGGTTTTTTTATCAAAAATACGTTGGTCCTAAAATGATGGTCAGTAAAATAGAAATTCCCTTTTGCTATGACACTGTCTCTTTTCTTCTCAGTAAATTTACTCTGTGTCTCGCGCTCTCTCTTACACACACACATAAATTCGTACTGTCGTCTTGCCGTCGGTTGCTGCGTTTCCATGGCGTTTCAACCAGGTTTCAACTCAGTTTGTTTTATTATTTATGATTTAATTAATTTGGCAATAACGATTCATTACGCATTATGTAATATTTCATCTTTTTTTCTTTTGTAGGTAGGCAGTAGGTTAAGTTATAAATATTTACTTTTTTTCATTGAATTTTTCTCTATATAATTAGTGATGTTTGTAAAGTATCCAATAAATAAATAAATAAAAGTAAATTTTAAAAAGTTTTTATAATATACCAAAACATATGTAAAAATCATGGAGGTGGAGAATTTCAATTGGAGAAGATTTTTTTAGTTAAAGCTGTAGTAAATTACAGTTTTCAAATTATTGTCAGATTGTTATACTTCAAACTCATCTCCACATTTCAGAAACATTTTTAATAAAAACGTCCCTAATTTAATTTTGTTCTCTTTATACTCGAAAAATTACTTGGGGAACGCGTCCATAACTCAATAAGGATAGTTCAAATGGGCACAAAACATATTAAAATCAATTAAATTTTCCAATCTTTATTTCAAACTCTAATTAGAATCAGTAAGGTTTATGAGTTCCTACATGGTTTACAATAAATTTTAGGTAAACGTTAATTTTACTCATTAAGAAAGTTGTCCGACTAGAAAGTCATCATTTGGGGAACAGATACATAAAATATTAAAATGTTTTTTATTGAAAGTGTCAGAAGGTGTGGTACTAGGTCTTTCTATCGCATCGCAACTTCGAACAATTTGTCAACGCTGAATTGATTGTTGGTATTAAATATTACATTAAAGCAGTAAACAAATTTTAATTGAATATATAAGTACCGTACATCAATTCAGCATAATTTGGGGAATGCTGTTGTACAATGTGCTTAGGTTAAAACGTTATATTTTTGTCAATGTTACAATAAAAAAGCAAGGAGGACAAGGTATTAACGGGACGTCCTTTGTCCCATTTTTCGAACTTGGCACAAAATTTTAAACTTTTGCCAATTTATCTCACATGAATTGTTTTATTTTAAGAAGTCAACTGCAACACAAAAATGATAAAACTATTTTTTAACATATGCTTGCGTACAAGTGCATATTACGGACATCATTATTAATGAGTGGCTCACAAACGTTCTTAAACTTTCCATATGTATTTTTATGTTTTTTTTTCTGCTTTGTCCCATATTTTTGCTTCTTTTTTAACTTTAGTCCCGTTTTGACCTAAAACAGATCTGGCAACCCTACCTTAATGCCTACCAATAAAAACTAAAAATTGATCTAGCATCTAACTTAACTAGGGTTGCCAAATTTAGATATTTGTTTTTCGCGACAACAGAACCAAATTTTTGGGACATCTCTCTCTCTGGGTCTCTAGTACACGTATTGGTTCGGTTCTAATAATAGTGTTATTATGGCTTTATTCCAATAAGATTAAATCGAACTCAATTCGCATGAAAACGTAGCAATGACAATCAGGGAGCATTTTCGATCTATTTATACCACTTGTATTAGTTGCACTTACGTCACAACTTAAAATTCTGCTTACAAGTCGTACTTTGCTAAGAATTTATTATAAATGATACTTGCTTTAATTGATTATAAATTATAACAAATTCGCAATAATTTAAGGAGCCACAAAAAGTAAGGTTAACATTAGTCGCGACTAACAGGCGACTTTAAGATGTTTACGTTTTTAAAGTAGAAATAGGAAGTAGTCTCTACTTTGAAGGATTGACATAAAAACAAAATCAAAGTTTTTGTGACTTTTAGGTTGTCCTCAAAAGTAAATTTCTCTACATTATTACATCAGATATTACTATGATGACCCAAACCTATGTAGTAAAATATAAAGTTATAAGGTAGTTGTCGGATACACCCGTTTGCGACTTCAATTAAGCCCAACTTTGTAGTGGTAATTAAGTAACATATAAATGTTGGAGTGACTACGAATTAACGACTAAAAAGAAAGTAAAACTTTGGCAACGTGCTATTGTGGTCGAGCAGACTATCAGATTAGACTATCAAGAAACAATCCTATCAGGTAGTTTAAAGGGTCATTTTTACGAAACTTCTACTTTTTCGTGATACTAAACAGTAGTCAGAACTAAAAAGTAACGAATTTTGGTTGAGATCACCACATTTCTACCATAAGAAAGTAGGAAAGCCTTTGGAGCATGTAGCCGCTACTATAATTGTTAGTTGGGGTGTATTATTAACTGGGTAATATTATAAACTGCTGTTTAATACATACATAGTAGCGCGAGAGCGAACGACATAGGTATCTAAAAAACAATAACACCTTTTTTGCTGTGCGCGTGGAAACTGGGGTTCCGGTACAAAAGTAAATAACTCACTCTTTCCAAAACTTCCAATAATAATATATAACACCTCTCTCCTATGAGGAAATAAAAAACAAAATAGTTAAACCGAAACCACACTTTTTTATTTTTTATTTAAGCCTTAATTATACTCGACTGTCAGGCTTTTTAATTTGACTACGTCGCCGCAGTGATCTAGAATTTTCACTTGTGTCACTATTTTCCGCAATACACTTCTCATCATTTAATACACTTGAATTTACATTTTTATCCAACTGGAATCGTGGATATCCCGTCATTGCTTAAACGTTCATGTTTAATTTTAAGTTGATCAGTATGACGTCGCCATGTTAATCCACAATCCGTTTGGACCAAATAAGTTCTACTACCTAAAATATTAACTATTGTACCAGAACACCATGCTGGTTGATTAGCTCTATAATCTCTAGCCCAAATGCGTTGCTGCTCTTCAAAATAAACATCTTTTTTAGAATTATAATATTCTGTTTGTTATTGTTGTTTATTGTGAACAACACTTTCAGTGGAATGAATTAAAAAATCAAATTTATTTCTTAAATTTCTTCCTAGCAATAACTTTGTTAACTTTTGTGTTTCCCCCGTCGTAGTATATGGGGTGTTCCTGTATTGAAACAAAAATCTGTTTATCACTAAATGATAATCGCAATAAACATTTTCGTGTTTTTTATTTTAACCGCGCTTTCTGCCAATCCGTTGGTAGCAGGGTTGATATGGCGCACCGGTTAAATGTTTTATACCGCTGGCAGTTAAAAAATCTTGAAATTCCGATGAACAAAATGTTTTTGCATTATCCGTAGTTACTTCTAACGGTAAACCATAGCGTGCAAAAAGGTCTCTGAAAATCCTAATTGTAGCTGTAGCTGTTAATTTATTAACCTTAAAGCACTCCAACCATTTTGAAGTAGCATCCTGAATAATCAAAAATTCTCTATTTGACAATGGTCCAAAAAAAACGGCATGTAATCTAGTCCAAACTTTTTTAGGCCACTCCCACAACGCTAAAGAAGTTTTTGGAGGATTACTTACATAAATTGCACAAGAATTGCAATTTTTACAAACATTTTCTATTTGCAAGTCCATTTTAGGCCACCATATATAAGAACGCGCAAAATTTTTGGTTTTAACGATTCCCATGTGTATCCCATGCAATTCTTTTAAAATGTAATTATGAAATTTCTTAGGTATAATTACTCTGTAACCCCATAACAAACAATTTTGTTCAATAATAATTTTACTTTTTCTAACGAAAAAATAGGTTTTATGTCCTCACTAGGACATTTTTCTGGCCAACCATGTTTTACAAAAAACAAAATTTTGCTTAAAATCGGATCAACCGCTTTTCTCGTTTAATTTGCTGAAAGGTAACAGGTAGACAATAGACAACTTTTTATTTCTTTAAAGTAATACAATGTACACTTATAGAAATCGAGAATTGGCCCTACATAATATGTAATATGGTAATAATAATATATCATATATAACAATATTTATAAAAATAATCGTAGCTATCTAAAATTACCTAAGTAAATACCAAAAAAAAAACTAAAATAAACATTAGTTGTTGTGTTTAACAATAGAAAAACTAAATAAAAAAAATAACGTTAATTTTTTTTAAAACCATTTTAGAAGATTTAGAAGAAAGTCAATCTATAATATTTAATTCCAACAAAAACTAAGCAAAAAATAAAACAAAAAATGTATGCATTGTGCTCATAAATCAAAAACGTAGGGGAACAAAAAAGTTTTATTCTTTTAGTGGCCTTAGTAATTATAGCTTAATTTATAATGAAATGCAATATAATTGTTTAAAAATCGTCTATTCGTTAAGAATAAAGCTTCGAAGTTGAAGAATGTTTAAAAAATAATGCACTATGACTTTTAGCTCATTCTTCGAAATGTTATCAAAAAAATTCGGCAAATTCTGTATATTTGAAACTCTTTCGCTTTGGGAAACAAGACCTTGTCTAAGAGTGCGCATTCAAAAAAGATATGGTTAAAAGTTTGTTTTGTTTGCATATTGCATATTGTGCATTGTTCATCCAAGTCCACAGAATAAGTGACCCTATTAAAGGTACATTTGAAAAAACGAATATTTGCCGTACGAAACTGGCAAATGAACTTAATATATTTAAAGGAGATTGAGGTGTTAAATGATAAGTATTTATTAAAATTTTCATGCAGCGTAAAGGAGTTCTAGAAAAGTGGAAAAGCCGACGTTGCCACAAATGCTTGATCTTCTTGGTAGGAAATTTTTTTAAATCTTTCTAGTAGTTTTTATTTTTTCTAAGAAAAACGCTAGTTAAGGTAGCAAGTGATTTTGTAAAGTTAATTTTTTCGAAAAGAGCTTTCACTTTGCTTACCCAGTTATACCGCGTATCAGCTTCTGCTAATAGGTGGATTTGGCGCTTGTAACAGATTAAAGGAAATCTTTTGCTATTCATAGATAGTAATTTAATAAGCCAGTTTATAATTAGTTTAAAGATTACAAACGAAATTTTTGGCACACCAAATTCCAAGCGGACAATGCTAACCGAACCGAACCGAACCTGAATGCGCTCCAAAATATCGAAGTAGCGTAGACTGCAAATCTGAGCGTTTGGAAGCATTACACTTAAGATGAGTGAATTATAAAGGGTCACTTTGGTGTGCCACCTACTATAGTTTGACTTGGAAATCATACCTCTGACTAGCCCAGTGGCCTGCTTAGCTTTGAGAGCCGTATCCTCAGTCATGGTTTTAAAAAAGGATGATGATGTAAAAGAGACACCTAAGTAAATATATTTGTTGCAAATTTCAACTTTTTCATTTTTAAACAAAAAATTATAGTTGTTCATTCTCTCACCGAAACCGCCACGTGAGAATATCAAAATTGTTGTTTTTTTGAGGTTAACAGTGAGTTTGTATTGAATGGTGTAATTTTCCAGTGTTGCTAGTTTTCTTGTTAAGTCGCTTATTAAGTCCGAAAGAATAACCGCATCGTCACCCAAGTAACATTATTACCACTCAAGGTTTTATTAATTTGGTTCCAAGGTAATTTAGAGGGTGCTGTTATGGCTTTTAGGATCAATTTGGCTACAAAAAGGTAATTTATATTGCCAATTACCTAAAGAGGTGTTATACAACCAAAAAGTGTTCTTCTGTTCCTTTTAGATACTTTTGGTTTTATTGATTTCTGATTTATAAAGATGATCTTATAAAACCCTTTTACCTAAAGTTTTTAAAAATAAATAAATATAAACTTTGGTCTTTTAGTTTTTTTCATTACTTTAGGTCATAACAAAAGTGTTTTATAATAGAGCTAAAAGGTTACCTTATATCCTTTTGTTTTTGTAGTTACCAGTAGTTTAATAGTAAATATGATTATATAGGCGGCCATATAGAACCTAGTTTCCTTAAGGTTTTTAAGAGTGGTAAATATAAACTTTAGACTTTTGGTTTTTGCCATTGCTTTTAGGCATTTTAAACCGGTTTTATTGGAAGGCTTAAAGGTAAACTTAATTCTTTTGTATTTATGGTTACCCATAGCTGCATATTAAATATTATTTAAATAGGCGGTCATATAAAACTTTGTTTCCTTAAGGGTTCTAACAGAAGTAAATAAATACTTTCGTATTTTAGTTTTTACTAGTACTAGTACAGATTGGTACCTACCTATTGCAAGATTGATTATTTATTATCCTCCTGGGTAGGGCACCCAAGCCTAGATAAGGCCTGTTTAAACGGCCAATATAAGAGGTTTCCCTCCAACCTGCAGGCACAACGGATATCATTGCACTGGCCCTCCTGATTGTGTGCAAATTGCTCGATAAAAAACATTTAAATTTAACACTTTAAAAAACAAATACAAAAAATTTAAGTGAGGTTATGTTCACTATGTTTACCTTCTCTTTTTTATTGGTTTCATAAGCGCACTCAAAAATCCTTGTTGCCATAGAGTAACAAATAAAACCAAGTGACCAATATAAAACGATAATGGCGTATATAGAATTATTTTAAAAATATTGTAAACAGAAAATATTTATCTAGTCGTTTTGGCAGTGTTTTTTAACAATAATTTTACTTTAATTTTGATTTATGTAAACCAGACTTTTTTAATGGTGAATAGTGCAAATTATTTTTTTTATTTTAAATATTTGTTATTTAGTTATCAGAAAACTATTAAAAAGCATTTGTGAGCTGGCGCGCTTGTTTTGAGATTTTTTCAGATACGATTTTATCAGAAAAATAAGTCTGGCAGGCAATTTGATGATCCACAAAACGAGAAACTCCTCATATATAGGTATATTTTTATGTGATACAATAATTTTGGGACTCTGACATTTTTGGCAATTTTATGACCTAAATTATTTTATATAGCCATTGTGAATCTAAAATATCGCTAAAGCTTTTATAGGAAAAATTATTTACTCTAATTATGGTATTCAACCGAATTGCCAGGATACCAAATTACCAAATCTAGTTTTATAACAGGATAGAGGACGTTTGTGAGTTGCTTTTAGAACCCGGCATAATAGCTTTAGGCTCTAAAAGGTTCTATACTGGTGGAACCGCTAGAGGGCGAAGCTAGCGTTTATTTCTTATGGTTTTATAATGAGTTTAATACATAGGTTGCCACCACCAATTGGGGAGTCCCATTTAGGAGGTCTAAGGGGTATATAAGCGTAATGGGAACGTGCTAGCGACTAAACATTGAAACTAATGGTTTTAAGGAAAGGCGCTGGCAACCTTTTAGCTTCTGCTATAAATAAAGAAATGTTACTTGGGCACAGTACAGCAAAGCTAAAATATCTGTTAGTCCGTCAATGCTTACGCCGCTCAGTCCCCTCGTTCGAAAAAATTCCACGAAATCGGATAGAAATGCTGAAAATAGAAAAGGACTTAACGATTCCCCCTGAAGAACTCCCTCTGAGACAGGAAACTCACTAGTATACTCATTGTTTGACTTAACTCTAATGTTTGCCTCATCATATAGACTTTTAATCACCGATATGAGCGTAGACGAAAGACCAAAGCTGTAAAGCTTTCTCCAAAGTAGATCATGTGAAATCGAGTCAAAAGCTCTTTTAAAATCAATGAACAATACATAAACTTTACGTCCTTTTAGGCGGAGATGGTTTTGTATTGTAAGCATTAAGGAAAACAGGTTATCTGCACAACCTCTAGACTTCCTGAAGCCGCTCTGACATTCTGGGATGAGGCGGTTATTATCTGACCACACTTCTAACCTTTGAAGAAGAATTGATGTAAACAATTTTACTATGCAGTTAACTAAAGCAATACCACGATAATTGTTGACGTCGTTAATAGGTCCGCTCTTATGTAACATAGTAAGCACAATATTTCCCCAGCATTCAGGAACAGTGCGATATTCGAAAATTTTATTAAAAAATGAGCATAAGTATATGACCCAGTTGGCTGGCAACGATTTTAAGAACTCGTACTGAACCCCGTCTTCTCCAGGGCTTTTGCCATTCTTCCATCGATCCAGGGCTGCGTAAATATCATTTATTGTTATCTCACGATCCAGTAAGGGATGCCCTGCATGAAAAAAGTTATATTTTAGTTCGATACGTGGGTAATTAATTGCGCAATAAAACTCCTCCCATTGGGCTATTGGCAATTCAGAGGTATGATTATTTTTGCGTAGTTGTCGTACTTTTGCCAAAACTCCGATGATGTTTTAGTTTGCGATAACGCGGAGAATAGTGACCTCTCATGATCGCGCTTTTTTTTATCGAGTGTGTATTTATATACATTTTTTACATTTTTTTTAATGCTAGGCACTGTTCGTCGAACTATGGCTTACTATTATTGTTATATAGCTTTGTTGGAAAATAAAGTTTAGGTTGACTTACCATTTGGCATTCCTCGGAGGCTTCCCAGATGGGGGTTATGAAATTTTCATGTGCTTGTATTAAAATAGGGTTAAAAGCAAGCCTTTTTGAGTAGCTCATCCTTAATTTATAAAAAAACTCCGTTTGTGGATTCCATTTTAATCTAGGTAAAGTGGGCTTGGCTTGAATAGTGCTTGTTAATTTTTTTGCAACGACGCTGGGTATTGAAAGTGAAAGTTTGATTGGAAAGTGGTCAGAGGTATTCACTTGAGTTAGAACCTCAAAATCCTCGACAAGCGACAAATGTGTATTCAGAACCCATGCCAAGTCAATTGTGCTTTTTCCATTTGTGTTCGCGAAAGTTATTTGGCCAGGGTAGTCAGAGATAGATCTGCCATTAATTAATGAAAAGGAGTTTTCATGCATATAGTTAATGAGAATGCACTTATCCAAGGTCGAGTCATTAAAAGCAGCTTTTTTGTATAAATTTGTACCCAGAAATAATTCCGATGGTGGGGAAGTTCCGTTAGCTATTCTGCAATTAAAATCAACCGCACAAATAATTAGGACGTCTGGGTACAAATCTATGCAATGCTGAAGAGAGAGATAAAAAAGATCTAAAGTTATGCTAATATCATGTTTTCTATTGAGATAAACACCCAAAAAAATAAATTCTAGAACATTTGTCTTTATGTGGGCTTTTATCCACTAAGGTGTTGTAAGAGGGTTTCGTCATCTAACGAATTTTCCCCCTACTTTTGACGTCCCAAGGTTTCAGTCGATTCAATCCTGGGATTTCGAGGGATAGAATCGATCGAAATTTTGCCTCGGGCGCCACTCTAGGAAATAAGGGAGCCTAGAGTCTCCCTTGCCTCTCGGGTATGCTTTTAAACAGTGGAGAATAACCAGGTAAGTAAACTGCAATTTCATTAAAAACTCAATTTCTATAAATACTATTTTATGTGTATTTTGTCATTTTAATTTAGTGGTACAAACCCTCAAAGAAAATAACTAAATATATGCAACTTAATAAATAAAACAAAACTATAAATGCCTTATTTCTATCAAGTCCAATAAAAAAAACTCCAGTTTACTTTGTTTGCGCTATTCTAGCACAGACAGTTAGGTATTTAAAAAAAAGTGAAAGTTATGAAAAAGGACTTAAAACTCAACGCCTTATCACCTCGGAACTCTAACAAAAGGATTTAACAAATCTGGTTAGGTCCGATTAGATCGGATGGACGTTAGTTAAATACTGATTTCTTTTTACCCCAAAAAGACTTTTCCCAACATAAAAAAAATTGGAGAAAGATTTCCTTAAACAGCTGGTAGTTAATTACATACTATAATTTTACAAATTTACGGCTATTTAACTGAAAGAAAACGAAACTTTACCAACTTTGAAGTTTCACAGGACTGGTCGGGTCATATATGTCTCGCGGTTCGGTTCGGTTCATGTCGGTTATGTACAAAAGAAACGGAAAAAAAATTAAACAGAATATTTACAAATAGAAACGGAATGTGGTACCACTTTAACAGGTTTAATTTACGGTGAGAGCATATATGTCTTACGGTAACAGGTAACAGGTTATTTACAAAAGAAACGGATAAAAAAATTTAACTATACCAACTTTTAAGTTTATAATGTCGCGGTGGGACACGGGTCTAACGTGGAAATAACGAAGCAATAATCGTGACAGAAAAAAAATCGTTAATTATGAAAAATAAAAAGAGAATTAGGAAGAAATTAATAAATACCAGGTTTTATCTAAACGGGAGAGCTGACTGCACAAAGCCGCGATGATTATGAGTCGGTGACGAAACATCCGGCCCACGAAACATAATCTATAGCTTTGTTATCATTTTTGCTTTCTCGAAAGAGAATAAAAATAATAATAAAAAAACGGGAAACGGGAAACGAGAACGGGGGTTTAGCAAAGCGCTACAATTATGAGTCGGTGACGAAACATACGGCCCACAAAACATAATCTATAGCTTTGTTATCATTTTTGCTTGCTTGAAAGAGAACAAAAATAATAAAAAAAAACGGGAAACGGGAAACGAGGACGGGGGTTTAGCAAAGCGCTACAATTATGAGTCGGTGACGAAACATACGGCCCACGAAACATAATCTATAGCTTTGTTATCATGTTTGCTTCCTTGAAAGAGAACAAAAATAATATTTAAAAAAAACAACCGGGAAACGGGAAACGAGGACGGGGGTTTAGCAAAGCGCTACAATTATAAGTCGGTGACGAATCATACAGCCCACGAAATATAGTCTATAGCTTTGTTATCATTTTTGCTTTCTTGAAAGAGAACAAAAATAATAAAAACCAGGAAAAGGGAAACTGATGTCAAATCCGGGATGATTATTACTTGGTGACGAACCTGCAGCCCACAAGTAATAAACCCGATTTGTTTCTTAATTTTCTTGCGAAAGAAAATTAATAAATACCAGAAAACATGTAAGATACTAACGGGAAAGCATGGAATCGGGAAAGGACAAACAAGTAATTTGCACGGTTCAAAATAAATTCAAATCAAATAGAATTATAAAAACTTTGACTTTGAAAAACGAGGTTTCTTTTATAAATCCCATTCTTACCAGAAACCGGTCGACATCTACACACCTATACATTGTGCTCGAACGAGAAACAAATCTCGAATCCCCATATGGGCGAAGGCATTGCTGTTTTATAGGCTAGAGCTCGGCTACAAATCGAGAACCAACGGAAATAACCGAATGAAACCCAACCACGTTTTTAAAAATGAACGTGGATTGACTTATTCGGAATATTATTTTATCTAGTCTTTTTGCAACAAACGTTTTGAGAGGCTTTAATGACATTCATATGTCAAAACGGCATTTTTCCTCGGAAAATATGAAACAAAATTAATAAGCGAAAATTGAGTCAGGTTTCAGTAAAAATATTTTTTAACTGTCTGAGCTTAAATAGTCTAGAAAATTAATTAAAACAATAAAAAATAGTAACTTCGTTACATTCCCCACCTACTTCGGCAAAAAAAAGAACAAAAAAAATAAACTCAATTACTACCTTTCTTTTTTCCTTTTTTTTAAACCTACAAACGATTTAAAAAATAAAAAAAAACTAAATTAAACAAATAAAAAAAAAACAAAACCTGCATTTCTGTCTGATCATATCCATCGCTAGTGCCTCTTAATGCTCTTAATAGTCTTGATGGCCCTCCAATGCATCAGATTTCGGTACAACTTTGGGGCGGCACCCAAAGTTGAGCGGTTTTACGGAACACCCCTATACAAGGGCTGAAAATGCGGAACCTTGATAAACACCAAGGGAGCAGATTACTAACCATACGAAGCACCCTTAACCTCCTGCGCTTTCCTTAGAACCCAAATGTTGGTTTACAGAAACTCCAACGCTAAACATCTTTTGGTATTAAAATACACCATTTTTCTCGACTAAAGAAGTTGTGTCTAGTGGTGTTATTTTTATCGGCGAGTTATTTTAGGTTGTCGTGACAACTTGTAGCGGCTTCTTGAAGGTTAACCTACTGCACGGTCTATAAAGTCCCTAAATTTAGTAGGGGTTGGCAAAACATTACTCACTAGACCTAGACCACTTTGGATCGGATCTGAGTAACAATTTTTCATAACAAATTGTTAAAATTTTCTAATGGGATACTGGCGACAGCAGTTACAAAGTCGGTCATTTCCATTTGTTTTACCTCCTTCGGAGCCAGTATGGTGGTTTCTTCAATTCTATACATTGTAATTTACAACACCCTTAAGCTCTGAAAAGAGCTGTTCGGAAAGTGTACTGGTTAGATCTACTTTATTGTTCATGCGGATGGTTCTGCCTTGAGGTTAAGTCGGAGTTTGCGAACGAGTTTACGTTGCTACTGACGGTACTTCAAAGTACATCAAGTTGGGCTTTCGAAGGAACTCGCAACTTGAAGGAATGGCCTTGGACTGTGTATGTGGTAGTGCTCATGCGGATGGTTCTGCCTTGAGGTTAAGTCGGAGTTTGCGAACGGGCTTATGGTGCTACTGACGCTACGTCAAAATTCATCAGGTTGAGCTATTTGAAGTATACTCGGTAACTTCAGAACAGCTTTGGAGTGAGTTTGCGGTACTAATTGACCAGGTTAAGTGCGAAATTTGCTCCAAATTCAATTTTTGATGAAGGGTGGTACCCGGACCATCGGGTTTTGGATCTCGGAGTTATAATTTTTGGCGGTTTCCAAAGTTATAAGTTTTTTTTTTCGGAAATACCCCCGAATTACAGAAGGGATTTATGTAATTTTAGCAACTCTAATCTGGATATTGACTGACCATTGGATTTTTTCAGGGTGGCTACTACATTATAACTTTTGGTGGATTCCAAAGTTATAAGTTGTTTACTGAAGCATCGGAAGTACTGTATTTATAGTGACCATCATGTTTTGGATCTAGAAGTTATCACTTTTGGCGGTTTCCAAAGTTATAAGTTGTTGCCGGAAACACCCCGGGATTAGAGAAAGGATTTAAGTAATATTATCTCCGAGTCTGGATTTTGACTGACCATCGGATATTTTCTACATATTGACTGCTAAGTTATAACGTTTGGCGGTTTCCAAAGTTATAAGTTGATTGATTATCGGTTTTTTTTCTCCAGAAGCTGCTGAGTTATAACTTTTGGTGATTTTCAAAGTTATAAGTTGACTGATTACCGGTTTCTTTCTTTAGAGGCTTGATGGCTGCTGCATTATAACTTTTGGTGGGTTCCAAAGTTATAAAGTTTAGTACCCTTGAATTATTGGAAAAAAAAAATAGATTAGAACTTATATTATATAATAATCATCGGGTTTTGGAACTCGGAATTATAACTTTTGGCAGTTTCCAAAGTTATAAGTTGTTGTCGGAAGCCCCTTAAATTTTTGAAGGGGTTAAAAAAAATTATTATTATTATTTTTTTTAAATAACTGGACTTAAAAACTAACCACCGTGTTTTGGATCTTGGAGTTATAACTTTTGGCGGTTTCTAAAGTTATAAGTTGTTACCGGAAATACCCCTAAATTACAGAAGGCTATTTAAGTAATCTTAGAAACTCTAATCTGGATTTTGACTGACCATGGGCTTTTGTCCACAGGTTGGCTGCTGAGTTATAACTTTTGGCGGTTTCCAAAGTTATAAGTCGACAGAATACCGGTTTCTTTCTTCAGAGGCTTGATGGCTGCTGCATTATAACTTTTGGGCGGGTTCCAAAATTATAAGGTATTTTTGAAGCGTCCTTAAATTATTGCAGGGGTTCAAAAAAAAATAGATTAAATCCTAGAAAATATCAGGATTTAAACTAATTATCGGGTTTTGGAGCTCGGAGTTATAAATTTTGCCGGTTTCCAAAGTTATAAATTATTGCCGGAAATACCCCTGAATTACAGAGAGGGTTTGAGTAATCTTAGAAACTCTAATCTGGATTTTGACTGATCATCGGATATTTTTTACAGGTTGGCTGCTGATTTATAACTTTTGGCGTTTTCCAAAGTTATAAGTTGACTGATTACCGGTTTCCTTCTTTAAAGGCTTGATGACTGCCACATTATAACTTATGGTGGGTTCCAAAGTTATAAGGTATATTTAAAGCACCCTTGAATTAAGGAAGGGGTTAAAAAAATAGATTAAGTCTTAGAAGATAACTGGATTTAAACTAACCATCAGTTTGGGATCTCGGAGTTATAACTTTTGGCGGTTTCCAAAGTTATGAATTGTTACCGGAAACAACCGTAAATTACTGAGCCAATTTCCAGAATATAATTTTAAAATTTAAATAATATAAAGTTAAAAAAAACAATAATAACTTTTATGCAATTTCGCTGACAAAAGAACAAACTTAAAAAATAAAAAAAAATTAAATTATATTTGAGTCATAATATTTTATATTAATTTTTATTCCGTAAAAAAAATATTTAGTAAGTGTATTTCCCCGGCTTAGTGCTTCAATAAAGCAAATTCAAGGTTTAAATTTTTTTAAATTATAAATTGTTGATAATTGAAATTTTTTTCAAATTACTTTCTTGATAAGATTTTCTTTTTAAATCTGTTTTTTTTAATAGAATTTATACAGTTAAACGAATATATATATTTTTTTATTTTAAATAAAAAAAAACCAATTCTACTTTTAAAAAAAATATATGATTTTTGTTGAAATTACATTAAAATGTTTTTTTTTTAATAGACTTTAGTTGCCAACTTCTAAACTTTTACTATTGTTAGTTTAGAAGTTGGTACTACGGTAGTGCGGACATGTTAGTTCAGGTCCAGTTATGTCAGGTCAGGTACGGCTAGGTCAGATCAGGTCCGGATTCGTCAGGTCAAGTCCGAATATTCCACGTCAGGTCCGGATATGTCAGGCTAAATCCAACTAGGTGGGTTTAGATCAGGTCAGGTACGGATACGTCAGCTCAGTTCCAGCTGGTCAGGTCAGGTTTGACTAGACTAAGTGAAGTCCGGCTAGGTCAGGTCCAGTACGGCTAAATCAGGTCAGGTCCGGATATGTCAGGCCAACTTAGCTCAGATCAAGTCAGGTTCGGATACTTAAGATTAGGTCCATCTAAAGTCAATATAACAAATACAATTCCAATTACAAAATGGCTTTAATAAAGATTCTAATTTAATACAATGGTTTTCCAGTCAGGTCAGGTCATATCAAAACGGTTATTCGTGTCAAATAAGTCAGGTTTGGTAAGGTACATGTCACACAGAATCAAAAATGAAAAAGCCAAAAATAATCAAAATTATAAAGTAGGTCAGATCAGGCATGGTCTGGTTTGACTGGTATTCTCAGAGCATGTCAGGTATAACACCGGTTAATAATTTAAAGTTAAAAAAAATTTTTTAGTTTAACATAAAACATTTAAACACCTAATTAAAGTCAGGTCGGGTGAAGCAGTATCTTGCTTTAATTAAAAGCAAAATGTTTATCATTAAAAAAAAATTATGCCAAAATAACTTTAAGATATAAGTACCATCACCTAGGATTAAAAAAAAACAAAATCCAAGAAAAAATTAGGTCAGGACAAGCTTGCTCTGGCTTGACTGGTAGTCAGAGGGCAGGTCAGGTATTAGATCGGATAGTGATCGGATATCATTAATAATTTTTTAAAAAATTATTTGGTTTAAAATAAAACATTTATATTCTAGGTACTTCAATTTAGGTCAGGTGAGGCAGTATCTAGTTTTAATTAAAAGCAAAATGTTTATGAATAAAAAAAAAAGGTAGTCCAATATAACCATAAAATTTAATTACTATTAAAAATTAACATCGCCAGAATTTAAAAAAAAACAAAATCCAAAAAATTAGGTCAGGTTTGGTTCGGTTCGGTTCGATTCGGTTCGGTTCGGTTCGGTTAGGTTTGGTTCGGTTCGGTTCGGTTCGGTTCGGTTCGGTTCGGTTCGGTTCGGTTCGGTTCGGTTCGGTTCGGTTCGGTTCGGTTCGGTTCGGTTCGGTTCGGTTCGGTTCGGTTCGGTTCGGTTCGGTTCGGTTCGGTTCGGTTCGGTTCGGTTCGGTTCGGTTCGGTTAGGTTCGGTTTGGTTCGGTTCGGTTCGGTTCGGTTCGGTTCGGTTCGGTTCGGTTCGGTTCGGTTCGGTTCGATTCGGTTTGGTTCGGTTCGGTTCGATTCGGTATAAAAAAAAATTATTAATTTTAAAATAAAAACATTTCAATAGTCACTTCTAGGTACGACAAGTCAGGTAAGATGAGGCAGTATCTAGTTTTAATTAAAAGCAAAATGCTTATTAATAAAAACAATTAGGCTAAGATAACAATTAGATATATTTAACGTCACCCAGGATTTTTAAAAAACAAACTCCAAAAAAAAATTTTTTTTGTCAGGTCAGGTCTGGTCTGATTTGACGGGGAATCTCATAGTAGAGTTTAAAAGCGCGTAAAAGGCTTCTAGAACCGATTTTCGTGTGCACTTCATTGCTAAAATGTAAGACACAATTTAAATCATTTCTTACACCCTAAGAATGCAAAATCGACTGGTCGTCCATCGTCGTGTGCAGGGGGTGGTGGGAGTAGTTTTTCCAAAAATTTGGAAAATTTTTTTTGCATTTTTTGAATCTATAAAGTGTGCTCATGACTCCACCAAAAGCATATAGTAATATTACTATCAGAAACATTTATTTTTCAATGTTGAAAATATCGTTCCCAATGCTTTTATATGGAGTTCCCTATTAAACAAGTGCTCGCGCTGAAAACGCGTATTTATAATAATGTATAACTTGTTATAACTCGAGAACCCTTTGCTTAATCAAAAAAACACCTTCTGTAAACTTTGTGTATCAAAGATCAGGGATCACAATAATTTTTGAAAAATGTCAATCGGACGCATAGTTTTTTTTTAAAGTAGCAAAGAGTGAAGACATGACGCGACGAACGCGGCAGACACTGACATGCGACGAGGGGTCAGATATTTTACAAATGCACGGCGGGCCAGGCGAAACGCGACTCTATGTCTTGAGACAAGTCGAGACACACATAAGTTCGTTTAACTCTCGCGGTTACAGATGTTTAAGTTACTTACTTGGTTTTTTGCTTGTGAATTGCGTTATGTATAAATGTTGTGCTTGTGTGATTTGGCCGTGAAGGGCCAAATATCAAAGGCTAGGCGTGAAGAAAAGGGAAACTTAGTTCTATATTAGAATGTGACTCTCGGCCCTACAGGCCTCCAATTTATTTCTATATTAGTATGTGACTCTCGCCCCCCCCCCCCCCCCGAAGTTGACTATTTTTTTTCAGTCAAGCTTTTAGGGTACCTCCCCCCTCCACTTTTTTCAAAGTTGGGAAAAACGAAAATTTTTTCTATAAGAATCATAGCAATGTTGGTTTTATTGAGAAAACCAAAACCAAATCGGAATCGGTTTAGTTGTTTTTGAGATATCAGCGTTTGTATGTTAAACTTTGAAGGGTCATATCTCAAACTATTTTTTTGCTCGACTTCCGGTGACTTGACAGCCCTTGACCGAACCTATTTCTACGGTAAAAATATTAATTTGTGGCTTTAGATGTCACCCACTTAGTGCATTGACGCGCAATAGGTCCCTGCGTTTTTAAAACAACATTATTTTAAATTTCAATTATTTGCCTATATCTCGAGACGTCAAAATGAAAAATTTATAATAACTTTATCGATATGGCCTACGAAGATCTATAAACATCAGAGAAAAAAATTTTGATTAGTTTGGTACTTTTTGAGTTTTTGCCAAAGAACAATCAAAATTTGCCACAAAGTGGTGCTACTTTAAAGTGTCATATTTTAAGACGCCGACAATTAATTTTCATTATCTCGACGGCGACAGATGCGTCCGTTAAAATTGTGTCTTCCAGGTGTAAACTAATTACGCTATGTCAAATTTTCTGTTTTGACATATTATGCCTATAGCGGGGAGTGGGGAGCTCAAATCAAAAGTCTCGATTCTAATATAGAATTTAACGGGAGTTTCCCTTTCAAATATGGATTCCCGGAAGCCCGTATAGGGTCACATCGAAAAACTGCAAGAATCCATTTCGATTTAGTTTGTCGATGCCTATTAGTGTGCCAAATTTCAGAGCTCTACGATAAGTTTAAATCTCGAATAAAAGCACTCGCTGGCACCGTTTATGTAAGTGACGTCATCAGGCCAAAAAAAAAATACAAAAATTTAATTTTTTAATGACCGAAATTATTTTCAAATTAACAAAAAACTTTAAATTGGTTATATTTTGCCAATTTATATCTCAGAAACGATTTTGCTGCATCACTTCCGGTGACTTGACAGCCCTTGATTGAACCTATTTCTACGATAACAAAATAAATTTATGTGGCTTTAGATGTCACCCACTTAGTGTATTGACGCGCAATAGGTCCCTGTGTTTTTCAAAAACAGAATTTTTTTAAATTTCAATTATTTGCCTATATCTCTAAACAGAGACGTCAAAATGAAAAATTTATAATAATTTTAACGATAGGGCCTACCAAGATCTATACACATCAGAGAAAAATTTTTAGATTAGTTTGGTACTTTTTGAGTTTTTGTCAAAAAACCATCATAATTTTCCAAAAAGTGGTGCTTCTTTGAAGAGTCATATTTTAAGACGCCGACAATTTATTTTAATTATCTCGACGGCGGCAGATGCGCTATTGTGTAGGCTTGCAAAAAAAATACATAGTTTATTACCGTTAAAATTGTGTCTTCCAGGTGTAAACTAACTAAACCATGTCAAATTTTCAGTTTTCACATATTAGGGACCTATTGCAATAAAGCCAGGCACAAATTGTGCCGGACACTATATTGACAGTTTCACATTATAAGAACAGCTGTCTTCTTTCAAAATAAGGCCATTGTGTATTATAAGAGCCGGAATTAATAGTGACGCCACAATTAATGGAAAATAAACGACTGGATTTCTAAATTCGACTTTGGTATGTCAATTTTGAAAGATCAGCTGTCAGTTTTTAATGTAAAACTGTCAATATAGTGCCCGGCACAATTTGTGCCTGGCTTTGTTGCAATAGGTCCCTATTATGTCTATAGCAGGGAGTGGGGGGCTCAAATCAAAAGTCTCGATTCCAATATAGAATTTAACGGGAGGCGCGTATTTTCCCTTTCAAATATGGATTCTCGGAGGCCCGTAGGGCCGAGTCACATACTAATATAGTGAATATGGACTCCCATAGGCCTATAGGGCCGAGAGTCAAATACTAATATAGAAATAAATTGGAGTCCCGTAGGGCCGAGAGTCACATACTAATATAGAAATAAATTGGAGGCCCCCGAGAGTCACATTCCAATATCAAATTTAACGGGAGGCGCGTAGTTTCAATTTCAAATATGGATTCCCGGAGGCCCGTAGGGCCGAGAGTCACATACTAATATAGACATAAATTGGAGGCCCGTAGGGCCGAGAGGCACATTATAATATAGAATTAAACTGGACGCGGGTAGTTTCCCTTTTAAATATGGATTCCCGGAGGCCCGTAGGGCCGAGAGTCACATACTAATATAGTGAATATGGACGACTGGAGGACCGTATGTCCAAGAGTTACATACTAATATAGTGAATATAGACTCCCGGAGGCCCGTAGGGCAGGGAGTCACATTCTTATATAGAACTAAATTTCCCTTTTTTTCACGCCTAGCCTTTCATATTTGGCCCTTCACGGCCAAATCACGCAAGCACAAAATGTATACATAACGCAATTTACAAGCAAAAAACCAAGTAACTTAAACATCTGTAACCGCGAGAGTTAAACGAAAAACGAACTTATGTGTGTCTCGACTTTTCTCAAGACATAGAGTCACGTTTCGCCTGGCCCGCCGTGCATTTGTAAAATATCTGATCCTTCGTCGCATGTCAGTGTCTGCCGCGTTCGTCGCGTCATGGCATCACTCTTTGCTACTTTAAAAAAAAAAAGCTATGCGTCCGATTGACATTTTTCAAAAATCATTGTAATCCCTGATCTTTGATACACAAAGTTTACACAAGGTGTTTTTTTGATTAAGCAAAGGGTTCTCGAGTTATAACAAGTTATAAATTATTACGCGTTTTCAGGGCGAGCAATTGTTTAATAGGGAACTCCATATAAAAGCATTGGGAACGATATTTTCAACATTGAAAAATAAATGTTTCTCATAGTAATATTACTATATGCTTTTGGTGGAGTCATGAGCACACTTTGTAGATTCAGAAAATGCAAAAAATTTTTTTCCAAATATTTCGAAAAACTACCCCCACCACCCCCTGCAAACGACGATTTTTGGACGACCAGTCGATTTTGCATTCTTAGGGTGTAAGAGATTATTTAAATTGTGCCTTACATTTTAGCAATGAAGTGCACACGGGGTGACACGATAGAAGCGGCTTTTAACTCTACTATCAGGGCAAATCAAGTATGAAATCGGATTATAAAATAATAATTACAAAAATAAATTGTTTAGTGAAAATAAAAAAATACGTAATTACTTTTAGTTACTTTGAGTCAGGTCACGTGAGGTAGAAAAAAAAACAAATTGTTTAATAATCAAGAGTTAGGACAGGGTAGGTATCAGGGAGAATTAGAGTCACGCAGGATTTGGAAATAAAAAATAGATTCAAAAATTAAATCAGGTCAGCCAGGACCAACAACTCAGGTCAGGTTTCGTCCGGTAGTCTTAGGGCACGTCAGGTATTCGGTTTATTAATTAATAATAATAATAATAAAAAAATTATTTCTTGACCCAAACTCCAAGTTCTGAAATCTACCCCCACCCTTAAAAAAAACTAAAATGTATTTTGTTCAACTCCAGACTCAACCACCTTTCGTTTGATACTACACACGCCATATGTTCACTTAAACTCTTGTTTTTAAAATTGGGGGTCAACCTTTTTTTTAAACAGAAAAAAAAACTAGAATTTATTTTGTCCATCTCCAGACTCAATTACCTTTCGTTTGATATGACACACGTCATATTTTCAAATAACCTGTAATTTTTGCAATCTACCCCCACCATTTTATTTGGCTTATGTTCGGTGCATTTTTTCATTTTTAAATAGGACCATCTTGACCCAAGACACAGCCTAGGTAGCAAATCTCATTAAAATCGAGCACGCGGTTTTTGAGCTATGCGTGTTGGTCGTTACAGACAGACAGACAGTCAGACGGCGCGACAAAAAAGTTCCATAATCATCTGAAACGCAAACATATATAATTTTTTTTGAAATCGGAGCAATTTTTTCAAAAAAAAGTATAGTAGTAGTGTGAGCTAAAATTAGATAAAAACGTTTTAGAAGTAAAAATAAAATCGCCACAGACAGACAAACGCAAGTACATGCATACCTGCAAACCTGAAAAGTTTTTACTTTGAAAAGGCTTCAATTCTTATTTCTCGCTTCAATTCTTATTTCTCCAACAATACTGATAAAAATAACAAGTAAAAAAAACTTACATTTATTTTATTAATTTGGCCTTTTTTAGGTCCACATAGTTTTTTATAAAAAAGGTATCTCGCGCTTTAACAATGCATGAAAACGATAAATTTGAAATAATAATAATTCTGTTAACTTTAATCATTTCTCAACCAAACATACTATCGACTCGAGTCTTACAGTATTTGTTTTAAAACACTTAAATTATTTTAAGCAATTTAGAATAGAGTCTGGCAATTATAATTACTTCTCAACCAAAAAGGCTCAAGAGCATAATTGCAAATTGGAGGCAAAACTTCTGCCAATTTTTGTACCTTCCCAACCAAAAGGATATTAAATACTGAATGTGTTTCGGACCGTTACGTTGTAAAATTTAAATTGTTACTTTAGATAACTTAAATTTGCTAAACTAATAACTTCTCAACCAAAAACCAGTTTTACAAAGATTTTTTTTAATAAATTTAAAAAAATTTCGAACGTTTCCATAAAAATCTTGATAAGGATTGTCTATTTTGCAGTTTTTTTTTTATTTTATGAACTTTATAGAAATAAATAAAGTCTGACAATTTTAAAGACTTCTCAATGGAAAAGACCACGACTATAAAGCATATATATGTACTTTGCAGTTTTAAGATTAAAAAAAATATATATACAAAATTTAGCCTGGAAATTTTTTGTTCCTTTTAACATTAAAGCGGTTTTTATTTCACATTTTGGGTTACAGCGATTGCAAATTAGATGAATTTTAATTTTCTAAAAGCCTGCCAACATTAGATACTTCTCAACCAAAGGAAATACATAGATTGCTTACGGGTCCTACTTTTCGATTTCTAAAGCAAGACACCGTTTATAAGCCCCCCTTTTTGTTTATGTACGTATCTCAAGAACTGGGGATCCCGCGATTTTTGGTGTTTATAATTAAAAAAAACTAAATGTCTTCCCGAAATGATGAACCTACTTAGGCCTAAGAAATGCCTTATTATTCTTAAAACACAATATTTAAATAACCTTTCTGTTCTGTGCTAAAATTTGAACAAACATTGGTCCCTGCTCGGGCGCCAAATTTGTAAGAGGGTTTCGTCATCTAACGAATTTTTCCCTACTTTTGACGTCCCAGGGTTTCGGTCGATTCAATCCTGGGATTTCATGGGATAGAATCGATCGAAATTTTGCCTCGGGCGCCACTCTAGGAAATAAGGGAGCCTAGAGTCTCCCTTGCCTCTCGGGTATGCTTTTAAACAGTGGAGAATAACCAGGTAAGTAAACTGCAATTTCATTAAAAACTCAATTTCTATAAATACTATTTTATGTGTATTTTGTCATTTTAATTTAGTGGTTACAAACCCTCAAAGAAAATAACTAAATATATGCAACTTAATAAATAAAACAAAACTATAAATGCGTTATCAAGTCCAATAAAAAAAACTCCAGTTTACTTTGTTTGCGCTATTCTAGCACAGACAGTTAGGTATTTAAAAAAAAGTGAAAGTTATGAAAAAGGACTTATAACTCAACGCCTTATCACCTTGGAACTCTAACAAAAGGATTTAGCAAATCTGGTTAGGTCCGATTAGATCGGATGGACGTTAGTTAAATACTGATTTCTTTTTGCCCCAAAAAGACTTTTCCCAACATAAAAAAAATTGGAGAAAGATTTCCTTAAACAGCTGGTAGTTAATTACATACTATAATTTTACAAATTTACGGCTATTTAACTGGAAGAAAACGAAACTTTACCAACTTTGAAGTTTCACGGGACTGGTCGGGTCATATATGTCTCGCGGTTCGGTGCGGTTCGGTTCATGTCGGTTATGTACAAAAGAAACGGAAAAAAAATTAAACAGAATATTTACAAATAGAAACGGAATGTGGTACCACTTTAACAGGTTTAATTTACGGTGAGAGCATATATGTCTTACGGTAACAGGTAACACGTTATTTACAAAAGAAACGGATAAAAAAATTTAACTATACCAACTTTTAAGTTTATAAGGTCGCGGTGGGACACGGGTCTAACGTGGCAATAACGAAGCAATAATCCTGACAGAAAAAAAATCGTTAATTATGAAAAATAAAAAGAGAATTAGGAAGAAATTAATAAATACCAGGTTTTATCTAAACGGGAGAGCTGGCTGCACAAAGCCGCGGTGATTATGAGTCGGTGACGAAACATACAGCCCACGAAACATAATCTATAGCTTTGTTATCATTTTTGCTTTCTCGAAAGAGAATAAAAATAATAATAAAAAAACGGGAAACGGGAAACGAGAACGGGGGTTTAGCAAAGCGCTACAATTATGAGTCGGTGACGAAACATACGGCCCACAAAACATAATCTATAGCTTTGTTATCATTTTTGCTTGCTTGAAAGAGAACAAAAATAATAAAAAAAAACGGGAAACGGGAAACGAGGACGGGGGTTTAGCAAAGCGCTACAATTATGAGTCGGTGACGAAACATACGGCCCACGAAACATAATCTATAGCTTTGTTATCATGTTTGCTTCCTTGAAAGAGAACAAAAATAATATTAAAAAAAACAACCGGGAAACGGGAAACGAGGACGGGGGTTTAGCAAAGCGCTACAATTATAAGTCGGTGACGAAACATACAGCCCACGAAATATAGTCTATAGCTTTGTTATCATTTTTGCTTTCTTGAAAGAGAACAAAAATAATAAAAACCAGGAAAAGGGAAACTGATGTCAAATCCGGGATGATTATTACTTGGTGACGAACCTGCAGCCCACAAGTAATAAACCCGATTTGTTTCTTAATTTTCTTGCGAAAGAAAATTAATAAATACCAGAAAACATGTAAGATACTAACGGGAAAGCATGGAATCGGGAAAGGACTAGGCAAAAACGAGGTTTCTTTTATAAATCCCATTCTTACCAGAAACCGGTCGACATCTACACACAACGCGTACCACCTATACATTGTGCTCGAGCGAGAAACAAATCTCGAATCCCCGTATGGGCGAAGGCATTGCTGTTTTATAGGCTAGAGCTCGGCTACAAATCGAGAACCAACGGAAATAACCGAATGAAACCCAACCACGTTTTTAAAAATGAACGTAGATTGACTTATTCGGAATATTATTTTATCTAGTCTTTTTGCAACAAACAAATTAATTAAAACAATAAAAAATAGTAACTTCGTTACAGTGTGGAATCTAACACAGAAAAACACATTTCTTTTCTTAAAAATAAAGCTAGGCCACCACTAGCGCGACCCGTAAAGTTTTCTTTAATGGCATCAGAAAAAATAGAAATGTAATTCACGGACAGATACTTGCAATAAGTTTCTGGGAGTCTGTCAACCACGTCCCCGTAAGAAAAACAATATCAGCATTGTGTTTGTTGCAGGAAAAATCAAAGAAGCTTAAGTTATTAAAGCCCGCTAAGTTCCATGATAATATTGTAAATGGTTGATATGCCTTTGGTTCATCAAAATTGGTCTTTGTGGCATCAGTTGCCTCTGGTGAAATTGATGTATTAGACAGGGTCCTCTTGTTTCCAAGCGGAGTGGTTTGGCTTGTTGAAGTTATAATCGTTGGCGTATTGTTGATGTATTTAATTGTTAGATCTTTTTCACCGTTCTGCGTGCGACGAGTAAGTTCGCTTCTTAGATCATTGAGGTACTTTATTTGTTGAGGCGTTTGATCCGCTTTGATGAAGGCGTTAGGATAAGTTGATTTGTTTACGTTGGATTTGTGTTTTAGCACTTCGATTACGTCGCTTTTGTTGTTAAAGGTTAATTTTAGAAGTTTTGGTAGGTTACTTGTGTTATTTCCAATTCGTTTAGCCTCCAGTACTTGGGGAGGGTTGAAAGGGACAATGCTATTAATAAAATTGGTTGCAGTTTTCTTTTCCACTAGCAAGTCAGTATTCTCAGGTATACCCCGCACAATTAAATTGCGTTCACGTCTTGCCCGGTCCGTTGCTTCAGCAAGCATTTCATTAACGATTCTCTCTTGAGAGCATTCAATTTTTTCCACTCGTGTAGTTAACTCGGAAAAGTTACATTCCAGAGCTGCAATCGTGCTTTGACAGCGGTCGATTGATTTTATGTTCTCAGTAACTGCCAATTGAACATTTTCAATGTTTTTATTTAAAATAGCGAACTGATGCATTATTGTATTAAATTGAGAATTATTCATTGTCATATTATACTGATTACGGCATGTATTGCATGTGAACCGCTGGGTTGGACCGCCACCGTCTGTGTTTTCGTTTAGCACGGCTTCACCACAAGCCAAGTGAGCCCGTCTGCTACAGCCGGCACAAATTGTCGAGAGATCTCGAGAGCACACACGCCCACACGAACAACATGTGTCCGCCATGATCCACAAAAATGGACAATTATGGCTGTGTGATTATTAATTAAAAGCACTTTTAAAATAGCGTTAAACACTCAAAAATGACCTATTTTCCTTTAAAGTATCTTCTCGCACTGTTTAAGTTTTAATTTTCACTTGATAGAAGGACTTTTTAGATAGAAGTAACCGACTTTTCGCGAATGAGAGATAGCAGCGATGTTTGCAGTACGGCTGCAAGGCCAAAAAAAACTCAAAAGGTAATTGTGATTCCTGATAAAAATTTACATGTGAAATAGATAAATGTGTATCATTTAAATATGAAAAATTCGTAATTGGATCTTTAGAGGTTTTCAATGGCAATCTAGATTAAAAATCTGCAACATTTTTCTCTGATGGAACATATTTAATATCGTAGCTAAAAGCAGATAAAATATGTGCCCATCTTTGCAATCTGTTTGCCACAAAAACTGGTAAACTTTTGTGACTACCAAAAATCGTTAAAAGTGGTTTATGATCACTAAATAAGAGAAAATGTTGATTGTACAGGTATTGGTAATATTTTTTTACCCCAAAAATTATTGCCAATGCCTCTTTTTCTTTCTGTGAATAAGATAATTCTGCATTATTTAACAAACGTGAGCATTTGCGCAATTGGTTTTTCTGACTTTTCGTCATCAAAAATATGACTTAAAGTTGCACCAATCGCAAACTGTGAAGCATCTACAGTTAATTTAATTTTTTTTAGAAGGGTAGTGCGTTAAAACCGAAGATGACAAAAGCATATTTTTAGCCCTTTCGAAACTCTCGCTACATTGAGAATTCCAATGCCATTCTACATTCGTTTTGAGTAAACTATACAAAGGTTTTAATATTTCAGGCATTTTTAATGAACTTGCAATAAAAATTTACAGCCCCCAAAAACGACTTTAACTCTGTAACATTTTTGGGAATAGGGACTTGCCTTATCGCAGCTACCCTTTCGTCTGAAGTATGCAATGGTCAATTCGATGTCCCAAATGGTCAACTGAAGATTTGAGTAAAAAACATTTTTCTTTTTTTACTTCAACCAACCACAATCTGATAATCTCTTGAAAACTGCTTCTAAACGACTTAAATGTTCAAGGTCATCCTTTCCCGTGACCAAAATGTCATCCAAAAGACAAACTACCCCCTCCATTTTACTTAACATTTGTTCCATAATATTTTGAAAAATAGCTGGACAGCTAGTAATGCCATAAGGTAACCTGGAATAAGAAAATAGACCTTTAGGCGTGCTGATGGTTACTAATTTTCTAGATCGATTCGTAAGTAAAATTTGCTGATATGCCTCAGAAAGATCTATCTTTGAAAATTTTTCGCCACCTTGCAGTTAAGAAAAAAGGTACTCTATACGCGGTAAAGAAAAATGTTGAACTTGCAACACCGGATTTAATGTAATTTTAAAATCCCCGCATATATTCTTACAGCTCCTGATTGTTTCAATACAGGCACAATCGGAGTGGCCCACTCCGAAAACTCAACTGGCACCTTATTTTTAACTAATCGCTCTAATTCATCCTCAATTTTAGGTTTTAAAGGAAAAGGTACAGGCCTTGGTTTAAAAAATTTCGGAGTAGTTCTACCTTTAAATCTATTTTAAATTTATTAAAAGTGCCCATTTGGCCATCAAAAATATCCTTATATTTTTGTATTAGGGTTGAAACTTGCAGAGGTTCCACATTATTTTTATCTGTGCCACTAGAGGCGTACTGAATTTTAGCTATGCCCAAATTTAACATATTTAATCCATTTCGACCTATAAGAGGCGGTCCTCCATTTTTTATTACGTAAATTTTTAAAATATAAGATTTTTTTTCAAAAATTACATTTAATTTAACGTAACCCAATGGTTCAAAACTATGACCTATGTAATCCCTTAATTCTAAATAATTTTTTTGTAAATAAATATTTTTAAAATGTTTAAAATATAATTTTTCAGATATTGCTGAATGTGCGAACCCTGAATCTGCCTCAAACCCAATGGGAATATTTTCTACTAATAAATTTATAAAAGTAGGTTTAATATTGCCACTTTGATCAAAAATATCACTTATCTCTTAGGTTAAAAATGGAGTCTTCTGATAAATTTACCTCGTCCAACTGAGTTTCACTTAAAAAATTTTGATTTACTAGTTTACACTGGGGTGCTAAATGCCCTTTAACTCCACACCGGTGACACGTACAGTTTTTAAAAGCACAATTTAAATATTCGTGATTGCTGCATCCGCAACAGGAACATGCCATTTTTTTATTGTGGGAAAAATTATTTTTGTCAACACTCACCGAATTTTGGCTTCTAGGTACATTCTTATCACTTCCTGAAGGCTTCCCATAGCTTTTTGGTTTATTTTTTTGGTGGTTATTATTATGTGAATTTGGTCGCTGGCGATGAAAATTAACTGGTTCACTTTTTATTTGCACTGCCCCAAAAGATTCGCGCACTTTATTCTCTTTAAGAGCTGACTCCTTGCTCGCTGCAACTTTTACCAACTTTGACAAGGTAGTACTGGCCTTTGAGGCATCCTCCTCAAATAACCTGTCCATAATCTTTTCATCGTTTATGCCGCACACAAAAATATCGCGCATCATTACCGTTATCTCCGAGCTAAAACTACAAGTTGAAGCTAAACTTTTAACCCTAGGTTCCCAATCGGAAACACTTTCAATTAGTTCTCGTCTACTATTAAAAAACTTAAGCCTTTCGGAAAAATAGGATTTTACCGTTTAATAAATTGGTAAAAAAAATTTTTAAGTCACAAGCTTTTATAAAATGCACTAAAAAATAAGAAATAATTTTCTAACATTTTAATATTATCATAATAATAAAAGCTATGGCCGACTGATGGAAATTTTGACGATGTTAGCACGATAAGATATCCGTATCAATTAAATATCACTATTTGCAAGAATTAATCTAGCCGAAAAATGCAGAGGTACCAAACCCACCCAATCCGACCCAAGATACCCCGGCATTTCTCTGACATAGGTATGGCAATGGCATAACATTGCGGCACATCAAACATATCTTTGATGACCTGCTATGTTGAATATTCTTTAAGTGTTTAGATCACAAATTTAGATTAACTTATGCTTTGATTTGCGGCCATCGCTTTTATTATTATGATAATATTAGAATGTTAGAAAATTATTTCTTAATTTTTAGTGTATTTTATAAAAACTTGTGACTTAAAAAAAAATTACCAATTTATTTTCTACTTTTTTTGTTTGGGCTGTATTGCCATCGGACCTTTATGCATATACCAAATTTTATAAAAGTCATTTGAAGTGAAGTGTGTCAAAAACGCATTTTTTGTGGAAGAGGGTGGGGGGTAGGGTGGGAGGACATTTTTTCATTATTGTTGTAGTGTCATCGGACCACTATATGTATACCAAATTTTATCCAAATCAGATAATGGGAAGTGTGTCAAAAACGCATTTTTCTATGGAAGGGGGTGTGGGTAGGGGTGGGAGGATATTTTTTTCTTAATGTTGTATTATCATGGGACCACTATGTGTGTACCAAATTTCATCCAAATCGGATAATGAGAAGTGTGTCAAAAACGCTTCACAAGATTTGATAGATAGTTAGATAGTTAGACAGAACATCTGAAGCTAAATAAAAGCTTGTAAAAATGATCTTTTAATAACGAGCAATTCCACGCCAAGTCATCCAATTTACAAAAAAATTGTTGCCGTGACATTTAATTTTTTTCTTTAATCATGCTTACTAAGTAACCTATAGTTTTGAAAACATGCATAAAAGTAGTTTTTAAAAAATGTGATGTTTAGCAAAATCTTTGATACTGGCTTAATTAGCGCAATTTAGAGAATATCCAAAAAACGCAGAAATTTTCGAAGTTTCCATATTTTTTTGGGGTATAAATGTAATGTTTTCTTAAATTTTTGATACAGTGTTGGAAAGCTATACTCAAGGACTTTATCTTCCTTGTATAAAACATATTTAAAAAGTAGACGTTACGTTGGAGTTCCACGAAGAAGTTAAGAATGTCCAGTACACCTCCTGGTCACTATGCAAAATAGTTTTGTGAAATATTAATTATGATATTTTCCCCCAAAATAAAGTTTCTAGATCCGCCCCTGCAAATTAAGGTTTATCAGAAGGTAAAGTTTATTTATATGAGCATTGTTCAATAAATTATGATCTAAACTCTCTTCATAAGGTCACTACACAAATTTTTTTAAAGTTTATTTACTTTTTTAGTAGTTAGCTACTGTCATATTTAAAAAATCGGAAAAGAAGTTGAGTTCTATAATTTCAGAAACCGAACAAATTTTTTTTCTGAGCTTGAAGTAAATTTAGCATCTATAGTTAAATCATCCAGAGGAGTGAAAGAATGGTGTCCAGTTGTTGTTTGTTTGAGATTTTAATGTAAAACAAATCGTTTCACAGTACCTCCAAACGCATCACATGGGCTTTTACCATGCGTTAGTTTTGTACTTAGTTTTTTTAATGCCCAGTGGCGTATGCTGAAATTTTCCAAGGGGGTTGGGAGAGTAAAAGCACAGTCCTGGAAAACCATTTATTTCTTCTTTCAGAAAAATTCAAACATTAGGAGAAGTTATTTAATGGTTTTGGTAAGATTAGGCCTCCAACCCCCCTCCCTCCTGCTCACGCCACTGTTAAACCTGAACCATTTCATTTACCAAAGAAGCAAACTAATTAATGTCCGTGTCTCACCAAAATGTATTCTTAAAACTCAAAAAAAATTTCCGACAGTGTACGAAGATGGGACTTGAACCCACAAACTAGGATCTCACGCAAAACAGTATGTGGCTATAAATAAGATCCCCTAACGATGATTTTTATGCATAATTTTTTTCCTTTTGCGACTCAATAAAAAAATTTGATTTTTTACATGCTTTAACCAAATTGCTTAAAAGTTGATGTTAAAATGACAGACCCAGATTTTTTATTTTACTTTTATTTAGACGATACATTATCAAGTAAAACAACGTACAAGCGAAGTTTTAATAGAAAGATAGACATGACAATTTTTTTAGTCAAATGTTGCCAATTCTGAGGTTTTTGCGGTTTTTCCAATTTTAAAAAATATAGTTTTCTGAAAGCAATAGACCTAGAAATTTTTCTTTTGCCTTGTATGATAGTCAAGCCACTGAGCTTGAATGTGCATATAGACTTTTTTTTCATGGACCATATTCCGCACCGGTGTAAATAATTAAAAATCGAGAAAATCATAAAATTTACTATCTTTTAAAACTGTTTTTGCCATGTCAAAAAAGTAAGGTTAATTTTTTTTTCTGTATAGGATTATCCAACCAATATTAAAGATTTCTTTCGTCAAATTTGTTTTTAGATAAGATTTAATACAATAGAAATAAAAAAAAGGCCACAACTGATTTTCTTCTTTTTTTTACTTTTAAAGTGGCCTGTAAAATACGGGAGGTGATATTAAAAATTAAAATTTGTTAATTTGGTATTTCTAAGGACACTAATACATGTTATCAAAATTTGGATTTTTTCGTGACATGGCAGCTACCCCCATTGGATGATTTGGCGTGGAATTACTCTATGGTAATACTAATTTGAGTATTACAATTATTGGGAAATAAATAATAAATCAGGATTCCATTTAACCGTGTATTATTAACTGGGTAATATTATAAACTGCTGTTTAATACATACATAGTAGCGCGAGAGCGAACGACATAGGTATCTAAAAAACAATAACATCTTTTTTGCTGTGCGCGTGGAAACTGGGGTTCCGGCACAAAAGTAAATAACTCACTCTTTCCAAAACTTCCAATAATAATATATAACAAAGCGCGACTTGTCTTTTTATATTAAAAAAATCTGTTGTTGTTTTTGCACGTGTTCAAAACTATTTAGACAAATTTGAACAACAAGGTAATAAAAAATATTAATCTGGTGACAGGTTTAACCTATTTTTCCAGATGTGTGTTCATTTAATTTGTTATTTTTTAATATTTTTAATTCCGAGAAAAACAATAAATCAGCCACCTGTTTGTGCTTTGGGCTCCAAGAAAGGAGGTCAATAATTAAAAATTATTTAATATTTAATATTTCGGCGAATTCCAGTGCTGACTCAGTGTTATTTTCTTGGTAACCTACTTTACTAATTTAAAAGGAATTTTGTTGTTTAAAAACATCTTGGATCTATTTAGTTCACAGGTGTTTCCTAAACTTGAGCACCCACTTGGTTTAATAAAATGAATTTCAGTTTTAAGCGTGCTTTCGTTTCGATCAGATCGTCGGTCGGGTCGTCTAAAGTGTGCGCCAGATAAATAGTGACTTGTTCCTTGTTAATACATAATACTTAAAGTGATTGCTATCGTACAATGATTTGAACATTTATACATAGTCAAAGGTTAGTTTTATTGTTCTTTTAAATAAGTTCGGCATTTTACTTTGTTTATAAACAGTTTTTTATTTTTATTTTAGAGATTTGATTTCTTATTGCTTGATTTTTAAAACAATTTATGATTTTTCTTTTTCGGTTAAATAAGGTTCTGTGTGCTGTCGGGTAAAACTTTGAAACCCTCTTAATTTTGAGTTCTTTACATTCCTTCCACCTTTCTAAAACAAATTAAGATTTTTCTTAATTTGGTTTTAAGTATTGGCACGAGCTTAAACCTTATTTAAACGATGGTTCTCACTGACTGTTGAATGATTTATTATTACTTTTAGCTGTATGTCTTTGGTTACTTAATAAAAAAAATATTATTTTTTTTTGAAATTAATGAATTAGAACTTAGGTGGCAACTGTAGACTTAGGTGGCAACTGTAGACTATTAAGCCGGGTACTCATTAACAAACCACGAGCCTCGAGCAACGAGCGCGATCTATTCGCTAATGTGGATGGCATTGTTCGAGGCTCGCAGCGCGATATCGAAACCTTAAATTAAAACAAAGTACCCACTAAATTTGAGACATAAATACACATCTCTTGAAAAGGTTAACCTACATAAATAAATTTTTTAAATAAAAAAAAACATTAAAAAAAAATTGCTAATCTAATAGTTTAGTTGTAAGAAAATATTAAGCTGTCAGTATTAATTTTTTTTCTTAAATTGCAAATATCTCAAAAACCAATCTATTAATTTTTGAAATAATATCAATGCTGTAAAGGAATAAAAAACTCTTTTAAACAAGGTATCATTTGACCCACTTTCCCTCTCTAAAGTCAAGAGGTCAAAGCTATCCCAACTAGGAGTCGATAGATATAAATATTTTAAGAAAATAAAAATAATGGCTCCCTTATACGTTTTCTGTGAGTATATTACTTTAAATTAAAATTGATAATGGTGATGATAACGGAAATGATCATACGTATGTTTTATCGCTCCGCTTATTTTGTAAAAAGAGTTTTTGTTTTTTTCTTTCTGGGTAATAAATTTTGTAGTGTAAATGGAAAATAAATATATTTTGTTTACCTCACTATACTGATACCGGTAATTCCCACTTATGATTGGACAAGCTAACCTATGCACGTATTAACGCTAAAAACTGCACAGAACAGATGTTGCTTTACTCAGGCGTTGCGATCTGTATTGAGAGATGTTGAAGGAATAAGAACAATTCGCGCGCGCTGGCTTAAAGCGCCCCTAGCGATAGATATTTAGAAGTTACAAACTGATAACGGTAATGATACTCTACCAGGGTACGCGTATAAAATTTCAGTTTCTAAAAAGATTAAGAATAATATTTGCTTTTAACAAACGGCGATACATACTTATATATGTAAACATTAAACTAGACTTATAGGGCAATATAATATTAACTTCGTATGATACATTAGGGGACTGTGTTTTAGTGGATGCAAACTTATAATAACGGAGTATGACGTTTGGGCAAGTCTTTTACAAATATTAGCAATAAATAGCACCTTTAGTATCAAACTTAATGTAGTGCTTTAAAGCATTATTGGAAGCAATTTTACTTGTACAAGAAATTTTATACATAAATTTTGTATAAAATAAATATATTTTATTTACCTCACTTTACTAACAGCGATAATTACAACTTATGATAGCACAAGCTTAACCAATTCACGTAGTAACGCTAAAAACTGCATATAACAGATGTGGCTTTACTCGGGCGTTGCGTATTTGTATTGAGAGATGTTGAAGGAATACGAACAATTCGCGCGCGCTCACTTAAGGCGCCTCTAGCGGTAGATATTTAGGAATGACAAACATTAAACTAGACTTATAGATCAATATAATGTTGAAATTCCTACGATATATTAGGTTTTTGTATTTTAGTGAATGCAAACCTCTATCCGGGTATGATAACGGAGTATGACGTTTGAGCCAGTCTTACACAAATGTTAACAACAAATAGCAACTTCAGCATCAAACTAAATGTAGTGCTTTATAGTAATATTGGAGGCAATTTTATTTGTACAAAAAAAATTTATATACTAAACACTAATTTAATTTTTGATGGTAACATGAAAGGGGTACCCTTTTTCAATAATGACCTAATACCGAGCCTGATACTTATACATGTTCTCTGGGTTATTTTGTCTGATTTAGGCAATTTTTTTTACGCTGCTGCTTGTGCGTGTCGAGCTCAGTGGCGAATCAATGGGGCCTGGCCCCTCCTTGACATAAAGCTTATAATTTTTAGTTCCAGAAAAAAAATTACCAATGCCGCAAATTTTTGCCAAATATAAAATTTTTCAAAAATATTCGCTAAAATATAATTTTTTTTATTAAAATTTAACTAATTTTGCTCAAATTTTCGCCTGCGGCACATTTTGTTTGTACATAGTGGTAAACTTTAAAGCTAATTCTTATTAAATTCCGCAAAAAAATTATTTTTTCATCTTTTAAATGTTTTTTAAATTCTTTGTTCTTTGGATCCCATATAACAGGTCTATTCCTGTAATTTTCAAATAGACAATACTTTTTCATCATTTATGGTATTTTTTTTTATTTGAAGCGCATTGAACGACGACCGCCTGTTGGCTCGTCGCGAATGGCTTGTAGCGGGCTCGCAATTATACCTTTTTTACCTCTACATTAGCGAATTGTTCGAGGCTCGAGGCTCGTGGCTCGGTAATGAGTACCCGGCTTTAAGTGTACAACTTTTATTATTATTTTATTTAAATAAACAAAATTTAATTTAGGAGTTTTTGTTTTAAATTTTGTTTATTTCCTCTGGTGCCAAAAGGTTATTACGACTCTAAAAATTTTTCCTAAAAATTTCATTCTTTAAAATTAAATTCTACTTACATCCTTTATCTGCCATTAAAACACCTATGTCTAACCTTATTTGCTTCTTCTCAACTTTCGCTGTTTCTCGTAAAAGGTGTCTGCATCTCCATCTTCCATGAAGATATCCTACTTCAATTACATATGATGATGTCCCGTTCTAATAATATTCCAACGCGGTTGAGATAAAACTTTTCCATTTATATTCACTTAATATATTTTTGTTTTCACTTTACTCCTTTTTTAAAAAAATTATTACTCTTTTTTATTGCACCTTATTTAATCGTTATTATTAATTTTGAGTTACTTAGCACCCGCGCTTTTTAAAATTTTTCATTTAAAACTTAAAACTAAAGGTTATTTTACCATATACATAACTAAAAGCATTACTACTATACTACTGGTACAATATTTCTTAAACTAACGCCAAATTTAAATTGGAACATTTGAAAATTTAGCTGCTTGAAATAGTTTACAAGATATCAAAATCAAGCAACTTCCCTAACAGTTTAACACATTAGAAATCCAAGAAAACGGTAAAATAGCTTTGTAATAATATTTTTTACAATAATTCCAATACTAAGATGTATACATAAGTTTATCTTAAAAAAATGAATGTTCTCATTTCTATAACATGACAGCCATAATTAACGCAACCTGAATTTCTTTTTGGGTTAACTATCAATAAAAATATATAATCTCAAGCTATAAAGTTAACGCACTACAAAATATTTTAATTAATACGTGTTTCAATTTTATATTCCTGGAATGACATAAACAAAATAAGACCATAGGACAAACACTGGCACTGCCTGTCTAGGTACATATCTGTAACCAGATATCTTCACAAATGTAGGTCTTTTCCTTTTCGTCGAGACTCTTTTTGACCCAATTAATTTACTTGCCTGGTTCAAATTTCAAGTAGTCTTTCATCTATTATATTGCGAACCAGTCAGATGTTTTTGTTTACATTTTTACTAACGTCTAGTAAAAGAAACAGTGGCGGTACAATGGGTCAGGACAAGAGGGTTCTCTCTTTCTTTCGTGTATGCGCATTTTATTTGAAAATTTGTTACAATGGCTTTTTGTCAACTATTTGCATTTTTCTGACTTTGCAGAAGACTTGCAAAATGCTACAATTGGTGCGCCATGCACCAATATTTAGCTGTTTATACTCTCAGCTAACTCTTTTTGGGCATTGCATCTGGTTTCGTGAATCAAAATGTTGTGTCGTTGCACATTTTCCATTTTTAAACTACTTCAGTTCCACTCTTCTGCTGCTTCTTCGTGACTACCTATGTCACTCTAACTGATCCTCTGTCAGCTACCATGGGCGCACCCAGGGGGGGGGCCCGGGCTCCCCCCAAGCCCAAGATTTTTTAAAATATTTTCCACATATTTCATGAATAAAAAAATAAAATAGTATAAAATACGACATGATCAGGTCTCGCCCCCCCCCCCAAGACATATTCCTTGGTGCGCCACTGAGCTACTACCACAAATAAAATGATCCCGGGTCATAAAAACTGCTCTCTTTTAGCATCAACTCCTTGGTCTTCAGCTTAACCAACTTCTCACATCATTTCTATCTCTCTTACTGCATCCTAACAGTAATAAAATCTTTGGTCAAACTCTAAATTTTGTTTATATTGATCAAAGTTTATCTAAACTCAACTTCGTCAATAACTAAACTCACCATCTACTTCTTCATTTAGATCACATCTAAATTCTATAATATGTGCGTACACTTCTATTCATATGTCTCTTGTAGCTCTTCTAATTTATATAAACTTGGTCTGCTTCTTACTCTACTTCTTTTTCTTTGTTCTTTTTAACGTTTAAATATATAATACCTCAAACTAAAATGCGCTCCAAAACATCTTCACCAATGGTTTTACTATTTAGATTTTAAAAATACTTTCGGCACACACTTGTCTTCTTTCTAGGACGTTTGATTTGCCTTAAAAGTTCTGTTCTGTGGAACTGTCATTTCTGCACTCGTATTTGTAATATTGGTTACATGTACCTGGTCTCCCGTCTTGTTCCAGACAATCCTGTAGGATTATTTAACACCGGTTCCAGAACCATTTGCTCGGTAATAACTTTTGGATAATTGGCGAACAGCAGCTGGAAAAGCGCATGACTCTGTGGCGGTAAAAATAAATATTCTTTTAAGTGTACAGGCAAATCTTACTCTCTGTTAGTAATTCTCCGGAGGTGGTCCAGCTGCCAGACCTCCCTTCTCGTGTGCTTTCTTCAAAATTTCTTCAGTCGTTTGTAAACAAGCTTCATTTTTCAACATCATAGAGTTTTCGATCTCGGAAGCTGCAGGCTTCCATTGCTTCGTCGTTTGGTTCGAGTAATCACTTGTTCGTATTGGTTTGCTTGAGGCCAAGTTTGACATCGCTTGAGTTCTCAGGAAGCGTCCTTACCTGAGAGCTTGTAATGGTTCCTTTCTCCTTAGACAAAGTGAGCTTCGTCAACTCCTTCGTAACTTCTAAAAATTCTTCTATGCTGGTTTGACCATCGTAGGTAGGTATAGAGTCGATTCCTACTTGTACATGTTGTGGTACCTGTATGTTAATATGAATTAAGGCTGTTGGTGCATTACCTTTTTGTGCCATATTCGCGTCAAAGCTATGCACTGACTATTGCGACCTAGAACTTTTCGGCAATATAGTAATAATTGGTATACTACTCTTCTCGTCTTCTTCTATCTGTGCTTCTCTGTATCACCAAAAATCCATCCTACCGACGGCGCCAAATGTAAAGCCCGCATTTAGGCTGTCGAGCCGAGAAATTCATCTTTTGCCTATCTGCGGTTACATTAAATTTATTTTGAGGCAGGCGTTCTAGAGTGCTTAGCTCAGACGAGAAATGATATTAAAATGCACTTTAAATTCGCAAAAACAAAGCAATGTCAATAGAATATTTTCACGAATAACATCCATTAACAATATAAAATATTTAAACAGAATTTTTCCTAGAGTCTGACCACAATATAGTTTTTAATTTGGGTCTAGCACATAACTGTTCAATTCAAGTTTAAAGGCATCTTATTTTCCTTTAAACACCAAATACTGGTATTAGAGTCTAGGTTTTACAAGTTCCTATAAAAAAATTACCTCAACAAATAATGCCCAGGAGCCCATAAGAATTACTGTTTCTTATATCAAAGGCACCATTTTACCTTTCAGCACCAATTTACTTGCTTTATAAAAAATGTCTCGTTTCATTTATAATTGATATATTCACTACTGAAAGTTTTTATGCAGTTCTACAACCTGCATCTTGTTACGTAAAATGCTGATTTTTAACTTTTTACTAAATTACTTCACTACTACGAGTTTTTTAATTTAAACACTTTAACTGAGGTTTTGATACTAATCTTTTAATATTAATATTTTCACTTTGTTTTTATAACTTGTCTTGTTCTTCTTCATGTTGATTGTTTCACTACGTTTTTAAGACTGATTTTTAATAAGCGCGACTTGTCTTTTTATATTAAAAAAATCTATTGTTGTTTATGCACATGTTCAAAACTATTTAGGAAAATTTGAACAACAAGGTAATAAATATTAATCTGTTGACAGGTTTAACCTATTTCTTCAGAAGTGTGCTTATTTAATTTGTTATTTTTTAATATTTTTAATTCCGAGAAAAACAATAAATCAGCCACCTGTTTGTGCTTTGGGCTCCAAGAAAAAAGGTAAATAATTAAAAATTATTTAATATTTAATATTTCGGCGAATTCCAGTTCTGACTCAGTGTTATTTTCTTGGTAACCTACTTTACTAATTTAAAATGAATTTTGTTTTGTGGTTTAAAAACATCTTGGATCTATTTAGTTCACAGGTGTTTCCTAAATTTGAGCACCTGCTTTAATAAAATGAATTTCAATTTCAGTTTTAAGCGGGCTTTCGTTTCGATCAGGTCGTCGGTCTAAAGTGTGCGCCAGATAAATAGTGACTTGTTCCTTGTTAATACATAATACTTAAAGTGTTTGCTATCGTACCATGATTTGAACATTTATACATAGCCAAAGGTTAGTTTTATTTTTCTTTTAAATAAGTTTGGCATCTTACTTTGTTGATAAACAGTTTTTTATTTTTATTTTTGTTATAGAGATTTGATTACTTATTGCTTGTTTTTTAAAAACAGTTTATGATTTTTCTTTTTCGCTTAAATAAGGTTTGTGTGCTGCCGGGTAAAACTTTGAAACCCTCTTAATTTTGAGTTCTTTACACCGCAGCAAGTTTTAGAAACGTACTGAAAAATTTCTAAAAATATACTGAATTTGATCAAAATGTACTTTTTTGGTTGGAAATAAATTGGTACACTTTGAAATTGAATTTCTTACCATACATAAGCCAATTAAATAAAGTTTTGCAAAATGCTTAAGCGGTAATAAAACATATATTTAAATAAAAAAATATTTCAACATTTGAAATCCACTTACCTCTAGGCTAAAATTATATTATATTATTATGGGCTGTAATTTATTATTATTCTTTGAAAATTAATAAGAGATTCACAGGGTTGCGAATCGAAACAACTATTATTACCTCACACATATACTACTAAGCACAAAATCGTAAAAAACGTTAAATAAATGTCCAACAAGTTTCGTGGCTAATCGGGCAAAAAGGAGTTTTTGTTTCTGCTATACAATATCGATCAATGAAAAGATCTTTTCATTGATCGATATTGTATAGCAGTTTTTCGCCTGCGTTTGTTTTTTGTTTCTCTCGTATCTCGGTAGATGGCGCTTATTGCGATAGTTTTCTCACTATTTTTATTACAGACAAAACCGTCTAATTAACTTCGCAAGATTTGTCACATTGACCAGCAGTGTTCTGAGGAGTCCCATAAGGACGAAACAGTTAACTGTCAACACTTATTAGGTGTCCATTAGATCTTGGAGCCCCGTGAGGTTAAGCTTTCAGGCTACCCACGAAAAAATATGAGAAAAACAAAAACTCCTTTTTGCCCGATTAGCCACGAAACTTGTTGGATTTTTAGATTTACGGGTACGAACATCCACGTTTGTTAAATAAATGTTGAAAAAAATGTTTTTTTTCTAACACAAATTTGTGTTAAAATTAAGTCAACTTTTGACATTAAAAAAACATGTAGAAAATCCTAACGAAGATTTCATGTAAAAGCATTACCAAAAATATATTTCTTAATAACGTTAAGAAACCAGCATTAAAAAAACCATAATTTCACTAACATTACAAATAATACCATCAATATATGGTTATTTTTATAATGTTTTTCCTAGATCTCACGTCTAACGTTGAATTTAAGATATAGGAAGGTAATAAATGTTTTGTTTTTTAAACATTAAAAAAAATATATACTATAGAGGGCGCTGCCATAGTCCCACATGAGAACGACCCATTAGGCCAGTCATTTAAGACATCCCACATCGCAAACGGGACTGTATCTACGATGTTTTTATATATTGTTAGGACCCATGAGACTAAATTATGCCCAATTTTGCAACCATCAAAAACCTGTGCTACCCCCGTGATACTCAAAAAACCTCAAAATGTTGGTACTTATTGTAGTTTTTTTGAAAAAACTAAGTTAAGACAGCATTTTTCGAATTTAATTTTTTTTATACTTTTATAAAGTCAACTAAATTTAAGCCCCACCACAATCCTATAGGCCAATTCGTTATTGAAATACAGCCAATGAAATGTCGGCTTTTTTTTGAAAAACTAAAAATTAATGAGTACGGTCACATTCCAAAGCACGTCTCGGCTAAACTAATGGCTCTAGAGAAAAGTCATAAGAAATAAAGTTGTAGAGAATTTATTAAGCTTTAATTTGATGTAAGAATAAGGCCGCTAGGAGTCGTATTTTCCTCAAAAACCAAAATATAGGAAAACATCGAAGTTGGGGAGTATCTTGAAAACGTATTTTATTAAACGTAATTAAAAATAAACAACATATATATATATATTATGTATACACTATAAAATATAATAATAAAAAAACTCTACTTTACTTGGCCCTCTTAGAAGGACCGGGCCTCATCCATTCCGGATCAGTTGAAGAGTGGGAGGAAGAGGAGGAGGAGGAAGGGCAAAATGAAGTGGTGCGAATGTCTACAAAAAAATCCCCACTGTATAGACCTCGCCACCATTTTCTTTGATCTCGACGCAGGAAGAAGTAGGAAATGCTGGCGAAAAGATTTTCTTGAACCTCTATGGAGGAGATGAGGGCACGCTGAACAGCATGCGATACTTGGCATTCGCAAAATCGGCAGGAATGGCCAAAATAAACGTTGCCCGCCTCCCCCCAACTACAGAAGCTGCCAAATATCATTTCTGGAGAACCTACCACCAGGTCCAAAAATGGTTGGGGGTCGAGAAAAATCCATCCGACTGGGGATGGACCACCAGTCAACAGGGTCTCATGCCAATTACTATGCGTGCAGAGCCCGCCCCTCAAAATCTGCTTAAGATGGTTGCTTGCAGATGGAAGAAAGGCTGCATAGGATCCTGCACCTGCAGAAAAGCAGAACTGAAGTGGTCCATCCTCTGTTCCTTTTGCCAAGGGCGAAACTGCAGCAACGTTGCTCCCATCTTTCTGGATGAGCAGGACGAGGAATTGGACGATTTAACATATGATGACCCACCTCCATCTTCAGAGATTGTCCTTCCCCCTCCTCCTCCCCCCTCTCGGACTGATCCGGAATGGATGAGGCCCCGTCCTTCTAAGAGGGCCATGTAAAGTAGGGTTTTTGTATTATTATATTTTATAGTTTATACATATTATTATGTTGTTTATTTTTAATTACTTTTATTTTAATTACCAAAACAAAACAACTTTGCAAGGCAACATTTACCTGTGATTTTTCAGTCATAGCGCTCACTGAAACTTGGCTATATCCCGGCATACACAACGCAGAATTTCATCAATTATCTTTTTCCAGTAACCTGCATATGTACATAATCTTAACATACATTCCGCCAGGCAAAATTTCTTTTTTATATGAACACCTTTTTGAATACCTGTCCTCTCTTACTTATTTATTTAACGAAAAAGTAATCTTTCTAGGAGACTTTAATTACTCGGAATATGTAGCTTCCGTGGAAGGAACACTTCCTTCTGGTATGTTAATCCATTTGCTTAACTTTATGAGCTTTCTGGATTGGCAGCAAATAAACACTATAAAAAACTCTGATACTCGATTACTCGATCTTGTCTTATCCTCTTGTTCTAACTTAACCTTTTTGCAGAGATGTCATAATGTCCTGCTTAATGAAGACAGGTGTCATCCTACCTTCTTAATAAAATATCAAATAAATGGCGAAAAAAAAGCTTAAGTCGTATGCATTGGACGATGTATTTTACAATTTTAAGAGAGTTGACCTGGGAATTTTATACCCAAGCTTAGCGGAAATTGGCAGGCGAATTCTTGAATCAGTGGGTGATGTAAACACAGCTGTCGAACTTTTTTATCATAAACTGTATCTTTGCCTGGATGACCTTGTGCCTAAAACACTTAAAGATCGGCGAAAATATCCTCCTTGGTTTACCTCTGACATAATTAAATCGATAATAAAAATTTGGCAATGTTACTTATTTAACTAAATTTCGGGAATTACGCGATAAAATAAAGCGCGATATAGAAACCTTATATCAAAACTATTGTACTTAGCTTGAGTCAAACCTAGCATCTCAGCCTGGAAATTTCTGGCGCCTTATTCAATCCTCACAGAAAATCAATAGCTTACCACATAACATGCAAAATCAACACGGTGAGTGCTTATCTGACCCACAGAGTATCGCCGATGCCTTCGCCAAATACTTTCAGTCATCGTATACCTCAGATCAACAGATCCCCATAGCACATACGAATACTGAAGACCCCTTGATTACTAATGAAATATCGCTTAAAAAGTTTCAGGAATCTGAGGTATTGCGATCCCTGAGGAGTTTAAAACCGAAGGCTATTGTTGGTCCAGATAAGATTCCAGCATTTCTGTTGAAAGACTGCCTATATATTTGCTTATCCTTTGACTATTTTGTTTAATTTATCCTTGAAACAAAAAACTTTTCCGGACACTTGGAAAGCATCTAAGATTATACCAGTCTATAAAAAACAAGAAAAAAGTCTCATTACAGACCCATCACCATTATTAACAATTTTTCAAAATGCTTCGAACATGTCCTTCATACTTCACTCTACCCTGCTCGGTCTGGCCGGATTGACTCGAGACAACATCTTCCACTAATTTAGTCACTGTTACCCAATTTATTGCTGAATCAATAGATATGAATGCTCAAGTTGATGTGGTCTACAAAGACTTTTCTAAAGCGTTTGATCGGCTGGACCACAGCATTTTACAACGTACTTTTGAACACTTTGGACTGTCTGATGATCTCTGTATTTTCAAATCATACCTAACGAAGAGACCCCAATACGTTGAATGTTGTGGTCGAGCTTCATGTAGAATTATAGCTAGCTCTGGAGTCCCTCAAGGGTCGATACTGGGCCCATTATTTTTCATTGCTATTATTAATAGTATTTTAAACGACATTTAAGTTATTTGTCAACTATATGCTGATGATCTTAAAATATTTTGTCGAATAAATAATTTGTCTGACTGCGAAAAACTTCAAAATGTCGTAAATAGAGTTAATACTTGGTGTCACTCTAATTTACTACCACTAAATCCTACCAAATGTAACGTTGTCTCCTTCTCTCTTAAGCAACAGGTAATTTAGTTTGACTATTCTTTGATTGGCGCCATATTGCCTAGATCACTGGAATTTAAAGAACTCGGTATAACATTCGACAGTGCTCTTTCGTTTGTCCCTCATATACGGGATATTGTTAAGAAGAGTTATCAAATCGGTTTTATTAT
This sequence comes from Aspidapion aeneum, assembly GCA_963576565.1. Taxonomy (NCBI): domain Eukaryota; kingdom Metazoa; phylum Arthropoda; class Insecta; order Coleoptera; family Brentidae; genus Aspidapion; species Aspidapion aeneum. The sequence goes on from OY755044.1 coordinate 71,181,882, forward strand.
CCACAATTCTTAAAATTTTAAGAATATCGCTAGTTTAAAATTATTATATTTTGCGTTTGTCCGATCAAGATTAGAATACTCGTCTATAGTGTGGTCACCGTGCGACCAAACACATACACCAGTATTTACTGAGATGGTTTATGGTTTAAGTTTAAAGTTTAGGTTTAGGTTTAACTTTTAGTTTATCTTTTTTGAAACGTTTTAACTGAATTTCTTTCAAACTTAATAAAAGGTAATGGAATTTTGTACTAATTATAACTACATAGGTTATATCGCAATGGAAAAAACCGGTTTAAATAAGAATCTGCAAGGACTTCGTAAAAAAATGGAAAAAACGGGAAAGAAATGGTTTAAACTATAGGTTTAAGTTTGTAGGGAACGAGGTTTAAGTGAAAATGCAGCGATATTTAAATGAATTACTTACATTTTTCAATTTACACTTACTTCCCAAACTTGACATTGTCGGAAAATGTGTTCTAATTTCGTAATTTTTATTATATAACTTGCACAAACAAAGCGAAACTGAAAAATAAATTTTTACATTTATTAAAATGACGTAAAAGTGACTTGACTGATACTTGCTGGACTAAGTACTGGGATTGTCATCTGCTGTCATCTCGGTGCACGTGCATCTTATATATCTGTATGGCTAGAGCGTATTAAAACCATTAATGGAAAATGAAAATAAATAAATAAAAACATTTTTTATTATATTAATTTAAAGATTATTTGCAAATAAACAAATCGCGTGTGAGTTTATTTGGATTTTAATCTGAAGATCGTTTTTTTTTACTAAAATATAAAAGAGATATGAGAATTTAGTACTAAACGGTTTATCCAGCCTTGTGTACATTGCCCTAAAAAACTCGCTGTAATAGTTAATTGAAGCTAAAAATCGTATAAAATTTTGTCATATCGTTCCTAAATATGATCAAATTTTAGATTTTTAACAAATAAATTAACAAAAACGTGATTGTTTTCAAGTTACAAGTTTAAAGTGACGTAGTAGCCTAAATTAGACAGTTGTAGAAAAATCAGTTTTCCATGTTTTTTTCTTTTTGCCGGTCTATATGATCCATTTCAAGAACAAATCGTCTTAAATTTCAATTTTTAGGACATTTTATCGTCCATACAGGTAAAAATACCAAATCAATTGCGGCCTGTTTCGGCGAAAAATCAATTTTTCCAAACCAATGCACATTTAAATTTTAAACCTAAACCCTAAACTTAAACCAAAACCTAGACTAAAACTTACGCCTTAGTAAATACTGGTGATAGTGACTCAATCGAAAAAATTCAGCGCAAATTTTTAAAATACCTAGCTTTTAAAATGGATGGTGTGTACCCGGAAATAGGAACACCAAATGAGGTCCTTTGTGATAGGTTTAATATCAGTTCTCTAAAAGATAGACGCAGTTTGGCAGAGCTACAGTTCATTTATAAAATTATTAACAACCAAATCGACTCGAACTTTGGCTCGATCGACAGCGCCATTTTATTTACCAAACCAACGAAACAACATTTGCAAAAATGCCCCTTTAACAAGAGCCTGCAACACTTGTAATTCTTACAATGATCGATGTGACATATTTAATTGCAATGTCGCCTTTTTTTTAAATTACGGCTGTCCTAAATCACTACTAACTTATTATTTATTACTTTTATTACTATATTTTTTTTGTATGTTTTATTAGCTGTAATCAATTTTAACTGTATTTTTCCCACTCTGTAATTGGGTTTGTTCCTGTTGAGTGGCTGTAAAATAAAATAAAATAAAAAATTACGTTTAATAAAATATGTGTTCATGATACCAAACTTCAATGATTTAACTTTATTTTGGTTTTTGAGGAAAATACGACGCCTAGCGGCCTCATTCTTATATCAAATTAAAGCTGAATAAATTCTATACAACTTTATTTCTCATGACTTTTCTCTAGAGCCAATGTTTAGCCGATAAGTGCTTTGGAATGTGACCGTATTCATAAATTTTTAGTTTTTCAAAAAAATTGCCGATATTTGATTGGCAGTATTTCAATAGCAAATTGGCCTAGAAGGGTTGGGCTTAAATTGTAGGAAATTTAGTTGACTTTATAAAAGAATTGAGTAATGAAATTCGAAAAATGCTGTCTTAACATAGTTTTTTCAAAAAAACTGAAATAAGTACCAAACTTTTGAGGTTTTTTGAGCATTACAGGAGTAACACAAGGTTTTGAGGGTTGCAAAATTGGGCATGACTTAGTCTCATGGGTCCTAACAATATATAAAAAAATCGTAGAATAAATCAGATGATTGGCCTACATCGCCATTTTTAGTATGTAGTTGCGTTTGGCTGCGAGTTGATACGAGTCAGTAAGAAATACGCTTTGTATAATTTTGGTTAAAATATTTCCCTTTTGTAGAAACAAACATGGCAAATTAAAAGCACAATTATTAATCTTGAGAGTGAATACATATTTGGTTCGGAATATTACTCCTGTTGTGTGGGAAAGATGGTATAGTTAAAGAGCAACAAATGTGTATGCAGTGATCTAAATGAAGCACCACAACCTAAGGTAAGAAAGTAAACAAAATAAAAAAAATGGTTTTGTATGAAATATCGCATACCTAACGTTATAGGTAATCAGACAGAGATTGCGACAATTCACCGCGGACGATTAGCCGCCGGACCTTAAGCCGCGTATTCATTTGAGGCAGAATTCGCAAGCCTCGCAGTGGGACCAAACGAATGCTTCGTTTGCATTCATGCTAAATTGAATAGGCGCCTTAAAATTGTTTGCCTTGTATTCAGTTGAGCATGAATTGTTTGGCCTCGTAGCGAGGCACTTACTACATTTTCATAGAATTTAAAATTTTATTTTCAGAAGCTACGGTTCCGAATTTCCTCTACTGAGTGTGGAGTTCACGAAAACCTCAACAGACTGTTGCTGCCCTGCGTTTCCAAAATAGAAGAATTTTATTTACGTTATTTTCGTTACCTTATCTTAGAGATATTTAGAAAAAATATATTTTTTCATTGTTAAAAAGACATTTATTTTTCATGTTAGAAAAACATTTCTTTTCCACTGTTAAAAATCAATATTTTTTTAACGTCCGAAAAACACTTTAAGAAAACGTTATAAAAACATAAGATTATTTTTCTAACGTCAGAAAACGGGTTATTAAGCTTCTTTTTCACGTTAGAACTAACATCCAACCTAACGTTATGTTTTTAAATTAAACATTATTTTGACATTATTAAAATGTTTTTGTGTTTAGTGGATATACTATATTAGTGTGAGCTATAGTGATCCTAATTCTTTCGAGAAAAAAAAAAGCTGCTCCGATTTCAAATTTTTTCTCTTTGCGTTTCAGATGATTTTGAAACTTTTTTGTCGCGCCGTCTGTCTGGTACCAAGGCTCGGTCTTGGGTCGAGATGGTCCCATTTAAAAATGAACAAAATCCACCGAACACAAGCGAAATAAAACGGTGGGGGGAGACTTCAAAAATTAAAGTTTATGTGAAAATATGGCGTGTGTGATATCAATCGAAAGGTAATTAAGTCTGGAGTTAAACAAAATACATTTTAGTTTTAAGCAAAAAAAGGGTGGGGGTAGATTTCAAAAATTTGAGTTTACGTAAAAATATGGCGTGTGTGATATCAAACGAAAGGTAATTGAGTCCGGAGTTAAACAAAATACATTTTAGTTTTTGTTTTTTTAAGGGTGGGGGTATATTTCAAAAATTTTAGTTTAAGTCAAAACATGGCTTCTGTGGTATCGAACGAAAGGTAATTTAGCCTGGAGTTTAATAAAATATATTTCAGTTTGTAGTAATATTAGCTCACACGTACACTATAACTATAGTACCTAGTGTGAGCTTAGGGGCCCATAAATTGGCAGAGTATTTTTTAACAGAAGTTTCGCCACTAAAATATTTTGAACAGTTTCTTATTTATTTTAAAAATGTATTTTTGTTTGGGTAATACCTATTATGATGTCTGGCATTCAATTTCGTACTAAAAATGGGTCAATTTTTAAAATGTAGTACTTGCGTACTAAATACTACACAAGTTCGAAGAACTGGAAGCATCGGAAACAGATTTCTATAATTGTAGAAGAACTAAAGAATGTGATCCCTATTGCTTGCAAAGCGATTTCTCCAGATGTACTTACAAATAATGTATTGTAAGAGTTGTATGAAAGATTGAGATAAGTACTGTTTGGCCGAAAATGGTTTATTGAGTGTTTACTTTAATTTTACCTAATCTTTTTTGCACCGGTTTTTTGTCAAATAGTTAAATAATAAGCATTATTTAATTTTTATGCATTTATTTTTAACACTCTTAAACAAATCAGACTGCATATGTTTCAGTGGGCTGAGATTTTTTCTTGTTACACCGGTACATAATATTTACAACAGTACCTTGATACAGGGTCACAATATAATATTTTTTCGCTATGTTGCAAAGGCAAACGCATCACCCTGTATTAAGTTAATGTATGTTCCTCAATCACACAAAAACAGCCGAACCTATTTAAATGACAGGTGTCAACTTACAATATTTTTGGAAACGAGCAAAGCCGCGAGTTGGCAGCTATAGCATAGTTATTCTAATTATTAACTATTAATTATATCTATCTTCCTATAAAATACTCTCTTCAACACACTTATATATTTTAGTTTTACAAATTGGAAACTTTGAAATAGTTATTTACCTAACAAGTGCGGAAAGTGACCCTTTTCCGCACGAACGGCAGTTACACGAACGACGCGAAGCGGAGTTCGGAAAGGCCGTTAAGGGCAGAAAAGACACTTTCCGCGCGTGTTAGGTACAATATTTTTCCTACTTGCGTAAAAAACTTCTTCCTACATAATGTATTTTGTATTTTTATTGACAAATTATGTTTTCGTTTTAGTTTTAAAATTCAAGTTCATTACTATAATTATTTTATTTTTATTTGCTTTCATAAAATCACCAAAAAAGATAGCGTGCGTAAAAAAAGTTTTACGCACGCTACCTTTTTTAAAAATTTTGTCAAATAATTCCAAATTGATATTCAGGCACTCTATTATTTTGGTGTCATTTTGACATTAATTAGTGACAAGCTATTTTTTCGGATTGTGTTATGGGATTAAAAATACAAACATTGCAGCAAGTGTCATTTCAGCGTTATATTCGGTTTATCTACAAAGTTTTCTTTAAAATGGATTTCGACGACAGCGATATTGAACTTCCAGACAGTATTTTGAATGACGCAGCATCGGCGAGGGAGGAATTAGTTCCAGAAAAGTCCCGTCCGAGATACGAAAAAGAGTACCACGCTTTTGAAGATTGGTTAAAAGCAAAGAACACTTCATCGCTAAAAGAAGAGGTATTTTTGGCCTATTTTTCTTATTTGTCAAAGAGTTTCGTGCCTAGCACGTTATGGTCAAAATTTTCAATGCTTAAAATGTGTATAAGACTACGAAAAAATATAGATATTGGGCGATATTATAACTTAATATCATTTATTAAACGAAAAAATGTCGGTTTTAAACCAAAAAAGTCTCAAGTACTGCAAAAAAATGAGACCGATAAATTTTTGAAAGACGCTCCCGATGAGATTTATTTAATGAACAAGGTGGCCGCAATATTCGGCATTGCAGGAGCCTGCCGAAGAGCGGAGTTAGCGAATTTACAAGTATCCGACATCAAAGAGAAAGGCGACATCCTGGTGGTAACAATTTCAAACACAATGAACCATACTTCAAGGAGTTTTGTGGTCTGCGATCCCAACAAAGACGATATAAGCTATATCAACATCTACAAAAAATACAAAAATTTGCGACCACCTGACACACCGCACCAACGGTTCTTTGTTTTCTACTATACCGGTAAATGCTCGAAGCAAGTGGTTGGTATAAACACATTTGGCAAGATCCCCGGTAACATCGCCGGGTTTCTTAAGCTGCCAAATCCGGAAACTTATACGGGCCATTGTTTCCGACGATCTTCTGCCACAATGTTGGCCAATGCCGGAGCAAATATAACCAATTTGAAGCGACATGGTGGGTGGAAGAGTGCGTCAGTAGCCGAATCCTATGTGGAAGAATCCGAGAAAAACAAGAAAAAAATTGCAACGCAAATTTTGCAGAAAAAAAGTGACACAAATCAGGAGACAGGAGAACGCCAACCATCCACCTCAGTACTACCCTCCACCTCAGAACTACCATCCACCATAGCACTTCGATCCACATCAGTGCAAAGAAGCACGAATGCAGAAGCAACCATCAATGACGACGACTAATACATCGATACAATCTGAAAACCTAACAAAAGTGGCGGCGTCGGCATTAACATTACAAAATGCGACGCATTGCACGTTTAATTTTCACATTATGCGTTAAACTTTTTTAATTTTTCGAGTAGTTTTTAGTTTTTTTTCACTGTTTCCGTTACAAATAAAAATATAAAACAAAAAAAAGTCTACATTTACTTTAATATGCAAAGCGTGCGTAAAAGTATTTTTTACGCACGGCGTGCGGAAAGTTCAACTTTCCGCACGCAAATGCGTGCGTAAAAGTGCACTTTTACGCACGCAAGTAGGAAAAAGTTATTTTCTATCCTATTAATTGAAATTTTAGAAAGAAAACTATAAAATGTAACTAAAATTATTTTATAGCTTAGAAATGTGGAAAACCCACAAAAAATGCGATAAATACAGACGTTATTGCTTAAAAGATGCTGAAATATTTTAACCCTTAAATTATCAAAGTGGCGGGACCATAACTATCCTAAGCAATGTCTAATTAGTGAAAATGAGCACTTCGTAATTATATAACAATTTGTCTCCAGGGAATGTGATTTTTTTAAAGTAGTCACTAGTAAAATAATATCTTGATTTTCATTTGCAGTAGGTGGAACACCTATCAGTTTTGTTCCTCCCCTCAATGTACATTAGCTAATATAAATCAAAATAAAATAAATTGAAACACTTACCTTATACTTATATCCAGGGGAATGTAAGAAATTAAAATACGCCTCCAATTTGATAAACTAATAACTGGCCTTAAAAAAACTTTGAAAAGATTTGTACTTTTTAATAATAAGATGACAAAGTAGCATATATCTATTAAAGGGCAAGTAGTGACAGATAACCACCATCTTAAATCTGAATTGTTGTTCTCCACGCCTACTTCGATTAGTAATTTCTCATTAAAGCTGTATACAGGGGAATGTGAAAAATTTTGAGGACAAACTTTCAAGGAAAATTGCAATATACTTAACTATTTTTAAACAAATTACGATTTTATTTTTGTGTAGTACAAACATTAATATAAACAAAAAATAAATATAACTTAGCTAAGAAAAAAATAAGTAGCAATAATTGCTGCCAAGAAAATACATGCACTGGGACAGGCCAAATAGCTTAGTTTTAAGTTTTCTTTGGCCGTGTAACTTTTAGCACAAAGGAGCTAATTTGAATTTTTCCTTCGGGTCGTATAGGCAGGAGGTTAAAGTTGACCGATTTGTATTACTCATAGCAATAATGTTATGCATTTTAATTTGAAACGTGTGATTTTTCCGAACAGGTGTTTTTCAACACGCCAAGCAGCACATTAAAAACTAGGCACAAACACGCATTTTAAGTAAAACCAAAACAAAAGCAAATAAGAACCTTATATTTGAAAATGAATCTGTTTGACCTTTGTCCAAATACAGAAACTCAGTTACAGAAGTTAAGTTACCTATATAGAAAAACTCAAAAAAAACTCTTAAAATTTTTGTCTCAGTGTCCCGTATACGTAATGCGTCACATGAGCTGAAATTGAGACATGTGGAAGGCCAAACCTGATATTTTTAGCAAAAAAAATTGGGGGGCCAGAGGATTCGTTTTCGAGCTATACTTATTACCGCCTTAATGCGCGCCACTGAAATATGGAAAAATCTGACCTTTTGTAGTATTTCTGTAACAACTTATCTATATATAATAAATAAAAATAAAAAACTGATATTAGTCTTGATAATTGGATTTTATTGACAAAAGAGTCCTTTTAGGAATTTTATCAATTCTTGACATATAGTTTGCATCACATGCCTACAAAGTGGCTCAAAATAATTAAAAAAAAAAATACAGGAAAAATACCTGAGATTTATTAAATATAAAGAAAAAAAACTAAAAATGCATAATCAAAATTAACTTCACTTGCTTTTAGTAGAGTTAAAAGCCGCTTCTATCGTGTCACCCCGTGTGCACTTCATTGCTAAAATGTAAGACACAATTTAAATCATTTCTTACACCCTAAGAATGCAAAATCGACTGGTGGTCCAAAAATCGTCGTGTGCAGGGGGTGGTGGGGGTAGTTTTTCCAAAAATTTGGAAAAAAAAATTACATTTTTTAAATCTATGAAGTGTGCTCATGACTCCACCAAAAGCATATAGTAATATTACTATCAGAAACATTTATTTTTCAATGTTGAAAATATCGTTCCCAATGCTTTTATATGGAGTTCCCTATTAAACAAGTGCTCGCCCTGAAAACGCATATTTATAATAATTTATAACTTGTTATAACTCGAGAACCCTTTGCTTAATCAAAAAAACACCTTGTGTAAACTTTGTGTAGCAAAGATCAGGGATTACAATAATTTTTGAAAAATGTCAATGGGACGCATAGTTTTTTTTTAAAAGTAGCAAAGAGTGATGCCATGACGCGACGAACGCGGCAGACACTAACATGCGACGAAGGGTCAGATATTTTAAACATGCACGGCGGGCCAGGCGAAACGTGACTCTATGTCTTGAGACAAGTCGAGACACACATAAGTTCGTTTTTCGTTTAACTCTCGCGGTTACAGATGTTTAAGTTACTTACTTTTTTTTTGCTTGTAAATTGCGTTATATATACATGTTGTGCTTGTGTGATTTGGCCGTGAAGGGCCAAATATGAAAGGCTAGGCGAAAAAAAGGGAAATTTAGTTCTATATAAGAATGTGACTCTCGGCCCTACGGGCCCCCGGGAGTCTATATTCACTACTTGTAACTCTTGGCCATACGGTCCTCGAGTCGTCCATAATCACTATATTACTATGTGACTCTTGGCTCTACGGGCCTCCGGGAATCCATATTTAAAAGGGAAACTACCCGGGTCCAGTTTAATTCTATATACGGGCCTCCAATTTATGTCTATATTAGTATGTGACTCTCGGCCCTACGGGCCTCCGGGAATCCATAATTGAAATTGAAACTACGCACTTTCCGTTAAATTTGATATTGGAATGTGACTCTCGGGGGCCTCCAATTTATTTCTATATTAGTATGTGACTCTCGGCCCTACGGGACTCCAATTTATTTCTATATTAGTATTTGACTCTCGGCCCTACAGGCCTACGGAAGTCCATATTCACTATATTAGTATGTAACTCGGCCCTACGGGCCTCCGGGAATCCATATTTGAAAGGGAAACTACACACCTCCGGTTAAATTCTATATTGGAATCGAGACTTTTGATTTGAGCCCACCACTCCCTGCTTTAGGCATAATATGTGAAAACTGAACATTTGACATGGTGTAATTAGTTTACACCTGGAAGACACAATTTTAACGGTAATAAACTATGTATTTTTTTTTGCAAGCCTACACAATAATGCATCTGTCGCCGTCGAGATAATTAAAATAAATTGTCGGCGTCTTAAAATATGACTCTTCAAAGAAGCACCACTTTTTGGCAAATTTTGATGGTTTTTTGACAAAAACTCCAAAAGTACCAAACTAACCTAAACATTTTTCTCTGATGTTTATAGATCTTGGTAGGCCCTATCGTTAAAATTATTATAAATTTTTTGACCTCTCTGTTTAGAGATATAGGCAAATAATTGAAATTTAAAAAAATTCTGTTTTTGAAAAACACAGGGACCTATTGCGCGTCAATACACTAGGTGGGTGACATCTAAAGCCACATAAATTTATTTTGTTATATCGTAGAAATAGGTTCAATCAAGGGCTGTCAAGTCACCGGAAGTGATGCAGCAAAATCGTTTCTGAGATATAAGTTGTCAAAATATAACCAATTTAAGGTTTTTTTATATTTAAGGAGCGCTGGAGAGGAGGGGTGCGACCTACAAAAAAGGTTATTTGAAGTTTTTTTGTTACTTTGACAGTAAAAATAATTTCTGTTATTAAAAAATTAAATTTTTGTATTTTTTTTTGGCCTGATGACGTCACTTACATAAACGGTGCCAGCGAGTGCTTTTTTTCGAGATTTAAACTTATCGTAGAGCTCTGAAATTTGGCACACTAATAGGCATCGACAAACTAAATCGACATGGATTCTTGAATTTTTTCGATTTGACCCTATAGGGGCTTCCGGGAATCCATATTTGAAAGGGAAACAACGCACCTCCCGTTAAATTCTTTATTAGAATCGAGACTTTTGATTTGAGCCCCCCACTCCCCGCTATAGGCATAATATGTCAAAACAGAAAATTTGACATAGCGTAATTAGTTTACACCTGGAAGACACAATTTTAACGGACGCATCTGTCGCCGTCGAGATAATGAAAATTAATTGTCGGCGTCTTAAAATATGACACTTTAAAGTAGCACCACTTTTTGGCAAATTTTGATGGTTCTCTGGAAAAAACTCAAAAAGTACCAAACTAATCAAATTTTCTTTCTCTGATGTTTATAGATCTTCGTAGGCCATATCGATAAAGTTATTATAAATTTTTCATTTTGACGTCTCGAGATATAGGCAAATAATTGAAATTTAAAATAATGCTGTTTTTTAAAAACGCAGGGACCTATTGCGCGTCAATGCACTAAGTGGGTGACATCTATAGCCACAAATTAATATTTTTACCATAGAAATAGGTTCAGTCAAGGGCTGTCAAGTCACCGGAAGTCGAGCAAAAAAATAGTTTGAGATATGACTCTTCAAAGTTTTACATACAAACGCTGATATCTCAAAAACAACTAAACCGATTCCGGTTTGGTTTTTGGTTTTCTCAATAAAACCAACATTGCTATGATTCTTATAGAAAAAATTTTCGTTTTTCCCAACTTTGAAAAAAGTGGAGGGGGGAGGTACCCTAGAAGCTTGATTTTAAAAAAAATAGTCCACTTCGGGGGGGGGGGGGGCGGCGAGAGTCACATACTAATATAGAAATAAATTGGAGGCCCGTAGGGCCGAGAGTCACATTCTAATATAGAACTAAATTTCCATTTTCTTCACGCCTAGCCTTTGATATTTGGCCCTTCACGGCCAAATCACACAAGGACAACATTTATACATAACGCAATTCACAAGCAAAAAACCAAGTAACTTAAACATCTGTAACCGCGAAAGTGTAAACGAAAAACGAACTTATGTGTGTCTCGACTTGTCTCAAGACATAGAGTCGCGTTTCGCCTGGCCCGCCGTGCATTTGTAAAATATCTGACCCTTCGTCGCATGTCAGTGTCTGCCGCGTTCGTCGCGTCATGGCTTCACTCTTTGCTACTTAAAAAAAAAACTATGCGTCCGATTGACATTTTTCAAAAATCATTGTGATCCCTGATCTTTGATACACAAAGTTTACAGGTGTTTTTTTGATTAAGCAAAGGGTTCTCGAGATATAACAAGTTATACATTATAATAAATACGCGTTTTCAGGGCGAGCACTTGTTTAATAGGGAACTCCATATAAAAGCATTGGGAACGATATTTGCAACATTGAAAAATAAATGTTTCTGATAGTAATATTACTATATGCTTTTGGTGGAGTCATGGGCACACTTTATAGATTCAAAAAATGCAAAAAAAAATGTTCCAAATTTTTGGAAAAACTACCCCCAACACCCCCTGCACACGACGATTTTTGGACGACCAGTCGATTTTGCACTCTTAGGGTGTAAGAAATGATTTAAATTGTGTCTTACATTTTAGCAATGAAGTGCACACGAAAATCGGTTCTAGAAGCCTTTTACGCGCTTTTAAACTCTACTATTTAATGTGAGTCGTTTTAACTATTCTAGAGTGATGTTTGAATAATAGTGATGTGAATAGTAAGTAATAGTATAATAGTGATGCTTACAGGGTATTTCAAAAAAAATATTGTGTGTGCTTAAGACCACACGGCAGAAGTGTAAGCTTCAACAAGGTGAAATTAATAATATTGGCCCATAACATATTCTGCAAAGCGGACCGAACCGAACTTTTCTGTGTACTGGCCTTCATATCATCATATCGCTCGCTGCAGTGATGCCATGTTTTTCAAACAGCTTACAGAGACAAAAATAAATTATGGTTGAAAATTAATCATACAGGTAACTATGAACTACAAATAACAAAGTAATCATAAGAGAATACGGCTTACGTCCCGGCATTTGGCATCGTTGGATCGTGTTTCATAATCGCAAATTGCAACCTCGCGCCTGTTTGAGAGTATGACGTACAAATGAGCGGTTCGCTTATTCGGGTATTCCCCAAAAAACGATAATCGATTATTCTGATATGTGTCACACCTTTACGACATGAATTTGGCCAATTAAAAAAAAACATACGTCCTGCAACATAGAATATATAGCTAAATTTATACGTATATTATGTATTATGTGCCTACAATAATAGGGACTTGTTTCAATAAAGCCAAGCAGTAATTGTGCCGGGCACTATTCTGACAGTTTCGTATTATAAGAACAGCTGTCTTCTTTCAAAATTAGGCCTTTGTGTATTGTGAGAGCCGGAATTAATAGTGCCGCCACTATTAATAGAAAATAAACGACAGGATTTATAAATTCGACTTTGGTATGTCAATTTTGAAACATCAACTGTCAGTTTTCAATATGAAACTGTCAGAATAGTGCCCGGCAGAATTACTGCCTGGCTTTATTGCAATAAGTCTCTAATGAATGAGCAGCATGCCAGAGGCAACATCTCATCACAAATAGAATCGTTTTTTTTCTGTATTTTAATAAAATGAATTATTATCACACTTTTTCTATATAGGTAATATTTTTTTGCGAATATGTTAAATATTTAATATTTTATATTTCTTTAGGAACATAGCATTAATGCTTTTTGATTTAATATGTTGATTTTGCACAAAAACATAGTTTATTTTTATTTTATTTTAACGGCAGTGGACGCATCACGGGACCGTAAGAATGAAACCTATTGCCTCTTCGCACTTTAAAATTCGTTCGCTGTGCTCACAGTTTAACTTATTTGAAGAATACATTCTTAGCTCGGGTCTCTTGACATATTAGGTATCTCTGAAACTTGGTTGACTCAGTACAAGTAGATTGATGGGTTTAAATTGTTTAGGAAAGACAGAAAGGGTAAGGGGGGTGGAGTAGCATTTTATTATAGGGATCATATAAAATTAAAGGTTATTAAAGAGATAGGTGAATCTAGTGAAAATGACGTCTTAGGGCAGTTATGGGTGTCTGGCAAGTTTGAAGGAAAAAAGGTTTGTTTTGGCTCTTTATACCGGCCACCGGATAGTAACTTGTTAAATTGTCTTAGTGAGTTAGAGAGTACCTTGGCAGATATTATTCCACAGTTTGATCTTATTATTTTTGGTGCTGATTTTAATGCTGATATGTTACAAATGGATTCTCCCGCTTACAAAAATTTTAAAAATTGCCTTGCTAGGTATGACTTGCACCAAATTATAACTGAACCAACCCGCATTACTGATAATACAGCTAAACTTATTGATGTGCTTGTTACCTCAGACAGTTCAGTTTGTAGCAGCCCCAATGTCTTAGAAATTGATGATATTTCTCATCATTGTTTAATTTCTTGCAACTTAAAATTCAAAAAAGAAAAACTCCTTACTATCTTTAAAACGCACAGAGATTTTAGCTCCTTCGACTTGCAGCAGTTTTATGACTCCTTAAATAATATCCACTGGGATTTTATATATGGCATGGAAGATGTAAATAATGTGTTAAGCTTTTTGAACTATAATATAACTTGGGTCTTTGATCTTCATGCTCCCTTAAAAACTGTACGCATCAAAAAACGGCCGGCCCCATGGATTAGTGAGAACTCTAGGCTTTTGATGTCTCTACGGGACAAAGCACATCTTAGATATAAAAAATCAAAATGAAATAGTGACTTCTTGGAATATAAGAGCCTTCGGAATTTTGTTAATTCTTGTCTAAGTATAGAGAGAAAAGCATATCTTAATCATAAGTTTAAGACTGACCCTAAAAATTTTTGGAAATTGCTTAAATTTTTAAAAATAACGAAATTTACAGAGTCTTGCACTGACATCGGAGATACAAATATATTTAATAAGTCTTTTACATCTCATTGTAACTCTAACAAGAATTTCACTATTGACCCAGCTTTATTAAATAAGTATCAATCTTACGTCTATCCTAGTCTCAGAACTGCATTCACTTTCAAAGAAGCTGATATCCTTACCGGCGTAATTGTAAGAGGTTTAAATTCATCTTCTTTGGGTGAGGATAACATACGTTTAAAAATGATATTGCCTCTGATACCTTTTTTATCGGCACATTTTACCTTTTTGATTAACAAATGTTTAAATGCGGGTGTCTTTCCTGAGGCCTGGAAGGATGCTAAGGTTATCCCTGTTCCAAAAAAAACACGCTCCTTGTAGTGTAACTGATTTTCGTCCAATAAGTCTATTTCCAATCCTTTCTAAAGTTTTTGAAAAAATTGTGGTAAAACAAATAAACTCACATCTTCTGTCTAATAATATTTTGTCTCCAACGCAATCGGGTTTTCGGGAATCTCACAGTACAACAACAGCTTTACTAAAGGTCACTGATGGCGTACTTTCTGCCTCTGATAAAAAGCTTTTTGCTTTGGCTTTGTCTACCAGTTCGACTATCAAAATCGCCAAGCACAATTATTTCCCTGGTATTGCCGATTTTAGTGATTGTCTCATCAAGTTGGTCGAAAAACATTTGTTTTATAGCTACCGTTTCGTGATTTGATGATGCGTAGGCTGTTATTATGCTTATATTGTGTCCAAGCATCTTCATGTTAACTCGAAGTAAGTTTTCATTAATGCACTCGTAGTCTGTAATCTTATTTTTGAGGTTTTTCTTGATTAATAAGGATACCCCTCTGGCTGCTCTTCTTTCTTTTGAGACTCCAGTAAATATGTGAACAAAGTTACCGGCACTACTTGTACAGGGTGATTTTTTATAATTGCAAGATCGCTATAACTCGGTTATTATTGGGAGTAGACAGTTTAAACAAAAACTGTTCGGTTTGGTAAATTATGACCACTTTAGACCCACCATTAGTATTTTTTATAGGTTATAATATACAGGGACCACAATCAGATCAATTTTTTTAAAGGGAACACCCTATATATTTTTGTATTTTTAAGTTCCGCAAAAAATTAGCTTTACACTATGGCTCTATCTTTGTTAGTTTTCGAGATATTGACGATTGAAATTCCGAAAATTAGCAAATTTTAAATAGGTATACGGTGCAGAGTATTTAACGTATAGACTGTAAATAACAAACTGAAACAATATTGACTGACAGTTTGATAAATATAAATAATCATCTTTGTCAATTTTCATAGAAATTTAAAATCAAAAGACGACAATTTTTTAAATGTTTTAATTGTTTTAAATCCATAAATAAATAAAAATTAACGTAACAAATGTTCAAACCTATTTTGAAACCGGTCTCTTAAATTATTTATTGTTCTGGTTATTAAATTAGAAAAATTTTCATCAAGCTCATTGACAGACAGTGATATTAATTCTCTGAGCTCTCGAGTATTCCTCGCTTCTAATCTGTAAACTTTATCTTTAAGGTGACCCCATAAAAAAATGTCTAAAGGAGTTAAATCAAAACTGTTGGGTGGCCAGCGTATTGTGCCGTTTTTCCCAACCCATTCATTAAAATTATTATTTAAGAATTCTCGAACCTCATGAACATTATGAGGAGGAGCCCCATCCTGCTGAAAAATCAATCTTCTTCTTTGATTTAGTGGCAAGTCATCCAAAATATTATCTAAGTAATTTTGTAAAAAATTTAAATAAATTTGTCCCGTTAAAGAGTGCTCAAAAAAGAATGGCCCAACAACACGGTCGTTCAGTATGCCACACCAGACATTCACGGATTGTCTTCCCTGTCTTTTAATTTCTTTTACAAAACTAGGGTTAGTCGTGGACCATAGTCTGCTATTCTGTCTATTTGGTAGACCACAAGTTGTAAACGTCGACTCATCCGACCACAAAATATGATTTAAAAACGGGGTTCTGCGTTTTTCTTTTCTGATCGGGTGTTAGGCCTTGAAGTTCTTGCTGTTTATATGCCCAATAAGAATTTGTTCTTAGGACACTTCTTACTTTGGTAAAAGACGTCAAGCGTTCCTGTCCTTCTTGCACTAATGCGGAAGATACTTTTCTTATAGAAATTTGTGGGCTTTCTTGAAAATGTAGTAAAATATTTAAATTAGCCTCTTCGTTTGGACGAACAACTCGTTTTTTCGTTCCACAGACGATGTTTCACGAAATTTTCTATATATCCTAAGAATTGTGGGTATATTAGGACATTGTCGGGCTGGATACAGTTCTCGATATTCTCTCGCAGTAGCAGTGGCATTTTTATTATTTTTTGCATATAATAAAAGTATCTCTTGCTTTTCTGCATTGGAATAAAGCAACATTGTTTGTAAATATTTAAAATTTGGCACTGACAATGTCATTAGGTATCCACACATCTTAATGTTGTTTGAGACTTGTCACAGGAAATACTCCACACCGTATTTAAAATTTGCTAATTTTCGGAATTTCAATTGTCAATATCTCAAAAACTAACAAAGATAGAGCCATAGTGTTACATATATCTGTAAAGCTAATTTTTTGCGGAACTTAAAAATACAAAAATATATAGGATGTTCCCTTTAAAAAAATTGATCTGATTGTCGCCCCCTGTATATTATAACCTATAAAAAAATACTAATTTTGGGCCTAAAGTGGCCACAATTTACCAAACCGAATAGTTTTTGCTTGAACTTTCTACTCCCAATAATAACCGAGTTATAGCGATCTTGCAATTATAAAAAATCACCCTGTACCAAACACAACACCTACCAAATTTGAACACTCGACTTAATGAATTTAACTTTACTTAACAAAACCAAATTTAAAGAAAATTGCGTAAAGGATTTTTTAAAGATATTTTTGAATAAAAAATATATCTTTTTTGTTTTTCATCTGCACATTTTATCGAAAAAATTTTTTTTTGTCCGGCGCCGAGTTGGCCCGGCGCCCAGTTGGCGGCGCCCAGTTAGCGGCGCCCAGTTGTCCTAGACCGAGTCTAGTGAAACCTTGTTTTGAAGGCCTCTGGAATTTCTTTATAAAAAATGTCGAAAATCTATCGATTACTTTTTGAGATATTTGCCTCCAAATGTTCAAATTTAACATGGACTGAATAAATAAAAAATTAATAAAAATCTATAAAATTATGTTATGTTTTTGTGGACAAAACAATAAGTATAATATTTTTAAAGTATAATTTTTTGAATATTTTCTGCAAAATCAAAATAAATATCAGCACCTTGTGTTGGTGAGTACATGTCTGCTATTAACTGAAAAAACGGCAATAAACTAGAAGGATTGCTAAGATATTTACAGATAACCTAAAATGTCAGGTATATGCAGCACCTGTAACATACCAGTAATATTTAAGGAACCGAACAAAACAAAGGGCGATGTTTTTGGATACCCTTGCGATCACTGCAGGAAAGTTATTTGCCAGACATGTGGAGACATCACTGGCCCAACCGAAATCAGAGCCATAGTGCTCTCACAGCGTGCATTTCCATTTTACTGCAAAGCATGCTTGGCTAATGTTAAACAAATATTGGGCCTGATGGATCGCGTGGGCCAACTGGAAAAATCCCTTAAAGATCTACAAGCCAACTTGCCAGTTTTAGTGGAGGAGTCTGTTGCTGCCGCTTCTGCCTCTATTGAAGACAGAATGACTCGCTTGGAGTCCAATATAATGAACAAACGGGACCCACAGGATCATTCAAACAGTCCACCACCCCCTGCCACACCATCTATTGACCTGCTGACTGAACTTCATGACCGTCAGAGTAGAGCGAACAATTTATTGCTCTTTAACCTTACAGCATCAGAAGACGACTTCACACAGGTTCGCTCTTTATTGCAGCCACTAATAGGCAATCACTCTACCCTCTGTCGGGTATCACGCTTTGGCAAGGCCAATGCGAAGAATTCTTGTCCCATTAGAGCTGTGTTGGGCTCAGCATATGAAGTTCAGACAGCGCTTCGTAATCGACACAAACTTAAAGGCAAACAAATATATATAAAATCCGACTTAACACCCAAACAGAGAGAAGAAAAAAAGCACTGGATGATCTAAAGCGGCGCCAAGATCAGGGCGAGGAGAACTTACAGGTCAGACTTGTAAAAGGCGTTCCACAAATTGTGCCAAAAAACAATCTGAGGGGTCAAGCTTCATAAACCGCACAAAACAGAGAAAAAACATTTTAAATTTAAACATATATTATCAAAATGTTCGCGGTCTCAGAACCAAGTTAGAGAAACTTCGTTGCAATATAGCTGTGAATAACTATGCCATAGTGGCCTTTACTGAAACTGGGTTAAGTGAGAACTTCTACACTGGAGAGCTAGGCTTTGATGCTTACAATGTGTTCTGCTGCGATCGCTCAGCAGCAACCAGTACTGCTGAGCGCTTTGGCGGGGTTTTGATTGCTATTCATCAATCTATACCATCGCATCTTGTTGGAGCGACAGGTGATATTGAGCAAGTTTTTGTTGCGATAGGCAGAGGCAGAAACCAAATGGTCTTAGGCTGTGTTTATCTACCACCCAATTCTCCATTAGATAAATATGAAAGCTTCAGCAATAACTTGGAAGGAATATCCCAACAATTTAGCCACAATAAATTCTGCATCATGAGGGATTTTAATCTTCCTAAGGCAGGCTGGACTCTAGAGGATGTCTGTTCCACAGCACACCATACTGTGGAGGGTTACCTGCCTCCTGTTGAAATCAATAAAATTCAACATATGTCAGAAGTCTGTGCATATCATAACTTCTACCAGCTCAACCACATTTACAATGTTAATAATGTCATCCTTGACTTGGTTCTCTGTCATTACAAGATGCCTGTAACTCAGCCAGATGAAGAAGATTTCCTGCTTCCATTGGATAACAACCACCCGCCCCTGTTGTTTCAAGCAACACTACAACATAATCATAGCAATTCAAATCCACAAGGGGATGGTTACTATTATAACTTTAAATCCGCCAACTGTAATGACATAAACAATTATCTAGGCTCAATTGCCTGGGACAACCTGCTTTTGATGATAAAATAAACATTCTTTATAATGTCTTGTATGAAACATTTGATCTTTTTTGTACCTGTCAAGAAAATATCCAGTAGAAAGTTCCCGAAATGGTTCTCACAAGGATCTGAAAGCACTCATTATACAGAAAAAAATCTTACACAAAAAATACAAACAAAGTCAACTACCTCTTGACTACCAGGTATTTTCAGAGTTGCGGTCACAATGTAATTTACTCTCTAAGGAGAACTTTCAAAGCTTCCTAAAGGACACTGAGTCACACTTACGGCAAAACCCAAAGCAGTTCTGGTCCTATACAAATTCAATACAAAACTCAAGTAAGCCTCCATCTTGCTTTAAATTTAATGATAAGTCAGCAGCTATGGGTCCCCAAGCTGCCCAACTCTTTGCTGAATACTTTGGCTCAGTTTACACTAACCAGTCATTGGATTTCATTGACAAGCCCTCTTTAACTTCTCATAATTTGTTTGACTTTACTATTTGTATCTCTGATATCTACACAGAGCGTAAAAACATTGACCCGCACAAAAGACCAGGGCCTGATCATATTCATCCTCTCTTCTTAAAAAACTGTTGTTTTATATTGTCGCGACCTCTACATATAATTTTCAACAAGTCTCTGCGAGATGGCTTATTTCCTGAGTTTTGGAAATCCAGTTACGTGGTACCAATTCATAAGTCTGGAGACTCATCAGATGTGACAAATTACCGTCCAATTTGCATCATTACTACAATCCCCAAAATCTTTGAAAATATTGTCACAAAGTTCCTGGTATCAACTTTGGGTGCGGAAATTATCCTGGAGCAATTTGGCTTTAAAAGGATGTCATCAACAGAAATCAATCTTGTCACGTACGCTGACTTTTTGGCAAACGCCTTGGAGGAGGGTGGGAAGGTGCACACTATATACACCGACTTCTCCAAGGCGTTTGACAGGGTCAATCATGAAGTCTTAGTTAAAAAACCAGAGAGACTTGGCATCTCAGGCTCTCTTCTTTGCTGGGTAAAAAGCTATCTTATCGAAAGGATACAGCTAGTCCATATTAATAACTTTACTTCTTCTCAAATTCTAGTTTCATCGGGTGTACCTCACTCACTCTTTAACCTGTTCATCAACGACATCAATTCTTGCTTCCTTCACTCTTTATTTCTTATTTTTGCTGATGACTTAAAATTATTCCTAAAAATTGTAACCCCTGATGATTGCCTTGCACTGCAAGATGACCTTGACAGACTAATCCAGTGGTGTCAAACTAATGGTATGGATCTCAATGTATCTAAATGTAAAGTAATAAAATTCCATAAAACTAGAGCCTTCAACAACTGTATTTATCACATCAATGGTAATCCACTGGACTGTGTGGACCAGATCAGGGATCTGGGTGTTTTGATGAGAGGGAATCTTGATTTTGCACCACACATTGACTCAATAATCAGCAAAGCACTTCGGATGCTTGGATTTGTAAAACATAAACAAGGGAATTTGTCAACATTGACTCCATCAAGACTCTGTATTTCTCATATGTTCTCACACATCTCGAATATGCTGCATCAGTGTGGAGTCTAAACTATACCAGTCATATTCATCGCCTGGAAAACGTTCAGCGTAAGTTCTGCAGGTATATTAGCTATAAATTTTTTAACAATGAAGATTTCCATTACAAACAACTTTGTGAGACACTTTATTTGTCAACCCTTTCCTCTAGAAGGAAACAGAGATACCTTAAACTGATCCACAGAATTATAAACTCTACAATTGACTGCCCCTACTTAACCTCAAAAGTAGCTCTACATGTACCATCCCGCAACACTCGCAGAAATACTTTTCATCAACAGTTTCATAGAACCAACTATGCATCTCACTCTTTTATTCCTCGTACCCTTAGGCTCTGTAATGAGTTGGGTGACATTGATTTCTTAGGGCCCTATGAACCATTTGTAAGAGCTCTCTCTGGCATTTCTCTTTAATTACCTAATTTAAGTAATTAAGCCTTAAAAAATAAAAGTGTTTTTTTTTTAAATCTTTTAATGTTACATGGTCAAAATTTAATTTAATTTTATTCTTTATCTAATTATTTGATTTTGCTTAGTTTATATGTATTAACTTGTTGTTTTTCTTAAGTGCACTATTGTAAAATTTTTAAATGGGCTTGACCCGTAAATAAATAAATAAATAATAAATAAATAAAATTAAAAATTTACTTTTATTATTTCTTTTTAGTGACTAAAGTAATACTTTTAATCTGGCAGGCCTTAAAAGTAATCATGATTCCTGGGGATAAACGGCAACCAATTTATACATTTTCCGGGTGGAAAATATCAAATCTATTTTGCTCAAACTTTATCACTTCTAAAATCAAGCTGCGTCTTGCGTACAGTTAATTTTTATAATTGACATAACTTTTTGATAGTTATTATAACAATCATCATAGATCAGCCAAAAAAGGTTGCCTTAAAAATTTTTAAATGAACTGTGTAGTTGTTTTCTCATTTTTGTTTAGGCTTAGGGTAGGGCTTTTAAAATATCGACATAAAGGAGCACTTTTTCCTCGGCCACTACTACTAGAATAAATTATTTCTCATATAATTATTAAGACTATATAATTATTCAAAATAGTTCCACGCAATCTCCTTGATTATTCCTGCCTTGTCCCTCTGGACATCCGTTAAGAGGCACGTCCATCAAACCATTTCGATTATTGAGATCAATTGGGGTGGTGGACTCTTCTTCATTTGTCGGACTTGATGAACCTGTAATAGAAATAAAAAAGGTACAGTGTGATTCACTTTATTATTAGCTCCTTTACTATCAATGAGAGAAAAAAAGTTTAAATATGAAAGTTTTATAGTTTATCAGTGCGGCTAACATTATAAGTAATACATTTTAGTAGAGTTTAAAAGCGCGTAAAAGGCTTCTAGAACCGATTTTCGTATGCACTTCATTGCTAAAATGTAAGACACAATTTAAATCATTTCTTACACCCTAATAATGCAAAATCGACTGGTCGTCCAAAAATCGTCGTGTGTAGGGGGTGGTGGGGGTAGTTTTTCCAAAAATTTGGAAAATAATTTTTTTGCATTTCTTGAATCTATACAGTGTGCTCATGACTCCACCAAAAGCATATAGTAATATTACTAACAGAAACATTTATTTTTCAATGTTGAAAATATCGTTCCCAATGCTTTTATATGGAGTTCCCTATTAAACAAGTGCTCGCCCTGAAAACGCGTATTTATAATAATGTATGACTTGTTATAAGTCGAGATCCCTTTGCTTAACCAAAAAAACACCTTGTGTAAACTTTGTGTATCAAAGATCAGGGATCACAATGATTTTTAAAAAATGTCAATCGGACGCATAGTTTTTTTTTTAAGTAGCAAAGAGTGAAGCCATGACGCGACGAACGCGGCAGACACTGACATGCGACGAAGGGTCAGATATTTTACAAATGCATGGCGGGCCAGGCGAAACGCGACTCTATGTCTTGAGACAAGTCGAGACACACATAAGTTCGTTTTTCGTTTAACTCTCGCGGTTACAGATGTTTAAGTTACTTACTTGATTTTTTGCTTGTGAATTGCGTTATGTATAAATGTTGTGCTTGTATGATTTGGCCGTGAAGGGCCAAATATCAAAGGCTAGGCGTGAAGAAAAGGGAAATTTAGTTCTATATTAGAATGTGACTCTCGGCCCTACGGGCCTCCAATTTATTTCTATATTAGTATGTGACTCTCGCACTCCCCCCCCCCCTCCCCCCGAAGTGGACTATTTTTTTTAAATCAAGCTTTTCGGGTACCTCCTCCCTCCACTTTTTTCAAAGTTGGGAAAAACGAAAATTTTTTCTATAAGAATCATAGCAATGTTGGTTTTATTGAGAAAACCAAAAACCAAATCGGAATAGGTTTAGTTGTTTTTGAGATATCAGCTGTATGTAAAACTTTGAAGGGTCATATCTCAAACTATTTTTTTGCTCGACTTCCGGTGACTTGACAGCCCTTGACTGAACCTATTTCTACGGTAAAAATATTAATTTGTGACTTTAGATGTCACCCACTTAGTGCATTGACGCGCAATAGGTCCCTGCGTTTTTAAAAAATAGCATTATTTTAAATTTCAATTATTTGCCTATATCTCGAGACGTCAAAATGAAAAATTTATAATAACTTTATCGATATGGCCTACGAAGATCTATAAACATCAGAGAAAAAAAATTTGATTAGTTTGGTTCTTTTTGAGTTTTTGAAAGAAAGAAAGAACCATCAAAATTTGCCAAAAAGTGGTGCTACTTTAAAGTGTCATATTTTAAGACGCCGACAATTAATTTTCATTATCTCGACGGCGAAAAATTTTTACTGTCAAATTAACAAAAAAACTTCAAATAAACTTTTTTGTAGGTCGCACCCCTCCTCTCCATGGCTCCTTAAATATAAAAAACCTTAAATTGGTTATATTTTGACAATTTATATCTCAGAAACGATTTTGCTGCATAACAAAATAAATTTATGTGGCTTTAGATGTCACCCACTTAGTGTATTGACGCGCAATAAGTCCCTGTGTTTTTCAAAAACAGAATTTTTTTAAATTTCAATTATTTGCCTATATCTCTAAACAGAGACGTCAAAATGAAAAATTTCTAATTTTAACGACAGGGCCTACCAAGATCTATAAACATCAGAGAAAAATTTTTAGATGAGATTGGTACTTTTTGAGTTTTTGTCAAAAAACCATCAAAATTTGCCAAAAAGTGGTGCTTTTTTGAAGAGTCATATTTTAAGACGCCGACAATTTATTTTAATTATCTCGACGGCGACAGATGCGCTATTGTGTAGGCTTGCAAAAAAAATACATAGTTTATTCCCTTAAAAATTGTGTCTTCCAGGTGTAAACTAATTACACCATGTCAAATTTTCAGTTTTCACATATTATGCCTATAGCAGGGAGTGGGGGGCTCAAATCAAAAGTCTCGATTCCAATATAGAATTGAACAGGACGCGCGTAGTTTCCCTTTCAAATATGGATTCCCGGAGGCCCGTAGGGCCGAGTCACATACTAATATAGTGAATATGGACTCCCGTAGGCCTGTAGGGCCGAGAGTCAAATACTAATATAGAAATAAATTGGAGTCCCGTAGGGCCGAGAGTCACATACTAATATAGAAATAAATTGGAGGCCCCCGAGAGTCACATTCCAATATCAAATTTAACGGGAGGCGCGTAGTTTCAATTTCAAATATGGATTCCCGGAGGCCCGTAGGGCCGAGAGTCACATACTAATATAGACATAAATTGGAGGCCCGTAGGGCCGAGAGGCACATTATAATATAGAATTAAACTGGACGCGGGTAGTTTCCCTTTTAAATATGGATTCCCGGAGGCCCGTAGGGCCGAGAGTCACATACTAATATAGTGAATATGGACGACTGGAGGACCGTATATCCAAGAGTTACATACTAATATAGTGAATATAGACTCCCGTAGGGCCGAGAGTCACACTCTTATATAGAACTAAATTTCCCTTTTTTTCACGCCTAGCCTTTCATATTTGGCCCTTCACGGCCAAATCATACAAGCACAACATGTATACATAACACAATTTACAAGCAAAAAACCAAGTAAGTAACTTAAACATCTGTAACCGCGAGAGTTAAAGCAAAAACGAACTTATGTGTGTCTCGACTTGTCTCAAGACATAGAGTCACGTTTCGCCTGGCCCGCCGTGCATTTGTAAAATATCTGACCCTTCGTCGCATGTCAGTGTCTGCCGCGTTCGTCGCGTCATGGCATCACTCTTTGCTACTTTAAGAAAAAACTATGCGCCCGATTGACATTTTTCAAAAATCATTGTAATCCCCGATCTTTGATACACAAAGTTTACACAAGGTGTTTTTTTGATTAAGCAAAGGGTTCTCGAGTTATAACAAGTTATAAATTATTATAAATACGCGTTTTCAGGGCGAGCAATTGTTTAATAGGGAACTCCATATAAAAGTATTGGGAACGATATGTTCAACATTGAAAAATAAATGTTTCTGATAGTAATATTACTATATGCTTTTGGTGGAGTCATGAGCACACTTTATAGATTCAAATTTTTTTTTTCCAAATTTTCGGAAAAACTACCCCCACCACCCCTGCACACGACGATTTTTGGACGACCCACAGTGGAACGTTTGACTAATCTAGGTGGACATGGTTAAGTACTATAAATTAACATTTCAGCTACCTACAATTAAAGAGCATATTCCATACATCCTGGATCCAAAAAATAATTTTTTTATCCCCTCTGGTTGTCAAGATATTTGCATTGAAAGTTGCATCTTAAAAATTTTTTGCTTAGACATTTTAATCTTATGTATGGGCAATGCTTTAAAACAATAATTTTTTTTCCCGCGTAGTAGGCGCTGGAGTAAAACAAGTGCCAGGCATTTTTAGAATGACATGTCCTTAAGACTAGGGAAGCATTTTGACTGTCATTGTTGCAGTGTTTTACTTGCTATGATTTTATGAATTCGCTGGTGTTTTAGTAAGGAAAATTTTATTTTTATATAGTTTTTGTTGGACTGAAACTTTAGTTTGTTAGAATTTGTTGATGTTAGTTTTATTATTTTCTAATTAACCGAAATCTCTACTTTCTGACGCAGTATTGAAATTTTGTCCTTTCTTTGCGGTAAACTTGTACTTAATTATTTTGTTAGCCTGCAACTATAAAAATAGAAAACGTATTATTTGTGTTTAATGACATTTTCTTTTTGATACCTTCACAAATGTGCCCTTTGGGGATTTTCTAACCTAAATTAGTCAATCTTCGTGCATTTTTCTATATCACGATGAGTCAATGTGTTTGTTTGTCTACAGGGTGTCCAGATAAAAGTAAGTACATAGGGCTTTGTGGGATTTTCAGAAACGGTAACACGATATTCGTTCAAAAGGAAAAAAGTGGCGCTATTGCGAGCTTAATCGGATGCAGTGTCGAATTTAAAAATATCTACAGGGGGTTTCAAAATAATGCTTAAAAACTTAAATGTGCGTTATTCGAAAAATTAAAATATTGTCGCCTTCTTTTAAACAAATTTAATAAAACTATATAAATATGACTAGGCCAATAAAATGACGTTAACAATTTTTTCAGAACTTTATTTTTTTCAAAAAGTCACAATTTTTAGTTTTTGCCTTCCTAGCCCGGATAGCAATGGTATTATTAATAGGTATTATTTTCGATGAAAATTTTTTTTTTAGATAACGCCGAAAATGTGTTATTTGGGTGTATTTTGACCTATTCTAGCAATATCGTCGTGATGTCTGTCTGTGTGTGTGTGAATATTATTTCTGTCCGTAACACGATAGCTCCTAAACCGCTGAACCGATTTTTATAAAATTTTCATTCAAAAATGTCATCCGATGAACATTTTCCATTAAAATTTTAGGTGTTGGTTTCACCCCGGGCAAGGGGTGAGAGGTTTAAAATTTTTAATGCATTTATTTTTCATATAGTGACAGATGAGAGCGGAATTTTTTTCTTGATCGTCCATTATCGCCTAAAACGTCTTTATTTAAATTTTTGTGAAACACCTTGTATATTGCAAAACTGTTTTATTTAAATTCCTTCTTGCAAAAACTAAAAAAAATATATACAGTTATTTCATTGTTATAAAATTTGTTGAAACAATTTTCGTTAAAAACATACCGTATGACTACAAATCTTAAAATCATTAAAATCTAAATCACCCTATATAAGAGGTAGGTAATATTGCAAATACTAAATGCTTTTAAATATTTTATGTTATTTTAAAGCTAAAAAAATCAAGCATTAAAAAGTGTTAATGCTGCTCAGGGGTTGTCCACCTAGATCTTCAAAACGTTCCACTGTGCGACCAGTCGATTTTGCATTCTTAGGGTATAAGAAATGATTTAAATTGTGTCTTACATTTTAGCAATGAAGTGCACACGGGGTGACACGATAGAAGCGGCTTTTAACTCTACTATTTACAAAAAAAACCTATTTTACGCTAGCACATACCAAACCTAACCGAACCTAACCTAACCAAATCTAACCGAACCTAATCGAACGTTTAGTTAAACCTAACCGAATCTAGCTGAACGATCCCATCTATCGTCACCATTTATGTTTCAAACTCCGTGACCCCATTTTTTCTATTTTTAAAATATCTATTAAAAAATAGTAGGACGAAGTAAGGGCTAAAAACTTCGTTATTTCCTTTAAAAGTTTGTATTAATTTTTTATATTCTTTGTATTTTTTGTAATACATTTGTTTTTATTTTATATTTTAATAGTTTAGGTAGTTAAAAATATTTTTAAAATAGCAAATTAAGATATTAAATAAAAAAATCAAGAAATAAAAATATAAATAATAATAGAAATATTAAATCTTTATATATTATTATCACTACAGTTCACCGTAAACACAAAGAGCAAAAAATTAATAGGTATACTGAAATTTCAAAACCGCATTTTGTTGAGTGCTATCGTTTTCGAATTCTGATATATTTTTTTAATTCAACGCTCTTCAACCTTCACCTTAGAATCCTCCTACTCTCACAATAATTGTATAAAAAAGTAACAACGAATTTTATTGCTGAATTTGATGAAAATTTATTAAAGGATTTTGAGTTCGTGTTCCAGAGTGACAGAGACAGAGAACATTACAAAATTTGGTAATTAGGTCTTTTTTTACCCAAATAACTCAACGTAAAGATTGAAAACTTGATGATTAAAATAGCATTCCATAGCTGGTATTACATTTCTAAAAATGTAGGCTACTCTCGCCCACGATATATTGAGACTTACCTTTTCGAGTCTTCTCTGAAGAAACTATAGGTCCTTCCGTTAGTCCTGGAAATATTATTGATGGTTCTTGTGTAGAGGTTGTTTTCTCTTTAGTTTTGTCGTTCTGATCTTTAAGTTGCTTTGTTGTTAATTCTAAAACATTTTCTAAATTTATTAAATCGGAATAGAACATTTTTTGATATTTACCAAAGACCAAGTTTATATACGTGTACTTACTGAATAAAAACCTGTTATTTTATCCTATAAGGGTAAACAAGTTTAATAACTTGTTTAACTATGATGAAAATGGCTTTTAGTTTAAAACAAGATTAATATAATTTTAAATAAAACAATACTAAAATGTACTTTTGCAATTTTTTAAATATATATTTTATTTCGTGCCGACTATAAGAAACTTAAAAAATTAGTAAGTAAACAGAATTTTTGGTAGTTTTAAATGTTTAGAATGGATTTTTTGCCAAATATAAAAAATAATAATTTCACGGAAATATAAGTATTAGGTACTACAAAAAATTGAGACCTTACCGTAAGGTTAAAATATAAGCAAATAAAACTTTTATAAAAAATTGTGTGTGCTTAAGACCACACGGCAGAAGTGTAAACTTCAACAAGGCGAAATTAACTCTTCTGTGTACTGGCCTTCATCTGCATCATCATATTGCTCGCTGAATGTTTCTCACAGTTAGTCGACTTGAGCCAATTTCACCCGAATGAGCGTTACATAGCCGAGCCTGACGGCTCAGTTGAATTTACTACCCAAAAAACTGCTAAACGCGCCTAAAGAAGTTTACACTTTAATATAGTCGATGGCGTTGACCTTAAAAAGCACCAAAATATTTCAGTGCTAGACATCAGCACCAAATTTGGCACACAGCTTCTACACATAATAGGGGTTCAAAAATTGCCGGGAGCCAATCTCTGGCATGGCCGGATCATCCTTTGATGACGTCATCAAAATTGCGGACAAAATTTTTAGCATGAAGTTGGATTATCACTGATATTTAACCGATTTTAAGTTTTGATAGCTCATTTTAAAGCTTGAATAATTTGCTAAAAAAAACCATTTTTTGTAGGGGGGTAGTTTTAACGCATCCCTTAAATTTGTGGTAATTAGTAAAAACTGACAGCTTTATTGTCAACAAATTGTGTGCAAAAAATAAAAACCAATAAAAATTATATTAAATATTAAGTATAAAACAGTTTTTTAATTTTAATTATTGTTTGTCCCTCCCTCCACTAACACACCCCCTGCCCCCACGTTCGACTGAACTCTAATAATTTTTTTTTAATAAGTTTGTTAATAATTTTAGAAAACTAAAAAAAAATTCTACCCTTTTTCCACTGTCCCCACTCCTTTCCTCTAATAAATTTTCTCAGCCCGCCCTGACCCTTTGTATCCCCTCGAGCCCCCAAAATTCCTTTGACTTCTCCCAAAAATTGATAACAAATGATTTAACAGTATTTTGTCAAAAAAATTAAAAAATACCAGACCTGACCTGACCTGACCTGACCTTGGTATTATTGGGATTCCGTGAGGTGAGCGTAAAAGTAACTTTTGTCTTTGTTTATTATTGAATATCACGACAAAGACAAAAGTAACTTTCACGAGCAGCCAAATCCAAGCGAATGGGGGTGGAAGAAAGTTGGGGATCAATTTGAACCAGTTTGGTCTAAAAGTTCCGTTATTTTAATCGAAAAATTACAAGAGCTTATCGCCTGTAAATGCACCCAAAGATGTACTTCAAAATGTCGTTGTGTAAAAAGTACCTTAAGGTGCACAATGCTCTGCAGGTGCGAAGGTCAAGTACCCGCGAATAGTTTTTTTTATTTGGGAATATTGTACAGATTAGTATATATTAGTTACTATTTTTAATTATAAGTGATAACCAAGTTAAGTTAATTTTAAGTTATTTTTAGTTTAAAAATGTATCTTTCCAAGTTATTTTTAGGAACAATTTTTTTAGGAGAATTCGGAAGAACTTTCAGGGCTGGACATAACAATGCTTTGTAAACGCGAAGGCCATGTATCCGCGAAGTTTTTTTTGTTTGGGAATATTGTACATATTATTATTAGTTACTATTTTTAATTATAATTAATATAAAGTTAATTTAATGTTAAGTTATTTTTAGTTTAAAATTGAATCCTCTTAAGTTATTTTTAGGAACATTTTTATTCATTTTTTAGGAGGATTTCGAGAAACGTTAAAGGCTGGACAATGCTCTGTAAATGTCATGTACCCGCGGAGTTTTCTTTTGTTTTTTTAGTTATAAAATTAGTGTTAAGGTTTTACTTTAATATTTATCCTAGATTTATTTTTATTGTTTAAGAAATATGATTTTGCAAAAGTTATTTTTAGCTTAAGAAATGTATCTTCCGTAGTCATTTTTAGAAAAATACTTTAAATGGCTATACATTATACATTTTGATAAATTTTTAGGTGTATATAGGTTTGAGGGGTGGACAGGAACAAAAAAAGAAAAGACTTAAGTAAGGGGAGGGTAGAAAAAATAAATATTTAAAAAATATTTATTTTATTAGGTACATTTTGTTTTTTCAATAAAAAAGTTTTATTATTTTGCTTATGAAAACAAATTTGTAACATTTCAGAGACAAGGTAAGAGGGTCGATATGGGAGGGGGGGGGCAAAAAATAGTTAAAATTAAGAGTAAGTAGTATACGCAATAAACAATTTTTTTGTTTTGTTGTTTTAACGTTTCAATTTGTTTAGAATAAAACCATCATTTTTCATTTATTTATTCCAATTTTAAGAGATGCGCGAAAACTACCCCTCCTACAAAAAAGCTGAATATAGGTTTTTTTTAGCAAATTCTTCAAGCTTTAAAATGACCTATTAAAACTCGGTTAAATATTAACAAAGTTACAAGTGATAATCCAATTTGATGCTAAAAATTTGGTCCGCCATTTTGATGACGTCATCAAAGGATGATCTGGAGATGCGAGAGATTGTCTCCCGGCAATTTTTGAAGCTTTATTATCTCCAGAAAGCGTGTGCCAAATTTGGTGCTGGTGTTCGGCACTGAAATATTTTTAGGCTAACGCCACTGACTAATAAAAAATTTTGTCAGCTCATAATTCGGTTTAATACCTAAGTAAATAATATAGGGCAGACCAGGGTATAATAATCCCGTGAGGTCAAATGATCCCCCTAAATATAAACAGATCTCGCAACTGCACCTATAATGTAATAAGTACCTAAATAATATTTTGGTAATTTTGGTATAGTGGAGCGACGGCGTAGGGCATAAAAAAGGGGTTCGCCTACACCAAGGTGATGATGGTTGCCAAGGTATATTTTTTGAAACTTGAGTGACTCCTGACTACGAATATATATCTTGGCCTCCCCCCCTCTCGGTCATACCCCCTCTTGGTCATACCCCCTCCACCCCCTTTCAAATTCTTAAAATTGATTCTTCAATATCTCAGCAACCAGCAGTGATAGAACAAAAATGTTTTCACTGTTGTTTGTGTAATGATCTCTAGATTATTTAATGTATGAACGCTCCATTGCATATCTCGAAAACTAAACAAGATATTAAAAAAAATATGTATTTTTAAAATACTAAATGTTTTATTTTTGTCCATATTTTCTAAACCAGGCCAGATACAAAAAAAGTGTTGGTATGAATATTTTTCCACCGTTTTCGCTCTTTTTAAAAAGGTTCATTCACCCCACTTGCAATAGCACTGTTTGATTGATGCCATTACGCTAAAACTGGGCATGTTTCTGATATGATAGTCATCAAGATAATTGGCAAAATCGAGCCTAGCATGCATTTAAGGTATTTTTTCGCAATTTATGGTGCCCCCCCCCCTTACCACCCCTTAAATATTTGAATTTTTATCTGCGATATCTCGGTAACGGCAAGAGATAGAACAAAAATGTTTTCGCTGTTGTATGTCCACTGACAAGCAGATTGTGCAATGCATTTACATTTATTGCATATCTCAAAAACTAAATAAGCTATAAAAGAACCAGTCGAGTCATCAACTTCAAAAATAATAGGTCTCAAGTTAAGCTATGATTTGACGAGACCTACTGTAGAGCGGCGTAGGGCATTTCGACTGCACTTAAATGATGATGGTTGCCAAGTTATATTTTTTGAAACTGGGGTGACCTCCCCTATTGGTCATACTACTTTCACTCCCCTTTCAATCCCTTAAAATTCATTCTTCAAGAACGCAGCAACCAGCAGAGATAGAACAAACATTTTTTTACTGTTCTTTGTCTAGTAATTTCTAAATTATACGATGTCTTAACACTCTATCGCATATTTCGAAAACTAAACAAGATATGAAAAAAAATATGTATTTTCAAAAAACTGATTTTTTATTTTTGACCATATTTTCTAAACCAGACCAGATACGAAAAAAATTTCATAATAAATATAATAAATACTTTCCGCCATTTTCGATCTTTTCAAAAAGGTATATATCTATAGGGTTTTGCTGACCCCACTCCCAATAGCACTGTTTAATTTAGGCCATTACGCCAAAACTTGGCATGTTTCTGATATGATACTCCTTAAGATAATTGGCAAAATAATAGGCTTAACATGCAGTAAATTATTTTTTCGTAAATTATGATGCCTTCTGATAATAAAAATCTATCTTGGCCGCCCACCCCTCACTCTTCCTTAAACATTTGAATTTAAATCTTTCATATCTCAACAACGCAAGATAATAGAACAAAAAATACCACTGTTGTATGTCTATTAACCAGTGGATTGTGCAATGTTTCACATTGTTCGTATATTTTAAAAACCAAACGAGATATAAAAGGACTGCATTTATAATTTATCAATTTTTTTTAAATTTTATTTCTCCAATATTTTGTAAGCTTAAGTAAATATAAAAAAAACTTTATATAAGAGTTTTTTCGCCGTTTTCGCTATTTTCAAAAAGATATATAGGTATGGGGTTTTGGCATCCCCACTACCAACACCGCCGTTTTATTGGAGCCAATACGCAAAAGGGTATACGTATATGAGCGGATAAGTAAAATCCATCTTCAACCGTGACCATAAAATATTTTTTTAAACATAAATAAAGCAGCCTTAAAGTAGTTTAAACTATTACCCTCTCACGTTCTCCCTCTCCTCTCCAGATTCATCCTACTATGATACCTGTGATAAAATCAATTAAAAAGCCAGTTTGACTTCAAATTTAATAGACAAATTTTATTTCTGGTGTTGAGTCCAAGCAAGAGCTCTACTTAAGGAATCCCGTTGTTGCCATATTAGAGCACACATTACGAAATAACAATATTAAGCACATATTAATTGAACATAAGTTTGTCTTTATCGCAAACCAACGTGCGGGACTTGTAAAGGACAGACATATTTTTCTCTGTAGGGGTGTATGTATCTATTTCATAATGTTTGCTTCAGAATATGCTAATTGTGTAAATGAGTAATCGGGAGTATTGGAATATTATGTTTATAGCTTTTTGCCGCTTTCACGCTCTTAAGCATTTTGAGATATTCAAGATGTTGATTGAGGATTAAAAAATATAAAAGTATATATATTCTAAAAATAAAAATCAAGACTGTGGGCGCAATCAATAGCTATAAGCGTCCCATTAAATATAGTAAAAGTACCGACCACCTTCCCTTAAAGAACATTATCAAAATGGCGCCGATATTGGTTGCATTTTCGACCATTTTGTCTTTTATAAGCATTTTACTCACATTACACACATTTTTCGTAATTTTGAGAATGTCCCTAAATGGGCTCGGTGTTTTTGCTATGTTTAATATGACCCCAATAGCTATTGATGCGATATATATATATATATATATATATATATATAGATATCCGCTGATCGTTGTGACATCCAGGCGTAAAAATTTTAGATATCTTGTGACATCCTTCGCCGCCGTGACATCCAAATTCGGATGTCACAACGTTTTTCCATGTTTTTGGTACAGTCCTGATGGGGAGGGCCCGGGTGTACCTAAATTAAATGGATGTCATAGCATACCATGAGTCTGATGAAGAATACAGCAAAATTAAAAAAAAATTTTGACGCCAAAATTTCCGTGTTTATTGGCGCGAGTATATTCAAGAATCGATCCAATTGATATTTATCACTCTGTGACATCCAATGTATATTTTCATCTTAATTGCACGCACTTGTAACATCCGTCAAAGCGACAACCTTGCATTATGCCTATTTTTTTAATTAAATTTGGTTTATTTTTTATTTTGGGGCGGCTGTTGCTATGTGGTCCAGCGATTCACTTGACTTGCATCTTTGTAAAAATATTTAAAAATGTTAGCATAATAAATAATGTTAGCTAGCTTATTGGGAACATAAATATAAAATATAAATAAATATTTCTTCATGTACCTCAGAGCAAAAGTGAATTAACTAACGGACTTGGATAGGGACTTGATACTATTTGTGAATTGCTATCTCCGTCTTCCTTTTTACCACGTAGTTAAAGTCAGATGAGTAAAAAGAGCGCTAAATTTTAATCTAGCTACGTCAAAACGTACTGATATATAATATTATATTTTTAACTCTATTCAGTGATTTTTTTACAAAAACAAATCTGCTGAATTAATTTAGAATTCTTATAAATCAATCAATACATATATACCGGGTGGGCCAAAAAAAAACCGCACAATTTTTTTTCATTATAACTTTTGAACTATACCATCGATTTTAATGGGACAAACTGCGCTTGGCAGAGAATTAATCAAAGTTTTGACAAATTATAATTATTTGTCAGCGATCTCAAAATCCAAGATGGCGGACAATATTAAAATGTACCCTTTAAAGATGCTGGTTTATTCTTATGCTGCAAACACGTTTGAATTATTTTTTTAAATTAGTAGAAAAGCTGCGTTCTTGCCACGCACAAGGTATGAATCAGCAAAATCGGTTTGATGGTTCTAAAAAAATATTTTTGTTTCAACCATTGTTTTGAAAAATATACGATTGCCTTGCCAATCATGTCTGCATTTATTTCCTTACAAATTTATTACTACTGAACCTTTGACTTTGATGAAATAAAAAACATCTTTGGTGAGAATTGATTGTTTTTTAAAGATCATGATCAAAATTTATCGCCATCTTAAAATTTAAGATGGCGGACAGAATTATACTTGATGGTGGGTTTATTCTTATTTTCAGGAAATATTTTAGATTTTTTTTTAAATTTATAGAAAAGCACTACTTTTCCCGCGCACAACAAGGTACAAATTAGCAAAATCGGTGTATTGGTTCTCAAAAAACCTATTTCTGTTTTCGTCATTGTGTTACAGATTATACGATTGCATTGCCAACCCTGTCTGCATTCATTTCCTTATAAATCATTATTACCATACCGATTTTAGTGAAATAAGAAAAATGATGGTGAGAATTGATTGTTCTTTCAAGGTTATAATCGAAATTTGCCGCCATCCTAAAAGTTAAGATGTTGGACAGAACTATACTTGATCCTTCAAAGAGGCACTTTATTCTTATTTTTCGAAAATGTTTTTTTTTTAAATTAATTTATTGGAAAGTACTACTTTTCTCCCGCTTAATAAAGTACAATTTAATAAAATCGGCGAAGTGGTTCCCAGAAAATCTGATTTTGTGCAATTGTTTTACAAGTTATGCGATTGCATTGGCAATTTCTGTCCGACATCTTAAATTCTAAGATGGCGGCAAATTTCGATTATAATCTTTAAAGAGCAATCAATTCTTACCACGATTTTTTGTGTTTCACTAAAATTGGTAGAGTTTATAAGAAAATTAATGCAGACAGGATTGGCAATACAATCGTATAATCTCTAAAACAATGGTTGAAACAAAAATAGATATTTTGAAAACCACCACACTGATTTTAATAATTTTTACCTCGTTGTGTGGGGAAACAGTAGTGCATTTTTCATAGATTAAAAAAAATCTAAAACATTTTCGGAAAATAAGAATAAACACGCCATTTTAAAGAATCAAAAATAATTCTATCCGCCATCTTAAAATTTAAGATGGCGATAACTATGATCATGATCTTAAAAAAGCAATCAATTCTCACCAGGATGTTGTTTATTTCCACTAACATCGGTTCAGTAGTAATGAATTTATAAGTAAATAAATGCAGACATGATTGGCAAGCAATCGTATAATATGCAAAACAATGGTTGAACAAAAATATTTTTTTATAGATCCACTGAACCAATTTTGCTGAATCGTACCTTGTCGGGCCTGGCAAGAACGCAGCTTTCTTACTAAGTTAAAGTAATTAGAACATATTCGCAACACAAGAATAAACGAGCATCTTTGTCCGCCATCTTGGATTTTGAGAGGGCAGACAAAAAATGATAAATTAGTCAAAGCTCTGATTAATTCTTTGGCAGGTGCAGTTTGTCCCATTAATATCGATTGTATAGTTCAAAAGTGATAATAAAAAAAATGTCCAGGCTTTTTTGGCCCACCCTGTAAAGGAAACGAGTACAGAAACTGCTTAACCGATTGCGCCTCAAATATATTTATTTATTTATTTCCAAGGAGAAGAATAATTTAGGTACCTAAAAAAAGTAACATATGGTTAGCCGATTTGAAAATGGGAATAAATTGCTAGACTGAATAATAAAAATCTTATATTTTTATTTTATATTATTTGCATAATAATTAAGGGCCTTAATTCTGCCAAAGTGGCGCCAGCGTCAGTAAATAAAACATATCCAGCTAGGTATAGAGCTACATAATTTATCAAAAATTCGCTGAACATAGGTAAGTACCTAGTCCAGATTATCTAGATTTTTTTTTTAAATTTTAATTTACTCCCCTCCCCTATCTATACATTTAAAGTTATGTAAAAGTAGCATCGCCCACTTCCAGAAATGCTAGAGAGTTGAGCTTTGGCAGACTGATAGGACCTATGATAAAACTATAGGAGAAAATCAAAAAACCCCAAAATTTTAATTTACTTCCCTCCCCTATAAATGTAAAGTTAAGTAAAAGTAACATTGCCTACTTCCAGACATGCTAGAGAGCTGAGCTTTGGAAGACCGATAGTAACTATGACAAAGTTTTAGAAAAAAATTAAAACACCCCAAAATTCTAATTTACTTCCTTCCCCTATAAATGTAAAATTATGTAAAAGTAACACCGCCCACTTCCAGAAACGCTAGAGAGCTGAACTTTTTAAGACTGAAAGACAATATGATAAAACTATATGAAAAAATTTAAAAACTCCAACATTTTAATTTACTTCCCTCTCCTATAAATGTTAATTTATATTAAACTAACATTGCCCACTTCCAGAAACGCTAGAAAGCTGAGCATTGGAATGCTGATAGAAATTATGATAAAACCATATGAAAAAATTTAAAAAGTCCAATATTTTCATTTACTCTCCTCCCTTATAAATGTAAAGTTATGTAGAAGTAAGATTACCCACTTCCAGAAACGCTAGAGAGCTGAGCATTGGAAGACTGATAGGAACTATGATAAAACTATAGGACAAAATTTAAAAACACGACAATTTTAATTTATTTCCCTCCCCTATACATGTAAAAGTAACATTGTGCACTTTCAGAAACGCTAGAGAGCTTAGCATTGGAAGGCTGATGGGAACTACGATAAAACCATGGAAAAAAATTAAAAAAACCTCAAAAATTTAAGTAAGGCATTGCTAAAATTCCGCATATTTTACTACTTTAAAAATTAAGTATTATCCAATTCCTTTAAAAAAGAAGTGAAATCATAACAAAAACATTTCATCTAAAAAAAGCCAAGTACGCGAAAATGGCACACATATACTATACTATAGTAGTGTGAGCTATGGTGATCCTAATTTTTTCGAGAAAAAAAAAGTTGCTCCGATTTCAAAAATTTTTATATATCTTTGCGTTTCAGATGATTTTGAAACTTTTTTGTTGCGCCGTCTGTCTGTCTGTCGGTCTGTCTGTATGTCTGTCTGTCTGTCTGTCTGTCTATCTGTCTGTCTGTCTGTCTGTCTGTCTGTAACGACCAACGCGCATAACTCAAAAACCGCTTGACCGATTTTAATGAAATTTGGTACCTGGGCTGGGTCTTGGGTCGAGATGGTCCCATTTAAAAATGAACAAAATCCACCAAACAGAAACCAAATAAAAGGGTGGGGGTAGATTTCAAAAATTAGAGTTTATGTGAAAATATGGCGTGTGTGATATCAAACAAAAGGTAATTAAGTCTGCAGTTAAACAAAATACATTTTAATTTATTTAAAAAAAAAGAGTGGGGGTATATTTTAAAAATTAGAGTTTAAGTGAAAATATGGCGTGTGTGATATCAAACGAAAGGTAATTGAGTCCGGAGTTTTACAAAATACATTTTAGTTTTTTGTATTTTTTAAGGGTGGGGGTAGATTTCAAAAATTTGAGTTTAAGTCAAAACATGGCTTGTGTGGTATCAAACAAAAGGTAATTTAGTCTGGAGTTAAATAAAATATATTTCAGTTTTTAGTTATATTAGCTCACACGTACACTATAACTATAGTACCTAGTGTGAGCTTAGGGGCCCATATATTGGCAGAGTATTTTTAGTTATACTGTCATAAATAAGTTTAAATTCGGATCATTTTACTATAGCAATAACCAATATTGCTGCGCTTGCACTAATTTCGTCTATAAAAGCCGATGCTGGATAATAGACCGGCATCACTCTAGCAAGTGAAAAACCCAGTATACCACTGAAATACGTGGTCCCTACTATACACACCCAGTACACCACTGAAATACGTGGTCCCTACGAACCCAGTACACCACTGAAATAATGTGGTCCCTACTTAACATACCTAAGTAAAACCTCACCATGGTGGTTACGCTTTATGGCCCATAAGGCCAACTCTCTACGGCCTATAAGGTCTAGTTCTTATGGCCCCTAGGTCAACTCTCTCCAGCCAGCATACTTCTTTTTACATTATTTAATTATTTATAGCAATAACCTCTATTCCTGTTAATCTGTTTTCTTATATAAAATACATGTATAAATGTGGATTCTTTATACTTAATTGTCATATTCCCCTAAATCCCTCAGTCACAAGGGCACTAAATAACAAACCTTCTGACATATATGGTAGAGATACCACTTGTCACAAATATAGTCGTGACAATATTAGCTTACACGTACACTATAATTAAAGTACCTAGTGTGAGCGTAGGTGCCCATATATTAGCAGAGTATTTTTTTAGTCCTTGCCGTATATTCATCTTGTAAGCCTATTATGACATCAATAACGTGCTTGTATATTTTATTTGTTATTTTCTTCCCCGTGACATCCAGTGTATATTTTTCTTATTTGCATACATATACCTGTAACATATTTGCACACTTTTGTGACGTCCCTAACGTCTTTGTATATTTTATTTGTTATTTGTTTCCTCGTGACATCCAGTGTATATTTCTTATTTTTATAGAGGTACTTGTTACATCCGTTA
The DNA here is from genome assembly GCA_963576565.1 of Aspidapion aeneum. Classification (NCBI taxonomy): domain Eukaryota; kingdom Metazoa; phylum Arthropoda; class Insecta; order Coleoptera; family Brentidae; genus Aspidapion; species Aspidapion aeneum. Next base: position 71,221,435 of record OY755044.1, read on the forward strand.
TTTTTATGAAACATTGGCAACTTTGCTGGATGTCACAAGTTAACAAAAATATTTAAGGATGTTACAACGTCAAATTTTTTTGTATATACAATGGACGCCACAAAGATATGAAAAATGGTATTTCTAAATTTGTGAGTTTATACAAATATTTTTATGGAATTAAAAATAAAATATTTTTTATTACATTTCATATTTTTTATTTTTTGATAACACCAGGTTTTAAAGTGGATGTCACAAAAACCAACTTTTTGCTGGATGTCACAAGATACAACGGTCGAGTATATATATATATATATATATATATATCTATATTTGATGTTTCTTTTTTCTTAAACCAAATATTTTTTTTTTTTTTATGTTGGTTTCTTGGGGATGTGGTTTTAATAAAACTAGCAAATACAGACTCACATTTATTGACGTTTCGGTCCAAAGAGCTTCTTCAGAAAATTTTCACATTACATTTTGCCAAAACAGTTTTAAAAAGACAGTCACACTTTTACACGAAAAACATTTTAAAATTAAATACAAACAACTAATACGCATACAAAGACTCTTAGTTTGCTAATAAAATATTTTCATTTGAAATTAAAATATTTCATTTCAAATGAAAATAAATGAAAATTTTCTGAAGAAGGTCTTTGGAACGAAACGTCAATAAATGTGAGTCTGTATTTGCTAGTTTTATTAGAACCACATCCCCAAGAAACCAATAAAACTAAAAATATATATATATATATATATATTTTATATATGTATATATATATATATATATATATATATATATATATATATATATATATATACACAGTATGTCCCCCTAAATTGGAATCATATGGAAAACTTTATTATTATTAATTTTAGGAAAAAATGTTATTCTTCATAAAAAGTTCTGCATTATCTAAAACCTAATACAGTCATCAAATATCAATTTTTTTCAGTGGTATACGAGGTTTGTCAAAAAATATGAGTTTTGCTCAAGAGTAAAGTAACAACTTATCAAAAAAAAATTTCAGTCAATTAAAGTCTTTAATCCCAAAGAAGAAAAAGCCACTTTCTATATCAAATACCTTGTAAAAACTGCAACAACATATACATCGGACAAACATCTCAATATCTCAAAAAAAATAAAAATCATACATTTCATTTTGCAAATATAAAAATAATAAAACCTGAATGCCACCAGAAAAAAACGAGAGTTTTTGGAAATGATTGAAAAACAACAAAGTAATAATTGTATCAACTCACGGACTGACATAAAACAACTAAATCCAATATATTTTAACTTTTTTAACAAAAAAAAAATAGCCCCCTCTCTAACAAAACTCAAACTCGCCAAGACATATAGTATTGCTAAAAAGATACATAACAGAAATGAAAAAATAAAACTATAAGAAAGAGCAACTCGAGAAGCGGCAAGTGCGCGGAAATGTTGGTGTGTGTTGGTTTTGAAACGGTTCAGGTTGTAACCTGCAGGGAAAACTGTCGCAGGGAGTTTATTCCACAGCGATGCTGTTCTCCAGAGATATGAATTCTGATATAATGAGGTTCTTGGTGCCTCTATTTTGACAATAAATTGATGGTTACCGTCTGTTTGACGTGTTTGCCTAGTAGGTGCTACTCCCGGGGGGATCATACGTGCCAACTCTTCAGAGCATTTTCCGTGATAATACCTGTAGAAGAGAGATAGATCGCCCACAGTTCTTCGATGTTCGAGACTATCCAAGCTACGGGTAAGTGCGGGGTCATTGATCAGCTTGATAGCTCGTTTTTGCACGGCGTTCAAAAGCATTAAGGTATGTTTGGGTGCCGCACTCCATATATGTGAGCAGTACTCCATAGTTGGTCGAATCTGGGCTTTGTAGAGTGTCAGCAGTTGGCTTGGTGTATACAGATGTCTTGTACGAAATAGCACCCCAAGCTTTTGGGACGCCCTTTTAGCTATATCTGCCACGTGACTGTGCAAGACATGTTGGTCTCTGCAGTGACTCCTAAGATGTTCAACTGGCTCTGCAATGCGACAGCACTTCCAGATAGCATGATGTTTGGCTCACCGGTGCTGGTCTTTTTTGTAAACAGGGCTGCTTGGGTTTTCTGCGCGTTAAACTGTACAAGGTTTTTGTTGCCCCAGTCCTCTATTATCTCCAAGTCGTTATTTATCTGTGATATTTCAGTTAGTCTAAGGTAATGGAATTCACGTGCGGAGAGACATGTGGGTGGTATGACTGAGGAGACTACATTGCCATCATCTGCAAAGCGATAAAGTGGATTTACTGTTTTATCTATGAGGTCATTTATGTAAATCAGAAAAAGTGTTGGCGAAAGGATTGCTCCCTGTGGCACACCAGCATTTATTTGGTAAGAGTTGGAGTTCCGGCCATCCAGTGCAACATAAATGGATCTATCCTTAAGGTAACTTTCAAACCAAGTGCAAGGTCTCGGCGACAATCCTGTTGCTTTGAGCTTGTAGAGCAGATTTTCATGCCAGCCATTATCGAATGCTTTCGATATATCTAAGGCAATTGTTCTTGTTTCACCTCCCAACTCAATCGCTTTTTTGCCATAAGTAAGTGACGTATGTAAGTAAATCGCCAGTTGACCTAAATTTTCGAAATCCGTATTGCCTGTCGTGGATAATTTTGTACTTTTTCAAGTACTTGGTTAGGTGATTGTTCACAACTCTTTCCATTACTTTTGATATCACCGGAAGTAGAGCAATTGGTCTATAGTTTAACGGATCTGTCTTTTTTCCTTTCTTTGGAATGGGTTGTACTGCGGCAGACTTCCATGATGATGGATATACTCCTTGCTCCTATAAGATAAATTGAATAATTTTGCGAAAGTTGGGGTGAGTTCGCTTGCACAATTTTTTAGTACTATCGCGGGAATGCCATCTGGACCCATTGCTTTGTTTGTATCCAACTTTTTAAGGGATTTTCGTATTTCTCTGTGACAAAAGGGTACCTCTGGCATACTGTGGGAAACCCTTTCAATGAACGGTGGAGTTTTTCCATTTGGCACTGTTAGGTTTGAGTTGGAGGAAAAGATTTTGGCCAGCATATTGGCTTTTTCCTCTGATGTTGTGGCTAAGTGAGTATTTTTATCTGTAAGTGGTGGTATGGATGACTTGGTGAAGTTTGATCCAACGGCTTTTGCAAGAGACCAAAAGGACCTAGAACTGCTTGGACAATTCAGCAACCTGTTTTTTATTCTTTGATTGTATGTTTCTTTGGCGGCGTCAATAGTAATTTTGCAACTATTTCTGGCTTCTATAAATTCTGTGTGGTTTTGAGCGGTTTGTTGTCGTTTCCAAAGGTTATATGCTCTGTGTTTTTTCTGTACAGCCGTTTGACACTGGCTGTTGAACCAAGGTTTTGTATTAGCTCTGCGTTTTATTGTATGTGGGATATATGCATCCATTCCAGATAAGATTACTTTTGTTATTTCATTACAGCAAATAGTGGGATCAGCTGTTTTAAAGCAAACCTCTTGCCATGGAAAATCCAGGTAAAACTGTTTAAGGTCATTCCATTTTGCCGATTTATAGTGCCACATTTTACGAGGAAGTGATTGTTGGCTTGGCGGTATGAACATTTTGCACTTTGTTCTTATAAGTTTATGATCGGATGAACCAAGTGGGGGATCTACTTGAATTGTGTACAAGTCAGGATTTGTAGTTAGGAACAAGTCTAAAAGCGCAAGCGCAAATTCACCCCTTTCTGAGATACGGGTAGGTTCATCGACAAGCTGCGTTAGACCACACCTTATGGCAAAAGCTTCTGCTTCCCTGCCTTCACTATCTGTTTTGTTGTGGTGTTTTAGCCAGGGTATATTGTGGACGTTGAAATCGCCTAAAAAAACAATTTCCGCATGTGGATAGTTGGACTGTATACTATCACAGTTTTCGGATAATGTCGCAAAAAAGTTTTGATACTCGGTGTTACTTGGCGGTCGGTAGAGGCAGCAAATGAACTTGGTCGATGACTTTGAGTTGAATTTCAGCCATATGATATCGAGGTTTTATTATACCTCCTATGAGACACCACCCAAACATACACACATCACGCTGTTAAACAAAATTTTAAATAAAAATATTTTATTAATAACTTAAGTAATAGTTGTATAAAACTGTGATGTGTCATTTTAAATTTGTTTTTTTGTATTTGGTTTTAATGAATGTAATGTGTGATTATGAATGTATGAATGGTGAGTAATTTTCGTTATTTTAATTATTTATTCTTTCTCTTACAAATAATGGCATGTAAAACAAATGGCCTGAAATGTTGTTTTCAATATCTTTTTAGTTCTGAAGAAGGTCAATAAATGTAAATTAAAAGTTGCTAGTTTATTAATTAACCACATTCCCAAGAAACCTACAAACCCAAAAAATATAAAATATATGATTCAAGAAAAAAGAAAAGCCAAGTATATGTAGATATATTTATTTATACAGGGTTTCCGGTAAGTAGCGGAACACCTAAATATCTCGAAAATATTTCAAGTCAAACTTTTAATTATTAACCAAAGTGTCACCTTAAATTTGACATTGCCGTATTATTTGAAGGTTAGTTTAAGGTCAACACACTTTTTTTAAAATAAAAACCAGATTTTTTTAAATTATCATTTTGACATCTTTTAACGTCAAAAAAAATAAATTGAGGTTTTTCTTTAAAACGAAGTTGTTTGACCGTAAAATATCCTACAGACAATGTGTCAATGTCAAAGCCAAGGTGAAACTTTGGTTGATAATTATAAGCCTTAAAGGTTTTGCTTGAAATATTTTTTCGAATAACTGCTACTTTTCGTGTTAGGTTTGTTCCAAATTTAGTAATTTTCACTCAATTTGTATGGAAGTAGCACGCACCAGTATTAGGTTCTCGGAATATGTCATTTTCTATGGGGCATTTTTCAAAGTAAAGAAGAACGTCACAAAAATTTAACAACAAATTTCTACATGTCTAGTTTATAGTTCAAAAGTTTATTTGCTCTGCTTTTGATAAACGTCGAATTTTGATGTTTTTTTTTTATCAAAATTCTCAAAAAACGTGTTTTTTTGAATTAATCTTAATTTTTTAAAGTCGTGTAAGGTCAAATGACCTTAAAACCATTTTTGTTGAAATCACTGAATACAAATTATATAAAAACGAGTATAACCTTGACTATATGAGTATAACCTAATTTTTGACAATTTTTTTTGCGCCTCTTATTTTTAATTTGCCCTCCACCCCTTCCGCGGTCAAGCAAAATAAGGGTGCTGCGCGTCAAAAATTTTGTATATATCCACAGAACATGTGCATACATTTTTATGCTTTTACCTACATTTTCCACGTGTCTAGAATGTACAGCTTGGGTTATTTGGAAATCCTACATTTTTGTATGGTCTAATAGGAGGCTTATTATTATACCCCTACCCAGTGTTCCAAAGGCTTCTTTTCAGTTTTTGAACTAATATTACTGATCATATTTAAAATCATACCTTTTGGCTTTTGTGAAGTACTACTATAGCTATCACCATAATTAAGGTCAATGGGTTGTTTATTTTTGTTCTTTTGTTGGATTGGATGCATTGACGCATTTCCAGTTGAATCGTTGTGCTTTTTCTCTCTGCTATTTACATTATCTGGAGGGCTTTTGTTGTCTGCTGAAATCATAAAATCAAACTTTAAGAAAAAGTCAAAAATTTGGTAAGGTAAGGTGGAGCAAATGCGAAAATACTCTAGATTTTCTCAGTATTGCTTGTTTTACATTTTCTCTTACATACGTAAAAATCCCCCCTCCCCCCCCCCCGTTAACTTTTGAACGGAGTTAGATATCAACTTAAAACAGAAAGCATGTTAAATGGTATCAACTTTACTACTTTCTGACGTATTGGTTTGAACCGTGGCCGTCGTGTGTATTGCTTTTTTTTACATTTTCTCTTACATACGTAAAAATGCCCCATCCCCCTGTTAACTTTTGAACGGAATTAGATATCAACTTAAAACAAAAAGCATCTAAAATGATATCAACTTTACTGCTTTCAGACGTATTGGCAAAGAAGATATATCAACAAGAAGCGAATGAACCTAAATGACAGTAATTCAGTCATATTACACTGAGAGAAAAAGTTGTGTAATTTACAATTAACATTATTTTAAAGTGGATGATTTTCTATGGCCACAGTATAGCTATATACTTGTATAATGCCCCCCTTAATTTATAGTACATTATATTTTTCTGTTTAAAATAATTACACCATCAAGCAGAGTTACACAATATTTTTCTCAGTGTAATACAACTGCATTAATGTCATTTGGTACAAGTGTGACGTCACATTTTGTGTCTCATATAAACAATGCTTTGAGTGACAGTTTTTCGCTTCTTGTTGATATGTCTTCTTTGGTATTGGTTTGAACAGTCGGCATCGGCGTCGTGTGAGCGTAATACCATAAGATCACTAACAACCGAGTACCGAAGTACTGGGAAATATACTAGGAAATACCATTGAAAATACTAGGGGGGAAATACTAGGAAATACCATTGCTTACGAAATACTAGGAAATACCATTGAAATTTGAGGAAATACTGGGAAATACCAGTTTCCTTTTGGTGTACAAAAATCGGCGATCGGAACTTTAAATTCTTAAATAAGAAGGGGGGTCGGAGTTATGTGTGTTTATATTTATAGTGTTTGCAACTGCTCTTACCCTTCAGCAGTTTCAGATATTGAATTGACGTAAAACCGATAATTAATGGTAACATTGCAGTTACTTTTCAGTGTACCCCTCATTACCGTAATGTTGCCTTAAGACTATAATTTTTTATTGAAAAGTGGCCGTTGTTTGAAAGGTAATTTGATTCATTACTTAAAATATTAAACATTTTTTAAATCGGTAAATTAATTATCAAGTTATGTGTATTTTCAGTAATTGTGCAAGCAATTCTTTTTTTCTTTTATGCAGTTTAAGTTAGAATAAATAACATTGTTAGCTCCCGCTAAATTTTGTTCGCGCTTTCATTTAACAAAATATATACAGTCCATTGCAGTTATCGTTTTTCTTCTTAGTTTCGACAAAAATGATGGTTTTGTTGTTGTTGTCTGAACCAATTTCTTTTAGAATTTTGGCCAGTCTTTCCTCTTTTTCCGGCTCTTCGCATACCTCGACGATTTGTTTGATATTGTGGTTTGCTGACAGGGCTAGACCACCAATGTTAACCTGAACATAGTCAACCAAGAGCTCCTCGGCCAATGCCTGAACCTGTTTTGGCCATGGGGTCGACCACATAAGAACCTGTCTATCAGGCCTAATTTGCTTGATGATCTTTCTGATTTGAGGTTCGAAGCCCATATCCAACATACGATCGGCCTCGTCTAGAACTAGGTAGGTGCATCTGTGTAGATTTGTAGTGCCTTTCTCCAAAAAGTCAATTAATCTTCCAGGTGTCGCAATGACAATCTCCACTCCCCGCTCCAACTCCCTAGCTTGGGGTCCTTTAGGAGAACCTCCGAAAATGCATGTGTTTCTGATTGAAGTGGTGTGACCGAATTCATGTGCTACCTTTTGAATCTGTTGCGCCAATTCTCTGGTTGGAGCAAGTATAAGGACAATTGGCCCCTCACCTCTTTGAGGCCTCGCTTGATGATTGATGTGAACTGTGGCTGGAAGCATGTAGGCCAGGGTCTTGCCAAAACCAGTCTGAGCAATACCTACGAAATCCCTCCCACTCATGATGACGGGCCACCCTTGAGACTGAATAGCTGTGGGGTTGTCAAAGCCTTGTTTTGCCAGCACTTGGGTGATGTAATCAGGGAAGCTAACTTCTTCAAAGCCGAAATTTGGATTAGGAACGTTTTCGCCTTGAACAATGATATCCTTTACTTCTCTGAAATTGTCGATATCTTGATCACTCCAAACATTGTCACTACTTTTTGACGTACTTTTTAATAATCTTACTTTAAGTATAAGGACACTAACATGGGTAAATTAAAAGAGGGATAATACTGTGTTTAAAGGTTATTTTATTTTTATTTTAATTCTTTGTTTAACGTTTTTTACCTTAACCGTAAAAAAAAGCTTTTATCTTATTACTTTTTTTTTATAAATGTCCTGCAAAACATTTATTTTAAAACCAATAATTTCTTTTACTTGATTTAATTTAAAAAAAAATTATCGGAGCGTTTGTTTAATGGTGGTAGAGGCTAGAGGGAGGTGGTAGTAGTTGTTTTTTTAGTGGTAGAAGCTAGGGGAAGGTGGTAGTAGTTGATTTTTGGGTGGTAGAATCTAGGAGGAAGTGGTAGTACTTAAATATTATATATAGAAGAAAAAGTTCAAGCAATTTTTATGTATGGAGATACGGTCGTAGTATTGACGCCACGGAGCGTTTGTTTAACGAACGGTATTCTGACAATCCCATATGTAGAAAATAGCTTAGGGACTTAATTGTCAGAAGGGCTCAGGCAGAAAATCAGTTGCAGAGGACAAGCAAGTGGAAATTGTTGCCCAGAGCCCATAGACAAAACGTATTTGGCAGATATAAATCCTCACGTATTTCAAGAAGTACACACCTAAAGACTAGAAAAAGTGAACGTTTGGGCAGGAATTTTGGGTAACCATGTTATTGGTCCTATTTTTTTTGGAGGAAAATTTGACAGGAGTGTTGTACTTCGAAATACTCCAAAATGAAGTTCAACTAAGAATATTATTTAAACATGTGTTAGTGACCTTATGAATCTTGAATTAATATAACGGTGGTTAAAAACACGTAAAAAAGTGGCAAGAGTATAATTGGTAAACATATATTTTATTTAAACCTACATAGCTGAATGGTTTAAGGTAAGGTGTTAATTTTGATGAAGGAAGTGGACCTCATTTCTGGAATATCTGATCTAGCTCGTATATTGTTATAATTCTAACAATTATTCTACGAACTTCTAACTGCTTGTCTTATTTGAAGTATCCAATTTTTTTTGTATTAATTCATTAACTACTGTTTTATGCCCATTATCTCCAACTTGATGATAATTCATGATGAGTAATTCGCATTGACTTCTATACCCTACGGGTAGACCCGGCATGGGCCAAAATTGCCATTATATCAAGCTTTTATCGCAATTGACCAAATACAAGTAAGAATTTAATGAGCAAAATAGGGATGAAAATAGAATTTCGGTTTGGTGAGTCCGGAAACATGCAACATCGCAAAAATATTCTATTTGCTTGTCTTGGATAAAAAAGGGCAGTGGCGGCGCAAAATAAAAATTTTGAATTCCACTAGAATTTTTTTATCAACAATTTTCTGTTTGAATAATAAATAATTCATGAATACTTACTTGTGTGTGTTTACAAAATTCTCTTCAGTAAAAAAAAAGAGTAAAAAGAATTTCTAAGCATGCTAAGTGCAGTGGATGTATTAAAATTATTGTTTTCATCTTAGAACTTTACAAATGTTATACCTTCCAGGTAAAATATTTTCTTTCTTTGAACAAGGGTCTTCTTCAACTCTTCTTTTCTTGGGTGGACTACAAGTTATGCTCGAGTCAGATGAAATTTCGGAACTAAAAATTTCAATTCGAAATGGAACAACCAGGCGCCGGGCCAACTCGGCGCCGCCAACAGGGCGCCACGCCGGGCCTAATGGGCGCCGGGCCAACTCAGCGCCGGACTATTTTTTTTTTCGATAAAATGTGCAGATAAAAACAAAATAAATATGTTATTTATACAAAACTTTCAACATCTATTAAGTCGAGTGTTGAAATTTGGTAGATGTAGTGTTCTGCGACTTGAAACACCGCCAAGTTCCATATTCGATACATATATAAATAAGAAAGTCCGCCATTTTGGATCCGCCACTTTAATTTTTTTAAGGTTGTTTTTCATCTGCACATTTTATCAAGAAAAAATATTTTAGTCCGGCGCCCAGTTGGCTCGGCGTCAAGTTGGCCCGGCGCCCAGTTGGCCTGCCGCCCAGTTGTCCTAGACTGCAACACATTTCAGGGGTCTGGTACGTTTTACCACCTTTCTTAAAACTACGAAGTTTTTTGAAAAATGATAATTTTAGACCATTTTATAGTGATTTCTAAAAAAAAAATTGCGGACTATCGTTGATTTTGTTAAAAAAATTGAAATTGAAACATTCTTAAAACCCCATTAAAACCCATACAAATTGCTACAAAAGAAGCATTTTCTCATTTCAAACTGAAACAAAACGGTCCCTGACGTCTATCAGCTGTCAACAAAAACTTGAAATAACTAAGGTCACTGATCCAAATCGGGTCAGTTTTTTTGGTCCTTTTATGAAAATGCACAATTTTTAAAAAAGCATGAAATTCAAAACAAAATCAAGAAAATTATGATTCCTACATTTTTACAAATAAAAATTAGTTTAATTGAACATTATATCAATTTTTATTCCTTAAAACACTAAAAATTAATAATTATTTACTTTTTTAAAATTTATCGAAGGTCTAACTGAACAAAAGCAAACTGAACCCATCCGTATCGAAATGAACCAAATCAAACCGAATCTAACGGTTCGGTTTGGTTCGGTTCGATTTGCTTAAACTGAACCGAACCTAACCGAATATAGCTAAACCTAACCTAAACAATCCTAGCGGAACCTAACCGAACATACTCAAACTGAACCAACCTAACCCAACCTAACCCAACCTAACCCAACCTAACATAACCTAACCCAACCTAACCCAACCTAACCCAACCTAACCCAACCTAACCCAACCTAACCCAACCTAACCCAACCTAACCCAACCTAACCCAACCTAACCCAACCTAACCCAACCTAACCCAACCTAACCCAACCTAACCCAACCTAACCCAACCTAACCCAACCTAACCCAACCTAACCCAACCTAACCCAACCTAACCCAACCTAACCCAACCTAACCCAACCTAACCCAACCTAACCCAACCTAACCCAACCTAACCCAACCTAACCCAACCTAACCCAACCTAACCCAACCTAACCCAACCTAACCCAACCTAACCCAACCTAACCCAACCTAACCCAACCTAACCCAACCTAACCCAACCTAACCCAACCTAACCCAACCTAACCCAACCTAACCCAACCTAACCCAACCTAACCCAACCTAACCCAACCTAACCCAACCTAACCCAACCTAACCCAACCTAACCCAACCTAACCCAACCTAACCCAACCTAACCCAACCTAACCCAACTAACCCAACCTAACCCAACCTAACCCAACTTAACCCAACCTAACCCAACCTAACCCAACCTAACCCAACCTAACCCAACCTAACCCAACCTAACCCAACCTAACCCAACCTAACCCAACCTAACCCAACCTAACCCAACCTAACCCAACCTAACCCAACCTAACCCAACCTAACCCAACCTAACCCAACCTAACCCAACCTAACCCAACCCAGCCCAACCTAACCCAACCTAACCAAACCTAACCTACCTATTGTTAATAAATATAGTAAAAGTTGTTAGGTTTATGTCCAGGGGGTAACCATTGTCCATAATCGTCGGAAATCGAGTTAGGATTAGTGTATGCGACCATAAACATTGAGTGGCGAGTGAGTGTTTGGTCTTCAATTTTTTTAGGGAAATTTTCCAAAATCTTTTTTTGCGCACTCTGGGCACCCTAATAAACCGTAATCTGGTCACCCTAATCCATCACAATCAAAGAAAATGGGTAATAGAAGTGTCACAAATTTTTTGTTGGTTTCTATTCTTCTTTTATATTATGTAGGACAAAATTATTAATTAAACTAAGTGACCTTATTAAGTAAGACAGCATGATAGTCAAATGACATTAGAAGGACATAAACATATGATACCGGCCTGTAGACCGGGCGTGGTGGTCATATAATAATAAATATATACTTTCGCGATGAAAGACCAAAATTTAACTTAAAATTACTGTAAAGTCCGCAAAAAACATTAAATTTATCGAAATTTATAAAAACATAGATCAGTGTGTGTAACAATTCATCAAGATGTATGAAACTCGACCGTGACATGTCAAAAGTTTGGTTCGAAAAAACAAAAACAACTGGATAAAAATCGGTATGTAAGAATTTAAAAAGAAATCATTTTTAAGAAAATCAAATTCTTTTTGTTAATTTTCATGCAATGCAAAAAAAAGTGCGGGGAAGTGACACTTTCTGAATCAAAATGTGTGAGGGTAAAATCGCACGGTCGCAGAAAAAACTATCTATCGTGACGCTACTGAACTTTCTCGTGTTTTAGGAAAAACTATCTGTCAAGACGACTTACCCATGAAATGTTGTTTTTTATGGATTTTTTTTCTTCTTTTGCACAAAAAACAAATTTGGACCATGTTTAAACTCAAATAGTTACATCTAAACTTGTTTTTAAACGTTTTAAGATTTCTTTTTGTAATATTCCCGCACAAAATTCAAAAAAAATCATTTCCGTACTTAGACAACATTGTCTATCAGTTTTCCCTGTATACACGGACTAACAGGTAGAATCACTCAAAATACGGCAGGTGGATTAAAGGTAGCCAGCTGCTTTTCTGTCGCACTTATGCCGTCAGTGTGAAAGAGATAAAAGTACCCTTATATTATCTAGGGTATTATTAGCATGCAAAATCACCCTATCTTTGTCCGTTTCACATGTTCAATAATGTCTATCTCTGTTTTTATTGTAAAAGAAATACCCGACCATAGAAACCAAATTGGATAGGGTCAATAAAAAATGCCTTGTCTTTCCGTCTCTAACGCCCTTTTAGGGCGTTATACAACTCAATGGTAATTCGGTATAATAATTTTTGGGATCTAATATTATCGGATATTTAGTTTCTACTGCCAAATTTTCTGAATAAACTACTCTTCAATCGTAAAATGATATCTTTGTCTAAAATTGGTGCAAGATTCGATATTCTGCTCGACTTGTCAACTGTTCCAATCTTCTTAAGATATCTGGTTTCTTCAGAAAAATTTTCTTGTTGTACTTGTCTTATCCATATTTTTTTCTGCTTTTCTAAATTCAGTAGTTTTCAATTCTTGTTTATCGTTTGAAAATGTTCTTGTTTTAGGAATAAATCTAAGAATCCAAGCTGTTATTCTTATCAATCTTAACCATAAGCTAAATCTCTTCATTTCTGGTAAGATCAAATTCTTCTCAGATTTTATAATTATTCCAACAAATTTATTTTTCAAGACTTTCAAGTCTGATATATTAATATCAACATCACATTGAGGCCAATCTTTATCTGCTTGTTTCAGAAACTTTGGTCAGCTAAACCTTATACTGTTGAAATTAGAAACAAATGTGTAATTTTTTCTTGTTGCCTCATGTTTCTAAAATGTTCGTAACATAATATCTAGGTATTTTTAAACTGACAAAATTTTCCATGCCTTCTATCCATGTTTTCAATATTTTTAAGTGATCGTGATTTAAAACTGTCTCCCAATCAGTTTTGCTTCTCCAGAGGTCTTGAACGAAAATTCTGGCTTTGATTGTATAGCAACTCAAAAAGCCAAAAGGATCAAACAAACTTATCGCTATTTTTAGTACTCCCTACTTAGACACTTTTTTATTTGTAAGATTTTTTATTTCTTCTTCACTTTGTTCGATAGAGAATAAAAATGAGTCATTATTTGTATCCCAGTATAAAGCAATTTTTTTTAGCTTTTTAATGTAATTTCTTTGTCGGTTTTACTTTTGTAATCTTCAGGTTTATTTTTCAATACTTCTTGACTAATACATGCCAATTTCTTATGACAAATCCTCCCTTTCCATGAATATCTATAACTTGATTAACAAGGTCTGTAGCCTTTTCAATTCTGTCAACACTGTCTAAATAGTGATCTACATAGAGTTGTTCCGTAATAGCTGTGACTGCTCTTGGATATTCTGTCTTAAATTCTTATGCATTCATTACAAAATTGCTCTAGTTGGCCAATAGACGGCACCAAATATCATGACTTGTATTTCATAAACATCACAACTTTGAAATCTTAAATCTCCACGCCACAATAATTTTAATGCTTTTCGACCTTCCCTTATTACTACTTGGTGAAACACTTCTCTGATTTCAGTTGTAAAAGCAATGTTTCTTTGTCCGAATTTAAAAATTATTCAAGAAGCGGATTAACCTTTTACCTTTACATTGCGTAATTTTGAATTTCGAATATATTCGGTATTTTTAACTTTATCAAAATAAATCGAAATACAAGAATCGAAAGACCTATCAGAAAAAATTATAAAATGCAGGATGTTCATTAAAATTGGATTTATTTTTTTTGAAAAAATTCGAAAACTCGATGTTCGATTTTTTTGATTTAAGCAATTTAAAGAGCGTCAAAAATTCTATTAGTTTACCAATTTAAACTTTTTTCTATTTTTACCTTGATTTTTACAAACTTTTAAAAATATATTTTTTTATATTTAGTTAATTTTTTTTTCAAGAAAAGGTAGGTATGCTGTGTAATAGGCACATCATTTAAGATTTTTTTTTAGCAGGTGCCTTAAAAACAGCCAACAACATTGAGTATTTTTTAAATTATTAGTAATTTTCTATGTGTATGTAAAATTAATTTCATAATTTTTGTCCTGGCCCATACTGGTTGTGATGATAACTATCAAAAAGTTATCATAAAAATTATGTTTTGATTGCAGATATTAGATGCAGTATAGAGAGAAAACCCATACCCTCCAAGTCTATGTCCCAGCTTCCCTCGTAACCTTGTATGACCCACATTGTCTTGGTAGAAAACAACCAACACAGGAAAATTTGTGTTTGTTAAAATTTAAATTATATTTAAACACTCACCAGTTTCTTTTACTTTTCTAGGTAAGGTATTAGTTAATTTAGTCTTTAATACATTTTTAGCATACACGGAAAAGGTATTTAAACACTTACAAGACTCAAAATGTGTAAAATTTCCTCGCAAAAGACGAAATTACGCTATAATCAGCGTTTGACTGCTGATTTCTAGGCAAATTGTGACGTAGCCCTGACGTCACGCCACGACACCGAGTTACCAGACAACCGGTTTCTTTACGGACTGTGGAGAAATATCATATGTTTGCTGTGGCACAAATATTAGAATGAATTTGAAACAGTACGAATTATCTAATTATTTTGGGATTTTTAAACAAATTACCAGGAGTTAATTATAGTTAAAAGTAATTATCGTTTATCATTTTGGGCATATAGTGGTCCCAAGTCTTGTATCATACAGTGCTTTTTAAGCCGATTACAAATCGTTGTCTTCATTGTTTGCCTTACTTTTTGTGTTTTAAAACAAGTTAAAAGAAGATTTTGTGAAGTGAAAAACACATAATTTTTATTTAATAGTAAACCTATTAAGTACATAAACTCTTGCTAGGGTATTCCCAGTGAAAAAATAGTACCTATATTGGTTGGTGATTATAACTATAAACTAGTGTTTCTCATTTGAAAAAGTTCCTATTTTAAGCAGCTGGAACAGTCTGTAAAGGATAGGTACAATCATAAATTAAACATTATTAATGGCCTGGATCCATATCTACTAAAAGACTTGAGTGTAAAAAATTTGCAGTCCCTGGCCGCACTATTAATAATAGACCTGAGGAGGATACAAATATTATAAATCCGGGCATGTACTAGAGGCAAGGGCTAAGCGAACAAACTTGGAGGCTCTTGTTATTGGAAAGGTAAGCAGAGTGGACTTACAAAAAATATCTTAAAAGTGTTAATTTACAAAGAGGATTAAACTTTTTAATACAATAGTCTAAGAGCCCAGTAGGATTTTGGGCTTAAATTGCAAGCCGATACTCATATATTTTAATCGATTCCAAAAAAAATGGAGATACCTGCGAAAATCCTGCATAAACAACCCGCCATCTTTGTTTAAAGATGGCGAAAAGGAGTTTGAATCAAATGTACGTAACTTTTTTATTATGACATCGATTTCACCCAAACAAATTGTGATTAGCTTCTACTATAATGGCCTCTTCAAATCTCTATCAATACTTTGTTTTTTATTTGTCTCTATACTATAAATTCTGTAAGTTCCTCAAATACGCTATTTTTTTTTAGGTTTTTTGATTTTTTCAAGAAAACTACTGGTTTTACAAAAAAAACTAAAAAATAAAAAATATGCAGATTGTTAAGATGTATTCATGGTGGTTCTAATATTTGCTGTTGATTAAGCGGTTCTCGAGTTACACTCAAAAAACCACTAAATTGGCCTAAACCTACACCCAGGTACAAAATTTTCATATTTTCACCAAAGTCATGAAAGTTACTAAAAATCTATACAGAACGAAAAAAAATGTCAAGATAAATAAGAAACGGCTATTAGTTTTAAAGAGAAACTGATACTGAGCTAGATATGGCGGCTTAAACATGGCCGAAGCGTAATTTACAATTTTATATTTGAGGGTAATTTTTTTATGTAAAACGAACCCCTACGAGGTTAAAATGTACCTCAGCTAAAAGGCAATTTAATTATCTTTAAAAAAGGATAGTACACTTTTTGTCGTAAAGTTAATAGTTTTGAAAAAAACAAAAAATATGCGGCATACATAATTCGATGTTTTCGTTCCATAGAAGTACGACAATGGCATGGGTCCATTAAGGCAAAAAATAATTTATGCACAGATAAGCGAACCCGCAGTTACATATTTAAACTTAGCGTCAAAAATCTTACAAAAAACATATTTGATACTTTTCTGTTAAATTGACAGGTGGTCACGTGATTTTGACAACTTCTTAATGGTTTAAGCTAGAGACTTGGTCCTTTTTTTGATTTGTAGACAAAATTATCCAATTTTGACGACAAAACATATTTTTAAAAATTTTGAATACGGTGCCGCCTGGCGCCCAAAACAAACTTTATAACTAGTCGAATGCGCATTTCGATATTTTAACTGTTGCATAATTAAAATTTTATACTTTTCCAAATTAATTTTTTGAAATTTTCTGATAAAAATGTTGATATTGGTATATTTCCCTTTGTTCTTGCGGTAGTATTTCTGAAGTGAAACTTTTATTTAAAACTGGTGTCACCCTCTACAAATCGCCAAGAAAAAAAATGGTTTATACGCTACTTTTCGTACTTTCTAGGCCCGATCTGCCACTTTTTATCCCTGATTGTCACTTTTCGTCTCTATTTCAATTGGCACTATTTCTAACTTCGTTATCCATGAATTTTTAACAGTGAAATAATACACAGGGTGTCCCAGATAAAGTTCGATTTCGAAAACTGTGTAAGAAATACAATTTTGTTTAAAATACTACAGATGCTCTATAGGAATAAAAAATATTTACAGGGGTTTTTGTAATGTCGAGCAATAAATAAATATATAATAATAAAGACAAATTTTAGTTTTTGCTTTTTTTTACATTTATTCAAAGTTGTATTTCCTACATAAATCTACACTACACTACACTATATTTAATAGGCCTAAACTTTTCTTTTAGTTTTAGTACCTGCTTATCTACAGGTAAATATTTGCTTTATTTCACCTAAAAAAGTAAATTCGTAGTATTTTCCCTGATAAATGGATAAAACGAAACAGCCATCGATCATTTCGTTTACGAGTTACATCAGTTTAAAAGGTGTTTTTTCTTGTACCCACTCAGAGAGGCAAACACAAAAACTTATACGAACGCTGTTACCGGTATCATATACCGCTATTTCTATATGACGTTTTTTTGAACCCATTAAACATTATTATAAAATAAGTCTTGTTAATATGTTTTGGTTTATTGATAATCCAATCTTCTAGTGTACCCTTTTCAACTGAATTTGCCGCCAACTTTTTGAGGGCTCTTTATTTTTACTGTTTGCTAAAACGGCTGGGAATGCAGTCTTGCCCGAGGTCTTTCCTTTCCAGAGCTGGTTACTAAGATTAATATCCCTTGTTTTTTGTATTAGGGACTTATTAAAATAGTGCCAGGCACTAATTGTGCCGGGCACTATTCTGACAGATTCGCTTCTCTTCCTGGCACTAAAATTACCCAAGAGAGTAAGAAGGAGATGCCAGGAGAGTGAGCGAAAACAAGATGTATATACAGGGTATCCCAAAACTCTGAGTCCACTCAAACATCTTCTGAACTATTGAGGATAACTGAACCAGATTTGGCAGTAATCGTTAACATCAAGAGATCTATTTTTTGAAGCGACATAGGGGCGATCAACTTAAAAATTTTAATTATAAATCCTTATCGATTGATACCTCGTTTTAAAGGTGTTTGACAATTAAATACATATTTTGATATAGCCGTTAATTGTCTACACAATCAAATCTGTCAAAATCTATGGACTGTCAAAACTAATTTTTTCAGTTTTTGTCAAAATTTACAAGTTTGTTGTTTTAAAGAAAAACCCTATTAAGAGATATCTTGTTTGAAAGGTCTTTGAAAAACCATGTACGCCAACTGTCCCTTGCCTATGATAAAAAACGTGTCAAATTCTATCGACTGTGAAACTTATTCTTTTACCATTTTTTACAAATTTTTAAATATAGCTATACCCGCCATCCACCATACGTGGGAATTTTTGACACATATTTTTTTGTTGGTATTGCCATGTAGTTTAAGGTTTTGGTTGTTTGCCTCTGGTCAATTACAGCATACCCGGGAAAAATATGGCAAAGAACGGAAATATGGATAAAATTACTTATACAGTCTGTGTCTATGAAAGGTCAGTACAATTAAAAGCCACCTACTTTAATCCGACATTGCTCCGTTTTCGAAATACAGGGTGTTTTTTAGAAAATAAAAATCGAATAAATAGCTAAAATATAAATATAACTTTTTTCTTAATGTATTTTTTAAACTTTTTTGTTAATGTATGCATAAAATAAATCTCTCGATGTCATCGATCACTACCAAATATGGTTCAGTTATCTGCAATAGTTCAGCAGATATTTGGGTAGACCCGGATTTTTGGGACACCCTGTATATATTTTACAAATATAAAAACATGCCAGTGGTGATTAATTTTGATCGGTCATTTTTGTTCACAAATCAAAAAAAAATCAAGTCTCTAGCTCAATCCGTTAAGAAGTTGCCAAAATCACGTGACCACCTGTCAATTTAAGAGAAAAGTATCAAATATGTTTTTTGTAAGATTTTTGACGCTGAGTTTAAATATGTAACTGGGATTCGCTTATCTGTGCATAAATTGTTTTTTCCCTTAATGGACCCATGCCATTGTCGTACTTCTATGGAACGAAAACATCGAATCATGTATGCCGCATATTTTTTGTGTTTTTCAGAAAAACTATTGACTTTACGACAAAAAGTGTACTATCCTTTTTTGAAGATAATTAAATTGCCTTTTAGCGTGGGTACACTTTGACCCCGTAGGGGTTCGTTTTACATAAAAAAATTACCCTCAAAAATAAAATTGTAAATTACGCTTCGGCCATGTTTAAGCCGCCATATCTACCTCAGTATCAGTTTCTGTTTGAAACTAATAGCCGTTTCTTATTAAGCTTGACATCTTTTTTCGATCTGTATAGTTTTTTAGTAACTTTCATGACTTTGGTGAAAATATGAAAATTTTGTACCTGGGGGTAGGTATAGGCCAATTTAGTGGTTTTTTAAGTGTAACTCGAGAACCGCTTAATCTATAGCAAATATTAGACCTACAATGAATACATCTTAACAATCTGCATATTTTTTATTTATTATGTTTTTTTTGTAAATCCAGTAGTTTTCTTTAAAAAATCAAAAAACCTAAAAAAAAACAGCATATTTAAGGAACTTACAGAATTTATAGTAGAGAGACAAATAAAAAACAAAGTATTGATATTGATTTGGAGAGACCATTATAGTAGAAGCTAATCACAATTTGTTTGAGTAAAATCGATGTCAAAATAAAAAAGTTACGTACATTTGATTCAAACTCCTTTTCGCCATCTTTAAACAAAGATGGCGGGTTGTTTATGCAAGATTTTCGCAGGTATCTCCATTTTTTTTGGAACATGGTCTTATGACGAATCGATTAAAATATATGAGTATCGGTTTGCAATTTAAACCCAAAATCCTACCGGGCTCTTATACTACAAGGAGGTGATCAGCTGAACCAAATTTGTACAGTATCCTACAGGACTACAAAATTTTTATTAAAATTACTGAGGGCAACCAATTACCTCTTGTTTCGTTTTTATTTACCTATTACATTGCAAATCGAATTAAACAATGCTTTATTATCCAGAACAACAATAAAACTAAATGATAATTAGAGTTTACAAATAACAGAATCTTTTCTCTGGGAGTAGGGGGGTCGTTTAATTATAGGTACTTACATTTTGACCTTTAAAAATTTTTTGTGGCCAAAAAAATTCATATTGAGCTTCTTAAAGAGACTGCCCTTCAGAAAGGGGTCTTTGATAACTCGGTCAATAACTTTTTTGTTATTTTTCTTTTTCATTAAATTAATATTTTTATCATAGAATTTACTTTTCTAACTAATCAGTGTGATATGTCACTTTGGTTTTGAAGATAGACATAAAAATGTTTGTTTTTATCAACGGGTTATTAGCTGAACCAAATTTGTACACTATCCTACAGGACTTTTAAATAAATTCTTGATCTTGTAGTGTTTTGTAGCGTCCTGTTTAGTGTCCTGTGGAGTCCTGTAGACAATTTTTGTACACCTACTGTGGGCAGCTGATCACCGCTCGGTTTTTATATTCTGTGCCAAATTTCCTTAAAAATGATGTCGGTGTCACACTCAGCTGGGCAGTAATAAGGCGCTGACTGTGACGTAGCACGGCACCCCGACACAAAATATGATTTCGGAACGTACCAGCAACTAATCTAATCATGTCATTGACTGAACTTATACATTATTATCCGATTATTTACCATCTCTTTCTAAACTAATGTATCAGTAAGGGCGCTTAATAATATTAAACACACATGAGTCTAATAACTAAACAGTGGTTTACTCGTTTTATTTACTAAACTCACACATTGAAATCCAGCTACTTTTTCTCTCTTTTTAACTTTAAGTAGTGGGACGGGCGCACCCAATCTAAAACAGTCATGCCATTTTGACAATCAACGTCAGTCGATTTTCTGATGCACACAGTGGGCTCGCGGACCTAATTTTTGGCCAAAAAGGGTTAAATTAAAAATATACTGAAACTTCTAAACACCTTTACTAAAAAGAGTAGAGAGTCCAGCAGGCCTTGAACAATTGTGATTTAATTGACGTAACTTTCAGTTATTTTTTAGAAGTGTCATTTTTCGCGTTAAAGTACCATATTTGTATGGCGGTTTGATCCAGATTTTAAGCCATTTTACGACAATATTTTATGTTGTATAAAATTCGCATACAATAAATCTTGGTAAAAGAGGTAGGGGAAAGGGGAGCAAAATGGGGTACGCGGGTAAAGCGGGATATCGCAGGTTTAAGTAAATTGCGCAAAAATGAAACCTCTTAATATCAGATGTTTTATCCTTATGACTGGTTCAACTCTCTGCAATATGATTGGTGCCGGTCGGCTGAGCTTAATGGTTTGGTTTTTGCTCAATGTGATGTTGTGTGCTGCTTATTGCGCATTTTGTGACGGTAAGTACATTTTTAACAGACTTCTAAAATTTTGTTTACATTGAAAAATTAGTGGGTTTATGTATTATTTATAATTAAACACATCGCCCGTAAAATTCGTCCTTTACTATGTATGATTTTTGTTTAAATTTAACTGGTTGTTTGGGGAAAAACGGGTTTTTTTCATTGGGGCAAAATGGGGTACCTTGTTATACCTAGTAACCTATACCCCATTTTGCCCAAAAAAATTTTTTTATAGCATTACTGAAAGTCGTATTTTATGTTGTCTTTGCAAAAAATTGAAGCAAAATTCGTGTAGGAGAGTCCACAGCGATGACTTGGTTACTAAATTTAATTATTATAAAATGTATTTACATTATATTACAACTTTTTAATTTTTAAATAAGTATTTTTAACTTGTTTAATATTTTAATAAATAAAACTGGTCTTACAAAAATATTGATTCTAAATTACACAACCTCCCGGCCTGTTTCGCCACATAGGCACCCCATTTTACCAAAGGCAACTTTTTACAAAAATAAAAGTATGATGGAGTTCTAAATCGTTTAAACTGAAAAGTAGAACATAAAGATAACGTATCTAGCCAACTTAATTCCAAATGACGGACGCAATGGTGACCATTTAATAGGAGAAATAAGTCTATAAAATTAAGTCTCCCATTTTGCCCCCCTTTCCCCTAATTAGACTTTCTAGCTGTACATTTTGATTCAAATTTTGATGTGTAGACAGGTCAGACAATGGTTTTTGCGTGGCATTTCTGAAATTCTATAAAAAGATACATTTCTTATAATTGTTGGAAAAAATTTTGCTTCCTTTTGCTTCCCTCATCAACCATGTTTTTAAAAATTTTATTTTTATAAAGAGTATGTATACATATTTTTCAAAAATTGTACTTTAAAATCTGCTGCCACAAGTTGCCCGTATGAAAGATATTATTAATTTACTAAAAATGGATTTCTTCGAGAAAAACTGAAACTCAAAAAAAAGCATGTTTATTATTTTTAAAGCACTTTAGGCTAAATTAAACAAATAAACATGGAAAAATATCTATTAATAAAAAATATAAATAATGTATAAAAAAATTAAAAGTTCAGTGTGACACGTCATTTTAAAGAAATATTTATACTTATTTAAAAATCAAATAAAAAGATGGTCACTCCATAATACAAACCAACTGCAATATCTCAAAAACCGAAAATTTCAGATGAAACTTTTACAGGTGGATTGTTTATGAAAGAAAAAATTAGGTAAAAAAGCTTTTAAGGTAAATGGTTCTATTTCAAATTATCAGCAGTTTCCCAAACCTGACTTTTAACAAACTAGTATAAAAAAGTGGACGCTTTAAAAATATTTATTTTGTTTGACTTAAAAACAAATTTTTCTAGAAAAATCATTCTTATTTGATTAGGCAGTCCTTAAATTTGCAGGTTCTTATCTGCTACAAAGTTAGTGTTACGTTTGTATAATTTTTAAGTTATTGGTAGAGCCAAAGAATAATACCGTTTAACTTTTTTTAATATTTTTAATTTTTAGTTTGATTTTTAGTTTATGTTATTATGTAAACTCCTCATCCTTTTCAACGCAGCTTTGTTGCACATTACACAGTGGGCTTTAACCTTAAATAACCTAAGTACCAGGTTTGACACAAATCGGTTTATAAATATAGGATAGTCTATAGGATAAAGATTTTGGGTCCGACATGCAAGTTTTTTTTTGTTTGAGTAAAAAATAATAATAAGCGGCATTAAACACCGCAGAGTTCCAGATATAATACATATCGGTTTAAAAATGTAAAGGTTCTGCATTTCGGATCCGCCATGATATTTTTTCTAGGTTTGAGACAAAAATCTTAATTATCGGCTTTACAAACCCCAAAGTTCCAATTTTGATACATATCGGTTTATAAATAGAAAACTCTGCCCTTTTGGATCCGTCATATAATTTTTAAGTTTGATTTCATAATAATACTCAACGACTTTAGACACGCCAAAATTCCAAATTTGAAACCTATTGGTAAATAAGTTTTTTTAAATTTAAGTCAAAATATATATTTAGCGACTATTAACACTAAATTTAATACTTTAATACGTTCATAAATAGGAAACTTCGCCATTTTGGATTCGCCATTTTGATTGTACATACTTCTTTCTCATTTCAAAACAAAATATTGTTACAAAACCTATTTTTCTAATTTTGGTCAAAAATCAGATCCGGGAGCCCACTGTGCAGCGCTATGAGTTGGACAGCAATAAAAAATAAGCTGTGCTTTAAAAAGAGATGCAAATGAGTATGTTCCAAAATTACAATTTATGTCGGAGTGCTAATGTCAACCTACGTCACGAGTCAGCGCCTAATTGCCTTAAAAGTGCTCCAAGCACTTTGTAAATATGGTGCTAAGACTTTAGAGCAAGTACTTTGAATAAAGGCCCAACCACTGTCACAAATGTCAAATTGGTAAATTTAATTTCTTTAAATAAAAATTCAATGGGTTAAAAATTTATTTACTTTTTACAAAAGGTCTATTGTCATACTAATAATATTATTATATTATACAAGGGGGTCAAAACATCCTTTATTTTTCAGTTTGGAGTAAAGTGGCAAAAACTTTTAAAATCCTGTCCAAAGACTAGATTAAAGATAAGAAATTTTAGATCAATACTTTAAAATGTTTTTTTTTGTTTACCACTTTGCTAAAAAACTAAGGGCAGTTTATTCTTAATACTATTTGATATTTTGTTGTTTTTTGACATCCCTGTATATTTTTAAATACTTCAGTTTAGCCTATATGGTTCAAAAGAAGTAAAAATGCCTTCTGTTGTCCCTGTATTGTGGCGCCCCCTACATCTGTCAGAATAGAAAGAAATGAAAACATTTTTAAATAAAAATAAACAAAGAGGAACACAATAATAATGGTTGATAGGTGTTTAACCAGTTGTGAAAAAAAATGGTGATGTTTTTTATCAACTATTGAAATTATATGGGGGTTTTAAATATAATTTTAATACATATTGAGATGAAAAAAACTTGCGGCGGAAATAACTCACGCGCCCTTCAAAACATGTCATTTTAACAAAAAAAAATTGTGTTTTGATGTTTTTAAAAATATAAAAACTGTAGTTTTTTTAAATTTATGACCAATTTTTGATGTTTGGTCATAAAAGCAATTCAGTTACATCGTTTTAATGAAGATTATTGGGATTGTTTAAGTTAAATTAACAAAAACACAATAAACATTTTTCACAAAGAAAAAAACACATGGCGTATATCCTTTTTCCCCCGAAGATCGTCTTAGAGGTTGATTTTACCTTTATTTTCGTCCTCAAAGGCGCAATGTCTAATTTCGTAGCCCAAATTTCTTCTAATTTTGACCAGAACGACAAATATTCCTCTTTGTATCCAAAGAATTATAGACGACGAGAATCAACGCAGATTCTTACTCATAGTCACCCAGAGTCCCCCGCAAATATGTTGTCTTTTTCTGTCTTAGCTGTACAGAGAGAGAGAATGAGATCGGGTGAGTCTAGGAGAGTTGAAAATTTTCTTTCAATTCGAGTTCATTTGGTTTCTGCAGTGCGCGTGCGTGGACCGTCATGGTCCGGACGATGCGGGGAGAATCCAGGAAGAAGATATAGAAATCCACCCAGGAGATCGAAATTCGTATGCTGAGAACTTGAAAGATTTAAAGGAGGTATTTACTGAAGTTCGTAAAAAGCTTCACCTTGCTTATGAGCAAAATTCTAAGGCATATAATCTTCGTCAGAGGGATGTATCATTTAAAGTAGGTAACAAGGTTTGGAGACGTAATAAAGTACTGTCCAATGCTGCGAATAAATTTTGTTCTAAACTTGCGCCCAAATATATTTTGTCAGTTATAAAGAAAAAAAGATCTCCTTTGGTTTACGATTTTACTAATAAGGATTGTAAAAAGGCAGGTGCTTGGCACGTCAAAGACCTTAAACCATTTTTTGAATATGACGATAGTCATTCAGTTGATTATTCGAGTTCTTCCGAAGAAAGTATTTAATTTTAGTGGCCACTTGTATATAAATTTCATGCGCATAGTCTTAGCCTTAAATATATCCAAAATATTTCTATGATATAAGAGGACTAGATGGTAGGTGTATAAATTCGTTAATCTTATTCTCACTGGTGATTCCTAATCACATTTAGTTTTAAAGCTTAGTAGTAGTCAGTTTAGTTTTAATTTTCTATAAATCTACCTATCGTGTTTTCCTGATTAGACCTTCCTGCTTTTGTCTTTTCATTACTATGTCCATAAACTAATTTAAACTGAGTTGTACTGATTTTGACCCCATTGGGCGTGTGATACGCGTAGATATCAAGAATCAAGAAAGATCACTGTAGGATTTATTGTAGAGTTAATCTTTGTCGAGTAGATGTAGGTAGTAATAAGAAAATGTTTTTTTTAAATATTTTACTGGGTAAAATATTTTTCCTAGGTGGGGTGATGTGTAGCGCCAATTTAAAAATAATTTTCCCTTTCCTTTCTTCTAGCTCAATTTAAAAAATAATAATAGCAAGAAAAATAAGAAAAAAATATACGTGTGTGGGTTCGTTCCGGGGCCTCCGGATTGTGGAGCCGCAGCACGGACGTCCTTTTTCGCAATCTATGCGTGCCAAATTATCATCGTGTTATTGCGTGCTAAAACTTGGTCGATTTTGTTTAATAGATGTTAAATATATTGTACTAACACAAACACGTTGCCAGAAAATTGGTTCGAGGGGGGGGGGTCTAGAAATTGTTTAATATCATTTTCATTATTAAATAATATTTTTATAGGTGTAGGTTTGTCTAACCAACACCATCTAAGTCCACTTTTGAACTGAACATTTCGAAAGAGGGAGTCCGAACCCCCCCTCCCCCCTTGCTACGTTCTTGTACTTAAGTGCAAATGTCGAACTACAATTTGTAGGTATTGAATTATATCGCAAATAAAATAAATTTTAAATCATGGGATAAATTTATGTATGTAGGTATTATCACTTGTTAAATGTGATTGAAGTTTTGATTTGATTGAACTTCATAAAAAAATGGTCTAGTACTTATAATAAACACCAAAATGTGGTCTAAGTCAATTTTACGTCAAAATGTCATGGTTTAAAAAAAGTTATAGGTACTTACCAAAAATATTGTAGTGTCACCGAAACTGTAAATGTGTACCAATTTTCAAGTCAATCGGATGTACAGGAGCCGGTAAAATTTACTTTCAAGATTTGGCTTAAAATTGGCCATTTTGAATCCGCCATATTGAATTTTTTAAATCTAATAAAAAATTCATAATCCCCATTGTCAATAACCACCACACACAAAATTTGGACAATATCGGACAAACTTAGATGGTACAACCCCCCACCCTCCGCAAAGGGGGGAAGATGTTAACTTCGTAGTACCATAATATTTTATTGTCACCGAAGTGAACCAAATTTGAAGTCTACAAGTTGGTCAAAATTGACTTCCAAGATTCCTCACATACACATACAAACATACACTGTAAGTTAAATAAAAGCTTGCAAAAAGTTACGGCAAAAAGCGGTGGCTAAAACTTATTTAATCTAACTATAAATATTCCATATAATACGAAAATAACAATTTTAAGACCAAGGACCACCAAGAACACTAGTTCTAGTCCAGGAAATACAAAACCATAACTAAATTTTCTTAGTATATAAGTGGCTTTTTCTTAGGTCGGTTTAGGTTACTTTTAGTTTAATAAATAAAACCAAAGTTACAAATAAAAAATGTACAAAAATGTACAAACCTTTACGCATTTGATCCGTGATTGAAACACTTCAAATATTATAAACAAATGACATGTGATCAACTTCAATCAAACTGGTCGACTTGCTAATGTCGCGGTAAGTTCGCTCGAGTGACAAGTTTGAATTTGTTTGTTTGTTGACGCAATAAATATGCAGAGGCGGCCTGTTTCTAGTATGTTTTTTATCTCATGGGTATATAGTAATTCAGAATATATAGTTATTTTTCGAAACAAACTTATACAATTTTGGACATTTTGCACGTATAAATTGCCAAAAAGGACGCCCGTGTGCCGCGGGTGCGTTGTGGACATGCCAGCTTGTAGAAATATATTTTTTTTAAACATCAGAGTCTAAATGAATTATTTATCTGCGCTGAAGTATACCGCAGAATTAAAAAGCAGTTAGATTTGCAAAAAGATGTAAGGCTGTGAATTTTCCCTTTTTAAGGGTAAAAATATTTTTACTGGAATATATGCTTTTGAGACATGCGCCTTCCGTTTCTAATGGTAGCAAACTGATTTGGCGATTATTTTGGTTGATTTATTTTCGTCCTCTAGTTCTAGCAAGACTTGAGAATGCTTTATCGTGCCACGACCTATTTTTGGTAAAGGAGAGTTTACACATGCATGGATTTGCTGGCGCCAATAAAAACTGGCGCGCCAGTAAGTTAAATTTGCAAGTGTAAACACCGACTTGCACACAAGTTATTTTTTTGCATGCATGTATCAAAAAAGTCTGCAGCTGACTGAATTTGCTGGCGCCAGTGGTGACGCATGCGCGCAGAAAAGAAAAATTTTCATGTGTAAACAAGTGCTTGCACGTCGGCTCGCCAGTTTTAAGTTCATTATTTTACATTATTTTTTATTTTCATTGTGTTTGAGCTTAGAAATTTTGTTTATTTTTGTTTTTATAGCTTAATATGGCTAAAAAAAGTGGTCAGCAGAACTGACCATACAGTTTCTTGAAGGCTATGAATGTTTTCCTTGTTTATGGGATGTACACAGTAGTTCGTATAAAAACAAAGATAGTCGAGATAATGCTTCCCAAAAAATTAGTAAAATAATGACTATTGAAGGCTTTGAAGTTGCAGAAGTAAAAGCAAAAATATGATCCATAAGAAACACATATGCTTTGGAATTGACAAAAATTTTAAAAAGCCAACGTTCCGGAGCCGGTGCAAATGAAGTATACACCCCAAAAGTACCATGGTTTAAAGTAGCAGACCGAGTTTTAAAGAATGTTGTTTAAATAAGAGAAACTCTAGAAGAATATCAAAATGTTGCTTTGTCATTCGAAGATGGTTTTTATAGCTCGCAGGATCTTCTGCTGCAAGTTCTCCTAAAAGTTTTTCGGAAGCACCCAAAGTAGATCGACTAGCAATCCATGCTTTAACCCATGCAGATACGGCCTTTTCGTTGTTCCTTTTCCTGAATCTCTTTTTTTTTTCAATAAAAGTTTAGCGACTATTTTGCAGGCTTCCGAGAGTTCAGCCGACATATCGCGTATCGTGTACACTTTAAAAATGAAACTGGCGTGCCAGTCTTTTTAATTTTTACAAAATAGTGTAAACCTTTACTGGCGTGCCAATAGAACTGGCGCGAACACTGGCGCCACTAAATTCATGCATGTGTAAACCCACTATAAAGGATCATTGGAATATCGATCTTTTCTTTTTCCGGCAGCCATGGATGAGAAATAGCATCATTAATTTTAAATTTGTGAAATTTTTTTCTAAGGAAACACCTATCTGGGTTATGGGAACGGCCGTAGCCGCCATGAGATAGGAAAGTGGGAAGAAGGGGAGTTTCTGGGGAAGGAAACAAACTATGTAGCAGCTAGTTTTTGTGTGGCCATGGCGTTAAAATGACTTCCACCCTTGCGCTGCGGTGATTTGCAGTCCCTGTATTTTAGGGGAAACTCGAGTCACGGGAGATGAGGCAAGGTAGAAGACCACACAGGTATTCTGGGATTTTTTAAAGAACCAAAGAAAATGAAAATATTCATTTTTATCAAAAATGTTTTTCCAGTTTTTTAAACAAAAACATTAAGCAGTTGACGAGGGAATTCTGTAATCTAAAATATTTAGTTAAAAAATTATTATGGAATATTTTATTTTTGAACATTTAACTATTTTTTACTAAAACAAAAATGGACATTACCATAGTAGTTAGTATTTAGATGTAAGTGGTCAGAAAATTCTAGACTTTTGGAAACAATTAGGTTAGGTTAGGTTAGTTAAGGACAGTTCTTTCACATTTTTTTACTATTTGAATACGTACTAATTATTTTTTTTACACCCCATTTAGTGAAAAATATAATTGTTCTTATTTTTGTATTTAAACATTTTCTTTTATTTATAAAACCCCTCCCATTTTTGTCTTTAAACAAAGGAACTAAAGGCTTCATAAATTAATTAAAAATATCTAATAATTCAGTAATTACTAAATAATTACTTCAGTAGTTTTGTCTTAATTTTTCCTGAATAAAAATTAAGTGGCGTCTAAATTAAAATAAAACTATCATATCTATTATTCAGATTTAACATCTACTCATTAAGGTCGTTTAATTTTTTTTATTAGACCTATGACCCAATGCCTCCAGATGAACAGCTGTCGGAGCTGATGTACTTATTTTTTTTGAAAATAGGTTTATTTTAAAAATTTTCCTGTTGGAGAAAAGAAATAGGCTAGACGTTTTTGATAAGGTCCGGTATTAATAATTCCGTTTTTCGAATTTGACTGTTATACCATTTTCATTTAAGATCTTGGACGATTTTTGTTGTCCTTTATGACGACGGATAGGGATTCTAGTACACGAGCGAGCTAAAAATATTAATGGAATTTTTGAAAATTTAAGATTTACTAAATTTACCTGACCTTTCATAGTATCATTATCGCTCGTTTTTAGTGATTCTTTTCTATTAAACGTACTATTTTCTTCGCATGTATGTTCATTCATTTCCGGAAAAGGGCCGTTGTTATGTAAACCATCTTCAGGACTACTATCGTAATTTCGTTGTGGTCTGTTATTTTCAAAATTAGTTTGATCTAAAACAAGAAGTTAATTGTTTATGATCTGAAACCTTTAAACCTTTTACAGAACCACAGTGTACGTTTTACACTATGGCGATAAGTTTATAACTGACTGATAAAAGGCGGAAAGAAAACCCTTTTTTAACTGCGTATGCAGCACTCGTTCCCGTCACTTCCCTCCCACTCCATCTTACGTAAATCGGGGTCGTAATACACAAGCGTCTAGCGGCACCCTCTGTTGTTTAAATGAGCCTTGTACCGTGAATTGATTATATGTCAACATATTTTTTTGGTTCACGTGGTAAAATGGACTTTACCACACTCACGAGCGTGCGGTAAGCACAACATTACCGCAAGCCTTTACGGTAAATTCAATTGCCGTTAGAAACAATAGCATCGAAGATTATTAAATATAATATGTATTAGTAACAAACTTTTGACATTGGCTCAGAGTTGTCAGCCACTTCAAGTAAAATACTTGAAATTGTACTTCAAGTACTTACAAGAACTACAAGTACTGCACTTGAAGTACATCTCCAACCAAGTAATTGTATTTGTTACTTTAAGTACTCTAAAGAATGTACTTTGAAATGTACTTTATTTTATCAAGTAAAGTACTTCAAGTACACTAAAATGTACTTCAAATATATTGAAAGTACTTCAAGTACTTACACTATAAGTACTTCAAGTGCATTCGAAGTACTTCAAATAAATTCTAAGTACTTCAAGTACATTAAAAATACTTGAAGTACAATCTAGATAGTTGAGATAACTTTAATGTGTCGCAGACAAGTGGTAACCCCAGGCCGAGCCTCAGGGTTGCCACCTGTCCGGTTTTATTATCAACTTGACAGGTCCACAGTCCGTTATTATAGCAACCTTAATAGGTACGTCTTAATAATTCGTCCAAAATTCGTAATACTACATACACTACATACACACTTATCCAATGAATAATGGCTATAGGCTTTATTATATCCACACACCATTATAATTTCGTGGAACATGTACGGGGTAGACCTCTTCAGATATCTATCAGGAGAAATGAATCGACCCCTGCCCTTTGCAGATTCCAGATACTTTCTGACCCGGAGAGTTAGCACCTGTCTAGGGTACATTTCCCAGGATTACGGGAGAAGACCACATCGGTATGAAAGACGAAGAGGATGGACCTCGGTACGATGATCATGGCGTAGGTGGCAACCCTTCTTTTGGGGATAGTATAAAAGACTGATGCCTTTCAGTCCGGCCGGCGTTGGCTCGTCAAAGGCTAGAGGAGAAAAACCTTGATCAAAAATCCTGGTTCTCCAAGTAGGGGGTTGAGGCATTAGATTGGTTCTCCAATACTTGTAAAACAAAGATATTACCAAAAAGCCTAAACAAAGCCTCGGAGCAATGGACGGAAATTCTCATAGACGAAAAAAGCAAAGACAAAGGAATCTTATAGCTACATGGAACGTACAGGGAGTAAACCAAAAGTTAGACATTATTGCAACCGAAGTGCAGAATAGTAAGATAGACATTATTGCACTTACAGAGACAAAAAAGAAAGGAACAGATACAAGTAGTGTCGGTAACTTTGTTCACTTATTCACTGGAGTCCCAAGAGAAAGGAGAGCAGCCAGAGGGGTATCCTTAGTAATAAAGAAACACCTCAAACATAAGATTACAGACTACGAGTGCATTAACGAAAACTTACTTCAAGTTAACATAAAGATGCTTGGACAGAATATAAGCATAATAGCAGCCTACGCACCATCAAATAATGAAACGGTAGCTATAAAACAAATGTTCTTCAACCAACTTGATGAGACTATCAGTAAAATCGGCAATACCAGGGAAATAATTATGCTTGGCGATTTTAATAGTCGAACTGGTAGACAAACCAAAAGCAAAGTGGTAGGATCGTTTGGAGAGGAAGTAAGAAATGATGCTTGAGACTGATGCAATTGTGTGAAACCCATAATCTAAAAATAAATAATGGCTTTTTTAAACATAAGGAAATTCATCAATATACCTGGATTC
Organism: Aspidapion aeneum; assembly: GCA_963576565.1. Lineage (NCBI taxonomy): Eukaryota > Metazoa > Arthropoda > Insecta > Coleoptera > Brentidae > Aspidapion > Aspidapion aeneum. Next base: position 71,253,784 of record OY755044.1, read on the forward strand.
AGCCAACAAGAAATCTTAGATCAATCATTGATTATGCTATAAGTGGACAACACTCGGAACTAAAGTGGTATAAAGTGCGAGCACTTCGTGGTGTTACCGGGGATCTGACCACCATCTGGTAAAAGCAAAAATATTATTCCCTGTAAGAAAAACAAATTTTAATTTTCGCAAAGTAGACTTTTAAAAGTTATACGGCAAAATTCTAACTTGTGACTGGTCCTTCCTACAAAAATTCTCTAATATCGAGGATGCCACTAAGGCATTTTACAACTGTATTTATTCCATTCTTGATTCTTGTGTCCCAAAACGTCCTAAAACCTTTTCTAAAAAATATCCTTGTTGGTATTCAGCTACCATAATAAAAGATATTCGGAAAAAGTTTATTCTTCATCGCAAGCTTAAGAATACCTAATAATAATGTCGAAACACACCAAGAGTTTAGCAATCTACGACAAAAAATTAAAGAAGATATTGATCTTGCATATAAGCAGCATGCACGGATAGCTGAAAACACAATAAAGCAAAATCCTAATAAATTCTGGTCCTTTCTTCGTACAAATTCTTTCACCGGCAGCGTTCCCGAATCCATGTCTTTTAATAATTTACCTTTTACTTCAGATACTCAAATAGCAAACTCATTTGCTGACCTCTTTCAAACTTCCTTTAACCCGATCAACAAAAATCCTTTGCAATCATCAATCACTGACCAAAACTCGCTGTTTCAGCCCATTTCCATTACGTCATTCAACGAAGAAGAGGTATGCTCTATTCTACGTAAACTGAAGTCAAAATCAACAGCTGGACAAGATCTGATACCCTCCTATATTATTAAAGACTGTGCCTTTGTCTTGTGCAAACCTCTGACGTATTTGTATAACCTTTGCTTGGCCAATAAAAAATACCTAACATCTGGAAACTCTCTAAAATTACCCCAATTCACAAAAAGATAGTAGAACTGAGGTAGGTAACTACCGACCAATTACGTTAATAAATAATTTTTTTTAATGCTTTGAAACTCTTATTCACAGTACAATACAACGAGTACAAACACTAAATTCCTTTGGTTTCTCCGCTTTCACTAATCGTAAACAGTTTATTGAAATTCGTGGTCAAAGGAGATTAATGCTTCTTCCGGTGTTCCTCAAGGATCAGTCCTGGGGCCACTTCTGTTTAATCTGTTTATTGATGGAGTAAGCAAATGCCTTAAAACGACGAAACTTAAAAAATATGCTGACGACATAAAATAGAAGCACGCATTAACTCAATCGAAGACTGCCTGAATCTTCAGAATGACCTAACCTCTCTTAGCATATGGTGTAATGAACATAAACTACTTTTAAACATTGCAAAATGTCAAGTAATGACTTTCACCCTAAAAACTAAATCGATCGCTTTTGACTATTCTATAAATGGAAAAGTACTAAATAGACCTGAGTTTGTTCGGGATCTTGGAATTACCTTCGACTCTAAGCTAACCTTTAATAAGCACATAGATACTATTATAGCTGAAACCACCAGAACATACGAATTTTTAGTAAGAGTTAGCAGAAACTTTGAAGACCTTAAAACCATAAAACTTTTATATTATACTTTTATTAGATCAAGATTAGAATACGCCTCCGTAGTATGGTCACCACAACTACTTACTCAGAAAGAATCGCTAGAAAAGATCCAAAGACGTGTCTTAAGCTTTTGTACTTTAAATATATATATTTGTCGGTTTCACAACGTTCTACGTCTTCCAATACCCAATCTTCACTCGTTTCTGTTTGCCCATAATTCATCATCTAGGCCTCTTATTCTTATTTCACTGTCTATTCCTTCTCTCCAGCTTCTCCTTGGCCGCCCTCGTTTTCTTCGGCCAGTTGGTTTCCATTGTAGTATTTGTTTAGGTAGTCTTTCATCATTCATTCTTTGTACATGTCTGGACCACACTAGTTGTTTTGTTCTTATATCATCCACTAAAGTACGTTCACCCACTGTCATAATTTCTCTTCTTCTTTGATTTGTAACTGTCTCTTTTTGATTTCCCTGCTGCTCTTCTCCAATAGTCCATCTCCGTAGCGGAAAGCATTTTTTCTGTTCTATCCTTGATTGGCCATACTTCTGAGCCATCTTCTTTTTAAAATGGTGTTATATATAAGCTTTTTGTTGTGTTTTAATATACTTTGGTCCCAAATTATTCCATTTAATAAAGTTATTGCTTTTTTTCCTTGTACGTTTCGATCTTTTATAGCTTTGTCTAGTGTTCCGTCAGCTGTAATTTTTACATCACAGGACTGAATTCGCTGCCCGGTATTTAAGATTAGATCCTGTTTCCACCGATACACATATACTCTGTCTTATTGAGATTAACCTCTAGTCCCCACTTATTGTACTCTTCTATTAGTTTTCGTGTCATATATTCGAGGTTGTCATAATCCTGAGCCACTACTATCTGATCATCGGCGAAACATAAAGTATACAAGATGGTTTCGTCCAACGGAATTCCCATGTTTTGGCATTTTCTCGTCCATACTTTAAGGACTTGTTCCAAGTATATCTTAAAGAGCGTATGCGAGATACAGCAACCTTGTTTAAGACCTTTATTTACTTGAAAGCCTTTAGTTAGTTTTGCTTTTATTTTAACTTTTGCCTTACTATTGCGGTATAACTCTTTGATGGCCTTAATTAGTTGTACGCTTATGTTTGTGTTTTCAAACGCTTTCCAAAGTAGATTTAGTGGTATACTATCATATGCCTTCTGCAAATCGACGTAAAGCAGATGCAGCCCTTGTCCGTATGTCATTTTCTTTTTAATAACTTGGGTTATACAAAAGAGATGATTTGAAGTCGATCTACCCGCCCTGAAACCAGCTTGTTCTTCTACCTCCATGTCTTTATATTCGCTCTCCACTTTATTTCTTATTATTTTACCTATATTCTGTTTAGCGTACTAGTCACAGATATACCTCTATAATTGTCACATATATCTTTCCTTCCTTTTTTGTGTATTGTGGATATATATGACGTTTTCCACTCAGTTGGTACTACAGTTCCATTTAAATATTTTTTAAAAAGATTCCATAATCTCCAAAACAGTTCTTCAGTCCTATATTACTACTTTAAATCAACCGGTAATTATCCTCCTCAAGGTCACCCCCACACTGACCTTATGCAACTGTTTAATATTCAGCTACTCGACGCACGTAGGCAATCGGCCTCTCAAACGTTTCTATATAAAATTCTCCATAACCAAATTGATAGCATAAATATTTTAGAGAGAATAAACTTTTCTATTCCACGGCTAAACTCAAGACAATCACCAGTTTTTTATCTTCCTACTCCTCGAGTCAATGCAATGCAATTCTCGCCAATCTATACAATTTGCGAGACTCATAATAAATATATGCAGGGTATCGATATCTTTAATTGCAGTATACTGCAGTCAAACAAGTCCTTAGACGTTAGAGTTCCTACTTTTTATTTAAGATATACTGTATACATCTACCTTTTTGTACTTATTTTTCTTATATTATTTATAGTTATTGTAAACATTTTTTTTTGTAAACTTCCTGCCCTGTAATTGGGTATTACCTGTTGGGCAGTGTAAATAAATAAATAAATAAAATAAATAAATAAATAAATAAATAAATAAATAAATAAATAGAGGCGAAAGTATTGGAGAAAGTGAAAACCTAGAATGCATCGAAAAAAATCAAAAATACAACTTTAGAAGTCTAGAAATCGAAAGTACGCAAAGATTGTATCAGAAACGATTAGATGAAAAATTAATAAACACACAGCATTCATTTGAAGAGATATATACAACCATAGTAAAAAGCTTGAAGGAAGCAAGCAAAGAAGCTGTTGGATACCAAGAAAATAAAAATAACAATAAGATGTGGTGGACGGAGGTAATACAGGAAATGGTCAACGACAAAAAACGTACATATTTGAAATGGCTCAGTACCAAAGAGCAAAGAGACCTAGAAATCTGCAGGGAAACCAGAAGACAGCTAAGGAATCTGATAAGCACGGAAAAAAATTAAATGTTCGAGCGAAAATGCCACGATATAAATACACACGTAGGAGGTAGGCAGAGTTCGGAAGTATGGAAATTCATTTAAACGTTAAAAAACCCAACCAGAACAATGGACATAACACTACAAGAGACTGCTGCAGGAAACGAGACCCGAGTATCTGTCAGCCTCTCCGAGGAGAGACATAGAATTACATGGAGAGGAAGTGATTATCAAAAAAGGAATAATAAAGAATAGTATTAAAAAGCTTAAATTCGGAAAAGCTAGCGGACCTGGGGGAATATACGCTGAACTGCTCAAATATGGATCAGAAAAACTACTAGTAAATCTCACATATATTATCAATAAATGCATAAACGGGCATCCAGTACCTGATAATTGGAAAATAGCATTTATATTCTCAATACATAAAGAGGAAACAAGCTGGATTGCAACAACTACAGAGGAATTTCAGTAACCAGTACTCTAAGCAGATTGTACGGCAGGAATCTTAGAGACCTAATAGAGAATGATTTTCATGACCAAGAAGAAGAAGAGCAAAGTGGGTTTCGTGCAGGCAGATCTTGTAGTGATAAGGTTTTTTTGTCTTAAACAAGTAATTGAGAAAAGGAGTGCAAGAAGTATAGAGAATCATGATACAACAAGACAAGATATGATCTCTAGACGTTCCAAATAGCGTTTGCCGCGCGCATGACGTCATGTCATGCCGAGAGTGAAATTTAAAAGCATGAGGGCGCGCTAATATATTTGATGTAGGTAATAGAACTTGGGTATGTTGCGTCGCTAATGCGTTTTCAATGAAAATTAGGGTAGTTCAGAATAAATGAGATATTATTAGTATTATACTTTTACATTAGTAAAAGTTTTATTTGGAGTCGGAGAGCCGACCAGAGCAAAACAATAATTCTAAAATCTGTTTGATCACTCCGTTAAGTAAAAATTTACTCTATTGTAACAAAAATCATGTATTATTTTACCTTTTGAATTTTTTTTAACATGGCTTTAGTTTCTTACTAAATATAAAGAATAAAACAAAAAGCCAATTTTTAATCGGTTGTTTATTTTCAAAATAAGTATACTATAGTTACAACTCAGGTTCTGTGGAGCAGTTTTTAAAATAATTATAATAAACAAACAAGTTTCGTGGCTAATCGGGTAAAAAGGAGTTTTTGTTTCTCTCATATTTTTCCGTGGGTAGCTTGAAAGCTTAACCTCACGGGGGTCCAAGTCTAATGGACACCTAATAAGTGTTGACAGTTAACTGTTTGGCCCTTATGGGACCCCTCGGAACACTGCTTGGTCAATGTGACACTCTTGCAAAGGTAATTAGACGATTTTGTTTCTAATCCTATGTAAATAGTGAGAAAACTTTTGCAAGAAGCGACATGTACCGAGATACGAGAGAAACAAGAACAAGGGTACGCGAAATAAACTGCTTGCTATACATATCGATCAATGAAAAGATCGAAAACAAATAAAAAGAAACAAACTAACAAACTCCGTGACCTACGACAGCTCTTTCTGCCTTTCAGGCCAGATTAACGCTTATTGCGTTTTTAAATGCTATATCAGAGACGTGAGCGTCAGTCAACGGAATTTTTAAGCCAAATAATACTAACAAACGTGAAATTTAGTACCCGTGAATTAAAAAAATCAAACAAGGTGTCCATTATAGATCTTGGAGCCCCGTGAGGATAAGCTTTCAAGCTACCCACGGAAAAATATGAGAGAAACAAAAACTCCTTTTTACCCGATTAGTCACGAAACTTGTTTGATTTTTTTAAATTTACGGGTACTAAATTTCACGTTTGTTAATTATAATAATAGTATAATTTATTATTTATATTACTTTTAAATTGTTAATAACAAAATACAAAATTAAAATTTTAAATGTTTTGAGCAAATCCTTGCATTCAGCGTAAATTTATCTTCACGTCTAGACAAACGGATCCACTCCGGTGCCATTTTTTTTGTCTTTTGGAAAGGTAAAAAAGCTCACATCGTGTGCGAAGCCTTTCCCCTGATTGTCAGAATCACAATCATACACTGCACATCTCATTTTCACAAATTTTAAATAATCAAAACATAAAACAATCGATAGAAACGTATTCAACAATGCAAACTGCAATCTAAATCAAGGGCCTTGATTCTCGGCGTGACGTCACCCCAGCTGATCGCGAAGCGCAGTGCATGCGTGAAATCATATCTTGTCTTGTTATACCATAAAAGAGACTCATGTTACCTTTGTGGACCTACAAAAAGCATATGATACCGTTCCAGTAGAAACATTATGGACAGTGTTAGAACAATCAATCATACATATATAAAAGCGATAAAAGAACTTTACAAAGGGTCAAAATCTAAAATGAAAATTGGAAATCGACTTTCAAAAGAGTTCCAGGTAATGAAAGGCTTAAGACAGGGATGTTGTATCTCTCCAACTCTTTTTAAAATATATATCGCAGTAGCTCTAAAAAACTAGAAACGTAAAGTACACGGCATGGGAATACAACTTAACGACCGATTTACCATATACACACTACAGTTTGCTGGCGACCAAGTAATTGTAGCTAATGATAAAGAAGACATGGAGTATATAATGACAAAGCTAACGCAAGAATACCAAAAGTGGGGGTTAACAGTGAACGTGGACAAGACACAGTACTTATGTATTGGAAACGAATCAAGTGAGTTTGAACTAGACAATGGACAAACAATATCTCCATGCAATGAGTATGTATTCTTGGGTGTCACATTTAATAAGACAGGGACAGACTGTAAAGAACTAGAAAAAAGAACAGTAAAAGCAAAAAAGGTAATTGGTTGTCTTAACAGTATTTGAAGCAGAGAAATAAAAAAGAATGTAAAATTTAACATATATGAAACAATGGTGAAAAGCACGCTGTTGTATGGAATATAGACTGGGAAGTGTCGAAATGGATGCAATAAGAAGATCAATGAGAATATCTAGAACAGATCATATAAGAAATGAGATCATAAAAGAAAGAATGGGAATCGAGGGAAGCATATCGGATATCGGATGATCACTAAAAGACAACTGATATGGTACGGCCATGTACAACGGATGAACGACGAAAGATTACCAAAGCAGGTCCTAGAATGGCAACCAATAGGACGCAGAAAAAGAGGGCGTCACTGGAATGGCAACAGCCAATCCAAAGATCAATGAGTCAAAAAAACCTAACGGAAGATGATTGTCAGGATCGAAGCAGGTGGAGAATAGGCGTCGGACAACGTAGAAAACCCGTTCTAAACCGACATAGTAGTAGTAGGAACGTGTAATTCAAATTCAGTGTGAGAAACCACTACAGCACAATTGAAATAGAATTTCGGACTTCCATTGTCTTTATTTATTTTAAACACGACGTTTCGGTTAGTAAGTATCTCTAACCGTTTTTAAGTATAAACTATACAATCTAGTCTCTAGGCTACTACTTATACTACTTGGTGTGCAGTCAGGTGTGACAAACCGCCCCCTTTTTTTACGTCCGTGCTTGGTTGACTGAAAACTTCTTTATTCTGCATTATAAACGCAGCTTTAATACACTTTTGTTTTCGCCAATGCGACTCCTTATGTAAAACTTTAGCTTGCGAATACTGAATCCTGTGAACATTTGACCATGCATGATCCGCTAAACCGCATTTTTCAATATCCCCTAATTGGGTACTTTTTAGATGTTCATTTACTCTAACCTGAAAAGGGCGTTTCGTTTCACCTACATATGATTTACCATACTCACATGGGATTTGGTAGTATGTTGAGGTATTTTCTGGTTTTGTTTTAGTTACAAAACTCCTTATCGTATTTCCCGATGAAAAAACTGTTTTTATGTTATAGTGCTTGGTTATTCGTCTTATGTATTCCAAAGTCCCTTGAACATATGGAATATTAATAATACTCAACGGATTATTACTTTGAGAATTTTTTATATTTGGTTTGTTTTTAATTTTGGAGATCGTTGAGTTTATTAATTTCTCGGAATAACCATTATGTTGTAAGTCCTTTTTGATGTTGTTAATTTCTGTGGTTAATTCTTCATTATTACTACAAATATTTACGGCTCTTAAGTACAAACTTCTTATAACGCCTAGTTTTGTAGCATCAGAATGATTAAACTTAAAATTTAGGTACTCTCCTGTGTATGTAGGTTTCCTATATACAGTGGTTTGAATTTTTCTCTCTAATCGTTTGACAAGAACATCCAAAAAAGGTAAGGCCGAATCTTTTTTAATTTCCATGGTGCATTTGATTGTTGGTAGAATGCCGTTCAGATGGTGTAGAAAGTTCTGTAGTTCGTCATCATTTTCAGGCCATATAATAAATGTGTTATTCATGTATCGTAGCCATAGTTTTGGTTTGACTCTATCTGTGTTGATCGCATGGTCCTCGAACCACTCCATGTAGATGTTTGCTACCACTGGCGAAAGAGACAAACATCATCATTCATCATTTTGCGCGTAAAACTTATATTTCACTTGAAAGTAAGATCTACGGAGACAGAGCTCCAACAGATTAATCAACCCTCTCCACCGATAGCGTTTTTCTCTCGTGAAGTGTATCATCAGTTTATAATTTGCTTTTGATGATACTGAGTGACTCATTTATTGGCACGTCGGTGTACAAACTTTCTACATCAAAACATACAAATCTATCGTTGGGATCTAATTCGATCTCTTTTAAAAACTCGAAAAAACATTCCAAGTAAAAGATTCGGACTTACCCTGTAGTTTGTTTGTTTCTGTTTTACATTACCGCTTCTACAAAATATAAAACGACCCTTTAGGTGAGAGAAATTTAGATAGGGAGCGAATTTACGTAAAGATAAAAAAAAGAGTGGTGCAGTGCAGTTAATAAAATTGGTTTTGTTTAACTTTTTTGCCAATAACTATTACTAGACGTAATGGCAAAGTAGTTCTAAGAGTAGATACCTATGTACTCTAATTTTTGTGAAGTTTTCTTTATGCACTTATTTAGATTGATTGTGATTGTGATTCGTTCTCTGTAAATTCCATCTGAAATTTTCTTCGGTTTAGAGATGGGAAAGAAACTTTCAGATGATTATTCAGATTGTTGGTTTAGATTGATTAAAGAACGCTTTGGACGAAAGGCATACATTGAAATTTTGGAATAATTTTATTAAAAAATTATTATTTGTGTGGCGTATAGGTATACTTACTATCTATGCTTGTCTTAAAATTGTTTTCTTGGCCGCTGCCTTCCTTCTTTGACTCCATACCATTGTTACCATTTAAAAATGGATTATTCTGAAAATTTTGATTAGCCCCATGCGGTCTAAAGTTTTGACTTTCCCACTGATCTAAATTAGGTCCATGATGATGGTGGTGAGGTCCAATATTGTGATCAAACGACTTTGGAGATTCATTCAAATTTGGTTTTTTGGAATTATAATTCAGAGTTTGAGGATTAAAGTTTGAATTTTGAGGATTTTTATTTAGTTCTAATTCCATAGGTCTTGAACGTTCAACCCTTTTTTGTAAAAAAGGGTTGTGATTTAGGTTTTCCACCATTTGGTCGTATTCGCTTATAAATGATGGTGGATTGTTTGGCAGGAGATATTGCTGAAAACATTGGAGTCATTATTTAAATGGAGTATTATAATTCCTAAGCGATTGTTTTATGTCTGACTTTGCATGACATTAGTGTTCTGTAACAAATGTACCTATTTTTATAGTGCTTTTATCTAATTCGTCTAGTAGTTTTGACAATAGCGAATTTGGTTTAGGAGTAGGTAAATAATTTGTCGTGTTAAAATCAACTTTTATTATAATTGTTACTTATTTATATTTATTTAACGGGTTTGAACACAAAATCTTAGACTATAAATAAATTGACCATATGCTTTTTAGTATACTATCTAATTTTTTATAAATGCGAGGTAACGCTTTATATAAAAGTTACAATATTTTAAATTTTAAAATCTTTAAAAGTATCTAACTGCTTTTAGCACATTTACAGTCAAAAACTAAATTTTCCAATTAGATCAAAAACTTCATTCCATCCGTTCTTAAAAGCTATCGTGGGCTGAAATGAGAGACACACACAAAACTACGTAAGTAAAGCTGGGGGACCACTATAAGGGGCCACCAAACTTCATATGCCAGGATTTGGGGCTAATTTGTTGCTAATTTGTTACCGAAGAATTAAATTTGTTGCTGCAGCCGTTAACGAGAAAGCGTGACCCCTGTGACTTTACGGTAAAGCTGACTGGCCACCTCATAACTCTGTACTGAAAGGCGATACGAGGATGATTTAAACGCCATAATTTATTTCTCGGGATGGGGATGTGCAACCAATATTAAAGAATCCCAAAAGACTATAATTTTCTTTAAAAAAAAACTGTTTTTTGTTAATATTTTTGTTATCCTTGATAATATTAAGGTAGAAATACTTGTAGTAGCCTCTTAAAGTGCCTGCGAGCGTTATTAAGCAAAAATAAAAAATATAAAAAAATTGAGTCAGAGACCACTGTGCGCCGAGTAAAGTTGAGGGGCCACCATGTATCTCGGTAATCTTTAAAGATATTAATATCAAACAAAAGGCATAATTTGTTGCTAAGAGTTTTTCATTGCGTCGTGTAAAACAAATTATTTAATTCCAATCGTACGATTAAACATATTGTGTACTGTATTTCTAAACCCAACTGGAGGGCCACAGAGTTGTTTATACACTTGTTAGCCTTCAAATAGCACTACTTTTGTATGTAAATGGAAAATTTGTTGCTGCTGCCGTTTTCGAGTTTTTGTATTTTTAATTTAACAATCGTGCTATTATTTAGAAACTTAAAACCCTTTTTCTCAAGAACTAATTAAGGGGCCACAGATTCTCCTTTGCAGTTTATAGTACTTGACGGGTACAACCAATATGTATCAACGAGTAATTTGTCGCCACTTTCGTTTTCGAGAAATTTAATTTTCACCCTGTATCTCAAAAACTAACTAGAGGGCCACATATTTATTTTCGTGACTTATAGTACTTAAAGAGTAGTAGCAATGCGTATTAACAAATAACTTGTTGCTGCTTCCGTTTCGAGAAATTGAATTTTTACTTGCTATGAAGTTCGCTGGTTTTCATATTGGTTTTAGAGTTTTCAACCTGTATCTCAAAAACTAACTAAAGGGCCACAGATTTTTTTGAGTGAGTATTTAAGCTATTTCTGCACAGATTTATTCGCTAGGTCATCTAGTAAAAGCCAATTTCCACCTTTGCCCCTTCGGTAGCAAAACAAGTTGTAGTGTCACTGGGTATATTATTGTGTTGCATATTACCCATTGGTTTAAACTCGTTGAAATTAACGATGCCAATGAGCAAGTATATTATTCCTGTTGCCCTTAAATTTGTTGGGAATTTTTTTAACGGAATTCGCACACTTTTCTCCTTTTTGTTTACGATTTCAAAAATTAACAGTGGACCTAAAACAAAAGCTTTAAAATGTTTGCATCTTGAAGAAAAAAAACAAAATTTAAAAGAGTACACTGTGAGGTATTTAGGAACTATTATGTCGAATTTAAATAAATTGACGTCAGGAGGCACGTAAACCCATCCATAAGAAAAGAGAAAAGTGATTTGGGTGTTAAGGTAGCTTTATTTTTGTTAAAAATGAAATTTTTAATTAATTTGTAAAAACAATTAGCTCCTATCGCTTTTGAGATATTATTGTTCGTGCAACTTTAATTTTAAATTCAAATTTTGCGCCAAATTCCCGTATTCGGAAAACCCACACAATTTCAATTTGATTGGCACAAGCAAAACGCCAGCGCCATCTACAAAAAATGAATCTGCGCAAAGAGGCGTAACCAAAAAAAAGATTCGTCTGTCGTATTCTGTCGAGATCACCACGCAGCATGGTGATAAATTCTATTAACCAAAAAATCCAATAAAATTCTTAGAAAATCAAACTAAACCATTACACAAACAAGTGATTCTAGTGTGGAGCGACTGCAACGACTGGGCCAGCGAGAGGAGCTCCTCTGGACGACGGAAACAGCTGAAAAGGTGAGTGCCAATCCTCTATATTGTCTTTGTGTGGCTCGGAAAAATTAATATTTTTACATCGTCCTTTTAAGGATTTTTGCACCCAGATTTTATAAAACGGCCAGCGCATACAGTCCCGCTGCTCTACCAAACTCAAAACACAACATTTTCTGGTCCCACGACCCAGATAGTTTTTTAAAATTTGTTTGCTAAAAATATTAGATTTTCGTCTCGCCATTTTGGCTCGTTGTTGCCGTGTCCGGTTTAGAAAGGAGGTTCCGTCCCCCCTTGCGTGGCTTAACGGTGGCTCCACCCACATTTCATTGCAGCCGAAATTGGCACTTCGTACGTCGTTTGTTTTGATTCAAAAATCGAAATTTGTTTAAATAATAGTTATTTGTTTAAATAATATGTTATAGTTATTCAAAACAACAAAAGTGCTTGTGAGTTGAATGCTTTATTCTTATTTAACAGGTAAACAAACACATCTAGTAGAATTAGTATTTACCTGTAAATAATAAGAGAAACGGTAGTAGGTACAATTTGTTTTCTGTGCATTTATTTTGGGAGAAAAATCGCGACCTAGGATAACAGCTGATGATAAGTTTTTGCATTTATTCGAGAAATCGATAATAAAATATATGCTGTCGGACTCTTTTGGACTGATTAAAGTCAATAGGGGTCAAGTGTTAGTTTTATTCCTTTTAAATATTTTTTATTTTTTTAATTAACAATATGTCGTTAAAAAAGCTTGAGAATCAACGCAAAGTTTCAATATCTCGTATTACGGAAACGTATAACTTGGGAACAAAAGCTAAATCAGATAGTTCTTCCTTGCCAATTTTTAAGGCGTTTTACGAATCGTTAGATGATCACTATGAACAATTTAAAAACATTCATAATGACATCATAGGTCTCTTGAAAGACGACGACGATGATGAGTTCGAAGTACAAGACAAAATTAGGAAAGATACGGATCTATTCTACCACCAAGCTAAAGTTCTTTTTTCGAGTTTATGTTCCGATTCAGTTCATTCAAATTTCACCCCCGCAACTTCACACTATTCACGTAGCGATGATCTGGGCCCTTTAAAGGTACCTTGCTTTAATGGAAACGTAAAAAAGTGGCCAACCTTTTACGATGTTTATTCTTGTTTGGTTCACGAAAACTCGAATTATTCCGATATAAGGAAATTTCAACATTTGCTAACCTTCCTTGAGGGCGAACCACTTAATATTTTAAGTTCTATAAAATTAACGGCAAGTAATTACGCAATCGCCTGGAAGGTATTAACAGATCGCTATCAAAATAAAAGACTTTTAGCCAGTACCTACTGGAACTCAATCTACTATGCAAATTCTTTAAAGGGAAACCAGTCAGCAAAGGATCTTAGAGTCTTGGTAGATACCTTTTCCGAGAATGTTGCGGCGCTCGAAAATCTTGAATTTCCAGTAACGTCGTGGTGTTTTTGTTTATTTTCAATTTTATTATCAAAAATCGATCAAACCACAAGAACCGCTTTCGAATTAAAGTATAGTACTACCGAGATTCCAACATATCAAAATCTAATTCAGTTTCTTATTAACCAATGCCGTGCTCTTGAAACAGTACAGCTATCTCCCCAAAATACGCAAATGCAACCTTCGACTTCCAAACAGCAAAAACCAAATTATTCGAATTCTAGTAACCAAAAATATAATTCTTATTCAAATAATCAGTACAAATCAAGCCCTCCATCAAATTTTTTAGCGCATACGCACTCACAAGTATCAAATAAACAATCCAATATTCAATTTCGACAAAACCAACAACCCTATAAGTGCAAATTATGCAATAATTCTTTTCATCCACTCTCGCAGTGTGGTGTTTTTATCTCCAAATCTCCTTCAGATCGTTTTACTTATGTAAAACAACAATCGTTATGTATCAACTGTTTACGTTCAAATCATCAAGTAATGGACTGCAGTAGTACCTACAACTGCAGGGTATGTCGACATAGGCACCATAGTCTTATTCATCTATCGCAAACGACAGATTCAATCCGTCAGAATTCAAGTCAATCCTTTGTTAATTCAAGCCAAAATTCAAATCAAAATTCGAACTTAAATCAAAGTTTTAATTCAAATCAAGTGGCCGTGCCTAGCACAGGCACAAACTTATCGTATCAGAATTCAAATTCAAGTCTTAGCCAACAGAACCCTAGTTTTGTTCAACCCAGTTCAAATTCAATTCAAATCAATTCGAATCCAAATACATCTACAAATCAATACTCTTCGTTATCCACCTTGACGCCCCGTACGACAGTGCTTCTAGCGACTATAAAATTAGAGGTACTGGATAGTCGGGGTAACTACCAACCTGTCCGAGCACTTCTGGACAGCGGTAGCCAAGCTAACCTGATAAGCGAAGCTTGTCTTAACAGGTTAGGCTTGCCAAGAAACAAAATTTCGATCCCTGTTCTGGGACTAAATCAATCTTCATCGGCCACTAACGGCATTTCTACTTGCACTATTCGAGCCCTAGGCCAACAAGAGCCTGCCTTTTCTATTCAAGTCTTCGTTTTACCGAAACTCTGTTCGAATATGCCCTCAGTACAGGTAGATTCATCCAATTGGAGTCATATTTCAAATCTAAAGCTTGCAGATAACCAATTTTACAACCCTGGTCCAATTGACTTACTCTTAGGTGCACAACTTTACACAGAAATCGTCCAATCAGGACGAATTCCAGGACCTCACGGCCTACCCTCCGCTTTTGAGACAGTTTTTGGGTGGGTCTTGATGGGCCAAACTCAAAGCATAAATATTTCACCTCAAGTCAATTCGTACTTTACTTCCTGTGAGCAGTCTCTCGACTTTAATATTCGCAGATTTTGGGAACTAGAATCAATTAAGTCAAAAACGTTTCTCTCACCCGAAGAAAAAAGATGTGAAGAGATTTTCCAAAAAACTACCACTAGAGATATTTCGGGCCGATTTACTGTAAATTTGCCTTTTCGTCACATTGACCCTCCTGACCTAGGAGACACATATTCAGTGGCATATCGTCTATTTTTGTCTCTGGAATCTCGCTTAATAAAAAATTCAAATTTATATAGTATGTACTCGGATTTTATGAGAGAATATCTCAAAAATGGGCACATGTCTTTAATCCCAAGATCCGAACCTAGACCTCAGTTATGTTCTTATTTACCACATCACGGAGTCCTTCGTCTTGACAAATCAACGACTAAACTCCGGGTGGTTTTTAACCCCTCGATTAAGGGTTCGAAAGGCCTAAGCATGAACGAAGCTCTTTTAATAGGACCAAAATTACAAGCCGATATTTCCGAAATTCTATTAAAATTCAGATTTTATTCTATCGTATTTTTGACTGATATAAAACAGCACTTTTTACAAATTCAAATCAATCCAATTCATCGGGACTACCAAAGGCTACTTTGGCGATTTGATCCCAACGAACCCCTGCAGGAATACAGGCTTAATACAGTGACGTTTGGTGTTAGTTCAAGTCCCTATTTAGCTATTAGAACTCTTAGAGAGCTAGCCATCCTGGAGGCTAAGAATTATCCTGAAGCATCCCAGGTCCTTTTGAATAACATTTTCATGGACGATATTTGCTGTGGAGCTAACTCTCTAGAAGGTGCTTTATCACTTCAAAAGGATCTCATAGCGTTGCTTAAATTGGGAAAATTTGAATTAAGAAAATGGGCATCAAATAATCCGAAACTTCTTTCACATTTGTCGCCCGCCGATTGTCAGATCCCTGTTACCTTTGAAGACGATTCTTCAACATCAATTAAGGTGTTGGGCCTTCAGTGGCACCCTTCTACAGATACTTTTACCTATTCTTGTACCCCTTGTGAAAAACCTTGCACCAAAAGGAATATTTTATCGGCTATCGCTAAAATTTGGGATCCTATAGGTTTCTTATCGCCTGTTTCATTTTTAGCCAAAGTGATTATGCAAAAACTTTGGTTATGCAAAACTGATTGGGATGAAATACCCCCCGATCCAATCAAAACTCTTTGGAATCAATTCAATAATCAATTAACCACTCTTTCGAATCTTTGTATACCTAGACATATTTTTTCGAATAATATTCAACGATGTCAATTGCTAGGTTTCTGCGATGCATCCGAGCTAGGATACGCTTCTTGCGTATACGTTCGCGTCGAATTACCAAATAAAATTATCAAAACTGCTCTAGTCATGGGCAAGTCAAGGGTTGCTCCCTTACACACTATTTCAATCCCACGTTTGGAACTACTTGGAGCTACTCTATTAGCTGATTTACTCGAACTAGTTATTCGCACCTATTCATCATTACTCGTAATCGATGAAATTCTTGCGTTCTCGGACTCACAGGTCACGCTTCATTGGGTCACATCTTCACCTCACAAGTGGAAGACCTTTGTGGCAAACCGCGTAAGTCGTATTCAAGAAACAATCCCCGAAGTCCCATGGTATCACATTACTTCACTCGAGAACCCTGCCGACTGCGCTAGCAGAGGGTTGTCGCCCAATAACTTAATAAATCACCCTCTTTGGTTTCACGGCCCTCCATGGATTACCTTGCCCACTACGGAGTGGCAAATTCAAAGGTTTATAAATGAACGTTCTTTGGGAGTTCCGGACGAGGTTCTCAAAGAAGAAAAACCGGAAAATTCAGTGGTGCTGACGGCAGAAATTCAAAATCAAAACTTTTTTGATAGACTAATCGATAAAATATCCAATTTAAATACCATTCAAAAAATCATTTGTCATTTTCTAAGACTTATTCACAATCGAAAAACCTCAGTTGACCCTTTATCCGGCGTTTTTTCCGCTTTTGAACTACACAAGGCTCTACTTGTTTTACTTAAAAGGGTCCAAGAAGAGTGTTTTTCGGATATCATTCAAAAAATTCAAAATACTCAGCTATTACCTAAGCCGTTTCGCAAACTCGCGCCCTTTTTGGACGAACTGGGTTTCCTTAGAGTGGGCGGACGCTTACGGCATTCTCAACTCTCCTTTGAGGCAAAACATCCCTTATTATTACCGAAATCTCATAGATTAACCCAATTGATCATTATTCAAACTCATAACGAAAATTTACATCCCGGAATAAACACAGTCCAATACTTAATTCGTCAAAAGTTTTGGATTATGTCATCACGTCGAGCTATTCAGAGGGTTTTATTGCAATGTATTCCCTGCTTTCGCTTAAAACCAAAACCGTATACTCCGTACATGTCGGATTTACCTTCTTTTAGAACGTCACAATTAAAATGTTTTTCACACGTTTGCTTAGACTATGCAGGCCCAATCAAAACCTTTGTAGGTCAGAGACGTCGTGGAGCACAAGTTGGTAAATCATATATCGCAGTCTTTGTCGATACTTCTGTCAAGGCAATCCATATCGAGCTTGTTTCGGATTTAACCACAGAGGCGTGCATCGCTGCTTTACGACGCTTTGTCGCTAGACGTGGCACTTGTGTCCAAATCACAAGTGATAGAGGCTCAAACTTTGTTGGGGCTATTAAGGAGCTCCATAATCTTTCGAAATTAGCTTCTGAGAGCTTAAAAATCAAATGGTGTCTTAATAGTCCGGGAGCCCCCCACCTAAATGGTCTAGCAGAAGCAGGAGTCAAATCTATAAAAACACATTTGTATCGGGTCATCGGTGACCAGATACTAACCTTCGAAGAGCTCTATACTCTCCTTGCCCAAATAGAGGCATTACTCAATTCTCGACCCCTTTGTGAGCAAAGCTCTGACCCAAACGATCTTACGTCTTTGACTCCGGGTCATTTCCTCACAATGGAACCCCTTAATTCGTGTCCTGATCCTGACCTTTCTACCCTTAAAGTTAATACCCTTAATCGTTGGCAACTTATCCAACGAATTCATGCCGATTTCTGGAAGCGTTGGAAACTCGAGTACTTAAATACTTTACAACAGCGTTCTAAGTGGTCGGACCCTTCGGTTGAAATCAAGCTAGATACGCTTGTATTAATTAAGGATGAAACTAGGCCGCCATTACACTGGTTGCTGGGTAGAATAGTATCTGTACATCCTGGTCGGGATAATTACATTCGAGTTGCTACTGTTAAAACACAACACGGACTTTTCACTCGTCCCGTGGTCAAGTTGTGCCCACTACCTTTAGATGCGCACTAAACTCCCAAGCAACTTCTTTTGTTTCGTGTGTCGTTATCTAGAATATATTTTATTTTTTTTTTCATTTTTTTTCCTTTTGATCTATAAACCTAAAACGGATTTAATTACCTACCCTTTAAGGTTTTGAATTAACTTATATTCTTTTTATATAGCCATTTGTTTATTCAATTAATCTCAATGTAAAACTTCGTTTTAAGTGGGCGGAAAATGTTCGTGCAACTTTAATTTTAAATTCAAATTTTGCGCCAAATTCCCGTATTCGGAAAACCCACACAATTTCAATTTGATTGGCACAAGCAAAACGCCAGCGCCATCTACAAAAAATGAATCTGCGCAAAGAGGCGTAACCAAAAAAAAGATTCGTCTGTCGTATTCTGTCGAGATCACCACGCAGCATGGTGATAAATTCTATTAACCAAAAAATCCAATAAAATTCTTAGAAAATCAAACTAAACCATTACACAAACAAGTGATTCTAGTGTGGAGCGACTGCAACGACTGGGCCAGCGAGAGGAGCTCCTCTGGACGACGGAAACAGCTGAAAAGGTGAGTGCCAATCCTCTATATTGTCTTTGTGTGGCTCGGAAAAATTAATATTTTTACATCGTCCTTTTAAGGATTTTTGCACCCAGATTTTATAAAACGGCCAGCGCATACAGTCCCGCTGCTCTACCAAACTCAAAACACAACAATTATATACGATTTTTTTCTGTCTCTGGTAAACTTTGACGCTATAATTCGTTGATAGGTAAATGCATTTCTCCATGTATATTCGAAAACCGCATTTAGCTAGCTACAGTGGTAAGATATGATTTTTTTACATTTTTTTATATCTAAAAAACTGCGTCTCTGTCAGATATTGAGATACAGGGTGAAAACTCTAAAACCAATATGAAAAACAGCAAACTTCATAGCAAGTAAAAATTTAATTTCTCGAAAACGAAAGCAGCAACAAATAATTTCTGTGGCCCTCCAGTTAGTTTTTGAGACACAGGGTGAAAACTCTATGAAATTGACGTTTTTGACTTGACTTGACTTTATTGCAAGTAAAAATTCAATTTCTGGAAAACAGAAGCAGCAATAAATTATTTGTTAACACACATTGGTAGTCCTCTTTAGGTACTATAAGTTACTAAAAAAAATCTGTGGCCCTCTAGTTAGTTTTTGAGATACAGGGTGAACACTCTATGAAACACGTCGAACTTTATAGCAAGTAAAAATTCAATTTCCCGAAAACGGAAGCAGCAACAAATTATTTGGTAACACATATTGGTAGTGTTCTTTCGGTACTATAAGTCACAAAAAAATCTGTGGCCCTCTAGTTCATCATCATTTGAGATACAGGGTGAAAATTCTATGAAACACGTCGAACTTTATAGCAAGTAAAAATTCAATTTCTCGAAAATGGACGTAGCAACAAATTATTTGTTAACACATATTGGTAGAACTCTTTAGATACCTATAAGTCACTAAAAAAAATCTGTGGCTCTTTGGTTAGTTTTTGAGATACAGGGTGAAAACTCTAAAACCAATATGAAAAACAGCGAACTTCATATCAAGTAAAAATTCAATTTCTCGAAAACGGAAGCAGCAACAAATTATTTCTCAATACGTATTGCTACTACTCTTTAAGTAATATAAGTCACGAAAAAAAATATGTAGCCCTGTAGTTAGTTTTTGAGATACAGGGTGAAAACTCTATAAAACACGTCGAACTTCAAAGCAAGTAAAAATTCAATTTCTCGAAAACGGAAGCGGCGACAAATTACTCGTTGATACATGTTGATAGTACCCCTCAAGTACTATAAACTGCAAAGGACAATCTGTGGCCCCTTAGTTAGCTCTTGAGAAAAAGGGTTTTAAGTTTCTAAATAATAGCACCATTAAACAACACGTAAAAAGAAAAAGAAAGAAAAATAATAAAAAAGTTTTTGCTTCGGTCGGGACTCGAACCCGGGATCTCTTGCTCTTTAGGCAAACATTCTAAACATTGAACTACCGAAGCCATACATAAAGTTTCGGAAAACTTCCATCTATGCAGGCTGCGGTGTCTCAATACAAGAACGAGAAATTCTCAGAGTATTAACTCGACCAAGTCATCCAACTGATCTCTTTAATCCTTCTTTCCCACTGTCAAAGGTATGATAACTCAAATTAGACATAAAGAATCAACGTCTGAAAGCATGAGATCACCTTTTCGTGTGTTAAAATTTTTGATCGCAAATGAGCGATTGCCAATATAATTATCACATACCAAATTGCAAATAATGGAAGGACCTAAAACTATAAACAACAAGTGAAATTAAAGAAAGAAACATAAGAAAAAAAATTTTTGCTTCGGCCGGGACTCGAACAAGGGATCTCTTGCTCTCTAGGCAAACATTCTAAACAACAAATTTTTTCTCATTTTTCTTTCTTTAATTTCACTTGTTGTTTATAGTTTTAGGTCCTTGCATTATTTGCAATTTGGTATTTGAGAATAGCACGATTGTTGAATTAAAAATACAAAAAATTCAATAACTCGAAAACGGCAGCAGCGACAAATTTTCCATTTACATACAAACGTAGTGTTATTTGAGCGCTAGCAAGTGTATAAACAACTATGTGGCCCTCCAGTTGAGTTTAGAAATACAAGACAAAATATGTTATTTTTAATTTTTTTTTAATCGTACGATTGGAATTAAATAATTTGTTTTACACTATGGAATGAAAGACTCTTAGCAACAAATTATGCTTTTTGTTTGAGATTAATATCTTTAGAGACTACCGAGATACAAGGTGGCCCCTCAACTTTAAAAAAAAAATTACCGATGGCGCCGTTAAATTATACACAATTCGAGACTGATTTAAAAAAGTTAAATAAAGAAGACCTTATATTGTATATAGTACATCGTAAATTACCTGAAAATGTGTCTAAACTCTCCGAATGTACAGTAAAGTTCCTACGAAGCCCTTTGGAAGATCGAGACCTCCTTAATGAGACAGTCATTGATAGCCACACAGATATGTGCACAGAAACCGCCTGCATTATGGTAAGAGCCGATTTAAGAGTATCCAATGTAGAGATTAATTCACAAAAAAGACTTGTTATAGAACTAGAAAAACAAATTGAACATCTTACTACTATTATTTCGCTTATGAAATCCACACACGTAAGTGAGGTTAGGCAGGAACCAAAACAAAACACAATGCAGGGCCCCGCTACGTCTACCGGCTCGGTCAGCTGGGTGCAGCGCGCCCAAAGCGCAAGGCAGCCTTTGGGTACCGCTGTGGGTCCCGAGCAGTGGGCCGATCATCAAAACTCACGCACGAAATTTACCGGTGGGCCATCGCTCGCCAAGCCAACAAATTCAATAGGCCAGTCAAATGCGATCAATGGTCAACAGCATATTAGCAAACAACAAGAATCTGGTGCGGTTCTTGAGGCCGTTTCTACAAACGTAATGAATCTTTTAATTAGCCAACAGGATAATAATGACCCATACGATAATAATCAGACCTTTAGTCAGCCTATTAAACGACGCAGACCTAAAACTATTACAGGTACAGGGTCCAATTGTACAATCAAGGGAGTCCCTGTTTTGGTTTATTACCATGTTTATAGGCTGGATCCAAAGTGTTCAGTACTTGACTTAAAAAACTATCTGATCAGCTCCTTACCCGAAGTAACGTGCGAACAGCTTCAGTCTAAGCATCCTGAGGAATATTCGTCGTTTAAAATAGGGATATATGAAAGTCACTCTGCTGTTATTACAAACCCAATATTATGGCCACCAGGCACTAAAATTAATCGGTTTTTTCATCTCAAGAAACGACCAATAACAACAGAACAGAAAAAACAACAACGAATGACCTGAAAATGTTTCACCAAAATATACGAAGCTTAGCAAATAAAGCTGATGAACTCTCCATACTTGTAAATGACGAGAATTTTGACATTGTGTGTTTAAGTGAACACTGGTGTACCAAAGAAATTTTAAATTGTATTTCAATAATGAATTTTAGATTAGTATCTTCATTCTGTAGAAAGAGTTTTATTCACGGGGGGGTTTGCATATTCGTCAAAAATGGGATAGAATGTAAATCTTTAGATTTAAGCAATATATCTAGGGAAATTGATGCCGAGTTTTGTGCTATAGAAGTGTGTAAGAGTAAAATACTAATCGTATGTATATATGGGTCATCCACGGGTTTTATTGGCGCATTCCTGAACAACTTGGAAGAGTTTATTCATGAGTCACAAAACAAATATAAACGCATTATAATACTAGGCGATTTTAATATAAACTTTTTGGAAAATTCGTCTAACTTGACTGACCTAAAAACAATTTTAAATTGCAACGGTCTGTACCCGGCAATTTTTGATTGCACTCGTGTCACAGAGACTTCAGCTACACTGATTGAGAACATATTGATACCTAAAAATATTTTCAGTTTTGAAACCGGAATATTAAATTCAGGTCTTTCGGATCACTATGGTATATATTTGAAAATGCATGTGGGAGACGCGCGTCCTGACTCAGTAAAGCGTGTAGTTAGACAAATAAAAACTAAATCTATAAATAGACTTCAACAAGATTTTTTAAGCCTAAACTGGATTGAATATTTTAACACAAATGACATAAATTATTTGCCAAATTTTTTAGTACAAAAGTGCAGTAGCCTAATAAATAAGCATATCCCTCTAAAAACTATAAAAGAGACCTCAAACAAACCTCCTGTTCAATGGTTCAGTACGGAACTGAGAGAAATGAGATCACATCTACAGGCAGTAAAATGCAGAGCTGATATATCCATAAACCCTAACTATAAAATTTACTTCAATGCACTTCGTAAAGACTATAAAAATAAAATAATCGAATCCAAAAAATCAGCGTATAGTAATTACGTTGATTCCTCAAAAAATAAGGCAAAAAATGCCTGGAAAATTATTAATTTTGAGAGGAATTCAAATAATAAAGAAACAATTGACAAATCAGCTTTAAGCGCAACCGAACTTAATAACTACTTTTTGGTTGTGGCCGCCCAGATAGTGCAAGATCTATCAATTGACCAGACCATGCAAAATAGCATCATTGAAAAGATTCCTATGAGTGATAAAACATTTGCTTTTTTCCCTATTACCGAACAGGAGGTTTGGGATGCGGTTACCTCGTTAAAGAATTCCTCTGCCTATGATGTTTACGATATGAGCAGCAATATTTTGAAAAATATTTCGAATGAGTTGGTTTACCCATTAACCTACTTATTTAGTGAATGTGTTAACCAGGGCATATTTCCAGATTCATTTAAATTGTCCAGAGTAGTGCCTATATTTAAAAACGGCGATATCTGCTCTGTATCTGACTATCGCCCAATATCCATTGTTCCTATTTTGGGAAAAATCTTTGAAATAATAATTAAAGATAGATTGTCAGATTTCTTTGAAAAAAATAGTTTATTGGACCCCTCGCAGTTTGGGTTTCGCAAGGGTCGCTCCACGGTTCACGCAATCACAAGGATTGTGCAGGACATAGTCGAGGGGCTTGAAGAGGGCAGCCACTCACAGCTTATCCTCTGTGATTTGTCAAAGGCCTTCGACTGTGTTTCGCATGACCTATTGTTGGACAAACTATACAGATATGGTATTAGAGGTACTTTCCATAAATTCATTAAATCATACCTCAGCCTTCGCACCCAACGCGTTGAATTTAAAAATAGCTTGTCAGAGATAGGGACGGTAGGGAGTGGGGTGCCACAGGGATCTGTGCTGGGCCCCATCCTCTTCGTCATCTACGTCAATGATTTATTCTCCTTTTTATCTCCGAATAAATGCAGGTCATACGCCGATGATAGCTTAATCTCAAACAAACATAAAAACTTGGAAATGTTGAAAAATCAAAGCAAAGAGGTTATGGATAACGCTGAGGTATGATTTACTCAAAACTGTCTTAAGCTCAATAGAGACAAAACTCAAACACTAACCTTTTCAACTAAACGGGAGGTAGAACTCCAAACGGCTAAGTTGCTGGGAATAACTATAGACAACACCCTTAACTGGTTGCCACATATTGTAACACTTAAGAGCAAACTATCATCGGTTGTATTTTTAATTCGTAAATTGACAGATGTCATAGATAAAAAATCTCTAATGAATTCATACTATGCGCTATTTCACGCGCATATTTCTTATGGAATTGCCCTATGGGGAAACTGTGCGCACGCAGTTGATATATTTAGACTGCAAAAAAAAGTAGTTAGAATAATTTGTGATATCGGTTACAGAGACCATTGCAAACCATATTTTATTAAACTGAATATATTAACTGTTCCTTCGCTTTTTATTTTATATCAACTGGTAGAAATCCATAAAAACAAAAACTGTTTTGCAGCCAACTCTAATATCCACGAATATAGCACAAGATCGGCAAACCTTATAAGACCGACTTTTTACCGACTAGATAATAATAAAAAATTCGCCAAGGGTAGATCTTTATAATGTTTTGCCTGATCGAGTAAAAAACCATTCTAACAATAAATTTAAATTTGAAGTAAAACAATTTTTATCTAATAATGCATTTTATGACGTTTCCGAATTTCTTGCAAAAGTACGATATTTTTAAGATTATTGTAAAAATAAAATTGGTGCCTCTTGTAACTGTTTTTCTGTGTTTATTTTATTTTAATATTTTGTTACTCACTTAATGTTTTTTTTATATCTTTTTTTTAGAGATACACTATAGTATTTTTTTTTATATAATTTTTTAGGTTAGTAAAAGACTTAGTATTTTTTTTAGACTTGTTACAATTGTATTTTTACAAAATGTGGTCAATAAAGCTATTCTATTCTATTCTATTCTATTCTTTACTCGGCGCATAGTGGTCTCTGACTCAATTTTTTCAAGTCTTTTGGGATTCTTTAATATTGGTTGCACATCCCCATCCCGAGCAACATATTATGGCGTTTAAATTATCCTCGTATCGCCTTTCAGTCCAGAATTATGAGGTGGCCCCTCAGCTTTACCGTAAAGTCGCAGGGGTCTCGATTTCTCGTTAACGGCTGCAGCCACAAATTTAATTCTTCGGTAACAAACTAGCAACAAACTAGCACCAAATTCTAGCATATGGAATTTGGTGGCCCCTTATAGTGGTCCCCCCAGCTTTACTTACGTCACAAAACTACCATTTGCAACATTTACAATTTGACATTTTTACAGTTCGACCTTTTTGGGTTTTGACATAACTCCGTTTCGATTTATTGTGTTTCGTTAAAAGAGGGCCAAAATTAAAAATTAGACAATGGATTTTAACTGACAAAAGGTCACAGATTAACGATCCCCTCCTCGTGCTCGAACTTCTGAAAATTTAACTATGTTGATGCGCTAAATCCACAATGACAGAGAAATGAATCAAAAATATGTAGGACCCAACCTAAAAATAAAATTATATTAGTGTTTAAAATTATAGCAGCAAAAACCCCCAAAACCCCTCAGACTCCCCAAAACCTACAATTTTTAGGTTTACTTAAAATTTTCTCAAAAAGTAAGCTTCTTAGGGAAAGATATGTAATTACCTTTATTGTAGACAATAAAATTTCCTTTTCAACGATATACAAGTCAGTGGGGTACGACCAAACACAAACTCTCCACCGGCGTCCGTTTATTGAGGTAATGCAAAAAAATTAAAAAAAGAACCATGCATATTACCTGTTTTCCCCAATTTTCTTAAAAATAAGCTCTCTATCAAAAATTGTATTTAGTCAGTTATAGACAATAAAACTTTCTTTTAAATGGTGTATAATAGGGCAGGATTAGGTTTATTTATACAATTTAGGGGCCTCCGTGAATCAATTTTAAAAAAATCACTAAACATACCAATTCTTTTACAAGTTTTATTCAATTTTCTCAAAAACTAAGCTTTTTAGGAAAAAAATTCACTTTATTGTAGGAAATAAAATTCTCTTTTTAACAGTGTATAAGTACAATCAGAGTAACAGCAAACTCTCCAGCGGCGTCCGTTTTTTGAGAAGATGAAAAAAAAATTAAAAAACCACATCTTTGTCACATGTTCTGCTCGATTATCTTAAAAACCAAGCCCTCCATCAAAAATTGTGCCCTAAGTCGATTATAGACAATAAAAAATGCTTTTAAACGCTGTACCAAAAGGTAAGATTTATCTTCAGAATAAAACTTCACAGGCGTCCGTAAATAAAATCAATTTTTACAAATCACCAAAGAAATTAATTTTTTTACAGGTTTTATCTAATTTTCTTACAAACTAAGCACAATCGAAAAAGTGTTTTTAACTTTTTAATAAAATAAATAAAAACATTTTTGTCACATGTTTTACCCGGTTTTCCAAAAAACCAAGCTCTTTATCAAAAAAATGTCTTTAATACTTGATTGTAGACAATAACATTTCCTTTTAAACGCTGTATATAACAAGGTTAGAAAAGTTTAGGTTTTAAAACTTTGGGGACGTCCGTAAATTAAATCAATGTTTAAAAATGACAAAACAAATTAATTTTGGTTTGATTTTTTCTAAAATTCTTAAAATTTAAATCAGTGGCGGTAGTAGGCCATCCCCCCCTTACCCATCTAACCGTATCTACAAAATTATGGCTCAAGATGTGGAGAAAAGGTGAGTAGGAGGGATCACCTTTGCTGCTAGAGCATCTTTTTCAGGTAGGGCGGAGTTTCACCTTTTTTTTTGTGGACTGGGGTTGGGAGGGAGGGTGGGGAGGTACAAGTGTGCAAAGACTATCAATGCAAATGGCGGCTATGGTGTGGTGCTTCATTTGGTAATTTATAAAAATTTATTTTATATACGGACGCCCCTGAAGTTTTAAAAATATAATTAATCTTACCAAGTTATACTACTACTATGTCGGTTTAGAACGTTTTTCTACGTTGTCCGACGCCTGTTCTCCACCTCCTTCGATCCTTCGATCCTGACAATCATCTTCTGTCAGATTTTTTTGACTCATTGATCTTTGGATTGACTGTTGCTATTCTAGTTTAGGACGCCCTCTTTTTCTGCGCCCTATTGGTTGCCATTCTAGGACCTGCTTTGGTAATCTTTTGTCGTTCATCTGTTGTACATGGCCGTACCATATCAGTTGCCTTTTAGTGATGTCATCCTTTATGCTTCCCTCGATTCCCATTCTTTCTTTTATGATCTCATTTCTTATGTGATCTATTCTAGATACTCTCATTGATCTTCTTATTGCATCCATTTCGACAGTTTTCATTTTTGTGTGGTATTTTTCTGTTAGGCGACAAGTGTCTATTCCATACAACAGCGTGCTTTTCACCATTGTTTCATATATGTCAAATTTTACATTCTTTTTTATCTCTCTGCTCCATAAGACAACCCCTTTTTGCTTTTACTTTACCTTTACTTTTACCCCCAACCTTTTTTGCTTTTACTATTCTTTTTTCCAATTCTTTACAGTCTGTTCCTGTCTTATCAAAGGTGACGCCCAAGTATACATACTCATTGCATGGAGATATTGGATTCGTTTCCAATACATAAGTACTGTGTCTTGTCAGCGTTCACTGTTAATCCCCACTTTTGGTATTCTTCTGTTAACTTTCTCATCATATACTCCATGTCTTCTTTATCATTAGCCACAATTACTTGGTCGTCAGGAAACTGTAGTGTGTATATGGTAAATCGGTATTCCCATGCCGTGCACTTTACGTTTCCACTTTTTTAGAGCTACAGTGATATATATTTTTAAAAGAGTAGGAGAGATACAACATCCCTGTCTTAAGCCTTTTGTAACCAGGAATTCTTTTGAAAGTCGAGTTCCAATTTTAATTTAAAATTTTGACCCATTGTATAGTTCTTTTATCGCTTTTATGTATGTCTGACTGATATTAGTTTGCTCTAACACTGTCCATAATTTTTCTACTGGAACGGTATCATATGCTTTTTGTAGGTCCACAAAGGTAACATGAGTCTCTATATTTCTGGCGCTCCTTTTCTGAATTACTTGTTTAAGACAAAAAACATTATCACTACAAGATCTTACCAAGTTATAGATCATTTAAAAGGAAATTTGATTTTCTACAAATCAGCTGTTAAGCATATTTCTTATAAAAAGCTTAGTTTTTTTGGAAAATCGGGTAAAACATGTGACAAAAATGTTTTTTTTTGTTTTATATGACCCTTATATACGAACGTCGCTGGAGAGTTTGTCATTAACCCCCTCATTGACTTGTATATCGGTAAAAAGGGAATTTTATTTTCTACAATAAAGTTTAGAACACATTTTTTCCAGTTGGGCTTAGTTTCTGAGGAAATTGGATAAAACTTGTAAAAAAATTAATTTGTTTGGTGATTTGTAAAAATTCATTTTATTTACGGATGCCTGTAATAGTCCGGAGCCTAAGCCACTTTTGTCTGCATTTTTGCGTACCGTAATGAAACTTGGCACGATTATAATACAACACTATGGTATTATTTTACGAAGTGGTGCTCATCCCGAACCCAGTGCAGAACAAAGATACAGAGTGTTTTATTATTAATTGCATCTATCTCATTAAAATTCTGTATAAAATTTAAATGTAAAGCTAGAGCAATGAAACTTGGCACGGATTATAAGGACATATACGTTTTTATTTTTAGCGATAAAAAATTATAATGTTTCATTTTCTTCCAAGAAATAAAAAATAATATGTTTTTTTTGAAAAAGGTATGTGGATTTCTTAGACCTACCGATATTTTCAAAAAATATTTACCAAATAAAAGATACTTAGCTCTTATTTATATTTTACGAAAAGAAAATGAAAATTTTGTTGAACTGTTAAAAATACATGCTGTTTTTAAAAATAAGTTACATTTTTATAATCAATTTAAGTAGTTGTTTTTATGACGACGTTACAAATCACTATGGAAAACTCAAAGACAGTACGTGACAACAATGTTGTGTTAAAAAGTAACTAGACAATAAAGTTTTTTCGTAATTTTGTATTTTAGTGCTGAAAATTCAAATGACTCTAGGTGTGTCAAATAAACATCTTATTGATCTGATCATATATTCTCCTTTATAAACCATTTATCGTGCTCCATTTTTGTGATAAGCGCTACATCATTACCTTTTTCTGAATGTATATACTGTGCGACGAAAACTTTGCTGTCATTTTTACTGTTTTTTACATTATTTATTTTAGCTACTGCGTTAATAAGAATTTTGCAATGAAACTTGGCATAATTTGTCGGCTTATTACAGGCTATGATACAAATATTAATGTCTGTGTAATTTTGTAATATGCTGAAAGATACAAGGTGATATTAAAAAAATCATGTAAAAAGTAGTAGTCTCAAACTTTGGGTCATACCAGTTATGCAGCTTAAGATACTTTCTGAATTTTACAAATTTTTAAAACTAGAAGAACTTCTTTCTCACATGGTGTAGATTGTTTAATTTAGCTTTGTAATTGTAAGAATATCCAGGGTGTTTCTTTTGTCAATATGTAATTTTTTTAATACGTAAAACATTATTTCCAGCACTTATTAAATTATAAAATATACAGTAGAGAGTTAGTAGCTGTTAGTTAGAGACTTTAAAACATACAGGGTATTCGAATTAAAGTCGGTAATATTGTTAACTTTATTATTATCAAAAAGGTCGGTTAAGTTATTTGGCAAAATGGTAATAATTTTTCCGCACTAAATTGGTGGACCAAGAATAAAATTGAACGACGCGTAGGTGAGTTATATTAAAAAAAATATTTTTAAAAGATACACATAGTATACAGTACCAGCAATCGAAATTTTTTTTATATATAAATAAAAGCTGTCTTATAACTTTCCCTTTTTAAGTAAAAAGTTATTAATGAAAAATACAGGAACTTTAATTTTATACATAATATTTTTTACATAATGTGCATTATCATTATTTCTCAAATATCTATTTAATTATCACTTCCGACAACCAATCTCAAACAGGATGCAATTATGTAATTTTATTAAAAGTGTATGCTTTAGTGCCCAAGAAATGGCAGATTATGTTAAAAATTCATTCAATTAAACTTGATTCCACTTTCACTTAAGTTATCAATTTTTATTAAGGCTTGGTCAGGTATTTTTAATAATTCCTGGCGTAAAACCCGCGAATAGTTGGTGGCTCTTCTCGGGTAAAACCAGATTAAGGTATCAGTTTTGACATATTATGTGAACAGTTTGACGTATTGACTCAAATAATATTTATTTTGGTTTAGAATACTAAATTACCTAGAAATCGATACCCCACACGACCACTTTAGACAAAATAAGATTTGAACAATTTAGCCTCCTCCAATTTAATTTTCTACTATACATTGTAAAATATTTTTTTTCCCAAAAAGCTGTTGGGTTTTGAGAAAATTGATGTAATTTACAGACGACCCTAAATTGTTATAAATAAATAAAATCATATCTTGTTATACACAGATCGTTAATCTGTGACCTTTTGTCAGCTAGAATCCATTGTCAAACTGCGGTCCTTATATTTTGCATACTTAACTACCTACAGCGCCTGCACTATATCATTATTTAAGTATAATCATTTTAAGAGGTGTAGATGATGGTATAATAGAATTATTATAATCATCTGGAGTTTGTCACGCGCAATTTTGTTACAGACTCTAAAAGTATATAATACCATAAACATGCTAGTATGTATTAGTATAGATCTAATACCCAATTTACAAATAAGCTCTTTTTTAATCTAGTTGTGTTTTTCAGGTATATTTGTTAAAGCTCTTTTTGGTAAAGTATTTGAAATTAATAAAACGTCATATTGTAGTAAGTTTTTTCAATTTAGCGCTTTTGTTGAATAATATTTTGGTCACATGACTTTTGTTATCACGTGATATGAAGAACTGCTGCAAAGAGGGCGCTTTCAGCAAACTATGCCTATCACCTGGTCAGTTCGGTCAAAGAAACCAATTTGGTTGAAACTTATTCCTTTCTGTGCAAACCTCGGTCTCTCTCCTCCAAGATGTCTAAGTGATAACACGTATGTATGTGCTTTTAAGAATTTTTAAAATATAAGTTTATCCCATTAACTAACAATATAAGTGTTACACTTGTTTTTTCTTTTTCTGAAAAAAAAAACTTGCACAAATACGGAACTTTTCTTATGGATGAAATTTTGTAATGAAAAGGTCGAAAGATTTGATGTTTATATTATTTGTGTTGGATTCTTATAGTTTCTTGATACTGGCCAAGCGCAGATTTGAGGGGGATAACGTGGTAATTACCCCCTCGTCGAAAACAAAGTATGCACTTTTTGTTAACAATTAAAAGGAAAACTGGATAATTACCCCCTTAAAAAATAAATTATATTACGAATAATTTTGTCGTCGCCTATTACCTGATACCTAGATTTTGCCCCAGATTTACGCTTCATACTGGCAAAAATAAAAACATGCACAAAATGTCTTTGCCACAGTGAAAATTATTCGATCTACACTTTGCTTTGCTTCTTTTCTCTTGTCCCCTTGGTCGTGGAAAAGTTTCGGCTTGCGCAATATTATGAAGAAAATAACCAGATTTAAAAAACTTCTTATTGTAACTTACTTTGTTTGTAGTTGGTGGCTCTTTATTATCATTGTTTTGTTCTCTCTCTTTTAATAGTTCTTTATTATTAATTTCTTGCAAAATATCTTTAAGACTATTGGAGTTTTCAGGCTTTTTGTAATACACGCAACAATACCCGGCAACTTTGTCGTTATCAAAAGTTTTTATTTTACATTGATGATTTGTACTTGCGTCAGAATTTAAAAATATTGTTGTTAAAATTACAAAAACACAACTTTTACTACACATCTTAGGATCATTCGACAAAATTTGGCTTGGGCTGTTTCTTGTTTAATTTTTAATTAACCGACTTGAATCCAAGCGCACAAGATTTTATAAAGAAACAAAAACAATGAAACAGATTTTAAATTGTTATTTGCTATAGGTATTTAAATATTTACAAAAAACTTCCAAAGATTTTTACTTTTCTCAGTAAATATTGACTGGAAGGACATTCTGAATAAAAGTGGAAATAATAAATTTATGAGTATATTATAATGGGAGTATTCTGGGGAACAATAGTGGGCAACATAAAAAATTATGGAAGCGGTATGTTCTTAAATGAGAAGCCAGTAAAACCATTGCGTTTTATTACACGCTTTCGTGTTATATTAAATAAGCTTTTAAAAATGTAATCTTTATTTATTGGACAAGTGCAAGTTTAATAATGGAAAGGCACAACGCGGAGCGAAAAAACATATTTTTATGCAGATAAAAAAACAAAATAAACTTGATTGACGCTCACGTGTCTGATGGCGGGTAAAAAGGCAATCAGCGTTGATCTGGCCTGAAAGGCAGAAGAGCTGTCGTAGGTCAAGGGTGGTTTGTTTCTTTTTATTTGTAATCGATCTTTTCATTGATCGATAAGTATAGCAGTTTATTTTCGCCTGCTCTTGTTCTAGTTACTTTCGTATCTCGGTAGATGGCGCTTCTTGCGAAAGTTGTCAAAACAAAACCGTCGCAAGGGTGTCACATCGACCAAGCAGTGTTCTGAGGAGCCCATAAGGACGAAACAGTTAACTGTCAAAACTTATTAGGTGTCGATTAGATCTTGGACCCCCTTAAGGTTAAGCTACTCACGGAAAAATATGAGAGAAACAAAAACTCCGTTTTACCTGATTAGCGACGAAACTTGTTTGATTAATACTTATCTAACTAACATTTATAGTAGTTGCGTGTACGCTCCAAAGACTTTGCTACTATCTTATGCTGGAAATGTGGTAATCCCAACAAAAATTCGGCACTTTTTAGTTCTGTCCACTATCTTGTATCACGAAAAATTAGAGCTTTCGTAAAAACGACCCTCTAAACTACTTATTAGGATTGTTACTTGATAGTGTATTCTGAAAGTCTTCCCTACCACGATAGGACGTTGTCAAAGTTTTACTTTCTTTTTAGTCGCTATTTCGAAGTCGTCGTGATTTTTTTATGTTACTTAATTATATTTATTCATTGAAGTCGCAAACAAGTGTATCCGAAAACTACATTATAATTTAATTTTTACTACAAAAGTTTGTGTCATCATAGTAACATCTGATGTAATAATGTAGAGAAAATAGCTTTTTGGAACAACTGGAAAGCCGTAGATACTTTGACTTTTTTTTAGTGTCGATCTTTTAAAGTAGACATTACTTCCTGTTTCTACTTTGGAAACGTAGACTTTTTGCAGTCGCATCTTGGTCGTGCTTTTAAAAATAAGAAGTAGTTTTTTATGGATTTCCAACCGATCTGGAAACGTTCATCCTCTACTTTTAAATGTTTCCTAATAACATATAGTATGGAAAATACAACAAACAATAACAAAATACAACTTAACAAAATAATGCAAGGTTTTACTCAAAACCGTAAATAACAATTCCAAACCAGGTATGAAAATTTAAAACTAAAAAACTAAAAATCATATAAACAAAAGTTTTCTTTGCCTCCGCCGTGACTCGAACCAGGAACCTTTGGATATGTACGCCAATTGATAGAGCGTTGGCGTATACAGCCAAAGGTTCCTGGTTGGAGTCCCGGTCGAGGCACTTAATTTTGTTAAATAATTTTTCGTTCTTTAATTTCACCTCTGGCTTCTTTTAGCTCCTTGATAAAACTCTAGAATAGAGACCTTGCTTGATCAGTTTCTAGTTAAATAAATCACAATATTTATTTTGGTTTTTAATACAATAAATGTATAAGTTTTCGTGATACAATACTTGCATTGGTTTTTGTAAGGTATTCTCCCCGGTAAGTGGCGCCCCCGAAAGTACAAAATGTAAACTAAAATATGTAATCAAACCTATAATAAGAGGCAATAATACAGATTCATAGTGGCCTGACGAACTTAAAAAATATAAATAATAATTCTTCCTTACAGTTAATATACAACACAGCAAAAAATAATTTTGTTCCTACAAATTATTTTAGAATTTAACAAACCTAAAAAAAGAATATTTTGGCAATACTAAAATGGGTATTTACCTAATCAATATTTAATTAAATAATAAACAAAGTAGGTATTTAGCTAATAAATAACTATTAAGTTTAAAAAGAAGTTTGGTGCTTTAGATTGTAATTACATCGTGTAACAAATTATTTCTAATTGCCCTTTTGAACGCAGATATACTATTGAGACATTTATATGAAAAAGGAATTCGGTTGTAAATTTTTGCTATTGAGGTAGATAAGACTTTATGATATGACTAGGTTTTGTGTCGTGGTATTGAAATAATCTTTTTATGTCGTGTATTCCGATCATGGATATTGTGCCTAATGAAATTTTCTTGTACAAATACTTTGGTAATTTGAAGTAAATTATTTTGTGCAAAAATACTGCGGAATGAAGAAAGCGTCTCTGTTTCATGTTTAGCCAGCCCAAGTCATGAAGTGGTTCAGAGATGTGATCCCCTCTCTTAAGACCACATATCATTCTTACACAAGAATTTTGAAGGAGTTGGTGTCTTCTTGCTTCCGACTGGCGGATGTTTCGGTCATATATGACATCTCCGTAGTGCAGGTGTGACAGAACCAAGGAGTTACAGAGGATGATTTTAATACGCTTATTTAAAAACCCCCTTTAACTATAGATAAGTTTTAAATTTGAAAATCCCCGCCGAATTAACATAGATACATGTTATTCATAGTGTAGCATAAATCCTAGATTTTTAACTCTATTGGTTAGTTCAAGCTTCTGATTGTTAACAAAAATTTTAATTTTGTTATGACACTTATTTCGGCTTAGCTTTCTGCCAAACAACATAACTTGAGACTTGCTAGGATTAATGTCCAGACAATATTTTAATGAAGTGCTTACCAGGCTATTAAGATCATAGTTTATCTACTCGCAGCTCTAATCCAGGTTACTCTTTGTAAAAGATTTGTAGAGCTGACTATCATCTGCAAAATTGTGTAAATTTGTGAATTTTAAACATTTTGGAAATTGAGAGGTGTACAAAGTAAAAAAGACAGGTCCCAGGACGGATCCTTGAGCTACGCCAGATATAAGATTTTTAAAACTAGAACTGAGCTGTCCAACCCAAGTAGACTGACTCCTTCCACAAAGGTAACTTTTGACAAGATCAACTTAGAGAAACCAATATAATTTAACAACGCTAGGAAAATGGTGTGGTCGATCCTGTCAAACGCCTTCGAGTGATCAATCATAACCAGCGCTGTGAGCTTGTTGTCATCAGTTGCTTTTT
Organism: Aspidapion aeneum; assembly: GCA_963576565.1. Lineage (NCBI taxonomy): Eukaryota > Metazoa > Arthropoda > Insecta > Coleoptera > Brentidae > Aspidapion > Aspidapion aeneum. Next base: position 71,289,210 of record OY755044.1, read on the forward strand.
GTATATCATCAGTGATCTTTGCGATAGCGGTTGTGCAGCTTTGATGTTTACTGAAGCCTGACTGGCATTTGGGAAGAATATTATTTTGATCTACAAATTTAGGGATTTGTTTTTCTAAAATTTTTTCAAAGACCTTGGATATCGCACAGAGAATACAAACTGGGTGCAAGTCTTCAAACATTTCTGGACTAGCATTTTTTGGTACAGGGATAATACTAGATTTTTTCCATGTGTTTGGATAAACATTGAACGTTATACAAAAATTAAAAATATGTTTTAAAACAGGAAGGATATGCGGACAGGATCTCAACAACATCTCGACGCTTATTTGGTCGACACCTACTGCCTTCGATTGAATAGACATTAACATTTTATTTATCTCGGTATTCGTTGTTGAAGAAAATTTAAACTGTTGCAAATCGTCACGGAATTTACTGAAAAAATTATCAATTAAATGTTGGTCGGGTATATTTTGTGCCGTAGATATGTTTATGAAAAAATTGTTAATATCTTCAGGGCGGCTTAAATTTTCTGGTATGACAGGTTTTTGTTTAGAATAAACATCTAGTTTCTTGAGATCTTGCCACAGTTTTTTATATTTGTAGCCGCGCATTTGTACTCTAGATACGCCTTTTTTCCCCGCTTTATCGCATAATTGACTTGGTTTTTAAGATTCTTATAAAAAATTAATGTTGCTTGATTATTGTTACGTTTGTATCTAAGTAGGGCCCTATCTCTTTGTGTAGTTAAGAGTTTAATGTTGTCTGTTAGCCATGGCGCAGCGGGTTTGGTTATTTTTATACTTTTTGTGGGTGTATGGCTTTGAAATAAATCTATTATTATTGTATTAAAAATTAAAAGCTTTTGATGTCGGTGGTCAGGTAAATAGATGAAAAATCGAGGTTTTCTAAATCCGTGTTAAATAACGTCTGGCTGAAATGTCTGAAATCACGGAAAGTATATATAAATGGCGCGATTTTTGGCTTTTTTATACCTATATTTCAATGGACTAAGCAATGGTCTGCAACTTTTGATTTTTGAACACCTGACGACTTAATAGATAAGTTGTTAGAACACGCAACTATATTAAGGAGTTTTTTTGACGTGCTTGTTATTCGTCTTGGTTCACTGATAATTGGCGTCATATCAAAACTTGTAAAGATGTTTGTAATTTTTTTAGTGCCACAAAGAGAAAGGTTTAGTTGGTCTATATTTATGTCTCCCAAACATATCATGCCAGAACTCTGGGTCCCCACAATACTGAGTGACTCTTCAAAAGATTCTATGAATTTGTTTTCTTGTGAGTTAGGAGGTCTATACCAAGTTCCAATAGCAATGTTTTCACCTGAAATCTTTAATAATAACCAGAGTTGTTCACTATTTCGAGACTCAGGAAAATGTAGGCGTTTTACTGATAAGTTATTTTTAACATAAACCGCTATGCCCCCACCCCAAGTCTCAGTAATTCTGTCACACCTAAACAGTCGGTACCCAGGTAGGGCAATGATATTAGAATCAATTTGCTGGCTAAGCCAAGATTCAGATACAGTGATCACGTCAAATTTATTGTAAACTTCAAGCTTAAATCTAATAAAGTTACGAACCAGAGATCCAGCATTAATATGACATATTTTAAGAGCCATTGTATTCTGCAAGAGGAATAGATTTTTTTGAGTACCGATATAGAAACAGTTAATGGCAAATGATAAAAATTATTAATATATATTAAGTAATTAAACCCTAAAGCACCTTAGACTAGTGTTTAAATAGAATGTAAATATTATAAAAAGTACACCACAAAAAATAGAATATACATATATATATATATATATATATATATATATATATATATATATACCTTATTAAAAAAGTTTATTTAACTGTAATGACGAAAAAATTGTTCAATTTAGAGTTTTTAATTTATCTACTCTGAAAAAATAAATAAATAACAAAAAATCTTTAATATTTCTTCTTCTTGTTGGCTCTGGTTTTTCTTTTTTCCGGGGTGGGAGTCTTCTGTTTCCTTTTGTTGATCCCTGCAGTGTTCAAGCTAGTAGAACTTGAACTTGTGATGTTACCAAGTAGGCAGGGTGGAAGTTTAGATTTAGCCTTCGTCTTCTTCTTTATCCGACTCTTCAGATTCACTGCTGTCTTCTCCCGAGCTAGACTCAGAGGAATTCTCAAGCTCTTGCACTGTGAATTTTTTTTGTTTATTTCAAGCTTTAAGCCCTTAATCTTTGCTTATTTACCCTGTTCGCGTGCCTTGTTTAGCTGCTTTTTTAGAGTTTTTAAATCACTCCTATCTTCCTCACACAAATCGTTGGCTATTCCGTAACCAAGTTGCTTTAAGGTTTTTAGCTTTTCTGTATCTCGGAACAGTTCCGCGTTTTTTAAACACACACAATGAGGGTTCAATATTATTTATATAGCTTGTCGTAAATTGTGTTGAAAATAACTCATTCAGTTTCGATATTGTATTTAAAACAAAAGTTTTTGAATTTTCCTCTTGATTTTCTCTCTTGGGTCGAAAAAATAATATATTATTTTTCCTAATCTTTCTTTCGACTAAAATATGTTTAAGTGTTATTTTCTTTAGCTTCGAGTTAGATTTCCTAATATCTTCCCTCAGACTATCTTCACTGCTCCGTATGTGGCCAATAAGAGCGGCTGTTTTATCTTTATTTTTCATTATTTGCGATGTTTTGGTGGTCTAATTTTGGATATCGCGATACACTCCGTACTGCAGCGTAGGTGGTACTAATTTGTATAGCCAGCTGATTTCGGCGACACGCTGTCTGATCAGTCGGTACGGTGGAATATCGATGCATATAAATATTGTTCTTTTCTTATCAATAACAAGGTGCCTTGTTCAATTTTAACTAATTAATATCTGCTTCTTGTAACGTAGCTATAAGATATAGTGGCCTACCTTTTAGTCTAGTGGATAGCTAATGTTCTCACAAACGTTTTGATATGAAATTTATGTTTTAATAATCACTGTAAACTAATAAGAATCACATTTAAGTTAACAGAGAATCGAAACACTCCTTTTACTTAAGATGCGCATCACCATTTTTGTTAAGTAATGTAAAATTAATGTAAAACTTTACACAGTTTTCCTTCACTTTCTTGCCATACCATCCGAGTTATTACAAGCATACACGTACTGTTCTAGCTTTTTCTTTAATAAGTTTTTGCAACCACCACATCCAACATTCTTTAGTAGGGTTTTCACAAATTACTGACTATAAAATCGTGGTTATACTTAGGACATTCTGGTGAAATGCGTTTAATGCCAGAACATAATTTTTATGATACCTACACATATGATGAGGAAGCTGGCTACTTAAAAAAACAACACCGCTCAATATTCTTTAACAAACAAAGCATGTGTTTCAGAAACTGAAGCGCAAAGATGCCTTATTTGCATTTTTTCTTTGGGTTTTCCTTCCTCACGAACTGTTACAAAATCTTTTGCTTGCAGTTAACTAGCGACTACGATTTTGACTATCCACATAAAATTACCTTTAATTTGATGCCCCACAACCCAAGATATGCTTCGAAAAGCGAATTTTTTCCCTGACATTCGTGTGAATAAACCTCTATATCTCCGAAACTACTGAACCGATTTTTATCAAATAGGCAGACTCTCCAAAAGATGCACTCTCATATAATAGAAACCGCATTGAAATCGGTTCACTGCTTAGGGATATACGCGCGGACAGATAGGCAGACAGACTCACAGACAAACACACAGACAAAGGGGTCAAACTTATAACCCAATTTTTTTTCGCATTCCCGTTGGGGGTTAAAAATAAATGCAGAATACCAACATGTCACATTTATATTGGTCCATTGGTTCGTAAGGATTTTTAAAATTCCAGATATTTAAGAAAAACATGTTTTTTTTTAATTTTATCACTCTGTAACTTAAAAGTTAAGACGTTTGAAACATATGTTCATATGATTTTTTTTTCTTAAAATAAGCTCAGGAGTCACTCCCTTAAAAATGAGCATATCATAAAAGAACACCCTGTATATAACTAACTATATACTTTTGGCCTCAACATTCAAAATTTAACCGGACTCAATTTTTCTGACCTATGAAGCACAACCCACACAACACCTGACGCTGTCCATGAATCGGCGCAGCTGCCTTGCACCTTGAAAAAACTGAGCTCGGTTAAAAATGTCACAATTATTTATCTTTTGTGGTTTCGGGGTCAACTATATTATTATCTAATACATGTATTGGTAAAAAGCTAGCTTAACCTGACCTATCACTGTATAACCTCTTTTTGTAGGAGGCAAAGTGACCTTAACGATAACTACGGTTTTGCCTTTTTTTTTGAATACCAGTTTCACTAAAATTTTTGTTCCGAGAACCACGATTTTAAAAGTGACCTTGCCTGAATCTCTTTAATTACCGGTTTGGCTTTGATTTAATTTTAAAAGTGCAGGTTTTCATACTTTAGTCGGTGGTTTAAAATTCGTATTACTATTTTTATACAATGTTTAATTACTTAATACTTGGTGAGTCAGTCTGGCTTCTTATATCATTTACAGGATGGCACTTGCTACTACTAGGTACTATGTCCAACTCAGTATATTATAGAGATGGGCGATATATCGATCACTGCGATTCAGTCACAGTATGAAACAAAAATCACTGGCGCTACCGGTTATCGAAACCTCAGAGTGGCTGTTCTGTGTCGAAACTTTGCACAAGCAGTTATTCAGTGATTGGTAAATATTATTACCTGGATCTGCGGAACGTCGCGTATCACACGGGTGTGAAGATGGCAGATTAAGCTAGCAGATTTTTTCAGCCAATGTCGCCCGAACGCCTGGTTTACACTATACACTGCACAACAAAATTTTTGTAATTTGATGCTCAGCAGATTTTACTGGCAGATAAATCGGTTTGAAGATTTTTTTATGGAAAAAATAATATTTAATATTTTTGTTGTTTTTAAAGCTCTCAAACTTTTTAAAACTGAAAAAAGCCGTACCGAACCTACTTATAAAGCTCTTAAGATCCTACTAACACAAAACCCTCAAAACTCTACGGTTCTTTAGTATATGGCCTCAAGTTCCAGTATAACTACACAGCAGATTATATCTGCTAAATCTCCTCTTCCAAAACTTGACGTTGTCCCACCACAGGCTATAGGCAGAATTTGCCTACTCATAAGGCTCTTAAAATCGTACTAACTCAAAACCCTCAAAAACCCTAATTTCTTTTAAAAAAAGTCATAAAATAATACTAACTCAAAACCCTCAAAAACCCTACAATTCTTTTAAAAAAAGGCATATATTCTCAGTATACCCACCCTGCAGATTTTATCTGCTATGTCTACTGCTCCAAAACTTGACGTTCTCCCAACTCAAGCTCTACGCAGACTTTTCCTACTCATGAGGCTCTTTAAATTCTACTAACTCAAAATCCTCATGAGCTTTATAAGTCGGCAAATTCTACGTAGAGCCTGTGGTGGGACAACGTCAAGTTTCGGAGCAGGCAGGAGACATAGCAGATAAAATCTGCTGGGTGGGTACACTGATACTTAAGGCCCTATTCTAAAGAATCGTAGGGTTTTTGAGGATTTTGAGTGAGTAGGATTTAAAGAGCCTCATGAGAATGAAAAGCGTTCCTAGAGCTTGAGGTGGGACAACGTCAAGTTTCGGAGCAGTAGACAGAGCAGATCTGCTGGGTTCATAAGGCCCTATTCTTAAGAATCGTAGGGTTTTTGAGGATTTTAAGTTAGTAGGATTTATACAGTGATACTAAGTCTAGAACATGACAGCGTAAAAAACCTATACAAAAAGAGACTGAACGAAAAACTTAATACAAGTTCAGGTGAAACCCCAGATGAGGAATACGAATGTATTACATTAAGCATCCACCAAGCTGCAAAATAAGCACTAGGATTAGTGGAAGAAACTTCTAAAAGAAGATGATAATAAGATGCTGAGATGAAAAGAGAAATAGAGGAAAAAAGGAAATTATATCACACCTACTTATCCCAAAAGACAGATAGAAGCAGACAAGAATACAAAATCGCGCAATCAAAAGTGCCAGAAAATAGATTCTTACTTAGGAGGTAGGAGAAGTACCGAAAGCTGGAAAACTATAAGATCGATTAAAAAAAAAACATGCAGAGATATCATTTCACCAATACCAGACAAAGAATGGGATGAGCATTTTAAAAAACTTTTAACTGAAGATAGAGCAGAATTCAAGGAAGACGCAAGAAACGCAAGAGAAAATATAATTAGAACGATGGGATTTCCAGTACCCCTCACATTCTCTGAGGTCAAAAACGTGTGCACAACCTTAAAAAGCGGTAAATCTGCCGGACCCGGAAATATCCCAGCCGAACTTATTAAATATGGCACTGAAGAACTGTTTTGGAGATTACGGAATCTTTTCCAAAAATATTTAAATGGAACTATATATATCCATAATACACAAAAAAGGTAGGAAATATATATGTGACAATTATAGAGGTATAGTGTGACTAGTACGCTAAGCAGAATATACGTAAAATAATAAGAAATAAAGTGGAGAGCGAATATAAAGACATCGGGGCAGAAGAACAAGCTGGTTTCAGGGCGGGTAGATCGACTTCAGATCATCTCTTTTGTATAACCCAAGTTATTGAAAAGAAAATGGCATACGGGCAAGAGCTGCATCTGCTTTACGTCGATTTGCAGAAGGCATATGATAGTATACCACTAAATCTACTTTGGAAAGCGTTGGAAAACACAAACATAAGCGTACAACTAATTAAGGACATCAAAGAGTTATACCGCAATAGTAAGGCAAAAGTTAAAATAAAAGCAAAACTAACCAAAGGCTTTTAAGTAAATAAAGGTCTTAAACAAGGTTGCTGTATCTCGCCTACGCTCTTCAAGATACACTTGGAACAAGTCCTTAAAGTATGGAAGAGAAAATGCCAAAACATGGGAATTCCGTTGGAAAAAACCACCTTGTATACTTTATGTTTCGCCGATGATCAGATAGTAGTGGCTCAGGATTATGACGACCTCGAATAAATGACACGAAAACTAATAGAAGAGTACAATAAGTGGGGACTAGAGGTTAATCTCAATAAGACAGAGTATATGTGTATCGGTGGAATGAAACAGGATCTAATCTTAAATACCGGGCAGCGAATTCAGTCCTGTGATGAGTATAAATACTTAGGTTTAAAAATAACAGCTGACGGAACACTAGACAAAGCTATAAAAGATCGAAACGTACAAGGAAGAAAAGCAATAACTTTATTAAATGGAATAATTTGGGACCAAAGTATATCAAAACATAACAAAAAGCTTATATATAACACCACTGTAAAAAGTATTATTACATACGGCACAGAAGTATGGCCAATCAAGGATAGAACAGAAAAAATGCTTTCCGCTACGAAGATGGACTATTGGAGAAGAGCAGCAGGGAAATCAAAAAGAGAAAGAGTTACAAATCAAAGAATAAGAGAAATTATGACAGTGGGTGAACGTACTTTAGTGGATGATATAAGAACAAAACAACTGGTGTGGTACGGACATGTACAAAGAATGAATGATGAAAGACTACCTAAACAAATACTACAATGGAAACCAACTGGCCGAAAAAAACGAGGACGGCCAAGGAGAAGCTGGGGAGAAGGAATAGATAGTGAAATAAGAATAAGAGGCCTAGATGATGAATTATGGGCAAACAGAAACGAGTGGAGATTGGGTATCGGAAGACGTAGAACATTGTGAAACCGATAAATATATATATATATATATATATATATATATATATATATATATAGGATTTAAAGACCCTTATGAGTAGGAAAAGTCTGCGTAGAGCTTAAGGTGGGACAACGTCAAGTTTCGGAGCAGGAGACATAGCAGATAAAATCTGCTAGGTGGGTATACTGAGATTTTAGGACTTTTTTAAAAAGAATTGTAGGGTTTTTGAGGGTTTTGAGTTAGTACGATTTAAGAGCTTTATGAGTAGGCAAATTCTACGTAGAGCCTGTAGTGGGACAACGTCAAGTTTCGGAGCAGGAGACATAGAAGATAAAATCTTCTGGGTGGGTATACTGATACTTAAGGTCCTATTCTAAAGAATCGTAGGGTTTTTGAGGATTTTGAGTGAGTAGGATTTAAAGAACCTCATGAGAAGGAAAAGCATGCGGAGAGCTTGAGGTGGGACAACGTCAAGTTTCGGAGCAGGAGACATAGCAGATAAAATCTGCTGGGTGGGTATACTGAGATTTTAGGACTTTTTTTAAAAGAATTGTAGGGTTTTTGAGGGTTTTGAGTTAGTACGATTTAAGAGCTTTATGAGTAGGCAAATTCTACGTAGAGCCTGTAGTGGGACAACGTCAAGTTTCGGAGCAGGAGACATAGCAGATAAAATCTGCTGGGTGGGTATACTGATACTGAAGGCCCTATTCTTAAGAATCGTAGGGTTTTTGAGGATTTTCAGTTAGTAGGATTTAAAGACCCTTATGAGTAGGAAAAGTCTACGTAGAGGTTGAGGTGGGACAACGTCAAGTTTAGGAGCAGTAGACATAGCAGATAAAATCTGCTGGGTGGGTATACTGAGATTTTAGGCCTTTTTTTAAAGAATTGTAGGGTTTTTGAGGGTTTTATGAGTAGGCAAATTCTACGTAGAGCCTGTGGTGGGACAACGTCAAGTTTCGGAGCAGGAGACATAGCAGATAAAATCTGCTGGATGGGTATACTGATACTTAGTGCCCCATTCTAAAGAGTCGTAGGATTTTTGAGGATTTTGAGTTAGTAGGATTTAAAGACCTTTATGAGTAGGAAAAGTCTGCGTAGAGCTTGAGGTGGGACAACGTCAAGTTTCGGAGCAGGAGACATAGCAGATAAAATCTGCTGTGTAGTTATACTGGAACTTAAGGCCATATCCTAAAGAACCGTGGAGTTTTGAGGGTTTTGAGTTAGTAGGATCTTAACAGCTTTATAAGTAGGTTCGGTTCGGCTCGGTTCAGTTTTAAAAAGTTTAAGAGCTTTAAAAACAACAAAAATATTAAATATTATTTATTCCATAAAAAAATCTGCTATCTTCACACCGATTTATCTGCCAGAAAAATCTGCTGAGCATCAAATTACAAAAATTTTGTTATGCAGTGTATAGTGTAAATTACGCGTTCGGGCGACATCGGCTGAAAAATCTGCTAGCTTAATCTGCCAACTTCACACCGGTGGTTTTTCTCGAAAACTGATGACGTTTTTAGCTCACGCATATACTATACTATAGTAGTGTGAGCTATGATGATCATAATTTTTTCGAGAAAAAAAAAAGTTGCTCCGATTTCAAAAATTTTTATATATCTTTGCGTTTCAGATGATTTTGAAACTTTTTTGTTGCGCCGTCTGCCTGTAACGACCAACGCGCATAACTCAAAAACCGCTTGCCCGATTTCAATGAAATTTGGTTCCTAGGCTGGGTCTTGGGTTGAGATCGTCCCATTTAAAAATGAACAAAATCCACCGAACACAAGCCAAATAAAAGGGTGGGGGTAGATTTTAAAAATTAGAGTTTACGTAAAAATATGGCGTGTGTGATATCAAACGAAAGGTAATTGAGTCCGGAGTTAAACAAAATATATTTTAGTTTTTGTTTTTTTAAGGGTGGGGGTAGATTTCTAAAATTTGAGTTTAAGTCAAAACATGGCTTGTGTGGTATCAAACGAAAGGTAATTTAGTCTGGGGTTGAATAAAATTTATTTTAGTTTTTAGTTATATCAGCTCACACGTACGCTATAACTATAGTAGATACCTAGTGTGAGCTTAGGGGCCCATATATTGGCAGAGTATTTTTTTAAGTGAAGATAGGAAAAATATGCAAATTCATTCGTTATATACTATAAAATTAAGAAAAAAAGCGTAACATTTTAAAACAATATATATTTCTTATTTAATTTTTTATCACTCTTTAGGTATGTAACTTATTTTAAAATGTTAATACTTTATAATATTGGGCTTGATCCTCACTTGTACAAAACACCATATACTTAAATTTAGTTTTTATTTTCTTAAAGTTAAACAACTTTAAGTTAGGATTATACCAAAAGTCAATAATAGCCGGACTGCCAATATGATTTTAAATTTAATAGTAATCTATTAAAATTTAATATGAATATATTAACATTGAATAGGAATCCATCACCCGTTAATATGAATCTATTAGCCGTTAATATGAATCTATTAACACTTAAAAGGAACCTATTAGCCACTAATAGGAATATATTAACAGTCAGTGGGAATATATTAACTGTTAATATAAATCTATTAAATGTTAGTAGGAGTTTAGTAACTGTTAATATGAATCTATTAACCGTTAATTGGAACATATTAACCATTAACATGGATCTATTAATGCTTAACAGGGATATATTAACTGTTAATATGAATATATTAACTGTTATCAGGAATATATTAATGGATGATATAAATTTATTAAATGTTAACATGAATATATTAACCATTAATATGAATATATTAAGATTTACTATGAATCTATTACCAGTTAATATGAGTTTATTAGCAGTTAATAGGAATCTAATAACTGTTAACACAAATCTATTAACCATTAATATGGATATATTAACCCTTAATGGGAATCTATTAACATTTAATACGAATCCATTAGCCGTTAGTGTGAATATAGTAACAGTTGATCGGTATCTATTAATCGTTAATATGAATCTATTATCCGGTAATATGAATATGTTAGCCGTTAATATAAATCCGTTAACCTCTAATATGAATCTATTAGGCCTTAACGTGAATCTATCAACCTTTAATAACAATCTGTTAACCCTTAATTTAATTTTTGGAACAGGAGATATAGCAGATATAATCTGCTGTGTAGTTATACTGGAACTTGAGGCCATATCCTAAAATACCGTAGAGTTTTGAGGGTTTTGAGTTAGTAGGATCTTAAGAGATTTATAAGTAGGTTCGGTTCGGCTCGGTTCAGTTTTAAAAAGTTTGAGCGCTTTAAAAACAACAAAAATATTAAATAATTTTTTCATAAAAAAAATTGCTATCTTCACACCGATTTATCTACCAGTAAAATCTGCTGAGCATCAAATAAATTTTGTTGTGTAGTGTATAGTGTAAATTACGCGTTCGGGCGACATCGGCTGAAAAAATCTGCTAGCTTAATCTGCCATCTTCACACCGGTGGTTTTTCTCGAAAACTGAAGTTTTTTTTTAAGTGAAGATAGGAAAACTATGCAAATTCATTCGTTATATACTATAAAATTAAGAAAAAACGCGTAACATTTTAAAACAATATATATTTCTTATTTAATTTTTTATCACTCTTTAGGTATGTAACTTGTTTTAAAATGTTAATACTTTATAATATTGAGCTTGATCCTCACTTGTACATATATGTACAAAACACCATATACTTAAATTTAGTTTTTCTTTCCTTAAAGTTAAACAACTTTAAGTAAAGAATATACCAAAAGTCAATAATAGCCGGACTGCCAATATGATTTTAAATTTAATAGGAATCTATTAAAATTTAATATGAATATATTAACAGTTAATAGGAACATATTAATCACTAATAGGAATATATTAACAGTCAATAGGAATCTATTAACTGTTAATATGAATCTATTAAATGTTAGTAGGAATTTAATAACTGTTAATATGAATCTATTAACCGTTAATTGGAAACTATTAACTATTAACGTGAATCTATTAACAACTACTAGGGATATATTAACTGGCAATAGGAATCTATTAACTGTTAGTAGGAATCTACTAACGGATGATATGAATCTATTAAATGTTAACATGAATCTATTAACCATTAATATGAATCTATTAAGATTTAATACGAATCTATTACCAGTTCATATGAGTCTATTGACGATTAATATGAATCTAATAACTGTTAACACGAATCTATTAACCACTAATATGGATATAGTAACCCTTAATGGGAATCTATTAACCTTTAATACGAATCCATTAGCCGTTAATATGAATATAGTAACAGTTGGTAGGTATCTATTAACCGTTAATATGAATCTATTAATTATCAGAAATATTAAAAATGCCTATTTGGCGTCTTTTGATTTTATTTCACTTTTGTCCGTTTTTACCTCATAACTATTTCTATTTCTACTGGGGATTTTATCTAGTAAAATGTTTTTCGTTTCTTATATATTTCTCAATCAAACAATCATTACAAAAACATTTAATGTAAAAGAAGCGAAGTATGCGAACATGGTTTTCCGTAACAATAATTGAGATAAAAGTATAGCGTTCTTCAATATACATACATTTCAATAATAGGTGTTTACTAGTTTAAAAAAGTTTTGTGAGACTTTGCTATTACTACAGTCAAACTTGTTTATGTTCAATTAAGCACTGTGCCCAAGAGTCAATGTGCATTTGTAATAGCCAAGAAAACTTTTCCAAACTAGTAAAAACCTATCATTTTTAAATTAATATTGGAGAACTTTTCTATCTTTTATCTCAATTACAGAAAACCATTTTTGCGTACTTGGCCTTTTTATAATATGCGGAATATGTTAAACACTTTTACCTGTTTTAATTTTTCTTTTGAAATAAATAAGATTCTATTTTTATCAATTTGTGCTTGGGGGGGATTTGGAGTTTCTTTTTAAGAACTTGTCTTTAATATCGGTTAGTTTGCCAAATACCAGCATTATATAATTTCTGAAATCGGCCAATAGTAGTTTTACATAACTTAACATGTATAGAGGAGGGAAGTAAACAAAAGTTTTGGTGTTTTTTAATTCTTGAGTAGGCAAAGCTGGAGGGACTATGATAAGGGGCCCAAAAACAATTGATGTCATCAATTGTTGCTAATTTGTTGCTAATTTGTTGCGATAAAATTAATTTTGTTGCTGCAGCCGTTTACGAAAAAATGGATTTTGCCGCAACAAATTCGAACTAGGCGAGCAACAATATCTAGTTTTTGCGTATAAGAGAAATGTCATATTTAAAATCGAGGTATTTGGGATACAAATTAATAGTAGGAGAAAATGTCGAGTAAAAGAGAGTGTACATTGCGTTAGAAGCGAGATTCTTATCCAAATCAAAACATTTCTCTTGGCAAAGTTGAAACATATTTTTGCGATTTTGTTTAAGTATTAAGGGATCTAGGGACGAGAAATCTAAAAGACCCAAAGTCGCGAACAGATTCTTAACCTGTGAGACCCAATTAAACCTTGAGTCTAACGTGACTTCAAGCAGATTGATGTGACGATCAAGGCAGATTTTTGGCAGTCTTTGATTATCCATTTGAAGCACTTTAATTAAAAAATTTATTGTTTGCTTATATATGAAAAACATTATTCGGGAGGAGCCAGTTTCAAGCCTGACAAGGGCTGATCTTGTGCTTAATGGGAGGCGTAGCAGTGACTTATAGAAATTAGTTTGTATTCGTTCTAGACAACACAGGCTCCAAACAGGCAAACAGCCAGTAAATTAGTTAAAAATAGTAGGTATAAACAATTTTTTGCCAAGAGGAAATGATCCTAATTTGACTTTAGAAGTCAGGCTCAGAACCGCCCCAGATGCCTGCTTGGATTTTAGTACAGTTTGATCTGTCATATTTCTGAAACGTCCAGAACCGGAAAGAAGTGTTCCCAAATAAACATACTCATTCACCACTTCGATATTTGTTTCCTCTATTTTAAAATGCGAATCAGGCTTTTTACCAGAGCGATTAAAACATATTACTTTTAATTTATTATGTTTTGAATCTCAGGATTGGTGTTGCGGACACACCTCTCGTGTGCATATAGAAAGCAGACTGAACAACTAATATTTAGCAGGTGTTGGTCGATCGACTGGCTGCAGAGTAAACAATGCGTGACCATAGTGGGAGGCATTGTTTACAGTGTGTCCAAAATAAGAGGTTATAAAAAATGTTCTTAGCCTGATTTTCAACCCTTAGGGCGCTGTTCTGAGCAGAAATTATTGCGGGTAGGAAAGATCTTCGTGTTAGCTACTTACTGTTAGTGAATTTGGCTTTGTTGCGTTGATTAAACTTGCAGAAACTAACCGTTCTCTTAGCGATCGATTAAAACACGTGTTTTCACTGCCTTCACCTTGACAGAACTTCTCACCTTGATAGAACTCCAACAAAATCCAGTTTTTGTTTCACCTCAATAGCTCAATCCAGTGACGTGATATGGCTGGTCCCCCTAACTTTACTAAAACTTGTTTTCTGCATATTTCTCGAAAACGGCTACAGCAACAAAATTGGTTCTTCCGCAAATAATTAGTACTCGTTACCCTCTATTTAACGGCATATAAAACTCTTTGGCAACCTAGTTTAATTTTGAGTTATGACCCCTAATGTTACGAAATAACAACTTTTTCAAAAATAAGGCCGCGTCAAAATGGATTTTGGCGCAACAAATTCTAGCTAGGCGAGCAACAAAATCCAGTTTTTATTTCATCTCAATAGCTCAATCCAGTGACGAGATATGGCTGGTTCCCCTAACTTTACCACAACTCTTTTTCCGCATATTTCTCGAAAACGGCTACAGCAACAAAACTGATTCTTCCGCATCTAATTAGTACTCATTACCCTCTATTTAATGACATATGAAACTCTTGGGCCCCCTAGTTCATTTTTAAGTTATGACCCTTACAATGTTACGAAATTACAACTTTTTAAAAAATAAGGCCGCCTCAAAATGAATTTTGCCGCAACAAATTTGAGCTAGGCGAGCAACAAATTTGAGCTAGGCGAGCATCAAAATCTAGTTTTTGTTTCATCTTGATAGCTTAATCCAGTGACGAGATATGGCTGGTTTTAGTAGCTTTACTTAAATAAATGATTTTTTGCCTATAACACAATAACGGTTAACTTTTTTGACCATATTACTTTTGATTGTTGATGGGCCTTCCGAGCAACAAATAATGCCGCAAAATTGACCTTTGTACTTCTTACCAAATCGGAGATACGCATGGTCCCCCTAGCTTTACCGTAAAGCTAGAGGGACCGCCCTTTTTATAATAGTGGCTGCAGCAACCAAGTCCGTTTTACTGCAACAAATTAGCACCAAATATATAGAATTATATGCCAGTAAATCAAAATTGCTGCCGGTAGTCAGAAAAGTTCTATTGAAAAAAAAAAATAGTTTTTTGTCAATTAGAAGAACTGTAAGTTTTTTCAAAATGTTATTATTGATTAATTTTGAGCCTTCAGAGCAACAATTAATCCAATAAAAACTATTTTCAAGCTTGGTCCCAAATTGAAGATATGCGTGGTCCTCCTAGCTTTACGGTAAACCTGAGGGGACCACAATTTTTTCGTAAACGGCTGCAGCAAGAAAATTAATTTTATCGCAATAAATTAGCAACAAATTAGCAAAAATTAATGACATCAATTGTTTTTGGGCCCCTTTTCATGGTCCCTCCAGCTTTACCTACTCTTAATTCTTTCCTATAGTTTTATCATAGTTTCTACCAGTCAGTCTGCCAAAGCCATATACATAAAATTCCAATACCCACGGTAACTGCCAATTAATGGTGCAAACATGAGTCCTTGCGGTCCTTAAGCAAAAAAGACCTGATTGGTTGCTTTCAATAACATATGCATATTATTTCCACATAGTACCTATTATTGCAATACCTACGGTACCTTACGATGCATAATGCAAACATATTTGAAATAGCAATATCAATCGGTATAAGTCTATCCTTTTTGCGGTACTTTAAATAAAATGTCCTGATTGGTTATACTTTTACGCATGCATATTATTTTATTCTTGTATTCGTTACGTCAAATCATCGGCCTACAGTTGACAAAAACTCTATCTATGTAAATTTGGTATCTGTGCATTTTTTCTTTCTTTCTTTTCTTCAAACGCAAACCATTATGTAAATGGGTAACAGGGAGTATTGGAATATTACGTATATGGCCAAAGCTCCACTCACCAGCGTTTCTGGAAGTGGGCAATGTTACTTTAACATAACTTTACATAAACAACAAGTAAAATTAAAGAAAGAAAAATTAGAAAAAAGTTTTTTTGCTTCGGCCGGGACCCGAACCCGGGATCTCTTGCTCTGTACGCAAACATTTTAAACATTAAACTACCGAAGCCATACATAAATTTGCAGGTCTGCGGTGTCTCAATACAAGAACGAGAGAATCGCAGGGTATTAACTCGACCAAGTCATCAAACTGATCTCTATAATTCTTCCTGTCCACTGTCAAAGGTATGAAAACTCAAAAGTTAGACGTAAACTATCAACGTCTGAAAACATGAGATCACCTTTTCATGTGTTAAAATTTCTGATCACAATGGGCGATTGCCAATATAATTCCCAAATACCAAATTGCAAATAATGCAAGGACCTAAACTATAACCAACAAGTGAAATTAAAGAAAGAAAAATAAGAAAAAAGTTTTTCTGCTTCGGCCGGGACTCGAACCCGGGATCTCTTGCTCTGTACGCAAACATTCTAAACATTGAACTACCGAAGCCATACATACATTTTCGGAAAACTTTCATCTGTGCAGGTCTGCTGTGTCTCAATACAAGAACGAGAGACTCTCAGGGTATTAACTCGACCAAGTTATCAAACTGATCTCTATAATTCTTCCTTCCCACTGTCAAAGGTATGAAAATTCAAAAGTTAGACGTAAACTATCAACGTCTGAAAACATGAGATCGCCTTTTCGTGTGTTAAAATTTCTGATCGCAATGGGCGACTGCCAATATAATTCTTAAATACCAAACTGCAAATAATGCAAGGACCTAAAACTATAAACAACAAGTGAAATTAAAGAAAGTAGAATCAGAAAAAAGTTTTTCTGCTTCGGCCGGGACTCGAGCCCGGGATCTCTTGCTCTGTACGCAAACATTCTAGTTTCTGAGAGTCTCTCGTTCTTTAGACAAGCCCCTATATCTTCTGCCTTGCGCTAAGGCCCTACATCTACAGGCACCTAAGTTTTGCAAGCAAGTAGCAAAAAGGCAGCGAGGACGAATATGATGCTGTAGTTTAAGAGCATTCCTTTCAGCCTTGAAGTATCAATAAACATTTTTTAATTAGGTAAGCGGTACCTACTTAAAATTAGCCCTCTACCCTATATATTATTAGTTTGATTCACCATACCATTTTAATATAAATAAGTATATAACTGTCCTTGGGTACATTTTTTAAATTAATTTTAACGGTCGAATACCTAGAAAACCATACCAATATTGCCCCTCCCTACCGAACCGACGCGGCAGTGGAGTTCGGGCAAGCCGTAAGTGCAGTAGAGATACTTTCCACACTAGTTAGTTATAATATTTTTCCTACGAGCGTGTGAAAAAATCAAGGTATATATTTTTTTTTGATTTTTTGTATTACCCTATTTAAAATTAAAAAATAGTCAAATTTTCTTTTAATATGTTTTGAACATGTTTCTGAGAACATCATTTTTCATAGTTATTCAATTCTTTTGCGTACCTTTCCTTGGACTTCTGCGGTACAAGCTCCAAGTGGCTGTATCGGCGGCAACTAAAATTTAATTAACGGTTTATATTTTTATAAGACATCGAATTTTTGTTGAGTCTCTACATAGCCTAGTCATATTCAAATCAAATCAAAAATACCTTTGTGTCACAAAAGAAAATAAATTTTCACAAGACAAAGCAGGCTAAATCTACGATAATAAACAAAAAAAATCAAAACAATAAACAACCAAGGGTGAATTTCTATCCTATTAATAACTAATTATTGATTTATAGTCCGGAGCCTAAGCCACTTTTGTCTGCATTTTTGCGTACCTTAATGATACTTGGCACGAATAGAGTACAACACTATATTATTATTTTGCGAAGTGGTGCTCATCTCGAATCCACTGCAGAGCAAAGATACTGAGTGTTTTATTTTGAATTGCATCTATCTCATTAAAATTCTTTATACAATTCAAATATAAAGCTAGAGCAATGAAACTTAGCACCAATTATAAGGACATATACACTTATATTTCAAGCAATAAAAAAATCTATATTGACTTATTTTCTTTCAAGAAATAAAAACAATATATTTTTTTTTTTTGAGAAATTTATGGTGTGGGTTTTGAGTAGAAAAAAAAATTACAGGAGCTTAGTTATGCAGGATACGGCAATAAAATTTAATGTGGGTATAAACAATTAATTTTTCTTTAAAACAAAAATTGCTTGACGGGAGTGACATAGACACGGTCGAAGTACAGGGTGGTTTTATTTACTAATTCTAAATTTGAAAAATCTAAAAAGATGGAAAACTATGTGGATTTGTTAGACGTAACGATATTGTAAAAAAATATATACCAAATAAAAGATACTTAGCTCTTATGTATATTTTATACACAGAAAAAAGAGCTCGGTTGAACTGTTAAAAATACAGGGTGTTTTTTAAAAATAAGTAAAATTTTTATGATTATTTTAAGTATTTTTTTTATGACGACGTTACAAATCACTATAGAAAATTCAAAGTCAGCACATTACAACAACACTAGTACAGCTTTTATTTTCGTAAATAAAAATTTTTGTACAGAGTGTTAAAAAGTAACTACACAATAAAGTTTTTTCGTAATTTTTTATTTTAGTGCTAAAAATTCAAAGAACTCTAGATATGTTAAATAAAGATATCATTGAAATCACTATATTCTCCTTTATAAACCATTCATCGAGCTCTATTTTTGTATTAAGCGCTACATCATTACCATTTTCTGAACGTATATACTGGGCCACAACTACTTTGCTATCATTTTTACTGTGTTTTTACATTATCTACTGTAGCCACTGCGTTAATAGGAATTTTGCAATGAAGCTTGGCACAATTTGTCCACTTATTACAGGCTATAACAAAAAAAATTAAGTTTGCTTAATTTTGTAATTGTAATGCAGTTTAAGGTACCTTCTTAATTTTATTAATTATTATAACTAGAGGCACGTCTTTTTAACGTGGTGTAGGCAATAGACAATAGACAATAGACAACTTTATTAATCTTTTAAGTGTATACTGTGTTACTTAGTTTTGTAATGGTAAGAAGATACAGGGTGTTTCTTTTGTCAATATATAAAAAATTTTAAACACGTAAAATTTATAATTTCTTTTCTTTGGCACCATTTAAATGCACCAAGACATGAAACAATTTTAATTAATTTAATTAAAGACGTAAAATTTTGGAAACAAAAGAAAAGTTGAAAAACGTGTACAGCGTGTCCCATTTTCGAGAAACTCGGTTATTATTAAAGATATCGATTTTCTGATTGAATCTTACCGTGCTCTTTTTTTGAGCCCTTAAAAATGGTGTAATCAGATTTTTGATATACCCCGTGGTTTCGCTAATACAGGGAGTTTTTGAAAAAATTGCATTTTTATTAATTCCTTGTATCTCGCTTATTTTGCAAGATATTTTTATTCTGTAAAAACCTTTCTATGGCAACTTTTTTAGAGCAAAGTAATGACGTTGTAAATTTTTTTAAATATTGTTTAGTTTTTGAGATATGGTATTTATAATAAAAAAAATCAATACGGACCTGGATTTTTTCTATTACTATTTTGATTGGTTTAATGCCATTATTATCTTAAAATGATAAAACTTTAATATTTTTTTGTTTTAAGAATAAAAAAATATTTAATATTTAAAAAAAGAATTGTAGTCACAACCTGGAAATTTCCAACGTAAATATAAATTAATAATTGCAAGACGCACTAGTTGGTTGATTTTTAGTTTATCTGTTTTGAAATGTTAATTAAAATATTTATAAACAAAGGAAAAAACGTCAAAAAGTTACAAAAGTAATATTATAGTAATTATTTGATGGTAGCACAGTAACTTATGAAATTTATTTCAAGATGGAGAAACAAAAGCGTGGGATTGACATTGTCATTTTAGCTCACTCAAAATTATTCTAAAATGGGTAGAAATCGACCATATCCAGATTTTGAAAATTTTAATGTGTTTGACTGCTTTATTCAAGCAAGAAAATCCCAATATTTAAACGGCAGAAATATTTTTATGTAAAATGCGTTAAGAAAAATTACTCAAAAATGCTGACAATGTCTTACACGTAATGGCAATCAGTTTGAACATTTATATCATAAAAGAAAAATTAGTTATTATTGTTTGTTATTTTTTTTTGTATTTGTCGTAGACTATTTGACGCAAAACCATTTTAATTTGCTAAGTAACAAAACAGTTAAACTAAAAATCGTTCAACTAGCTATTTTTATTTTATATTTATGTTGGAAATTTCCAGGTTCGGACTAATTTTTTTTTTAAATATTAAATATTAGCTCACACATATACTATACTATAGTAGTGTGAGCTATGGTGATCCTAATTTTTTCGAGAAAAAAAAAGTTGCTCCGATTTCAAAAATTTTTATATATCTTTGCGTTTCAGATGATTTTGAAACTTTTTTGTTGCGCCGTCTGTCTGTCTGTCTGTCTGTCTGTCTGTCTGTCTGTATGTCTGTCTGTCTGTCTGTCTGTCTGTATGTCTGTATGTCTGTCTGTAACGACCAACGCGCATAACTCAAAAACCGCTTGGCCGATTTTAATGAAATTTGGTACCTAGGCTGGGTCTTGGGTCGAGATGGTCCCATTTAAAAATGATCAAAATCCACCGAACAGAAACCAAATAAAAGGGTGGGGGTAGATTTCAAAAATTAGAGTTTATGTGAAAATATGGCGTGTGTGATATCAAACGAAAGGTAATTGAGTCTGCAGTAAAACAAAATACATTTTAATTTATTTTAAAAAAAGGGTGGGGGTATATTTTAAAAATTAGAGTTTAAGTGAAAATATGGCGTGTGTGATATCAAACGAAAGGTACTTGAGTCCGGAGTTTAACAAAATACATTTTAGTTTTTTGTTTTTTTAAGGGTGGGGGTAGATTTCAAAAATTTGAGTTTAAGTCAAAACATGGCTTGTGTGGTATCAAACAAAAGGTAATTTAGTCTGGAGTTAAATAAAATATATTTCAGTTTTTAGTTATATTAGCTCAGACGTACACTATAACTATAGTACCTAGTGTGAGCTTAGGGGCCCATATATTGGCAGAGTATTTTTTTTTGCCTTCAAACATAAAAATTTTACATTTTTATTATTTTGTTATAATAAAAGCATGAAACCAATCAAAATAGCAACAAAAAAAATTCAGGTCCGTATTTAATTTTTTTATGATAAATACCATATCTCAATAACTAAACAATATTATAAAAAACTGACAACGTCATTATTTTTCTTTACAAAGGTTGCCATAAAAATGTTTTCACAAAATAAAAATATCTCGCAAAATAAGCGAGATATAAGGGATTATTTAAAATGCAATTTTTTCAAAAACTCCCTGTATTACCAAAACTACGGGGTATAGCAAAAATCTGATTACATTATTTTTAAGGGCTTAAAAAAAGAGCACGGTAAGGTGCAATCAGAAAATCAATATCTTTAATAATAACCGAGTTTCCCATTTAATCCCATCGAAAATGGGACACGCTGTACATGAGTTACAGTAAAAAGTGAAATTTTAAAGATTTTTTTTTCACTTTAACACCCGTTACACAGTACCTTCAATCGATAGAAAATTTATTTTTAAACAAAAGATGGCCTTGGACTTTTTCTCCTAAAGGCAAAAATACAAAAAATATTAACGATTTTCTAAACAAAGACAGCTTTCGATAGATTTAAATACCACAGCCCATATCCCCTATGATTAGGAAAGTTGTTAAGAACTTCGTTATTTTTGACTTTAAGAGAAAAAGTCATAAGATAACGTTTGTTTAATGCCAAATGTTATTTCTATTGGCTGAACTATATACCGGGTGTCTCATTTAAAAAATGTGTTTTTTTTATCATAACTTACCTACTCGTCATTTGATTTCCTTTTCGTTCATCACCATCGTAATCACAGGAAAAAATACCACAACTTTGTCTATTTAACCGACCCTGTAGCTTTAATATTAACAAAGTAAGTAATAGTGCGGACTTAACTCTGAACTAAATATTGAAATAAAAAAATTCCAGAAACTCCACTTTTACTTAATTTATCAAGTTTTATTAAGTTAGGCTTGGTTAGGTGTCTTTAATATTCTCTGGCGTAGATCTCAGAACAGGTACATTTAAGGTGTCAGTTTTTGACATATCATGTGAACAGTTTGACATATTGACTTAATTTATATCTATTTTCATTTAGAATACGAAAGTACTTAGACATCGATACCCCACACGACCATTTCAGATAAAATAAGATTTTAACAATGTCTGTCCTGCTCCTTCCTTTTGCTCCCCCCCTCAAAAAAAACCGTTTTCTCAACTTTATTTTTTGTAAATTTTTTGGATTTACAAGCTATAAGGGAAAACAAACAAAAAACTGAGAGAAATGAGTTTAATATTTAATTTATAAATTTTTTTCTGTCCCACCTCAAGTACGCCCCTGTATCTGGGCCCTGCACTGGGTTTCATTGGAGCACCACTTCTAAAATGGCATCTCTAGGTGTCTACCACCTCTGTGCCAAGTTTCATTACGGTACGCAAAAATGCAGACAAACCCCAAAATTACCCTCTTAGGCCCCGAACTATTAGTATAATAAGGGAATTTTTGAAAGTTTAGCTTTTAATGCGCACTAATAAATAAATCAATAATCCTTAGGTTTATAAAATAAGTGATAAAACGTTGTGATAAAAATGTGATACCTAATGTCTGTATGTAATATTCTAAAAAAGAAAATAATAATAATCAATTTTAATATGTATTTTTTGATGTCTCTTTTTAAATATTTTAATTTTAGTTTGTAAGATGTAAGATTTCTCTTTTTAACTACAATTCATTTTAATAGTGGTGCATTTCCTATGAATAAAGAATTTTTGACCTTTGACCTTTGACTTTGACTTTGACTTATACTTGAACACGTTACATACATAAAAATATTATTTTTAAGTTAAAAGAATAAAAAACTGAATTAAAGTCAGGCGCGTGATAAAAAGCTTTGGGGGTGCACACCAAAAAATAAAAATTGCGGCGCAGGCGAAAATCTTTTTTTAGTGCCACGCTAACTTTTTGGGCCTTCGAGTGGGCCGTCATATCATATAATTTAGACCAAATAATTAAAAAATGAGATGTTAGCTCCCGCTAAATTTCGCGGTCATTCAGTCAGACAGGGGCCCCTTGGAAGTGGAGAAATTGGCTGCAAACTGGTGAGTGCTTTGTTTCTGATTTCCGTTGTGTGGTGCCCACAATTTACCTATGGACCTTTTTAATTATTTCGTAATTTCATATCAATATATTTATGTTTGTTCGCGCTTTCATTAATTAAAATATATACAGTCCATTGCAGTTATCGTTTTTCTAACTGCGGGCAAACATAAGTGTTCCTTTCGACCCGAATTATTTAAATTTTACTCCATACGACGGTATTAATAAGTCGGCCATTTTTTCACACGGCGA
Organism: Aspidapion aeneum; assembly: GCA_963576565.1. Lineage (NCBI taxonomy): Eukaryota > Metazoa > Arthropoda > Insecta > Coleoptera > Brentidae > Aspidapion > Aspidapion aeneum. Next base: position 71,312,677 of record OY755044.1, read on the forward strand.
CACAAGACCTTGAATTTTGCCAATCGTATTGAAACGAGAGAGATTTTCGCTCGACCTTCGGTAGCGGCGCAGTTCACCTGTTTTTCGGTCCGCTGCTATGGTAACGTACCGCGTGGTCATTCAGTAAACAAATTGAAGCAATCAAAACAAACAAGCACATGTTCAGTGTGTTAGGTGTGTTCCATATCATTTCGATATTTAAAACAATTTTCATCAATTGCGATAAATTAGTGCATATTTTCGACAATTCGTCATTTTTCTATTTCAGAAGCATTAATTTAGCGTTAATTGTATATTTACCGACATTTCTGTGATTAGATGTGTTCCATATCATTTCGATATTTAAAACAATTTTCATCAATTGCGATAAATTAGTGCATATTTTCGACAATTCGTCATTTTTCTATTTCAGAAGCATTAATTTAGCGTTAACTGTATATTTACCGACAATTTCGTCATTTCAAAGGTAAAATCATGTCTGTCAAAAAAGCCGTGCAAAAACGCAAGGGTTTTTTATCTGCGATCACCGAGTGTTATGTGTTTTCACAGACCGCGGCAACAGACGAAAAAGCGAGAAACGAGTTTTAAGTGAGGTATTCCGATTTGGACGAAACCTTCGATAAATGCATGCTGGCACATAATGATGTCATTATGTTGATAGACGACTCGGACGACGAGGAGTTTAAAATGCAGGATGCGATCCTTTCAGAAGCTCGTAAATATTTTTATGCGTGTAAGGGGGTTTACTCTAAAATATTTCCGGTTGAGGCCCCATCCTTTTCGGGATCATATGTTCGACAAAACGAAACTCCAAAACTCAAAGAGTTAGGTATTCCCATATTTCGAGGTGATAAAAAATTATGGCCAAGCTTTTTCGATCTTTTTAATAACATTATAGATCAAAATCAAAGTCTTAGTAACGTTCGAAAACTTCAATATTTATTTTCATATCTCGAGGATGAGCCTTTAAAATTGATATCAGGGATTAGCTTATCTGATTAAAATTATAAAATTGCTTACGACAAATTAGTCAATAAATATCAAAACAAGCGAGACCTCGCAAATGATGCTTTAAGCACAATTATAAACTCCACATTAAAAAACGAGTCAGCTAAGGAATTGCGTAATTTAATTGACACCTTTTCTGAATCCCTAGAAATTTTAAAATCACTTAGCTTTGACGTTGACAGTTGAGACTTTATTATTTTTTTCATTTTGTTAGAAAAATTGGATATTCCGACGCGTTTAAATTTCGAAATGAGTCACGCCAATACTAATACCGAAATTCCCAGTTTTCAGTCACTTTTTCAATTTCTAGAAAAAGGATGTAAAGTTTTGGAATCACTTCCTCAATCAACAGCACCCAAAAAGGTGCCTACCTATCAAAAATCAAATTCTGTGGAAAATCAGTTTGGGCAAAAGCCTACCTATAAATCATCCAATTCGCCTTTTATAGGACTGGCTGGCACCTCAACTAAATCAAGTACGGGAATAAAATGTTGTAATCAAGGTCACGTGCTTTCGAAATGTCAAACATTTTTTGATCTCTCACCTATCGATCGCCTATCTTTCGTCAAGCAGAAAAAATTATGTCTAGCGTGTTTTCATCCCTTGCATGGGGTAGATACGTGCAAATCAAAATATTCATGCAGGACTTGCAATAGTAAAAGGCACCACACTTTAACTCATATCTTAGAAACTAATCAAGAGTCTGGAAGCCAAGATACTAGTCCTGTCATTCACACACCACCTGTCAATAATCTTCATGTGTCATTAAATACCTCAGGACCTTCAGGTACCTTTCTTTTATGCACCGCCATAATAGATGTTATGGACGGTTGCGGAAATTTTCAACCTGTAAGGGCACTGCTTGATTCTGGATCACAGACAGGATTCATCAGTAAAAAGTGTATTCAGCGTCTTAATCTTCCTAGGCGAAGTTACACCACTGAAATATTCGGATTAAATCAGATGTCTTCTTTTACTTCCAAAGGGCTCGTTCAATGTCACATTAAGCCACAAGGACAGGTCACTCCTTTACTTAATTTCGAAGCAATTGTCGTTCCACAATTATGTTCCAATATGCCTACATTCACTTTGAACGATAATCAGTGGAAACACTTGGAAAACCTTAAACTTGCCGACCCATCTTATTTCAAATCTAGACCTGTGGACCTAGTTATTAGTTGCGAGCTATTCGCACAGATATTCAAGGAGGGCAGGGTTCTTGGACAAATAGGGCAACCCTTGAAACTATCTTTGGCTGGGTCGTCATGGGAAAAGTTGACGAAGTAGGTAGTCTTACGGAACGAACCAGTTGTTTTTTAACGAGACATTCACCTCCTTTAGAGGTCATTCTCCCTAGGTTTTGGGAAATCGAACATTTGCCTAAAAAACAAATCTTATCAAAGGAAGAAAAACAGGCAGAATCAATTTTTACTGCTAGTGTAGTACGGCAACCGAGCGGTGGATTCATGGTAGATCTTCCGTTTAAAGATAAAATAAACCCTGACCTAGGAAATACTTATCCGCAAGCTTATCGTAGATTTTTACTTCTAGAAAATAGATTAATCAAAAATCCTGATCTGTACACTGCCTATTCAAGTTTCATGCAAGACTATATCGATTCTAATCATATGAGTTTAGTTTTATCTAGTCAACCAAAGGTCGACGTATCGTGTTTTTTAGCACATCATTGCGTACTAAAGCCGGAAAGCTTAAGTACAAAATTAAGGGTAGTCTGGGATTGTTCGGCAGTCACCCCAAAAAATATTAGTCTCAATGACACATTGTTATCTGGACCGAAACTTCAAAAGGATATTGCTTCTTTACTCTTATACTTACGTTTCGTCTTAATCCTATTGCCTACATTGCTGACATCAAACAGATGTTCCGTCAAGTCCTTATCAATCCTTATCACCGTCCTTATCAAAGGATATTGTGGAGGTTTTCTCCACATGACCCACTTTCAGTGTGGGAACTTTCTACTGTCACTTTTGGCATGACATACTCGCCTTTTCTAGGCATGCGTACCTTAAATGAGGTGGCAGAGAGAGAAAAGGAACGTTTTCCTATGGCTAGTACTGTTCTAAAAACGTCAATTTACATCGACGATATCTTGGGAACTAGCCCTTCGCTTTCTCAAGCTCTTTCCCTTCAAACGGAACTCAATGATTTGTTGAAGTCGGGAGGATTTGTACTTAAAAAATGGGCAAGCAATTGTCCTGAGTTATTAGCAACTTTGCCAGAATCCGATCATCAAATGCCTCTCTCTTTTGACAAGGAGGAACCACACTTTATCAAAATTTTAGGACTGGCATCCAAAAAATGAAATTTTTTCTTATCAATGCCGAATGAAGGACAAACCCCTAACCAAACGTTCTATTTTATCTATCATAGGAACAATCTTCGATCCCTTAGGTTTTCTTTGTCCCTTGTTGCTACAAGCAAAATTTATTTGCAACAGTTGTGGATATCGAAAATAGGCTGAGATGAAGAACCAGATTCTTCTATCATCGACTCTTGGAACAAACTTCGTTCTGAATTCTCGCTTCTTTCCAATTTTCAATTACCCCGACAAATCAAACTGTCAAAAATCAATACCTGTCAAATCACCGGCTTCTGTGACGCTTCAACTCGAGGCTACGCAGGCGTCGTATATTTGCGTGTAGAAGAGGAAAACAATATCTCTGTTTCTCTCATATCTGCAAAATCTAGGGTCGCGCCTATAAAGTCACAAACTTTGGCTAGGCTAGAACTCCGGCGCATTTCTTTTAAGCGAATTAATTGACTTCGTTTTATCTAGCTATGAAGGAAAAATAACTTTTACAAATATCGTTACTTTCTGCGATGCGCAAGTCGTATTGCATTGGCTTTCATCCCCTCCTAATCGCTGGCAAACCTTTGTTGGAAATCGAGTCAGTAGAATCCAAGAAATCATTCCCTCAAACTCGTGGCGCTACATTCCTTCTGCTTTAAATGCAGCCGATATTGCGTCACGAGGGGCCACCCCTTCACAGCTCATGTCACATGACATGTGGTGGAACGCACCGTCGTTTTTGTGGTCTCCCGAAAACGAATGGCCCGATTTTCATAAATCAAAAATGCCGATTGATTTCGGAGATATTAATCTGGAGGAAAAGCCAAAGGTCTGTTGCAATGCGATAATTGACGTTAACTTCTTAGATCAGCTTCTTATCAAATATTCATCTATATCAAAAATTCAACGTATCATTTGTTATGTCCTTCGAATAGTTAACCTTTTTCAAAACCATTCCTATCAAAAACCCACTAAGCCGCCGGACCAAAAAGTTATTTTTGAGAATATTGTTTTTCCTACCACCGGTGAGATGCAAAGTGCGTTATACCTTCTTATCAAACGCGTTCAAGGTTCTTGTTTTTCTGAGTTTTTTTCCGCGTTATCTAAGGATAAACCAATACCGAAACCTTTTCGAAAACTTTCACCTTGATGAAAATAATATCAATAGAGTCGGTGGCAGATTACAAAAATCTGACCTTTTGTCTTATTCTGCAAAACACCCCGTCTTACTTTCGAGGAACCATCGTTTAATTACTCTTCTTATCGAGTCCACTCATCGACAATACCTTCATCCTGGGTTTAAAACATTACATAATCTGCTTTTACAGCAATTTTGGATATTATCTGCCAGACGGGCAATTCAAAGAACCATATCCAAGTGTTTGCAATGTTTTAGAATCAACCCTAAACCCTATAGACCGCCCATAATGAGTTCACTTCCCGCTCATCGAATCAATCAACTTAAACCTTTTTCGAGTATAGCTATCGACTTTTGTGGACCTTTCTTTGTGATTCCTCATCGTTACCGTGGTTGTAAAACTTTCAAATCGTATGTCTGTGTGTTTGTCTGTACGGCCACACATTGCGTGCATTTGGAATTAACCATGGAACTGTCCACGGAAGGGTTCGTAGGTGCATTCCATCGATTCATTTCCAGACGTGGAAGCGTGACGCAATGCTGGTCAGATCAAGGCAGTAATTTTATAGGGTTTCGTAACCAATTACTTGATTACGCAAGAAGTGCGTCCACCAGACTTTCTATTCGTGGGCATCTGGACCTCCTCTCAGTCCACATTTCAATGGCCTGGCAGAAGCTGGCGTCAAAAGTTTTAAAACTCACTTTGTTCGAGTTGTCGGCGACCAGAAGTTGTCTATCATGGAAATGTCCACCCTTACATGTCGCATAGAAGCCGTACTTAATAGTCGCCTTTTATCTCCTGCCTCTTCAGAGCCACACGATCTTCAACCTCTTACCCCTGGGCATTTTTTGACCCTTAAACCCCTTAATTCAGAAATTCCGGAGTCAGATTTGTCCGAGGTTCCCCAAAATCGGCTCTCGAGATGGCAACTAATCCAAAAACTACATAATGATTTTTGGAAAAGGTATTCTGTAGAGTATTTGCATACGCTACAACAGCGACACAAGTGGGCTGATTCGTCCCCAAATATCAAATTAAATGATTTGGTTATCATAACGAGTGATCACATTCAGTCACCTTTGTAATGGCCAATCGGTCGGGTCATCGAACTGCATCCCGGCGGAGACGGTCAGGTGCGTGTTGCGACGGTACAAACGGCTACCGGTGTTTACAAGCGGCCAGTTGTAAAACTGTGCCTCTTGCCGAATTAAAGTAATTTTAATTTTTTCTACCTATTGAAGTCAATTATTACAATAGGTAATTCTTTATTATTATTTTTTTTTAATTTTGTTTGTTTGTTTTGACTTTTTCGGGTTTTCGTTATCTCTAAATAAACTTACGCTACTTATCTGTTTTTCATTCATTTATATTTATCGGTCGATCATTTTTTTTTATCTATATCTGTCCGGCTGATATTCTAAATTTCGCGGTGTTTGTAAATTTTAAAACCACACAATTGGATGACGGACAGAGTGCATTTTCGCGCATTTTGGACAAGCGCACCAAGAATCAGTGAGATTCATTTTCGACCGCCTCGAGAAATGGCGTGTTAATTTACTTTCTCCAACTATTTCAAATTTCTACACTTGAAAGTGCTCGATTTTGGTGTACTGAAGCATAGAACTAGAAACTTCAGCCCTTCAGCTACGTGGTGACATCATTAGATCCAGACAGGGGCCCCTTGGAACGTGGAGAAATTGGCTGCAAACTGGTGAGTGCTTTGTTTCTGATTACCATTGTGTGGTACCCATAATTAACCTATGGACCTTTTAATTATTTCGTAATTTCATATCAATATATTTATGTTTGTTCGCGCTTTCATTAATTAAAATATATACAGTCCATTGCAGTTATCGTTTTTCTAACTGCGGGCAAACATGAGATATTTAGTTAGATATTAGTTACCTACCTATTATTATTGTTTTTATAAATAAATAATAAATTATCTCACCTAGTTTATTTTCTCCTCTAATGGCAAAGATGAAAATTTATTTAAATATTGCACGCTAATGCTATCAGAATTAGAAACTTCCGCCAGTGTCAAAATTCCCCAGATTAATATATCTACATTTTCGTAATAAAAAAAAATTGTGTGTCTTAAGACCACACGGCACAAGTGTAAACTTCAACAACGCGAAATTAATAATACTGGCCTATAACATATTCTGCAAAGCGGACCGACCCGAACTCTTCTGTGTACTGGCCTTCATCTGCATCATCGTATCGCTCGCTGAATGTTTCTCACAGTTAGTCGACTCAACCTGATGGCTCAGTTGAATTCACTACCCACCAAAACTGCTAAACGCGCCTAAAGAAGTTTACACTTCAAAAACTACAAACATGTAAAACATCAATATTTTTATTTTTTGCACACTTAGTACTTAAAATTTCAACTCTACTCAGTGTTATATAATATAATAATTACTTAGTACCGAATACAAAATATCTGATACTCGAATAGGAAGTACTACTACTATGTCGGTTTAGAACGTTTTTCTACGTTGTCCGACGCCTATTCTCCACCTCCTTCGATCCTGACAATCATCTTCTGTCAGATTCTTTTGACTCATTGATCTTTGGATTGACTGTTGCCATTCTAGTTTAGGACGTCCTCTTTTTCTGCGCCCTACTGGTTGCCACTCTAGGACCTGTTTTGGTAACCTTTCGTCGTTTATCCGTTGTACATGGCCGTACCATATTAATTGCCTTTTAGTGATGTCATCCGTTATGCTTCCTTCGATTCCCATTCTTTCTTTTATGATCTCATTTCTTATGTGATTTAATCTAGATATTCTCATTGATTTTCTTATTGCATCCATTTCGACACTTTTCATTTTTGTTTTGTATTTTTCTGTTACGCGACAAGTCTCTATTCCATACAACAGCGTGCTTTTTACCATTGTTTCATATATGTTAAATTTTACATTCTTTCTTATCTCTCTGCTCCATAAAATACTGAAGACATCCAATAACCTTTTTTGCTTTTACTATTCTTTTTTCCAATTCTTTACAGTCTGTTCCTGTCTTATCAAATGTGACACCCAAGTATACATACTCATTGCATGGAGATATTGTTTATCCATTGTCTAGTTCTAACTCACTGGATTCGTTTCCAATACATAAGTACTGTGTCTTGTCCACGTTCACTGTTAGTCCCCACTTTTGGTATTCTTCCGTTAACTTTCTCATCATATACTCCATGTCTTCTTAATCATTAGCTACAATTACTTGGTCGTCAGCAAACTGTAGTGTGTATATAGTAAATCGGTCGTTAAGTTGTATTCCCATGCCGTGCACTTTACGTTTCCAGTTTTTTAGAGCCACTGCGATATATATTTTAAAAAGAGTTGGAGAGATACAACATCCCTGTCTTAAGCCTTTTGTTACCAGGAATTCTTTTGAAAGTCGATTTCCAATTTTAATTTTAGATTTTGACCCCTTGTATAGTTCTTTTATCGCTTTTATGTATGTATGATTGATATTAGTTTGTTCAAACACCGTCCATAATTTTTCTACTGGAACGGTATCATATGCTTTTTGTAGGTCCACAAAGGTAACATGAGTCTCTATATTTCTGGCGCTTCTTTTCTCAATTACTTGTTTAAGACAAAAAACATTATCACTACAAGATCTGCCTGCACGAAACCCACTTTGCTCTTCTTCTTCTTGTTCATGAAAATCATTCTCTATTAGATCTCTAAGAATCCTACCGTACAATCTACTTAGAGTGCTGGTGACTGAAATTCCTCTGTAATTGTTACAATCCAGCTTGTTTCCTTTTTTATGTATTGAGGATATGAATGCAATTTTCCAATCATTAGGTACTGGATGTCCGTTTATGCATTGATTGATAATATATGTGAGATTTTCGAGTAGTTGCTCTGATCCATATTTGAGCATTTCGGCATATATTCTCCCAGGTCCGCTAGCTTTTCCGGATTTAAGCTTTTTTATACTATTCTTTATCATTTCTTTTTCGATGATTACTTCCTCTCCATGCACTTCTATGTCTCTCCTCGGAGAGGCTGTTAGATATTCGGGTCTCGTCTCCTGCAGCAGTCCCTTGTAGTGTTCTGTCCATTGGTCAGGTTTGATGATTTGGATGTTTACTTTTTCTTTTGTTGGGTTTTTTACTGTAGAAATGAATTTCCATACTTCAGAGCACTGCCTACCTCCTACGTGTGTATTTATATCGTGGCATTTGCGCTCAAACATTTCATTTTTTCTGTGCGTATTAAACTTCTTAGCTGTCTTCTGGATTCCCTGTATATTTCTAGGTCTCTTTGCTCTTTAGTACTGAGCCATTTCAAGTATGTGCGTTTTTTCTCTTTGACCATTTCCTCTATTTTCTCCGTCTACCACATCTTGTTATTTCTATTATCTTGGTATCCAACAGCTTCGTTGCTTGCTTCCTTCAAGCTTTTTATTATGTTTGTATATATCTCTTCAAATGAGTGATTTGTGTTAATTAATTTTTGATCTAATCGGTTCTGATACAATCTTTAAGTACTTTCGATTTCTAGACTTCTAAAGTTGTATTTTTGATTGTCTTTGATGCACTCTAGGTATTCATTTTCTCTAATACTTTCGTCCTTATTTGTTTTTCTTAAAGGGAATAATATTTTTGCTTTTACCAGATGGTGGTCAGATCCACAGGTAACACCACGAAGTGCTCGCACATCATACCACTTTAATTGCGAGTGTTGTCCACCTATAGCATAATCAATGATTGATTTAGGATTTCTTGTTGGCTGAATCCAGGTATATCGATGAATATCCTTATGTTTAAAAAAACCATTATTTATTTTTAGGTTGTGAGTTTCACACAATTGCATCAGTCTTAAGCCATTATCATTTGTTACTTCCTCTCCAAATGGTCCTATCACTTTGCTCTGGGTTTGTCTACCAGTTCGGCTATTAAAATCGCCAAGCATAATTATTTCTCTGGTATTACCGATTTTGGTGATAGTCTCATCCAGTTGGTTAAAGAACATTTGTTTTATAGCTACTCTTTCCACATCTGATGGTGCGTAGACTGCTATTATGCTTATATTATGTCCAAGCATCTTCATGTTCACACGAAGTATGTTCTAATGCAATCGTAGTCTGTAATTTTATTCTTTAGATTTTTCTTTATTAATAGGAAGTATCAGTATCTATTTGATACTTGCAAAAGTAATCGTTGCACACACAACTACTAAGTGTACGAATTAAAGGTGCCGGTAATCTGCTCTAACATGCAACGCGAATCGATGACGCAGGGGTCATCACGGGGGTGCGGGCGGCATTGAGGCTTGTCTTTGTATACGCGCCGTGCAGAAGGAAGGTTCAGATTCTATGTACTGTAAAATTCTATTGGGACATGTCGTCCTCTCTTTCTATATTTCGTAATTCGCATGCGACATAACATCTCGGGTGCATAGAATTTCGTTCCAGTAAATAAAAGCGTTGTTTGCATATACGTAGTCTTCCGTATATGGAGAGTTTGAACACGAATACACACACATCAGGTATTAATTCCTAGAGTATATTCCAGTCTTTAGTGAATTTCTTTTGGGATAATTATGAATTAAATTAAGGATAGATCAAAGTTTAATATTTTTTTAAGTAAAATTTGGTAGTGCACGTGCACATGTGTACTTATGGAGAAACCGCCACTGCTAAAACAAAATACAATATGTAAAAGGTAAAAACATACATAACAAACAAAAAATTTGCGTTAAAAAGGCAGTCAAAAAAATATACAAAATAGGCCACATCATCGTTAATTTAAAGCTAAAATATTTAAAAATTCTAATATAAAAGAAAAATCTGTGAGGACAAAAAAACACACAAATATATATAGATAAGAAGCACCAGTTAAAGATAAAAAGTTTTAAAAAAATCAATGTTGTTCAGGTACTTGATGACTAGATTAGAGAGAGAGGATTGTCATAAAATTCACTGAAATTATAATAAGCCTTTTTTAAAAGACTTTTTTTTAGATTATTTCTAAAAGATTTAATGGTTTTTTGGGATTTTATACTACCCTATTAGGTAAAAAAAATTAAAACCTCTAAAAGAATAGGTGCAAGCTGATTCATTAGGGTCTGAGATACATCCCCACATTTTCTCCGCCAAAAGCCTCCTCAGGCCTTGTTAGTTATAAGCCCCCAATGTCCTAAAAATCAGCTTTTTGCAATTTTCTAATAAACCAATAAAATTAAAAAAAAGTCTAGGAAGGAAACAATTAAAGTCATACTGAAATAAAAAATTACGCATAAACTTTATTGTGTAGTTACTTTTTCCTACTGTGTACATTTTTTTTTTATTTTGGAAAATTAAAGCTGTACAGCGTGTACCATTTTCGATGGGATTAAATGGGAAACTCGGTTATTAATAAAGATATCGATTTTCTGATTACACCTTACCGTGCTCTTTTTTTGATTCCTTAAAAATGATGTATTCAGATTTTCGCTATACCCCGTGGATTCGCTAATACAGGGAGTTTTTGTAAAAATTGCATTTTTAATAATCCCTTATATCTTGCTTGTTTTGCAAGATATTTTTGACCTGTAAAAATATTTTAATGGCAACTTTTTTAGAAGATTTTTAAAAATATTCTCTAGTTTTTGAGATATGGTATTTATCATAAAAAATTAAATACGAACACGGATTTTTTTTTACTATTTTCATTGGTTTCATTCTAGTATCATCACAAAATAATACAAATTTTATATATTTTTTTTAAGGTTAAAGAAAATATTAATTTTCTTAGTCCGAACCTGGAAATTTCCAACGTAAACAAAAACTAAAAATTGCTAGTTGAACGATTTTTAGTTTAACTGTTTTGATGCTTAACAAATTAAAATAATGGTTTTACGTTAATTTAAAAATTTATTTGACACGACAAATACAAAAAAATAACGAAATCCAAAAAATAATAACTAATTTTCTTTAATGACAAAATATTGAAACTGATTGCCAGTATCTGTAAAACATTCTTAGTATTTTTGAGTAATTTTTCTTAACGCATTTTGCAGAAAAATATTTCTGCCGTTTAAATATTGGGATTTTGTTGCTTGAATAAAGCAGTCAAAAATATCAAATTTTTTTCAAAATCTGGATATGGTCGATTTTTAGCAATTTTAGAATAATTTTGAGTGAGCCATTCACAAACATGACAAGTAAAATGACAATGTCAACTCCATGCTTTTGTTTCTCCATGTTGAAGTAAATTTCATGAATTGCTGTGCTACCATCAAATAATTACTATGATATTAATTTTATAACTTTTTAACGTTTTTTCTTTATTTATAAATCTTTTAATTAACATTTCAATATAGATAAACTAAAAATCATTCAACTAGTGTGTCTTGCAATTTTTAATATATATTTTACCTTGGAAATTTCCAGGTTCGGACTAAATTTTTTGTTTAAATAATAAATATTTTTATTTGAATCTAAATCAAAAAAATATTAAAGTTTTATCATTTTAAGATATAAATAGCGATAAAACCAATCAAAGTAGTAAAAAAAGATCCAGGTCCGTATTTAATTTTTTATGATAAATACCATATCTTAAAAACTAAAAATATTTTTAAAAATTGACAACGTCATTATTCTGCTCTAAAAAATTTGCCATAAAAAGGTTTTTACAGAATAAAATATTTTGCAAAATAATCGAAAAAAACTCCCTGTATTAGCGAATCCACGGGGTATTGCGAAAATCTCATTACACCATTTTTCAGGGATCAAAAAAAGAGTAAGGGTAAGAAAATCGATATCTTTAATAATAACCGAGTTTCCAATTTAATCCCATCGAAAATGGGACACTCAGTACATATATAGTTTTAATGTGCTGACTTTGACTTTTATATAGTGATGTGTAAGATCGTCATAAAATTAACTACTTGAAATAAAAGTAACAACTTACTTATTTTTGAAAACACCTTGTATTTTTAACAGTTTAAACTATTTTTTTTTTCGTTTTGTAAAATATTATTAGAAGCTAAGAATCTTTTATTTGGTGTATTTTTTAAAAATATCGTTACGTCAAATAAATCTACTTATTTAACCTTCCTAACCCGTGCAGCAAATTATTGGAATAAAACCTGACTTTGTTTTATCTTCGACTTTATTCTGACACATTTACACAGAAATCTAACAGCTGACCTCTCAAAATTGACATACCAAAGCTAAACTTTAAAAGAACATGTAGTAAAATAGTTAATCAAAGCAAAAACTAAATTGATTGATTTATTCAAAAAAATAATTGTTTAGAAGAAACATTTTAATAAAAAACTTCTGGAACAACGATTAGCAATTAGTTAAAAAGAATAAAGTAAAATACAAAATAAGACAAATAAAAAATATTGCAGTTAATAGCTGAAAATAAAATGAAGTAAATCTTACCCTTCTTATTCCTTCCTCCAAGAGTCATATTACACAAAAAAACTTTTTTAAAATGAGAAAAATATAAAATTAAGTCAAAACACAATAACAATTAAAATTAAGACGTAACAAGAATTAAATTTTTTTAAATAAAAATAAAATACAATACGCGAAAGACAAGCAACAATTAATCTTTAATTTATATACCAACTTATCAATTGCCAGTTCTTATTATATTTTAAAAAATCTGATTTTAGGAGCCCTGTGGCGTTATCTGTAGAAAAATGTTAAAACTTTGTTTAAACTTCAAAAAGAAACCTAATAATACTAAACTTTTAGTCATTGATCTGAAATTCGTAGAAAAATTTTTTGAATTACAAAGTTTTTGATTATAGAATTAGTAAATCAGGTTGTAAAATATTGTCACAGAGAAAAATGGACCTAGGGGTCTATAGTTTGGGGGCGTAGAATAGTAAATTATCGGAATCGGGGGAAGTTTAATACATATATTTCGTTTATAATTATACAGCTGATAAATCCACAGAAATTATAGCTTACGCTAACCTACCCAAAAAAAAATATGGAGAACCATAAATACGGCCATTAGGGCCTTACTGTGAATTATACCGGGTAGGTCTCGGGGGACGCAGTACACAGGACCACAGGTTTAGGGTTAAAAAAGAGACGACGTCCAGAAACTGGTTACGAAGCTCAGCAGGACGTCCAGAAACTGGTTACGAACGCTTAGTTAATGGGCAAATAAGACAACGTCCAGAAACTGGTTTCGAACGCTTAGTTAGGGAGTGGACCCTGGGTACTGGTCACTTGTATGGTGTGTTACATCGCCTTTTATATTAAATTATTGCAAATTCAGCAATATTGCTAGTGACGATGGTTTTCGATAGGCACCACAATTATTATTGCCAATACCTTGGTATTTTATTATAATAGATGCACGCCTTTAATTTATATGGATCCCAATAATTTAAAGTAAGACATCTATTTTATTTAGATAAGTGCATCACTTTTGGATAGTTTAATTATGATTATTACCTCTGTGTGACACGCCCTTCGCTCGAAAAGCGTTGGCCCTCCAGCGCTAACCCACAGTTACAAAGAAAAAACCTTATAATCCTATGTTTTAAAGTTACCCTATATACAAAGCATTTCTGCGAATTCCACATGAAAACCTGAACAATGGACATCTTGCATGGCGAAGAAACCTCCAGTTCCGGATCCTCTGTCTATGGATGTTAGATTTATCTGCGCAAATATCTTAGGGATTCCGGTAGGGTGGTGATCTCCTCTCCATCATGATGCCTGGTCCCTGTTGCTTATTGTGCTAAAATTAAAAAATATATACGGCAGTTTGATGATCAAGAACTAATTGTAACTTATTAAACATATGAAAGTCGCAATATTTACGGAAAACGATTTTTTTGTGCCATCATATTTTTTCCTATTTACTATATGTTATGGCCTGCTTTCAATCAGTTTAAAATGCCACTTACAGATAACTAGTTAGTTTAAAAAAAAATTGTTGCTTTATCAATCTCTTTTTTTAACATTTCGATAAGTACCGTTCAACTCTTTATTTGGGATCTTTTATCCCTATGCGCCCTTTTATACCTCAATTTTATTATTATCAATCATTTAGGCAACTTTGCCCTATTTCGCTCTTTATATGAGCTTTTCCATACAATGTGTATGGCATAATATTTAATATACCACATTTATTTGAGCTACTGTATCCCATTTAATTTTTTTTTTCGCTATAGACATTCACCGATGCCTTTGCTAAACTGTATTTTTACAGTATTTAAATAGACCTGCTGTCTCAAACTCTTTCAGAAGCTCGCAATATGGCCTTTTGGCTCGCCTTTCGGAATGCTACTTCCATGTTTGAGATCTGTGTGGCACCTTTTTGGTGCTCATTTCACGTTTTTAGGCAAATCATTTTATACGCCATTATCCCTCTATCTATTTGAGAGCAAAAATTCTCATTAAATAAATAATATAATAAATTGAGTGTTGGGTACTTTACCGTGTTTTCCTTAGAGTTTTAAAATCTAAAATTAAATTCTTTTTTAATTGAAATGAAATTGTCCCAAAAAAATTGATTACTTTGTGAACTGATTCTGAAAATACAGTTATATTTCTTCTCTCTTAAAAATAAGATCCAAATGATAAAATTAAATTGTTAAAATTCTCCTAAACTAAACAAGCGCACAACTTATTTGCAATTTTTTACAAAAAAAGGAACGAATAAGTAAGAACTGTAAAAATGTTAATTAAATTATTCAGTGCAATTAGTAAAAAAATAACTCATATTTTGTCTAGGTATTTGAAAATAATAATTGTTCAAAAAATTTCTGCAAAAAAAAAGAGTTTATAAACATTAATAACCCCATATTAATAATCCTATTGTCCAAACAACATCATTGTTTAAGATTGTGTTTTATGATCTACTATTTCTTTGTTACCTTGATAATATAAACAAAATATTAATAACAACGATTTTTTTTAAGTGAAACAAAAAACAAAAATGTATTGCTAAAAATTGGTACTTTTTGAACCACTGTCTTGTGACAACATTGTCTTTCATTATAAATTTGAGTATGTCTGTATATCTTATTCATATCTCATAATCATTTGACCGATTTCAATTAAATTTACTAATTTTATAAACAAAAAAATTGATAGTACAGGTAACAAAGAAAACCGAGGTATTGACACATATAAATTAAAGAGTAATAATTAATATTAATGGAAACTAATACCTGACCTTTGAATGCTGCGGGTGTCCCTGCAGCCGAAGAAGACTAAATTGCTCTTATGCAGGATGGCTTGATGCTGGAGCGACTGTAGGCATCACCTAGAATTCTCCAGACTTCTTACTGTTATACTCTTTATACTCGATCCAGGTAGTAGGTAGGTATGTGTTAGTTCAGCAAATTTTTGTTGGTACTTTGTAGGTATGTATATGCGTCAATAATATGTTAGTAGGTAGGCTTGTCTTTGTCTGTTAATTATAAAAAAATAATAATTTGTAAGAATTATGATCTCTTAGTATTGTCTGTCGCTGGTATTTGGGTTTTTCTTCTTGGTTTGGCCAATATGGCTTTGATATCAGGGATCATTTTTGAATCCATCCTGGATTTTTTTTTTTGGCACACTAAGTATGCAATAAGGGGTGCTCGGATTTTTTATTTCGCTGCCCTGTCAATTAAAACTAAATTATTCGTCACTATCGCTGTTGACACCAAATAATTCTTTGTATTTTCTTTCTAAATTGACTAAAAATCCTTTGACTTTTTTGTCTCTATTCTTGGTGACTCAACTTTATATTCCGGAGTAACCGGAAGTCCCGAGGGTTGTAATTTTACAGGTACAGTATTTTCAGAGCCCTGTATTACGGCCTTTTTTGATTTTAGTGATCTACGCCGTGCCCTCGTATTTTTATTCGGCTTTTTCCTTGTCATTAGAAAATAAATCCTTTTTTTACTAAAAGAAACAAAAATCCAAAAAATAACAGGAATGATTTATCCCAAGGTCATTATATTCGAGCCGGACCCCATTGGATCGGGCAACGGGATATAACTAACAATTCTCCCGACGGACCGATAGCATCAAGCCATCTAAAGGTGAACCTACTATCATGAAATTTAATCCAAGTTATTGCATTCCGGCCGGACCCCGTGGGATCGGCAACAGGATACAACTAGTAGTTCCCCCGACGGACCGAGTACTATCAAACCATCAACAAAGGCGAATTGCTATTATTAGGGGATATCTCTTCATATTATTTTTTGTTTAACATTTATTTGCCTATTTGCTGTCAAGAGTCCTAAGGGACTATGGAGAAAATGGGTCAAAAAATATTCCTTACTATATGGAGATATGAAGCAGGGGTCAAACACGGCGCCTCCACCAAATATGTCACAGAAAAATGGACCTAGGGGTCTTTAGTTTGGGGGCGTAGAAAATTATCGGAAACGGGGGAAGTTTAATACATATATTTCGTTTATAATTATACAGCTAATAAATCGATAGAAATTAAAGCTTACGCTGACCTACCCAAAAAAAATATAGAGAACCATAAATACGGCAATTAGTGCCTTACTGTGAATTATGCCGGGTAGGACTCGGAACACGCAGGACACAGGACCACAGGTTCAGGGTTAAAAAAGAGACGACGTCCAGAAACTGGTTACGAAGCTCAGCAAGACGTCCAGAAACTGGTTACGAAAGCTTAGTCAAGGGGCAAATGAGACGAAGTCCAGAAACTGGTTACGAAGCTCAGCAGGACGTCCCGAAATGTTACGAACGCTTAGTTAGGAAGTGGACCCCGGGTACTGGTCACTTGTATGGTGTGTTACATCGCCTTTTATATTAAATTATTGCAAATTCAGTAATATTGCTAGTGAGGATGGTTTTCGATAGGTACCACAATTATTATTGCCAATACCTTGGTATTTTATTACAATAGATGCAAGCCTTTAATTTATATGGATCCCAATAATTTAAAGCAATACGAAGTGCATCTAGTTTATTTGGATAAGTGCATCACTTTGGGATAGTTTAGTTATGATTATTACCTCTGTGTGACAATATGTTGCTTAAATTCTGTGTATTTGTTTTAAAATTAATTGTTTCTGCACCAGTTTTCTTTTAAACCGGTTATTTTTTCTGCATAGGATCCTTAGTTGGTCAAACTTAAAATGATGTCCTGTTTCAAAATGGTGTACTGCTAACGCAGTTTTTTGGGCTTTGTTAGCGTTAATTATATTGCAATCATATTTGTGTTGTGTGACACGTTTGCCTAATATTTGACCAGTTTCCCCTATATATGTTTTAGGACAATTGTTGCAGTCAATTCGGTAAACCAATCCTGATAAGTCAACATAAGGTGTTCTATCTTTTTTTCTAGTAAATAAATTACCTACCGTCTTTCCTGAATATGTGATTATGTTACGGCCAAGCCTGGTATTGCCGGAATCTTATAGTATTTTGTAGAAAGGGTACTAGTTCTGCCATTGGTATTATGTGTATCTTTATACAAGATTGAGTTTATTAGTTTTATAGGGTAATGATTATCTTTTCCTATATTTCGAATTATTTCAAAATTGTTTTCTTTAAATGCTGGATCAGCTAGATTTATTGCGCTGTGTTTTAAGGATTTAATTATTGAATTTTTTTGTGACAATTTATGGTTTGATTTAAAATTAATAAGTCTTCCCGATGCAGTAGGTTTTTTATACCAGTCAGTTGTAATTCTATTGTAGTGGGATTTCTTATTACTAAGATATCCAAGAATGGAAGACAACATTCTTGTTCCTTTCCAATTGTAAAACTTAATTTCGGGTCAAATGACTTAAAATAATTTGAAACTATGTCTTCAGCGCCCTCTGAAATGGAGCAAACTATGTCGTCTACGTAAAGATAAAGAAAACCAAATTCAAATGGAAGTTGATGTATTGTTTTTCAAGTAAATCGGTGATGCCGGATTACCCATTGCTGTTCCTGAGATTTGTTCATAATACTCATTATTATCATGGGCGCACCCAGGGGGGGGCCTGGGGCCCGGCCCCCCCCCCAAGCCTAAGATTTTTGTTTATATTTTCCACATATTTCATGAATAAACACAAAAAATAGCATGAAATACGACATCATAAGGCCTCGGGCCCCCCCCCAAGACATATTCCTGGGTGCGCTACTGTTATTATATATAAAATAACTCGAGTCGAATATAAAATCTATAGATGGGGGAGGCTGACCACTGTTTTAATAAAATGAAGAACGCACTTATTTTGGGGCCAGACTAGACTGATTCACCGAATATCTCGGCTCGGCCCGCTTTGCAGCAGTATGTTATCATCTGATTAATTATAACATGATAAGACGTTTGACAATTTGAACGTTACGAAATTCAAAAGGAAAATTAAAAACAATGTAAGAAGGTAAATCTCATGTTGATTTTAATTTGTGTTTTTTTTAGAGTAATTTTTTTACGGTAAGAAATATATCTGTTTTTCACCACATATATACCCTGGCTACAACACCACAACAAAACAGATAATGAAGGCAGGGAAGCAGAAGCTTTTACCATAAGTTGTGGTCTAACGCAGCTTGTCGATCAACCTACCCGTATCTCAGAAAGGGGTGAATTTGCAGCGCTTTTAGACTTATTACACTTGGTTCATCCGATCATAAACCTATAATAATAAAGTGCGAAATGCTCATACCACCAAGCCAGCAATCGCTTCCTCGTAAAATGTGGCACTATAAATCGGCAAAATGGAATGACCTTAAACAGTTTTACCTGGATTTTCCATGGCAAGAAGTTTGCTTTAAAACAGCTGATCCCACTATTTGCTGTAATGTAATAACAAAAGTAATCTTATCTGGAATGGATGCATATATCCCAGATACAACAAAACGCAGTGCTAATGTAAAACCTTGGTTCAACAGCCAGTGTCGAACAGTTGTACAGAAAAATCACAGAGCATATAACCTTTGGAAACGACAACAAACCGCTCAAAACTACACAGAATTTACAGAAGCCAGAAATAGTTGCAAAATTACTATTGCCGCCGCCAAAGAAACATACAATCAAAGAATAAAAAACAGGTTTCTGAATTGTCCAAGTAGTTCTAGGTCCATTTGTTCTCTTGCAAAAGCTTTTGGATCAAATTTCACCAAGTCATCCATACCACCACTTACAGATAAAAATATTCACTTAGCCATAACATCAGAGGAAAAAGCCAATATGCTGGCCAAAACCTACCAGTGTCAAATGGAAAAACTCCGTTCATTAAAAGGGTTTCCCACAGTATGCCAGAGGTACCCTTTTTTCACAGAAAAATAAATCCTTAAAAATCCTTTAAAAAGTTGGATACAAACAAAGCAATGGGTCCAGATGGCATTCCCGCGATAGTACTCAAAAATTGTGCCAACGAACTCACCCCAACTTTCGCTAAATTATTCAATTTATCTTACAGGCAAGGAGTATATCCATCATCATGGAAGTCTGCCGCAGTACAACCCATTCCAAAGAAAGGAAAAAAGACAGATCCGTTAAACTATACCAATTGCTTTACTTCCCGTGATATCAAAAGTAATGGAAAGAGTTGTGAACAATCACCTAAACAAGTACTTGAAAAAGTTCAAAATTATCAACGATAAGCAATACGGATTTTGAAAATGTAGATCAACTTACATCGTCACTCACTTATGGCAAAAAGCGATTTAGTTGCGGGGTGAAACAAGAACAATTGCCTTAGATATATCTAAAGCATTCGATAAAGTCTGGCATGAAAATCTGCTCAACAAGCTGAAAGCAATGGGATTGTCGCCGAAACTATGCACTTGGTTTGAAAGTTACCTTAAGGATAGATCCATTTATGTTGCACTGGATGGCCAGAACTCTAACTCTTATCAAATAAATGCTGGTGTGCCACAGGGAGCAATCCTTTCGCCAACACTTTTTTTGATTTACATAAATGACCTCATAGATAAAACAGTAAATCCACTTTATTGTTTCGCAGATGATGGCAATGTAGTCTCCTCACTCATACCACCCACATGTCTCTCCGCACGTGAATTCTATCATCTTAGACTTACTCAAATATCGCAGATAAATAACGACCTGGAGATAATAGAGGACTGGGGCAACAAAAACCTTGTACAGTTCAACGCGCAGGAAACCCAAGCAGCCCTGTTTTCAAAAAAGACCAGCACCGGTGAGCCAAACATCATGCTATTTGGAAGTGCTGTCACGTTGCAGAGCCAGTTGAACATCTTAGGAGTCACTGCAGTGACCAACATGTTTTGGCACAGTCACGTGGACATAGCTAAAAGGGCGTCCCAAAAGCTTGGGGTGCTATTTCGTAAAAGACATCTGCATACACCAAGCCAACTGCTGACACTCTACAAAGCCCAGATTCGACCAACTATGGAGTACTGCTAACATATATGGAGTGCGGCACCCAAACATACCTTAATGCTTTTGAACACCGTGCAAAAACGAGCTATCAATCTGTTCAATGACCCCGTACTTACCCGTAGCTTGGATCGTCTCGAACATCGAAGAACTGTGGGCGATCTATCTCTCTTCCACAGGTATTATCACGGAAAATGCTCTGAAGAGTTGGCACGTATGATCCCCCCGGGAGTAGCACCTACTAGGCCAACAGTCAAATATTCACTGTCAAAATAGAGGCACCAAGAACCTCATTATATCAGAATTCATATCTCTGGAGAACACCATCGCTGTGGAATAAACTCCCTGCGACAGTTTTCCCTGCAGGTTACAACCTTAACCGTTTTGAAACCAACATACCAAAATTTCTGCGCACTTGCCGTTTCTCGAGCATGATAGGGATCTCCTGGCGAGTGCGGATAACCGTAAAAAAAAAAGAATTTAGGTTATGCTATTAAAGAATCATATCCTTATCAGCTACGGTATGGAAAAATCATTTTTTAAAGAAAATTGTTAAAAAAGAAAGAATAGCATACTTAAGTAAAGTAAAAACCCTATAGCAATTCCCGGTCTTAAAAAAATATGTAGAGTTGCCTACTTCCTATTTCTTTAGATTTTCTCTAAAAGAAAGTAATTAGTCATATTTCTATGAAAATAAAATTAAAATATAAAAATTTGCAACATGGTTTCAAAATTATTGAGGTTATGTTATATCATAATTTTACGGTATCTTTCTCCACAACGGCCAAACGAAAAAAAGGCCGAGATTTCTCCCAAATTTTACAGAGGAACCTGGCAACAAAATATTATTCATAATAAAAATCTATTATATATAGATTTATTTAGTTGAATCGAGGTTATGCCATTAAAGAATCATATCCTTATACCAGCTTCGGTATGGAAAAAAAGAAAGAATAGCATATAATTAAGTAAAGCGGAAACCCTATAGCAATTCCCGGTCTTAAAAGAAATATGTATAAAAAATACAGATTATGCTATACCATATATTAATTATAAAAGAAAGAAATATGTAAAGTTCCCTACTTCATATTTCTTTAGATTTTCTTTAAAAGAAACTAATTATTCATATTTCTATGAAAAGAAAATTAAAATACAAAAATTTCCTACATAGTTTAAAAATTATTGAGGTTATGTTATAACATAATTTTACGGTACCTTTCTCGACAACAGCTAAACGAAAAAAAAGCTGAGATTTATCCCAAATTTTACAAAGTAGCCTGGCAACAAAATCTTCAACCAATCATATCTTTTAAAATTAAAAATCCCATTCTAGGTCAAAAATCAATAAACAGGTCACATTCATTTTGCACAAAACAACTGACAAATTTTTTAGATTATTTCACTAAAATTCAAAATAATTAAGTATTCTTCCCGTAAAAAACAAGAAAGGAAACTCAGATAAAACCAAAGGTCAATAATTGAACAAGTATTAATAAGAGCTGGTTATGTGACATTGCATAATTACTCTGTACTGTACTCAAGTGTACAATCCTCTGGCTATCTTTGTTTTCAAACTTGGAAAAAGAAAGAAAAAATTTACTCGATCTATTTATAAATCAAACGAATTTATAAACGCCAAAAGACATCTATACACTACTTAAACGTACTTAAAACTTTGATAATGCGAATACTGTAATAATACAACATTCATTGATCAAGCATTTATTATTGGTTTACTGACTCTACGCTAGATGTCGCATGAAGTTTCCTTTATTTTTAAATATTTGTGAATGAAACAAAAGGTTAAGAAAAATGTGAATTTTTCCGTAACACTGTTCATTAGGTATTTTGTTGGAATTTCGAATATAATAAAAATATGCCAATTTGCGCAAATTTTAACGCTGTTTCTTCCCAGATGTTTGATGTTAGTTTATTTACGTTTTTTTCTGAACAGTGCTTAATTGCATGAAAATATTTTTTTCAAAATCCCATTGGTGGTCCGGTTGTTATTGACCATTTTCCTAACCTTTACTTAAAATTGTTTAACTTTAAAAAACAAAAAAGCTAAATAAAAAGTGGAGATCAAGCCTAATATATGAAGTACCATTTTGAAAAAAAGAATTAAAAATATAAATTTTTTAAATATATTTTTTTAAATGTTAGGTTCGGGTTTGTTTTAAATTTTGTAGTTTAAATCAAATGGTTTAGCATTTTTTTCTTTCCTGACTTTTTTAAAAAATTTATCAGTTTTTGAGGAAATCCTGAAAAACTAATTTTTAGGACATTTATATCTTGGCGGAGAATATGTCGGAAGGTGTCTCAGATGATAAGAAATAAGTATGTATACAAATATTTGGCTTGCACCTATTTTTTTTGAGGATTTTTTTTTATTTCACTGGGATAATATGACAAATAAAAAAAGCTAGACGGGGATACGTTTATAAAAACTAACCCTGTACTTCAACACACAATTTTATATGTTAAGTGTGGTTATGTATTTGAAATGACTATCTAGGTTTTAAGATGCACCCTTTAGTACATAGGTTTGGTTTTGACAAAATGGGAAAATAAACAGTAACAGTAATAAACTAATGTTTATTTATTTTATATGACTGTAAAAAGCTGAAAAAAGAACAAAAGCAAAATAGTAAGCTAAACTAATTAGCATGGAATACTATTACAAGGGGTTGATTCCAGAGAATAGATAACAACTATAAAAAACCAAAGCTAAAGTATATTATGATTACGTAACTACATTAGCTTTTTATCAAAAAGCGCTCTGGAGCGATCCAAGATCAATCTCAAAAAGATTATTCTGTTCCGTTTAAGCGTCGCGGCATTCACGCTAAGATTTCTTTGTTCGATTAGGCAAAACATTTGCTTCTAAATCTCGAGTGGATCGATTTTGCTTGCTCTCAGTCCTGGGACGGAATAACACAACCCTAGTTTTTCAATGTATTTTGGTATATTTTTTCTTTTTTCGTTTCTGTGTATTGTAACAAAATAAATAAAAAATCACGTAGAAAGCTCAAAATAATGGCATTGGAAGAGTTTTTATCGCTTAGGTCAAGTTCTCAAGTCGAACAAAAATAGTTATAGGATTTCTTGTTGCTTAATCAAGAAATGAAGGTATTTCCTGCACACAAAAGTAAATTACAATTCATAAAATTCGTTTCTTGCTTGTTTAAAAATATTTAGAAAAATATTAGAATATTTTTATAATATATAGAAAGCGCGTTCAATTAGAGATCCCGCTGTTGGTCCGTTTGTAGTTGCTCCCACAGTTCTTTTAAAAAATTTTTAAATACTAAATTTAATTATTATAAATGTATTTTTTATTACAACTTTTTATTTTTTAAACAAGTATTTTAAACTTGATTAGTATTTTAATAAATAAAATTTATCTTACAAAAATATTGATTCTTAATTACACAACCGCCCCGGCCGTTGTGCCACATATATTTATCCTATTTTACACGGTATGCCGAGCAAAATGAGGCAAAGAACTTTTTTCAAAAATAAAAATAAATGCATGAATCGCTTAAACTAAAAATTAAAACATAAAGATAACATATCTAGCCAACTTAATTCAAAATAATAGAAATAAGCCTATAAAACAAAGTATCCCATTTTGCCCCCCTCTCCCTTATATTGCCGGTGCCGTAGGTAGGCGTAGACAGCGTCAGCACCTGCCTAGGACGCCAAGCATCAGGAGGCACTAGAATGAATATTTAAAATTATAAAAATAAAATACCATAGAATATGGCATTATAGGGGCTCGCCTCCCCCATCCCCTAACACTCGCCCTAGCCCCAAAAACATATTCCCTGGTGCGTCACTGTTATATGTTCTCAACCAGTTTCGGTAGATTTTTATTCAGTCAGTAAGTACTTACCCTCCATCATCACGATCTCTCCACCTTGGATTTGTTCCGGTGGTAAATTTTTCCAAGATATAAGCAGCCAAACCAACAGGACTGTCTCTTAATGCAATACCTAAAATTTTACCATGATTGTATGATTTATAAATAGTTATTTACCTAACAAGTGCGGAAAGTGGTACTCTTCCGCACGCGACGGCAATTGTACGAACGACGCGGAGCGGAGTACGGGCAAGCCGTCAAGGATGGAAAAGATAGTTTCCGCAAGAGTTAGGTACATTCTTTTTCCTACGAGTGTTTTTGTCCATCTTTTTTATCAAAAAAACATGTTTTAATTCGAAAAGATTTTATAATAATGCTAGAAAATGAGACATAAGATAGAATGGTTATATAAATCATCTAATTAGTCCTAAATATCTTCATTTTTACCAAAACAAAAATCGTGCAGAAACTTAGCTTTTCAGCACTAGTTCGGAAAAGTTACTTTTCTGCACGATTTTTTTACTTTTCCACACGATTTTTTTATGCACGGAAAAATAATCAAACAGGATTTTTTTATCATGATATATTAATAAGAAACTTTATGTTAAGAACATTTAATTAACAATAACGAAAAGTTAACGATGACAATATTGAAATTGAATGTGCACTTTATGTTTGTTGCATGCTGCAATATAGCAGGTGTCGCAACATCTTGAAGAACGTCGTTTCTTATTTGAATTTGCTTGGTTGGTGTTTGGCCCACTACAGAAATGCCTTGATCAGTTTGCTGCTGAGAATTACTAGTATAGGGAATGGAGGAAGGTATATTGGTCTGTACAGGCTGCAACACATTACAGGATTCTTCCTTTGGTGCTTCTAGTAGCATCGGTACAGCAGCACTTCTTGAAAATGAAACTCTGCTCCAGCAAGGAGCGATTTCTGAGCGGGCGAGAGAAGTGTTGATCGAAAACCATAGAATTCAATCAAATTGGTATTTCCGTACAATAAAGTCACCATGAAGATACCTGATTTAAAAATTTATCTCTGCAACGATAAGAAAAACTTGTTTTGTAAATTAAAAAATTAAAAATTTAGTAGTAAACATATATTTTTATTTTTAGGTCTTACACCAACATCCTTACTAACTGCTTCTGAATCAGCCACTGGTAAGTGATTTAAGTATTAAATTTGAAAATGTGTTTAATGTTTATCTGGTTTATTTTGTGGGAGAAGGGTGACAAACAGCAACTTTTAAGGTAAACCCTGGTTATTACATGAATAACTTAAACAAAGTGCTGCAGTCGTAGTCAAAAATAAGTACTTATCCATAAAAAATTAAACTTGTTGACAACCATCTTTACAAAAAGTTTTGATATTGATAAAAGCCCATTTCAATTTTTTTCAATTTCAATGTTAGTCAGGTTTGAAATAGGCCTTTTAAGTTCTCGCTTGCCTATTTGTGATACAATATTGCGTGATACGTCAAAATATTCAGAAAAAATCATAGAATACGAATTTTTATGGTAGAGATCTGGCAAATGGTGCAGAACTACCTTGCACACCCTCCAAGGGGTGGGGGTGGCGTTTTTCAAAAAATTAAAGCTTGGGCTACTTTCACTTTGGTTTTTGTCCAACATTATTTTCTAGCATTTTTGAACATATTTTAACCATCTAGAGGTCTAAATTCGCGCGAAATTTCAGAGCAATCAGACGCATATTTTTATGTGTGAACAATTATTTAAATTTTGTAAAGTTAAAGTTGTGAAAAAATGAAAAAATTATAATTTATATACCAAAAGATTCGCAGAAACCGGTAGAATGTGAAATTAGCTTTAAAAATTAAACAGTTACCAAACAAACTGAAAAAAAACTGCCAAGATATACATAAAAACCAATTTATCGTAGACTGAGTGTAGACAGTCTGCACCAACAACTTTTAAGAATGGTGAATATAAGTAGCGGAGAATATGGCGTACTCCTGGAAGCAATAAATAATTCAGCCAGTCACGTGAGGAGATAAAAAAAACATATATTAAACGAAAACGAAAAAATCCTGAGCTCATTAAATGAGCAGCAAATGAAAATTCAAAACCTTAGAAAATAAAATCATCGAGTTGGAAAGAAGATCAAGAAAAAATAATATTGTCATCAACGGATGAAAAAAAACCAGCTGAAAACAAAAATATTGTAACTCAGGTTATATCTTGTTCAAAAAGACTCTTTTGACGATCAAATAAAGTACCCGAGTCGTATTTTAAAACGCTTTTAATGAACGAAAATTGAATAAATAAATTCGATAACAAAACTTGACAAAATTATTAAAACGTTAATTATTGATTGATTAGACTTGAGCGATGTCATAACAGGAATCTTAAAGGCTGTTCAGCCATTTACAACATCCTCCCCCGGGCGAAAATTGTGCAACTCTAATGGATACAGAAGTTGTACAGGCCTTCGTAACTTGGTTCCATTCCTGGTTGTGATTTCAAATGCTCTCGTTCTACCATCTCTTCCAGGAAAAGCTTTAGAAACTCTTACTAATTTCCGTGATAATCTGGGTTTATCTTGGTCATGTAACAAAACAATATCACCTTCTCTGATAACATTTATCAATGGTTTATTCATAGTTAGAGCAGATCTTAACTGAAGTAAATACTCTTTTTGCCATATTTTCTAGAATTTCTGTAAAATACTATATCTTCCTTTCCATAATTGTAATATTTTGTTATGGCGTATTTCGGAATCTTTTAAATTTATACTAAAGCCAATATCTGCTTCACACAACAAAAATTGAGACGGTGTTAAAATAAACAAATTATCAGGGTCTTCAGCAACAGACGTCAATGGTCTGGAATTGATTGTTGCTTCAACTTCGGTCAATACAGTTTGCAATTCAACAAAATTATATATATTGTTTCCAAGGGTTAACTTTAGACAATTTTTGACGGACCGGACCAGCCTTTCCCAAAATCCACCCCACCATGAAGCTCTTTCTGCACTAAACTGTTATGCCCGCAGTAAGAAAAACGATAAATGCAATGGACTGTATATAATTTAATTAAAGGAAGCGCGAACAAACATAAATATATTGATATGAATTACGAAATAATTAATAAGGTCCATAGGTTAATTGTTGGAACCACACAACGGCAATCAGATACAAATGCACTCACCAGTTTGCAGCCAATTTCTCCACGTTCCAAGGGGCCCCTGAATGGATCTAATGATGTCACCACGTAGCTGAAGGGCTGAAGTTTCTAGTTCTATGCTTCAGTACACCAAAATCGAGCACTTTCAGGTGTAGAAATTTGAAATAGTTGGAGAACGAAATTAACACGCCATTTTCTCGAGGCGGTCGACAAGGATCTCCCTGGTTGTTGGTGCGCATGTCCAAATACGCGAAATGCGCTCTCTCCTTCATACAATTGTGTGGTTTTAAAAATATATAAACAACCGCGAAATTTAGCGGGAGCTAACATAACTGCCCTCCAAAACACACAATTTTAGAATCTCAACCGGACAGATATAGATATAAGAAAAAGAATCGACCGATAAATATAAATGAATGAAAACAGATAAGTAGGGGTACGGGGTAGACCTCGTCAGATGTCTATCAGGGGAAATGAATCGACCCCTGCCCTCCGTAGATTCCAGGTACTCTCTGACCCGGAGAGTTAGCACCTGTTTAGGGTCCCATTCCCAGGGTTACGGGAGAAGACCACATCGGTATGAAAGGCGGAGAGGATGGACCTCGGTACGGTGATCATAGCGCAGGTGGCAACCCTTTCTTTTAGGGATAGTATAAAAGAAGAAGATGCTGCCTTGTAGTACCGGCGTTGGAATCGTCAAAGGCTAGGGGAAGAAAACCTCGATCAAAAATCACCTGGTCCTCCAGGTTGGGGGTTGGGGCATTAGACTAACTCTCTGATACCCGGAAAAAACGTACACTGTTAAAAAACCCAATCAAACGCCTCGGAAAGAAATGAAAAACCTAAGACGAACCAAGCAAAGAAACAGGAATATGATTTTTGGTACATGGAACGTACAAGGAATGAGTCGAAAAGTGAATGATATAGTCCATGAGTGCAGCAGAATGAAGGTTTACCTTGCTATACTAACAGAAACGAAGAAGAAAGGAAAAGGATCTGAAAACCTAGGACAGTATGACCATTTCTATAGCGGAGTGGCAAAAGAAAAACATGCGCAACAAGGAGTATCTATTTTGGTCAACAAAAGATTTAGAAAATATATCACCAACTGGGAAGCAGTAAATGAACGGCTAATAAGAATGAATATAACAATAAAAGGAATGAGACTTACGATTTTTGGAATCTATGCGTATAATGACGATGCAAATGTAGCCGTGAAAGACAATTTTTTCGAAGAAATCCACAATGAAATATCAGCAGTAAGTACATCTAGAGAAATTGTAATATTGGGAGATTTAAATAGTAGAACAGGTAACAGAGTAAATGATCTGACAGTTGGCCAATATGGAGAAGATGTTGTTAATGACAATGGAAACCGGCTTATCACAGTATGTGAGCAATTAGACCTAAAAATCCAAAACGGTTTTTTCCAACATAAGAAAATACACAAATATACCTGGACCAAACCCTCACAAAACCTGAAATCCGTCATTGATTATCTTATCACTAAACAAAAGACAAAACTAAAAATTCAAGATGTCAGAACAAAGCGTGGATCAACATGCGGAAGTGATCACTATTTTCTGGAGACCAAAATTATCTTTCCTTATCAAGGCCGAAGCCTCCATCAACAAAATCTTGATGATACAATGAATGAGGAAATTGATCACTGTCAATATAATCTACTAAGCCTAGAACATGACAGCGTAAAAAACTTATACAAAAAGAGACTGAACGAAAAACTTAATTCAAGTTCAGGTGAAACCCCAGATGAGGAATACGAATGTATCACATTAAGCATCCATCAAGCTGCAAAAGAAGCACTAGGATTAGTGGAAGAAACTCCTAAAAGAACAAAACCATACTGGTGGGATGCTGAGATTGAAAGTGAAATAGAGGAAAAAAGGAAATTATATCACACGTACTTATCCCAAAAGACAGATAGAAGCAGAGAAGAATACAAAATCGCGCAATCAAAGGTGAGAAGAATGATCAGTGATAAGAAGAATCAATCATGGATGCAAAAGTGCCAGAAAATAGATTCTTACTTAGGAGGTAGGAGAAGTACCGAAAGCTGGAAAACTATAAGATCGATCGAGAAAAAGAAACATGCAGAGATATTATTTCACCAATACCAGACAAAGAATGGGATGAGCATTTTAAAAAACTTTTAACTGAAGATAGAGCGGAATTCAAGGAAGACAAAAGAGACAATATCATTAGAACGATGGGATCTCCAGTACCCCTCACAATATCTGAGGTCAAAAACGTGTGCAAAACCTTAAAAAGCGGTAAATCTGCCGGACCCGGAAATATCCCATCTGAACTTATTAAATATGGCACTGAAGAATTGTTTTGTAGATTACGGAATCTTTTCCAAAGATATTTAAATGGAGCTGTAGTACCAACTGAGTGGAAAACGTCATATATATCCACAATACACAAAAAAGGAAGGAAAGATATATGTGACAATTATAGAGGTATATCTGTAACTAGTACGCTAAGCAGAATATATGGCAAAATAATAAGAAATAAAGTGGAGAGCGAATATAAAGATATGGAGGCAGAAGAACAAGCTGGTTTCAGGGCGGGTAGATCGACTTCAGATCATCTCTTTTGTATAACCCAAGTTATTGAAAAGAAAATGGCATACGGACAAGAGCTCCATCTGCTTTACGTAGATTTGCAGAAGGCATATGATAGTATACCACTAAATCTACTTTGGAAAGCGTTAGAAAAGACAAACATAAGCGTACAACTAATTAAGGCCAACAAAGAGTTATACCGCAATAGTAAGGCAAAAGTTAAAATAAAAGCAAAACTAACCAAGGGCTTTCAAGTAAGTAAAGGTCTTAAACAAGGTTGCTGTATCTCGCCTACGCTCTTCAAGATATATTTGGAACAGGTCCTTAAAGTCTGGAAGAGAAAATGCCAAAACATGGGAATTCCGTTGAATGAAACCACCTTGTATACTTTATGTTTCGCCGATGATCAGATAGTGGTGGCTCAGGAATATGACGACCTCGAATATATGACACGAAAACTAATAGAAGAGTACAAAAAGTGGGGACTAGAGGTTAATATCAATAAGACAGAGTATATGTGTATTGGTGGAACGAAACAGGATCTAATCTTAAATACTGGGCAGCGAATTCAGTCCTGTGATGAGTATAAATACTTAGGTCTAAAAATTACAGCTGACGAAACACTAGACAAAGCTATAAAAGATAGAAACGTACAAGGAAGAAAAGCAATAACTTTATTAAATGGAATAATTTGGGACCAAAGTATATCAAAACATAACAAAAAGCTTATATATAACACCATTGTAACAAGTATTATTACATACGGCTCAGAAGTATGGCCAATCAAAGATAGAACAGAAAAAATGCTTTCCGCTACGGAGATGGACTATTGGAGAAGAGCAGCAGGGAAATCAAAAAGAGAAAGAGTTACCAATCAAAGAATAAGAGAAATTATGACAGTGGGTGAACGTACTCTAGTGGATGATATAAGAACAAAACAACTGGTGTGGTACGGACATGTACAAAGAATGGATGATGGAAGACTACCTAAACAAATATTACAATGGAAACCAACTGGCCGAAGAAAACGAGGAAGACCAAGGAGAAGCTGGAGAGAAGGAATAGATAGTGAAATAAGAATAAGAGGCCTAGATGATGAATTATGGGCAAACAGAAACGAGTGGAGATTGGGTATCGGAAGACGTAGAACGTTGTGAAACCGATAAATATATATATAAAACAGATAAGTATCGTAAGTTTATTTTGAGATAACGAAATCCCGAAAAAGGCAAAACAAACAAACAAAAAATTCAAAAAAAAATAACGAAAAACCTATTGTAATACCCGGTAATAGGTAGAAAAATTAAAATTACTTTTAATTTGGCAAGAGGCACAGTTTTACAACTGGCCGCTTATAAACACCGGTAACCGTTTGTACCGTCGCAACACGCACCTGACCGTCCCCGCCGGGATGCAGTTCGATGACCCGACCGACCGGCCATTTCAAAGGTGATTGAATGTGATCACTTGTTATGATAACCAAATCATTTAATTTGATATTTGGGGACGAATCAGCCCACTTGTGTCGCTGTTGTAGCGTATGCAAATACTCTATAGAATACCGTTTCCAAAAATCATTATGTAGTTTTTGGATTAGTTGCCATCTCGAGAGCCGATTTAGGGGAACCTCGGACAAATCTGACTCCGGAATTTCTGAATTAAGGGGTTCAAGTGTCAAAAAATGCCCGGGGGTAAGAGGTTGAAGATCGTGTGGGTCTGAAGAGGCAGGAGATAAAGGGCGACTATTAAGTACGGCTTCTATGCGACAGGTAAGGGTGGACATTTCCATGATAGACAACTTCTGGTCGCCGACAACTCGAACAAAGTGAGTTTTAAAAGTTTTGACGCCAGCTTCTGCCAGGCCATTGAAATGCGGACTGAGAGGAGGTCCCAGATGCCAACGAATAGAAAGTCTGGTGGCAGCACTTCTTGCGTAATCAAGTAATTGGTTACGAAACCCTATAAAATTACTGCCCTGATCTGACCAGCATTGCGTCACGCTTCCGCGCCTGGAAATGAATCGATGGAATGCACCTACGAACCCTTCGGTGGACAGTTCCATGGTTAATTCCAAATGCACGCAATGTGTGGCCGTACAGACAAACACACAGATATACGATTTGAAAGCTTTACAACCACGGTAACGATGAGGAATCACAAAGAAAGGTCCTCAAAAGTCGATAGCTACACTCGAAAAAGGTTTAAGTTGATTGATTCGATGAGCGAGAAGTGAACTCATTATGGGCGGTCTATAGGGTTTAGGGTTGATTCTAAAACATTGCAAGCACTTGGATATGGTTCTTTGAATTGCTCATCTGGCAGATAATATCCAAAATTGCTGTAAAAGCAGATTATGTAATGTTTTAAACCCAGGATGAAGGTATTGTCGATGAGCGGACTCGATAAGAAGAGTAGTTAAACGATGGTTACTCGAAAGTAAGACGGGGTGTTTTGCAGAATAAGACAAAAGGTCAGATTTTTGTAATCTGCCACCGACTCTAATGATATTATTTTCATCAAGAAAAGGTGAAAGTTTTCGTAAAGGTTTCGGTATTGGTTTATCCTTAGATAACGCGGAAAAAAGCTCAGAAAAACAAGAACCTTGAACGCGTTTGATAAGAAGGTATAACGCACTTTGCATCTGGTGGTAGTGGTAGGAAAAACAATATTTTCAAAAATAATTTTTTGGTCCGGTGGCTTAGTGGGTTTTTGACAGAAATGGTTTTGAAAAAGGTTAACTATTCGAAGGACATAACAAATGATACGTTGAATTTTTGATATAGATGAATATTTGATAAGAAGCTGATCTAAGAAGTTGACATCCATTATCGCATTGCAACAGACCTTTGGCTTTTCCTCCAGATTAATATCTCCGAAAGCAATCGGCATTTTTGATTTATGAAAATCGGGCCATTCGTTTTCGGGAGACCACAAAAACGACGGTGCGTTCCACCACATGTCATGTGACATGAGCTGTGAAGGGGTGGCCCCTCGTGACGCAATATCGGCTGCATTTAAAGCAGAAGGAATGTAGCGCCATGAGTTTGAGGGAATGATTTCTTGGATTCTACTGACTCGATTTCCAACAAAGGTTTGCCAGCGATTAGGAGGGGATGAAAGCCAGTGCAATACGACTTGCGAATCGCAGAAAGTAACGATATTTGTAAAAGTTATTTTTCCTTCATAGCTAGATAAAACGAAGTCAATTAATTCGCTTAAAAGAAATGCGCCTAGAAGTTCTAGCCTAGCTAAAGTTTGTGACTTTATAGGCGCGACCCTAGATTTTGCAGATATGAGAGAAACAGATATATTATTTTCCTCTTCTACACGAAAATATACGACGCCAGCGTAGCCTCGAATTGAAGCGTCACAGAAGCCGATGATTTGACAGGTATTGGTTTTTGACAGTTTGATTTGTCGGGGTAATTAAAAATTGGAAAGAAGCGGGAATTCAGAACGAAGTTTGTTCCAAGATTCGATGATAGAAGAATCTGGCTCTTCGTCCTAGCCTATTTTCGATATCCGCAACTGTTGCAAAATAAATTTTGCTTGTAGCAACAAGGGACAAAGAAAACCTAAGGGATCGAAGATTGTTCCTATGATAGATAAAATAGCATGTTTGGTTGGGGGTTTTTCCTTCATTCGGCATTGATAAGAAAAAATGTCGTTTTTTAGATGCCATTGAAGTCCTAAAACTTTGATAAAGTGGGGTTCCTCCTTGTCGAAAGAGAGAGGCATTTGACGATCGGACTCTGGCAATGTTGCCAATAACTCAGGACAATTGCTTGCCCATTTTTTAAGTTTAAATCCTCCCGACTTCAACAAATCATTGAGTTCTGTTTGAAGGGGGAGAGCTTCAGAAAGCGAAGGGCTAGTTCCCAAGATATCGTCGATATAGATTGACGTTTTTAGAACAGTACTCGCCATAGGAAAACGTTCCTTTTCTCTCTCTGCCAGCTCATTTAAGGTACGCATGGCTAGAAAAGGTGAGCATGTCATGCCAAAAGTGACAGTAGAAAGTTCCCACACTGAAAGTGGGTCATGTGGAGAAAACCTCCACAATATCCTTTGATAAGGACGGTGATAAGGATTGATAAGGACTTGACGGAACATCTGTTTGATGTCAGCAATGTAGGCAATAGGATTAAGACGAAACGTAAGGAGTAAAGAAGCAATATCCTTTTGAAGTTTCGGTCCAGATAACAATGTGTCATTGAGACTAATATTTTTTGGGGTGACTGCCGAACAATCCCAGAGTACCCTTAATTTTGTACTTAAGCTTTCCGGCTTTAATACGCAATGATGTGCTAAAAAACATGTTACGTCGACTTTTGGTTGACTAGATAAAACTAGGCTCATATGATTAGAATCGATATAGTCTTGCATGAAACTTGAATAGGCAGTGTACAGATCAGGATTTTTGAGTAATCTATTTTCTAGGAGGAAAAATCTACGATAAGCTTGCGGATAAGTATTTCCCAGGTCAGGGTTTATTTTATCTTTAAGCGGAAGATCTACCATGAATCTACCGCTCGGTTGCCGTACTACACTCGCAGTAAAGATTGATTCTGCTTGTTTTTCTTCCTTTGATAAGATTTGTTTTTTAGGCAAATGTTCGATTTCCCAAAACCTAGGGAGAATGACCTCTAAAGGAGGTGAATGACTCGTTAAAAAACAACTGGTTCATTCCGTAAGACTACCTACTTCGTCAACCTTTCCCATGACGACCCAACCAAAGATAGTTTCAAGGGCTGAAGGTTGCCCTATTTGTCCAAGAACCCTGCCCTCCTTGAATATCTGTGCGAATAGCTCGCAACCAATAACTAGGTCCACAGGTCTAGATTTGAAATAAGATCGGTCGGCAAGTTTAAGGTTTTCCAAGTGTTTCCACTGATTATCGTTCAAAGTGAATGTAGGCATATTGGAACATAGTTGTGGAACAACAATTGCTTCGAAATTAAGTAAAGGAGTGACTTGTCCTTGTGGCTTAATGTGACATTGAACGAGCCCTTTGGAAGTAAAAGAAGACATCTGATTTAATCCGAATATTTCAGTGGTGTAACTTCGCCTAGGAAGATTAAGACGCTGAATACACTTTTCACTGATGAATCCTGTCTGTGATCCAGAATCAAGCAGTGCCCTTACAGGTTGAAAATTTCCGCAACCGTCCATAACATCTATTATGGCGGTGCATAAAAGAAAGGTACCTGAAGGTCCTGAGGTATTTAATGACACATGAAGATTATTGACAGGTGGTGTGTGAATGACAGGACTAGTATCTTGGCTTCCAGACTCTTGATTAGTTTCTAAGATATGAGTTAAAGTGTGGTGCCTTTTACTATTGCAAGTCCTGCATGAATATTTTGATTTGCACGTATCTACCCCATGCAGGGGATGAAAACACGCTAGACATAATTTTTTCTGCTTGACGAAAGATAGGCGATCGATAGGTAAGAGATCAAGAAATGTTTGACATTTCGAAAGCACGTGACCTTGATTACACCGGAAAAATTTTATTCCCGTACTTGAATTAGTTGAGGTGCCAGCCAGTCCTATAAAAGGCGAATTGGATGATTTAGAGGTAGGCTTTTGCCCAAACTGATTTCGCATAGAATTTGAATTTTGATAGGTAGGCTTTTGCCCAGACTGATTTTGCATAGAATTTGATTTTTGATAGATAGGCACCTTTTTGGGTGCTGTTGATTGAGGAAGTGATTCCAAAACTTTACATCTTTTTTCTAGAAATTAAAAAAGGGACTGAAAAGTGGGAATTTCGTTATTAGTATTGGCGTGACTCATTTCGAAATTTGAACGCGTCGGAATATCCAATTTTTCTAACAAAATAAAAAAAATAATAAAGTCCCAACTGTCAACGTCAAAGCTAAGTGATTTTAAAATTTCTAGGGATTCAGAAAAGGTGTCAATTAAATTACGCAATTCTTTAGCTGACTCGTTTTTTAAGGTGGAGTTCATAATTGAGCTTAAAGCATCATTTGCGAGGTCTCGCTTGTTTTGATATCTATTGACTAATTTGTCGTAAGCAATTTTATAATTTTGATCAGATAAGCTAATCCCTGATATCAATTTTAAAGGCTCATCCTCGAGATATGAAAATAAATATTAAAGTTTTCGAACGTTACTTAGACTTTGATTTTGATCTATAATGTTATTAAAAAGATCGAAAAAGCTTGGCCATAATTTTTTATCACCTCGAAATATGGGAATACCTAACTCTTTGAGTTTTGGAGTTTCGTTTTGTCGAACATATGATCCCGAAAAGGATGGAGCCCCAACCGGAAATATTTTAGAGTAAACCCCCTTACATGCATAAAAATATTTACGAGCTTCTGAAAGGATCGCATCTTGCGTTTTAAACTCCTCGTCGTCCGCGTCGTCTATCAACATAATGACGTCATTATGTGCCAGCATGCATTTATCGAAGGTTTCATCCAATTCGGAATACCTCACTTGAAACTCGTTTCTCGCTCTTTCATCCGATGCCGCGGTTTGTGAAAACACATAACACTCGGTTATCGCAGATAAAAAACCCTTGCGTTTTTGCACGGCTTTTTTGACAGACATGATTTTACCTTTGAAATGACGAAATTGTCGGTAAATATACAATTAACGCTAAATTAATGCTTCTGAAATAGAAAAATGACGAATTGTCGAAAATATGCACTAATTTATCGCAATTGATGAAAATTATTTTAAATATCGAAATGATATGGAACACATCTAATCACAGAAATGTCGGTAAATATACAATTAACGCTAAATTAATGCTTCTGAAATAGAAAAATGACGAATTGTCGAAAATATGCACTAATTTATCGCAATTGATGAAAATTGTTTTAAATATCGAAATGATATGAAACACACCTACCACTGAACGTTTGTTTTGTTTGTTTTGATTCCTTCTCGGTTTTGTTTATACCACGCGGAGTAGACCCGTTACCATAGTAGCGGACCAAAAACAGGTACTGCGCCGACACCACTTTCTCTCGTTTCAATACGATGCGAAAAATTCAAGGCCGCCTTGTTTTCGGCGTGAAAATAATTATTAATACCGTCGTATGGATTTATTATTTAAAATAATTCGGCTCGCAAGGAAAACTTATGATAGCTTGCGGTAGAAAAACGATAACTGCAATGGACTGTAAATATTTTAATTAAAGGAAGCGCGAACAAACATAAATATATTGATATGAATTACGAAATAATTAATAAGGTCCATAGGTTAATTGTTGGAACCACACAACGGCAATCAGATACAAATGCACTCACCAGTTTGCAGCCAATTTCTCCACGTTCTAAGGGGGCCCTGAATGGATCTAATGATGTCACCACGTAGCTGAAGAGCTGAAGTTTCTAATTCTATGCTTCAGTACACCAAAATCGAGCACTTTCAGGTGTAGAAATTTGAAATAGTTGGAGAACGAAATTAACACGCCATTTTCTCGAGGCGGTCGACAAGGATCTCCCTGGTTGTTGGTGCGCATGTCCAAATACGCGAAATGCGCTCTGTCCTTCATACAATTGTGTGGTTTTAAAAATATATAAACAACAGCGAAATTTAGCGGGAACTAACACTAAACTTCCATTTGATTCTTCTTTTTTGAGCTAGGTCTTGAATTAATTCGTTTTCTAAAATCTTTTCTAATTCCTCTATTTCTGTAGCTGATCTTTTAAACGTTTTTGCATTATCTGAATAGATTGAAGAAAGTACACCTCTTCTGGCAATAAATCTCCTTAAACTCATTATAAAACTTTCAGTAGTTAAACTTTCTACTAATTTCAAATGGATGGCTCTTATTACGGCACAATTAAAAAGCATAATATAAACTTTTTGCTTTTCACTATTTCTATCAGTAATATAAAGTGGTCCAGCAAAATCAATCCCTGATACTTTAAAAGGGTTGGCTATATTTACTCTGTCCAATGGTAAAGGAGCAAACTGTTCCATACCACATTTTCCTTTCAGCTTTTTGCAGTTAATACATCGATTTAGAACTTTCTTGATTTGCTGTCTTCCTTGAATTATCCAATATTTTGTTAAAGTACTATTGACTCCACTATGCATACATCTCTGTGAGCTTTCCATATTATTTTCTTTGTAAAGTCAGATTTTTTCGGTAAAATAATTGCATGTTTTTCGTTAAATGTCAAATTAGATTCTTGCAATCTTTCACCCAACCTCAATACTTTATGTTCATCCAAAAATGGATTCAGTTTCAAAATATGTGACAATCTGCAGATCTCTTTTTTCTTAGCTAAACAAATTATCTGCCTTTAAAATATTCTTGTTGAACAACTTTTGTCCAGTACAATTCTGATCTCTAAATTTCTTTAAAAGTTATTCTACCTTGAATTCTTGCTCTGCTTTTATCACAATAGTCAATAGCTTTCCATAATCTTGCGGTGATGCGCAATACTTTTTCCAAATCTTTGTAGTCTTCTATTTTTAAGACTGACTTCAATATCTTTACTTCCGTCATCTCTTTTGCTTCTACAGGGCACACGAGATCTTTTTCAAATTCTTGTTTTTTCTCTTCGTCCTCTTGAGGCCAATTACATTCGTTTAAAATTAACCATGGCGGTCCACAAGCTCATAATCTTGATTCTTTTAAAAATTTAAATGACGCCAAAACTCTCGTTTGCAAATCTGCTAGATTCTCCTTTCCAGGGTAATACTTCCATGTCACGTTTTTAATGGTACGAATTTCTTTTACTCTATTTTATCCAGTATAAAGTTATCTTTGAATCAGTCCATAAAAAACTTTAGTGATGTTTAATTTAACATTTTCTCTGATATAGAATTGCAATCTTGCTGCACATAATGATGCTGTAAGTTCTAACTTTGGTAGTGTCAGAACTTGTTTTATTGGAGCTACTTTATTTTTAGACATCAAAAATCGACAACTTTGTTTTGATGTATTTTTTACGTACGCTACTGCACCATACGCTTGTGGGCTTGCGTCGGAAAAAATATGCAATTCTATCTTATCGGTATCTTGTTCAACTACACATCTTGGTATACAAAACTCTGTCAAAGTATTTAAATTCTGCATCCAATTCAACCATTTATTTTTTGGTACGTTCGGTATAAGTTCATCCCATTTCAAGTTCAGTTTCCAAATTTTTTGTATTAAAATTTTCATTTTTACTAAAACTGGTCCTACTATCCCAATAGGGTCAAACACTTTTGCTACTGATTGATAATAAATTGACATTCAGCTGATCTGTAGTTGTATACCAATTTATTCTCAAAACTTTTTTAGATTCAGTTATCTTGGAATTGGTTTTATCTTCAATAAATCTTTTTATAAGTATTAAATCATTCGTACTCCACTTTGTTAAAGTCATATGAGCTTCTCCCATTATTTGTAAAGCTTTGTTGTATACTGTCAGCCCTTGTTGTGGTGAATTTAACGCTAAACACACGTCATCACATAAAATGATTCTAGTAGACGTTGTGCAACTTCTTTCTCACTTTGGTTTAAAAGATGTTTTCTTAATACAACTGCTAATAAACATGGACTGGTAGTAACACCAAAGGTTACTCTAAACATTCTAAAAATTCTCATATCTGGTAACTCATTTATGGATTTGACTTCATCTTTAATAGGATCTTCGAACCATAAGAATCGATGAAAGTCTCGGTCTACTTTGTTCAATGACACTTGTAGAAATGCTTTCTCAATATCCGCTATCATCGCCACACTACCAATTCGAAAATTGAGCAAAATTTTCAGTAGGTCTGGCACTAAGTTGTCACCCGT
This sequence comes from Aspidapion aeneum, assembly GCA_963576565.1. Lineage (NCBI taxonomy): Eukaryota > Metazoa > Arthropoda > Insecta > Coleoptera > Brentidae > Aspidapion > Aspidapion aeneum. Next base: position 71,352,828 of record OY755044.1, read on the forward strand.
ACAAAGTAATTCGTTTAAAGATGGCACACGAGCTTGTGTAGTAAAGAATAAGCGTCATCGATTTTAACATTGTCCTCAGTAACAATTTCTGCGATTTTTAAGTTCATAAATTCGCGTGTCACGTTATAATATTCGGTCAATTTTTGCATTTTGCACAATTTTTTCGTTAAGTTTTTAACTCGTAGCAAAGCGTTGGTAAAATTTGAGTCGATCCGTTTATCGTTTTTCCACGGCAATGTTACTTCATATCGATCTCCGTTAAATGTTACGTTATTTTCCATAAACTTTTCCGTAAAATCTTTCAAACCCGGTTTTTGAATTTCACTTATTCCAATTGTTTCCAAAACCCAAAATTTTTTGATGTCTATTTCAGTAACGACCGAATCGTTTTCAATGTTTATAAGGTCTGCTTCATTTTCGATAATCTAAGCATAAAGCGCGTTCGTTACGACAAAATTTACTAGACTGTGTGAATTTTCATTAAAACTGGCGATACCGTGAATAGTCCAACCAAATTTCGTGTTAATCGCGTTTAGTTTTTCCGATAATTTAAAAGTATAATTTTGAACAACCGACCAGTAATTGTCCGCACCGATAAGCAACGAAATGCCACTTCTATCTAAACTGTCAATTGCAAAATCAGCCAAGTCCTGTGTCTCGGAAAACTTTTTGATTAACACGTCACTTTCAGATGGAGTTTTGATATTGTCAAAACAAATCGCCGGTGCTTTAATCGCATAAATCGTATTAATTTCGCCGTTAAATCTACTTTTTAATCGAACTTCTACTTTGTTACATAATTTAGCAACACTTTCGGTCGTTTGTCCAAAGGAACAAATGGAAAGATTGTGTGTTCCTACTATAGGCAAGTCTAGTTCACGAGAAACGCACTGTTTTATAAAAGTTAGTTGGCTGCTGCCATCAAAAACAGCGCGAACTAAAACGTTAGAATTGTCTTTGTTAGGCTTCATAAAAACGCACTCGGTTTGTAGATAAACTTCGCTTATACTTCAATTTGCAAAATTTGTCACCGTAGTAGATGAATTAACGTTCGGTTTGCTTTTTGGTTTGTAATTTGGATCACATAAAGACGTTGCGTGTCGACCTTTGCATCTTGCGCAAGCAATACTTGTATTTTGGCAATTTTTTGCTCTATGATTGATCCCAGTACAACGAAAGCAACAATAATTATTTTTTTAAATTTCTTTTTTGTCGTTTAGAGAAATCGAATTATTTTTAGTCTTTTGAATCATGTGTTTTGGTTTTACAGAATAAACAATTTTTACTTACAAACCCTGCGTGGTAAAAATTTTTTCGTTGGTTTCAACTGAGTCTAAATGTGTGACATTCTTTTGATATTTTTGCCCGTATTTCTCGTTTCTACTTATACTTGCACCTCGTGCTTGCTCCAGAGACTCAACTTCTATTTTTATAAAATCTAGTAGGTCTAGTAGGTCTGAAATATATATATATATATATATATATATATATATATATATATATATATATATATATATATATATATATTTATCGGTTTCACAACGTTCTACCTCTTCCCATACCCAATCTCCACTCGTTTCTGTTTGCCCATAATTCATCATCTAGGCCTCTTATTCTTATTTCACTATCTATTCCTTCTCCCCAGCTTCTCCTTGGCCGTCCTCGTTTTCTTCGGCCAGTTGGTTTCCATTGTAGTATTGGTTTAGGTAGTCTTTTATCATTCATTCTTTGTACATGTCCGTACCACACCAGTTGTTTTGTTCTTATATCATCCACTAAAGTACGTTTACCCACTGTCATAATTTCTCTTATTCTTTGATTTGTAACTATTTCTCTTTTTGATTTCCCTGCTGCTCTTCTCCAATAGTCCATCTCCGTAGCGGAAAGCATTTTTTCTGTTCTATCCTTAATTGGCCATACTTATATATACTGAGCCGTATGTAATAATACTTTTTACAATGGTGTTATATATAAGCTTTTTGTTATGTTTTGATATACTTTGGTCCCAAATTATTCCATTTAATAAAGTTATTGCTTTTCTTCCTTGTACGTTTCGATCTTTTATAGCTTTGTCTAGTATGCCGTCAGCTGTAATTTTTAGACCTAAGTATTTATACGCATCGCAGGACTGAATTCGCTGCCCGGTATTTAAGATTAGATCCTGTTTCCTTCCACCGATACACATATACTCTGTCTTATTGAGATTAACAACTAGTCCCCACTTATTGTACTCTTCTATTAGTTTTGGTGTCATATATTCAAGGTCGTCATAATCTTTCGGTCTGAAATAGATTTTTCATAATCAAAAGTATACTTGTCATCTAAACTTGACTGAGATAATCTTTCAGTAACATCAAGCTTATTTTGTCGATTTATTAGCTTATATTTGTTAAACTGTATCTTTAGATTATAAGGCAAAGCTTTAAAAATGAAAGATTTTACCATTAAACCGTACTGCTCTGGCTCAACACCAAGGGTTTTTAATGATCTCTTGATGGACAAAGCATTATTATATGTCTCAAACCTATAATATCTTTATCAAACTTAACAGAGGGAGTTTCAGATAGTTTTTCAACATATGACTCGATAATTCTCAATAATCAATTTATAAGAATTCTGACTAGTTGTTAATTCGGATCGATTTGGCCGCCTTTCCAGCCAACTGAGCTTTAAGATAAGAAAATTTATCTTTGTCTTGCAGATTAGGATTATTGTAAATTCTGGCCATGCTTCTATATTTCCATCAAACTTAACTAAATCTAGTAGGGGTAGTCTTACCATTTTCGATGGGATTAAATGGGAAACTCTGTTATTATTACAGATATCGATTTTCTGATTGCACCTTACCGTGCTCTTTTTTTGAGCCCTTAAAAATGGTGTAATCAGATATTATACCCCATGGTTTCGCTAATACAGAGAGAGAGAAAAAGTTGCATTTTTGATAATTTGATCTATCTCGCTTATTTTGCAAGATATTTTTATTCTGTAAAAACCTCTCCATAGCAACTTTTTTAGAGCAAAAAAATGACGTTGTCAATTTTTTAAAATATTGTTTAGTTTGTGAGATATGGTTTTTATCATAAAAAATTAAATACGGACCTGGATTTTTTATTACTATTTTGATTGGTTTCATGCTATTATTATCTTAAAATAATAAAACTTAAAAAAATTGTTTTAAGACTAAAAAAGAATATTTATTATTTAAAAAAAAATTTGTCCAATCCTTGAAATTTCCAACGTAAATATAAATTAAAAATTGCAAGACACACTAGTTGGATGATTTCTAGTTTATCTGTTTTAAAACGTTAATTAAAAGATTTATAAATGAAGTAAAAAACCAAATTATTTGATGGTAGCACAGCAACTCATGTAATTTACTTCAACATGGAAAAACAAAAGCGTGGAATTGACATTGTCATTTTACGTGTCATTTTTGTGAATTGCTCACTCAAAATTATTCTAAAATGGCTAGAAATCGACCATATCCAGATTTTGAAAAATGTGATATTTTTGACTGCTTTATTCAAAAACAACAAACAAAACAAAATCCCAATATTTAAACAACAGAAATATTATATTAAGCAAAATGCGTTAAGAAAAATTGCTCAAAAATACCAACAATGTCTCACACATAATGGCAATCAGTTTGAACATTTATACCATTAAAGAAAAATTAGTTATTATTTTTTGTAATTCGTTATTTTTTTTTGTATTTGTCGTAGACTTTGTTTCCATTAAATCCTTAAATTAACGTAAAGCAATTTTAATTTGCTAAGAATCAAAACAGTTAAACTAAAAATCGTTCAACTAGCAATTTTTAATTTATATTTATGTTGGAAATTTCCAGGTTCGGACAAAAATTTTTTTAAAAAAGTTAATAATATTTTAAATCTTAAAACAAAAAAAATATTAGATTTTTATTAATTTGTGATGATAATAACATGCCAATTAAAATAGTGATTAATAAATACAGGTCCGTATTTAATTTTTTTATGATAAATACCATATCTCAAAAACTAAACAATATTTAAAAAAACTGACAACGTCATTATTTTCCATTAAAAAAGTTGCCATTGAAAAGTTTTTACAGAATAAACTTCCTGTATTAGCGAAACTACAAGGTATAGCAAAAATCTGATTACACCATTTTTAAGAGTTTAAAAAAAGGTGCAATCAGAATATCAATATCTTTAATAATAACCGAGTTTCCCATTTAATCCCATCGAAAATGGGACACGCTGTACTCTATCATCATCACATCTTACTACATTATGCTCTTCCGCTAGATGAAACTGTTTTTTTTTTCTTTGCTATAGTAACGATCAACTTGGACCTCGATCGCCTTACAGTCGATGTCTACCATTTGTTCACATTCTGATATGAGCTTATCCGCGGTAAGGGTTTCTTTTATTTTTTCGTTCAAGTCGTTTAAAATTTCGCGAATACCTTTAATTGAATCTGAAAGTTCCTCAAGTTCATCGATTTCACAGTCTGTTTGTTTAGTAAGATTGATCGCAGTAGTACACTTATTCGTTAACTGAGTTCTATAACTTTTTATTAACACTTCGTTCGCGGTCATTTTGGCTTTAATACGCCCGTTCTTTCGCTAAAAAGTTCAAAAGTTTTTTTCTTTAAAATTCTTGTTCATATATTTCGGTCAAATTTTCTACCCAAAAATCACGTTTTCCCTGGTTTCGGCACCAAATGTTCAAAAAGACTCTTTTGACGATCAAATAAAGTACCGAGTCGTATTTTTAAACGCTTTTAATGAACGAAAATTAAATAAATAAATAATTCGATAACAAAACTTGACAAAATTACTAAAACGTTAATTATTAATTGATTAGACTTGAGCGATGTCATAACAGTAATTTTAAGTGCTGTTCAGCCATTTACAACATATCTTTCTTCAAAACCTACCTTGAAATAGAAGTGCAAGAAAGTGAATTAAATAACGTTTATTTACTTAAGAACAGACAGCAAAACAACACATCGGATCCCATTAAGGTAGAGTTTGTCACGTATTTTGAAAAGTCAAAAATATTATCAAATGCAAGGAAACTAAAGAACACAAACATTTTTCTTTCACAAGATCTTTGCTGGCAAGACGGAAAATACTATAAAATACTGCATCAACACTCTAAGCTAGCAAAATCAAAGAATCAAAACGTAAAAATACTAAGCGGAAATTGTATAAGAATAAACGACGATATATACACAGTCAAAGACCTGCAAGAAATTGGGCCTGAAGAAAAAATCGAGGAGTTATCAATTTTAAAAAAGGCTAACAGTGTACCAAACACACCTTCAATTGAAGACTTAAATACCTTTTTTGAAGAAAACTATAAAGAAATAGAAAAAGTGGAAACACCCAAACAACACGGAGCTTACAAAATTCCCGAAAGCAACAAAAAGTGTGAGTCAATAACAAAAGATAAACAAAACAAAAGAAACCGAGAAAGCATTGGCAAGACTCCCAGCTCACTAGAACTCAAAAAACCAAAGGTAAATCAATCCACATTCAAGTCTGGGGCAAAATAAAAACGAACATTGGTGCAGACGGTCTGTTACCGTATTTATTTAGTGCATTTAAAAAGTTTAGTTTTTTTCACTTATTTAGCATTTAAATTTATATACATATTATTACTTACTTATTAAAATTAAAATATTTAGTAGGTAAACTAAAGCCTTTCAACAAAAAATGAACGAGTTTATGGAAAATTTAGATCATGAGCAAATACAAACAATTGAAATAAATAGCAAAGGGGACTTTTTTGAATCAATAAACAGTGAATTCAAAAATACTTTTTCTATATTTCACTTAAATATATGTAGCATAAAAAAGAATTTTGATGAAACTTGCAACTTTTAAATGACTATGACTTCTACTTTGACATTATTATCTTTGGAGAAACATGGAAAACTTTGGATAACAACTTTTTTAATATTGTGGGGTATCATTCAGTTTATAATGAAGGGAATTTTAATCAAAATGACGGTTTGATTATATATGTAAAAAACAAATACCAAAATAAATTTAACTATGAAATTGTTTCATTGAGCAATGTAAAAATGATTAAATTAAATTGAACAGTTAATCGGCAAAAAATGCAAATAAACACCATATATAGACCATATGAAATTAAATCGCAGGACTTGATTGAAGACCTTAAAAATTATATAACAGAAAGTCCATGGCAAAACTCCAAAATTTGTTTTTTTATCGGAGACACAAACATTAATATTAAATCGGAAAATATAGAATATCTTAATGAGTATCTTAACTTGTTAAATGAGTTTGGTTTTAAGTCTCAAATTGATAGTTATATAAGAGAAAAAACTGGGTCAAGGTCATGCATTGATCACATCTTTATTAGGGACACATCAAACCAGCTTTTTTAATCTTTCATTATTAAAAAAAAACATAACAGATCATTACCCTGTAGTATCAGTTATGAATATCCCGCAGCATTTACAAAAAGCTAACACAAACTTTTTAGAATACAATAGCGTAAATTTAAAAATCTCGAGAATATTATAAAAAATGAAAACTGGAACGATTTTTACGAAACAGATAATCTGGATGAAAAAACAGATATTTTAATAACAAAAATTAAACGAACAGTTTCATTCGCAACAGAAATAAATAAATATAAAGTGCGAAAAAAAACGACATCCATGGATCACACCAAGTCTAATGATTTCTTCACAAAGAAAAAATGAGTTATATAAAATATCACAGTTAGAACCCCAAAGTACACAGAAAACAACAGCAGACAAACAGTAAAAAAATTTTTTTGAAAAACTAATTGAAAAAACAAAAAAAGATTATCTTCAAAAACAAATAAAAAAAAATGGAAACAATAGTAAAAGTCTTTGGCAAAGTGTTAATACTTATTTAGGAAAACAACAGCAAAGTACTGAAATAAAGGAAATCAAGCTAAATCGAAAAATTATTAGTGATAAAAAAGAAATGACCAATAATTTTAATACGTTTTTCACACACTTGGGTAAAAACTTAGCAAAAAAAAAATAAAAAAACTTCAAAATGTTAAATTGAAACAAAAAATTCAAGAAAACTCATTTTATTTAACATGTACGACAGAAAAAGAAATTGAAAAAACTATTAAAGAGTTAAAAGACCAAACATCAGGTTTTGATGACATAAAAGCCGAAACACTAAAAATCTTATGTCCATATATAAAAATACCATTAACACATTTAATTAATAAAATTTTTTGTGAGGGCTACTTCCCAAAAAACCTTAAAATCGGAATCGTTAAGCCAATATTCAAAACTGCGGAAGAAAATAAAATGGGAAACTATAGGCCTATAACCTTGATTTCAAATATCTCGAAAATTCTTGAAAAAATAATAAAAACCAGAATCGTTTCAGACCTTGCGGAATATAAACTTATATCTAATAAATAGTTCGGATTCTAGCAGGGCTTATCCACTGAAGATGCAAGAAAATTGATAACAATGAGTGTGAAATTGCTGTTTTTCTAGATCTAACAAAGGCATTTGATACAGTGGATCACACCCTACTAACTAAAATACTAAAAAACATTGGCATTCGTGGAACTTCGGCAAACTTGATGCAATCGTATCTAGGCGAAAGAAAACAATTTGTAACAATCAATAACATTGTCAGTGAAGGTCCAATCCATTTTACCTTATATATTAATGGTATACTAGAAATCGATGGCGCAGGTTCGATTGCCTAATTTGCCGATGACACTGTCATTGTTTACAGTGGAAATACTTGGAATGAAGTTAAACATAAAACTGAGAAAGATCTAGCAAAATTAAAAGATTGGTTTGATGAAATGTCCCTAACAATTAATTTTGAGAAAACAAAGTACATTCCTTTCTGTTGTAGCAAAGCAAAAGTACCAACCTTTAAATAAACAACAGTTAGCCAAAAAAATAATGTAAATATAATTATCAAAGAAACTAATCACATAAGATATTTAGGAATTGAAATAGATAGGCACCTACAATGGGACATTCACATAAAAAATCTAACAAACAAGCTACGTGTTATAATTTTCAAATTTAAACATTTTAAAAAAATTCTTTACTTTTCTCAGCTAAGGACTATGTATTTTGCTTTTGTACAATCACTAATACAATATGAAATCATTGGATGGGGTGGGAATTATAAAAATCAAACTCAAAAATTAGAAACCATTCAAAAAATTATTTTAAGACTCTTATTAAATAAAAACTATTGTTATTCAAGTGACAAAACTTTTGAAGAAAGTAAGCTGATGGATATTAACCAAATTTATATATACAAATTATTAATATATTAGAATAAAAACAAAAAAACCTTAAATTTGATTGACTACCCACATAACACAAGGTCAAAATCTGAGAACAGAGTCACAATAATTAAAACCAGAAAATTTATTGCACAAAGAACGATTTCTTTTTTAGGACCCTATTTATACAGTGTTCTCCCAAACAATGTCAAAGATATTACAACTTGAAAAAAATTTAAGAGATATCTAAAAAAATTGATTTTTGGTAAAAGCAGACATTATTTTAATAATTTATTAAATAAAAGACGCAAATAATAATTATATTTAACTGTTGAAAGGTACTTAGTTATAGGCATAGGGGTTAGTTAGGTTATATTTTATTAAGTAAAAACTTGGTATAAAAAAAATAATAAAACGAAATTAAACGTACCTAATAAAAATAAAGAAAAAATAAATTGTTTGGAATTTTAAATTAATTCACACATTAGCAGAAACTTCATTGTTAATATACAGAAGAATGAAAAAACATCTGCATACAAGTCCAACAGGACTTCTGCAGATTCCCTTCCTTTATTTCTATATATTTCTTTACATAAAAAATTAATGTTATATTATAATTTATTATGAGTAATCTAAAATTGAACATAATTTGTACACTTTGAGAGAAAAAAAAATTAGGTCTAAAAACGTGATTTTTTTAATTTCTGCAAAAAACACCCTTGAGAAATTAATGCTAATAAAATTTAGTAGACGCGTTCAAAAGTACAGGATAAGGCCTTTAATTACTACATCATCGCAAAAATAACACGCTACAGGGTGTCCAATTAGAAGTAGTTCCTTAAAAGTAAAGTAATTTTTTTAATTAATCAATTTTTTCTAAAAAAATAGGCTTTCTTAAAAAACTTGTAGAGACCAATTTTGTAGAAATTAAAACTGCCTACAAAAAATATTTAACTTAGCTTCTTAGTTGAAATTGGTAGCTGTCCAGGGTAGCTTCAGTTTTTGACTTTAGGAAAAATCTACACTGAGAAAAATTCCCACTTACCATTTATAAGAATTCACTTATCCTAAATAGATACTTCACTTAAATATGAGACAAATGATCTGTCTATTTAGTATAAACGGATCGATCCATTAAAGGCGAATGAAAAACTATTTATAGTTAATAAAACACTATATATGGTAAATAGAAACTTAACTTAGTATTAATGCATTTTCTACTTATCTTAAACGATTTATCTATTTACCACAAGACAATTTCCTTCTTCAGCACTATATCTTTATGCTTACTGTAAATGATCCTTTATTTACAGCAAGTTTACTATTTATTAACGCTAAATAAACTACCTAGTAGTTGTTTGATTTCTATTAAAGATTAATAGATTCATATTAAATGTTAATACATTTATATTAATGTGTAATATGTTCATATTAACGATTAATAGATTGCTATTAACGGTTAATATTAAAAGTTAATGGATCCATATTAACGACTGACAGCTTCCTATTAACAGTTACTATATTCATATTCACGGGTATTGGATTCTTATTACCTGTTACTATATCTTGAGTGCATAGAAATCGGCCCACTGTAAACTTTTGACATTAACTATATTTTTTTAAAGAATTATTCATCAGATCAAAAAAAGAGATATGCTGTTTGAAAGACAATTTAATATGCTTTAATGTGAGTATAATTTTTTTAAGAAAGCTTATCGTTTATATGCGTAGCAACCGGTAAACAAATGAAACGTGTTTATCTGGTGTTTGTAACGAAAATAACAAATTTGTCAAATTGCGTTTGCAACTGAAATTTGCATATTATTCGTTTTTCAAAATCTCAATAGTGTTCAAGTGTGTAAATTTAATGCATACTACACCACAAAAATCTGCCCAAGTTATTGCTATAATCGAAAATGGACATAGTCAGCGAGCTGTTGCCAGAAAATTCCGCCAGCGATTCGAAGAGTGTACCAGCGTTATGAGGAGACTGGAGACTTTCATAGGCGACCTAGAACAGGCAGAAGGCGTTTTGCAACCGCTCATGATTACCGCTTTATTGTGCCAACAATATTAAGAAATCGTCATATTAATGCCGTTCAAGTGTAATGACAGCTCCGTGAGGTGCGAGGAGTGGCTATTAGTCAGTGGACAGTAAGACGAATACTGCAGGAAAATAACCTGATGCCTAAAACACCTGCGATTGGTCCAAAACTTACTCCAGCTCATCGGCAAGCACGCATGCGTTTTGCACAGGATCATCTGAATTGGACGTTGGAACAATGAGTATAGTTCAATTCTAGATTACTCATAATAAATTATAATATAACATTAATTTTTTATGTAAAGAAATATATAGAAATAAAGGAAGGGAATCTGCAGAAGTCCTGTTGGACTTGTACGCAGATGTTTTTTCTTTCTTCTGTATATTAACAATGAAGTTTCTGCTAATGTGTGAATTAATTTAAAATTCCAAACAATTTATTTTTTCTTTATTTTTTTTAGATACGTTTAATTTCGTTTTATTATTTTTTTTATACCAAGTTTTTACTTAATAAAATATAACCTAACTAACCCCTATGCCTATAACTAAGTACCTTTCAACAGTTAAATATAATTATTATTTGCGTCTTTTATTTAATAAATTATTAAAATAATGTCTGCTTTTACCAAAAATCAATTTTTTTAGATATCTCTTAAATTTTTTTCAATTTGTATATCTTTGACATTGTTTGGGAGAACTCTGTGTAAATAGGGTCCTAAAAAAGAAATCGTTCTTTGTGCAATAAATTTTCTGGTTTTAATTATTGTGACTCTGTTCTCAGATTTTGACCTTGTGTTATGTGGGTAATCAATCAAATTTAAGGTTTTTTTGTTTTTATTCTAATATATTAATAATTTGTATATATAAATTTGGTTAATATCCATCAGCTTACTTTCTTCAAAAGTTTTGTCACTTGAATAACAATAGTTTTTATTTAATAAGAGTCTTAAAATAATTTTTTGAATGGTTTCTAATTTTTGAGTTTGATTTTTATAATTCCCACCCCATCCAATGATTTCATATTGTATTAGTGATTGTACAAAAGCAAAATACATAGTCCTTAGCTGAGAAAAGTAAAGAATTTTTTTTTAATGTTTAAATTTGAAAATTATAACACGTAGCTTCTTTGTTAGATTTTTTATGTGAATGTCCCATTGTAGGTGCCTATCTATTTCAATTCCTAAATATCTTATGTGATTAGTTTCTTTGATAATTATATTTACATTATTTTTTTGGCTAACTATGGTTTCTTTAAAGGTTGGTACTTTTGCTTTGCTACAACAGAAAGGAATGTACTTTGTTTTCTCAAAATGAATTGTTAGGGACATTTCATCAAACCAATGTTTTAATTTTGCTAGATCTTTCTCAGTTTTATGTTTAACTTCATTCCAAGTATTTCCACTGTAAACAATGACAGTGTCATCGGCAAATTAGGCAATCGAACCTGCGCCATCGATTTCTAGTAAACCATTAATATATAAGGTAAAAAGAATTGGACCTTCACTGACAATGTTATTGATTGTTACAAATTGTTTTCTTTCTCCTAGATACGATTGCATCAAGTTTGCCGAAGTTCCACGAATGCCAATGTTTTTTAGTATTTTAGTTAGTAGGGTGTGATCCACTGTATCAAATGCCTTTGTTAGATCTAGAAAAACAGCAATTTCACACTCATTGTTATCATTTTTTTTGCATCTTCAGTGGATAAGCCCTGCTAGAATCCGAACTATTTATTAGATATAAGTTTATATTCCGCAAGGTCTGAAACGATTCTGGTTTTTGTAATTTTTTCAAGAATTTTGGAGATATTTGAAATCAAGGTTATAGGCCTATAGTTTCCCATTTTATTTTCTTCCCCAGTTTTGAATATTGGCTTAACGACTCCGATTTTAAGGTTTTTTGGGAAGTAGCCCTCACAAAAATTTTTATTAATTAAATGTGTTAATGGTATTTTTATACATGGACATAAGATTTTTAGTGTTTCGGCTTTTATGTCATCAAAACCTGATGTTTGGTCTTTTAAGTCTTTAATAGTTTTTTCAATTTCTTTTTCTGTCGTACATGTTAAATAAAATGAATTTTCTTGAATTTTTTGTTTCAATTTAACATTTTGAGGTTTTTTTATTTTTTTTTTGCTAAGTTTTTACCCAAGTGTGTGAAAAACGTATTAAAATTATTGGTCATTTCTTTTTTATCACTAATAATTTTTCGATTTAGCTTGATTTCCTTTATTTCAGTACTTTGCTGTTGTTTTCCTAAATAAGTATTAACACTTTGCCAAAGACTTTTACTATTGTTTCCATTTTTTTTTATTTGTTTTTGAAGATAATCTTTTTTTGTTTTTTCAATTAGTTTTTCAAAAAATTTTTTATACTGTTTGTCTGCTGTTGTTTTCTGTGTACTTTGGGGTTCTAACTGTGATATTTTATATAACTCATTGGTGAGGTTAGGCCTTCTGTAGAAAATAAAATATACCGAAGGACCACTCGAGCTATCTCGAGTGGTCCTTCGGTATATTTTATTTTCTACAGAAGGCCTAACCTCACCATTTGGTCCAGGTTCGAGCCTGATAACAGGACCCCGGGAAAAATTAAAGTCTAAATCGCATTTTGTTAAAAATAAAATTTTTAATAAATACGCATGACCTTGATCTTTTTGCTGTGCTAGCAGTAAAAATAACAAGTAAAAAAGTACCGAACGCGCATTGTTTTCGCGCATTTCCTACCTCTTTTTGGCTTGGCGTCGTCTGCACGTAGGAAAAGTTTCCAACACCACGATATTAGAGAGGTAAATGAGACTTGTTTACATTTTTTAACGCCTATTTTCTTTTCTTTTTAAACGCTTTTAATTTTTAAATATTAAAAATTTCGGAAACTAATCGTTCACCTGTTTTAACGGAGTTTTTTAAAAACATTACAATGAGCACGCAACTTAAGAAGTTAGAAGCACTCCGTAATGTGCAACATAATCGCCTTAATACTCTTCATAACTTAGCTAATGCATGCCTAACGGATGATACAAAACAACCGTGTTTACAGGTTCGACTTATCGACCTTGATGAAATTAAAGAAACATTTTTTATTTATCAAAATCAAATAATAGAGGCTTATTCGGCAAGTCCGGAGAGACTGGAAGAAGAAAATGAACTCCTTACTGAGTTTGACGACAGCTTCTATGATATTAAAAGAATTCAAAAACAACTATTTGAGGTGAAAATTGAAGCTCCTCAACCTCAAAACTTAACGCAAATTTCAAATTCTTCTGATCCAGACCGCTTTATGGCGTCTTTAATGCCAAGACTGCGCATTGTCGAATTTCATGGCGACATCACTAAGTTTCCAACATTTCTAGATATGTACAATAGTTCTGTACACAATAATCCTAGTATTCCTACAAACGCTAAATTTAATTTGTTACTGTCCTACCTAAAAGGACCGCCTTTAAACGTAGTTAAACATTTACAAATAACCGACGCTAATTATATAATCGCTTACAATACGCTTCTAAAACGCTATCATAACCCCCGCTTATCGGCTCAAACTTATTGGCGCTCCGTGTATAATTTTCCCGCTCTCAAAGACGACAATCCAGAAACGCTGCGCACGCTGCTTGATGTTTTTTCAGAAAACATTGAGGCTTTAAAAACTCTAAATTACGATACTGATCAATGGTGTTTTCCGCTCGCCAACATTTTACTAGATAAATTGCCTGAGGTACTACTTTCGCGCTTTGAACTAGCTAATTCTAGGTCTAATGAAATGCCCAAATATCAAGAAATTTATAATTTCCTTGAAAGTCAATGTAATTCGCTTTATTCGCTCCAATCTAAAAATAGATTTAAAAATAATAAACAGTTTTATAAAAATAACGCCTCGCCTTATTATACAAAAACGCTACTTGGTACGGAAAATACTCATTCTAAAGATAGATGCGCTTTTTGTGATTCTAACACACATTCAATATATTTATGTCACGCATTTAAAGGTAAATCTGCCTACGAACACTATGCTTACGCTAAAAATAAAAAACTATGTTTAAATTGTTTAAGCTCAATACATTCAACAAATACTTGTCAAAGTCTACGCTCATGTCGCTATTGCCCTGGTAATCAAAGACATCACTCATTAATTCATTTTGAGCGTAATTATAATTACTGTAATTCTCAAAATCAAAATAGATCACATTTTGATGCTAACGTGAATTTCTCACAAAATCTCTCTAATATTTCTCCCAACGCGTCTCCAAGTAGCGCACCACGTGGTTACTTGACCAGCCAGCAAAGTTTTAGATCCCCGGCTACTGGTTGTCCGCTTCAAAATTACTCTACTCAAAATAATCAAAATTTTACTTCGACGTCTTCTAATTCACAAGTACCAATCGCAACTCCTTCGGGTTCTAACCCCACGCATTGTGGTTTTATTTCTGCGCAATCGCAAGTTTTATTGTCAACTATCCTGGTAAGAATTCAAGATGTCCGCGGTAACTTTCAAACAGTTCGAGCCGTGTTAGACAGCGGTTCGCAAAACACTTTTTGGTCTCAAAAATTAGCGCAACAATTGGGCCTTCCAAGACAACCCTTATGTTCAAATATACAGGGGGTTGGAGGCAACTCTCTTACTTCTGATCTAGGATCGATTTTTATTAAAATTTGTAATTTTCAAAAACCAGATATTTTTGTGTCTACGCAAGCGATTATTTTGCAAAAAGTTTGTACTGATTTACCGTCAGTAAAAATAAATACAGAAAATTGGCATTTTTTAAAAAATTTACCCTTAGCAGATCCCACTTTTTACAACCCTTCGCCTGTAAATTTACTAATTGGTATGGATCTCTTTCCACTAATTATACAGGGTGAAAAAATCGCTAGCGATGATCCAAATCATACCTTTGCTATGGGAACTATTTTCGGCTATATTTTGATGGAACAAATAAATCAACCCTTAATTTCTACCCCGCCAATTAATGCTCTTTTTTGTCAAAATGAAAATGACTCGCTTTCGCAATTAATTTCAAAATTTTGGGAAACCGACTGCGTCCCCCAAAAAACTCATTTGAAACCAGAGGATGAAATTTGTGAAAATTATTTTAAACAGAGCGTGTCGCGTAATCAAGACGGCCGGTATACTGTCTCCCTTCCCTT
This sequence comes from Aspidapion aeneum, assembly GCA_963576565.1. Lineage (NCBI taxonomy): Eukaryota > Metazoa > Arthropoda > Insecta > Coleoptera > Brentidae > Aspidapion > Aspidapion aeneum. Next base: position 71,368,279 of record OY755044.1, read on the forward strand.
TCGCACATTTGAGAATCCACCGCAGTTTCCCGCAATAAAACAAGTCGCGCTAAATCGTTTCTTATCTTTAGAAAAAAAACTGCTTCGCGATAAAAACTTGTATTGTGAATATTCTAAATTTATGAATGAATATTTGGAATTGGGTCATATGGACTATGACTCAGAAAAAGAAGACGATTCAGACAGCTATTTTATTCCACATTTCGCTGTTGTTAAAAATGAAGCTATCACTACTAAGACAAGGGTAGTTTTTAATGCGAGTATTACTGACCCCTTTACGCATATTTCGCTTAATCAAGTATTATTATCGGGTCCAAAACTACAAAAAGATATTATTCAAATATTATTACATTTTCGCCTTAACCCTGTGACGCTCACCTGCGATATTCAAAAAATGTATCGTGGTATAAATATCAACCCTGATCATCAAAAATACCAAAAAATATTTTGGCGGTTTAACCCTAATGAAAAAGTTTCCGTTTTTAAACTACGAACTGTCACTTACGGAGTGAACTGTTCACCATATCTCGCTTTACGCACCCTTCAGCACTTAGCTGAGTCCGAATATGATAACTACCCTCACGCTGCTGAAGTTATACTTAACGATACCTATATTGATGACGTCACTACTTCATGTAAAACGGTTCAAGAGGCGTTAAATTTGCAGCATGAGCTTACGGAGTTATTAGGAAACGCTGGCTTGAAATTACACAAATGGTCTAGCAATCGCTCAGAAGTGATCTCTCATTTAGATCCCTCCTTAGTCAACCCCGCAGTTTTATCTCTCGATTCGGATGACGTCACTAAGGTCTTAGGCCTGTGCTGGCATCCTTCCTATGACGAGTTTCGATTTAACATATTACCTAATCAGCAAAGCTGTACTAAAAGGACGCTTCTCTCTTTTTTAGCACGCTGCTATGACCCCCATGGTTATCTTACCCCAGTAACATTCACTTTAAAATATTTGATTCAACAAATTTGGTTACTTGGTATTTCCTGGGACGCCACGCCTACTTTAGAAATAGTTCGTCAGTGGACACTCTATCAATCTGAATTTCAAGTTTTAGAAAAATTTAGTTTACCCCGCCACATTGACATCACCAACGCCGAATCCATCGATCTCTGTGGTTTTTGTGATGCGAGTGAACGAGGGTACGCATGCGTAATATACTTACGTGTCTTACGAAATGCTAAATATCACATATATTTTGCTCTTGCGAAAAGTCGCATCGCTCCAATTAAAAAATTTGTTAGTATTCCGAGAATAGAACTTCTAGCCGCTACTCTTTTATCTGAGGTCTTAAAATACACATATGATATCTTCATAAAAAGGTTCCCAATAAATAATATTTACGCTTTTTCGGACGCAATGGTTGTTTTACACTGGATAAAATCCCATCCAAGTAAATGGAAAACTTTTGTCGCAAATCGTGTTAGTCTTATCCAAGATAATATTAATCCAGAATGTTGGTTATATACCCCCACCTTTCTCAATAGTGCCGATGTAGCCAGCCGCGGCTGCTCGCCGAGTGAGCTTTTAAATCATCCCCTATGGTGGGCCGCCCCTAGTTTTTTACAAGAATCTTTCGAAAACTGGCCAACAAAAACCCCGCAAGTCAAAATAAATGACAGTTTAGAGACTGAGGAACGAAAAAATGTTGCTCTGATTTCTTGTGACCGAATAACGGAAAACTTTTTAGATTCGCTTTTAAATAATAAATCCGATTTTTACGCTATTCAACTACTTTTAGCCCGCAGTTTACGATTCATAAATAATTGTAGACTATCCGCAGACGTCAGAAAAAAGACAAATATAGATTATATCGATCTCTTTAACGCTTTAAAATGTTTGGCTAAGCACGAACAACAAAAATACTTTTCTGAAGTAATTCTTAACCTTCAAAACCAGAAAAAATGCATAAAACCCATACAAAAATTGAATCCCTTTTTAGACCAGGATGGTCTTATAAGAGTTGGAGGACGCATTCAACAAGCCATGACTATTTCTTACGGACAAAAACATCCTCTTCTTTTACCCAAGGAAAGTAGACTTTCTTATATTTTTATTGAATATATGCACAAAAAATATTTGCATGTCGGAGTGCAAACAGTCCAATATCTCATTAGTCAAATTTTTTGGATTTTATCTGCCAAACGCTTAATTAAAACGGTTTTATCCAAATGTGTTCGTTGCTTTCGCGTCAAACCGCATTCTTATGAGCAAATCATGGGACAAATTCCGTCCTACCGCTTGATTCCACAAAAGCCTTTTACTTTTAGTGGAGTAGATTTTAGTGGTGCTATACCTATCACTCTCAGTAAACACAGAGGTGTAAAAACACAAAAAGCATATATCTGCCTTTTTATTTGTCTAAATACTAAAGCTTTACATCTCGAGTTACTGTCAGATCTAACTTCGGACGCTTTTTTTAGCTGCGCTACGTCGCTTTGTTGCCCGAAGAGGTTACATAAAAACTCTTTTTTCAGATAATGGCACAAATTTCGTTAAATCAAGCAAAGAATTGCTTGATCTTGCAAGAAATGCTTGCACGCAACAAGCTATCGCCTGGAATTTTATCCCTCCATCAGCTCCCCACTTCGGCGGTCTTTGGGAGTCAGGGATAAAATCAGTAAAAACTCACTTAATTCGTACCATTGGCTCGCAAATTCTAAGTTATGAGGAGTTGTACACGGTTCTTTGTCAAATTGAGGCGATTTTAAATTCTCGCGCCTTGACCCCGCAATCTACCGACTGTAACGATCTACAGGTTTTAACACCGGGACATTTTTTAACACATGGACCTTTAGTTTCTGTTCCTGATGAAGATTTTTCAAGTAAACCTGAGAATCGGTTATCGCGATGGATCTTGGTCCAACGAATACAAGCCGATTTTTGGCGTCGTTGGAGCCAAGAATTTTTACATACCCTTTAAGTACGAAATAAATGGTTGGAACCATGCGCAGAGCCAAAAATAGGTACCCTCGTTCTTATCAAAGACGAGTTATCACCGCCCCTTCAATGGCGGGTAGGTCGCATTATTGAAATTTTTAAAGGGCCTGATGGGCACGCTAGGGTGGCAAATGTTCGTACCGCGTCCGGTATCTTTAAACGACCTTTAGTCAAGCTTTGCCCCCTTCCAATTGATTCAGATTCACCTACCGAAAAATGATGCTCATTTTGGTGGGCCGAATGAACAAGTTTCCCAACTTTTTATTTTTGTAAATAATTATATTCTCTAATTTTCACTTAAAATTAGAGAAGCTATCTCTCTTAGTTTTTAAATATTTTTGGGTTACATTTTCTACGCTTACAAGCGTTTTTAGAATATTATTTTGATTTACTTTACGCTATATCTTTCCATATGTTAAATTTAAACTTCGCGCGCTTCTTCCAGCAATGAAGGATTTGAGATAAGCGGCTAAATTCGGCGAGCAGACGAAAACGCCGATTGTCTGGGCGAACAACTCAACCACGCGCCACGTGCAAGGAAAGTCACCGCACCGCTATTATTTTATATTAAAATTGTGGAAACTATTAATTTTACGCTTTAGTTTATTAGATATTAGTGTTTGGAACATTTTGAACTATAGAACAATGGAGAGTCTGGTACTTCGCGTATAATCGGGCTGGCCAGCTTTTTTTTTTTAAACATCAACATTTTAACTTACTTCCCTCTACTATAAATGTAAATTTATATAAAACTAACATTGCTCACTTTCAGAAACACTAGAGAGCTGAGCATTGGAATGCTGATAGAAATTATGTTAAAGCCATGGGAAAAAATTTAAAAAGTCCAATATTTTCATTTACTCTCCTCCCCTATAAATGTAAAATTATGTAAAAGTAACATTACCCCCTTCCAGAAACGCTAGAGAGCTGAGCATTGGAAAACTGATAGGAAGTATGACAAAACTATAGGACAAAACTTAAAAACACGACAATTTTTTAATTTATTTCCCTCTCCTATAAATGTAAATTTATATAAAACTAACATTGCCCACTTCCAGAAACGCTAGAGAGCTGAGCATTGGAATGCTAATAGAAATTATGATAAAACCATGGGAAAAAATTTACAAAGTCCAATATTTTCATTTACTCTCCTCCCCTATACATGTAAAGTTATGTAAAAGTAACATTGTGCACTTTCAGAAACGCTAGAGAGCTGAGCTTTGGAAGGCTAATAGGAACTACGATAAAACCATGGAAAAAAATTAAAAAACCTCAAAAATTTAAGTAAGGCATTGCAAAAGTTTTGATATATATTTTACTACTTTAAAAATTAAGTATTATCCAATTCCTTTAAAAAAGAAGTGAAATCATAAGAAAAACATTTCATGTAAAAAAAGGCCAAGTACACGAAAATGGCATTCCGTAAAAAGAATTGAGATAAATGTAAAGCCAAGTTCTCCAATACCAATTTCAAAATGAAAGGTTCTTACTAGTTTGGAAATATTTTTCTAAACTTGGCTATTATTATTGATTTTTATCAAAACAATAAAGACTTTTTATACAAAAGCTTTGATTCAATTTTTTTTAAACCCTATAATGGTTGGTTCAGCCTTAAAATTTTCCTTACTTTATCCTAACTTACCCTAAGCCAACTTGGACTAACTTAAGATGAATTTCTCTATATTTAATTTTTTTAAGACTTTTTTACTTATATTTTATGTACAGACAATATTTTATGCCATTAAAAAAGTTTTGGATAAAAAGTTCTCTTACATAAGTCCGAGTTGCCTTATGGTAAGTTAAATTATTGTGAGGTAAATTGTGAGGTAAATTATTGAACTGCCTAATTATTAAATGAGACTATGTAGTTATAATTTATAATTTTTTATTACTGTTGAGATATGCAGGTACAGTTTTAATTTTATTTAAAGAAAATTATTCGATTTTACTGACTACAAGTACCTAAGATCTATTTTTAATATTTATTTCAAAGATATTATTGCAATTTTTTAATGTGTAATACATACAAAATACATAATTGGTATCCACAACAAATCTTTAAAATATAAAAATTGGATTGTCTTTTACAATAACTAAATACACTTTAACATGTTTTCTTGTTAAAAAATACTTTATAGATAATGTAGGTACCAACTTGATTTATTTTAAAGACTAGAAAAATCTACCTACATGTATTTGAATATATTAAATAAACATTTATTTAATAAAAAATTATTGATATTTCTTAAATCAGTCTTTTAGCATTTTTTAAACATAATAAAATTTAAATTTTTAAAACTTTTGACAAAGACAACATTTAAATCACAGTTGGTATGTGATATTTATGAAACTGTAACAAATGAACCAGTCCAAAAAAGTATTAAAAATCAAATTTTTAATTAACAAAATTAATACATTCAGTACTAGGATACCCTGTACCTATAGATGGGTACCTATATTTATGCTAGTACAACTAAACATGTTCTATAGCACTACCTCTGCCAGTTCTCACCACATGCTCTGAGAACAAGCTCTATTTTTGTCAATCATGTCTTGTGATTTATAGTAGTAGTAATTTATATAAAATGTTTCCTTGACCTTCTTGATTTATTCTACAGGATGATTTTTTTATAAGTGAAAAAGACTTGGTTATTATTTGGAGTCGAACATTGAAAAAAAAAATGATTTGGTAAATTATGGCCACTTTAAATGCTGCAACAGTTTTTTGCTATCTCACTAGTTGCAGGGTGTGTACATAACTTAATTGAACACTCTATATATTTTTAAATTTTGTAATTGTTCCCTCCATTCTGATTTAAAAAAAAATTTGTAAGAATAAATAAATTAGTTACAGCAGATTTTGCAACTACTTTTTCTCCCCTTGATAAAAGGTTACAAGTAAAAAATCGGGATTAAAATTGAAACATCAGGGACAAAAAGTAAAAATCAGGATGAAAAGAGACAAAAATATAAATAAAAACCTAAAAGCTGAAAAAATAGTCAAAAATTGTGCAAATAGCTTATAAACCTTTTGATAAAAGTGAGTTTTATCCCTCGACAAATTGTAACTAAGGACACTTATCATCACAGAAGAGTTCGGTTCGGTCCGCTTTGCAGATATGTTATGCTTATCATAGAACAAGCTCTATTGCTTTACGATGAGTGATCTTAATTGTAACCCCCGCCCTCTCGTCGAGCTACAAACTTTTCGCCTTATGTTAAAAAGAACCACTTTTTTTTGGTATTTTTTAATATACAGGGTGTTTTAAAATTCAGTAACATGATTTTAATGTTCAATTCCTTAGGTGATTTCAAGACAAAATTTTCATTTAAACATAGGTCCTCAAAAACCTTATTATCGAGATACAGGGTGTTAAAGTTTAGTTTTTTATATAGTTTTTTGTTTATAGCTCATGCAGTTTTTGAGATATTTAGTTCAAACTTGACATGTGTATTAAGCTATAGACACTACACTATTGGACATGCCAAATAATAGTAAAAATCTACAGCGTGATACTTTTCGGGGGTAATGTTGAATTTTTTCCCGGATTTTTTTTCCTTGTAAGCCACTGGTAGGCAGAACTAGGTAGTTTAAGACAAGAAATAAAATCCTTGTTTTATTTGCAAACTTTTTTGTTTCTTGCAATTTTTTTGTATCTTTAACCGTTTTAGAGAAAGTCGCTGTTTCACCAAAGGCTGTTATTATAAAATAAAAAATGCGCCAGTATGGCATCGTGAGTATATCAAAATAAACAAATTAATTAAAACTGATTTGGCATGCCTAATATTGTAGTACCTAAGGGTAAATATACGTGCCAAATTTGAGCTAAATATTTTAAAAACTGTAAGAGCTATAAAAAAACAAAATTTTAACACTCTGTATCTTGAAAACAAAGCGTTTGTGGACCTATGTTTATATGAACACTTTGTCTTGAAATCATTTAAGGAAATTAGGATTAGAATAATGTTATTGAATTTTGAAACACCCTATATATATCTACTATTTTCATTTTCATATAATTCAAGTCTGGTAGATATATACTGTCTCTGTCTCTATATACGGGGTTGTCCTGATTGGCAATGAAAGGTCCAACAGTTTTTCAAAACTCGATTTCATCTAAGTCTGATATTTACTAAATGCAAATTGCCTTTGTCTTTTCTATCAAGCCTTTTTTATTGGTATTAATACCTTTGAAAATATATTTTTAAAAATAATATTTTCCCATCAAAATATAAACAAAAAAGGTGGGTTAGGGTTTGAGGGTTTCGTTTGTGGTTTGTTGTTATTTTTGTAACCAAAAAAGTCACTAGATAGTCAACCAAAAATATTCTGTGCTAAAAGATGCATGGGTGTGAACAGAAAACTCGTGCAACTTTTGAAGATTCAATTTCAAGGTCGACACTCGCGATTCAAAAAACCCCTTGCATTAAAAAACTCTGCATGGGCATGCATTGGTGGAAACACGGTTTAAAGGGCCAGACAAATTTTCTAAAATTCATTACCGATTCAAAAGGTAAAAACCAGAGTAAAAGCTTTAAACAGCTAGAAGTAGAAACTTATCGGTAGACGAAGAGTTTAACGGGTACGCGGACACTCTAGCGGGTATGCAAAGAATCTAGCGGGTATGCAAACAGTCTAGCGGGTATGCAGACAGTCTAGCGGATTTGCAAACAGTCTAGGGGGTATGCGAAGACAGCCCTAAAGTTAAAACTGTGATGAACCTAAATTATGAAGTTTTGAGAGGCAGCATACAATTGTTTTAAAAGTAAGCAACGAATAAATAAAATCTTAAAAATAAAACTAACTTCTAAATATATACATAGTTGTAATAATCAATATGTCAAGTTTTTGCCTAGTATTTTTATTGTAAGTTTGTATTTTTCTTTAATTGTTTTTTAATTTGTCACAATTTCATATTTTCATCTTTTTATTATAAAATATATACTTTGCTTAGTCGAGAAACAAGGTGTTTTTATTTAAAAACCAAATTATTAGAAAACAAAAAACTGGAAATCTGATAAACCACCAAGCTGAGTATACTAGTGTATTGTGGCTAACAGTTGGTAATAAGCTTAATTCAGATTAGATCAAGAAGTTTAGTTAGTCTAATTGGCCTGATTTAAAGAAGCTTGATGGACAGTTTATATCAGATAAATATCAAAACAAAACAGTGCAATCTAGTGAAAAAACTATCATCCAATGGAGCAGCCGTTGTCTAGAGGTTTAAGATTTAAATTGGTTAAACTTATTCATGTACCAACAAAGACTACGGAACCCCAACATGAGAACGACTTTGTTTTTCCAGAGATCTACATTTTTTATCGCACCAGGAAAGACTCGCATGTGTCATCTGGGTGTTGCGTGGTTTCGCTTTATTTCTGTTCTATTAGGTACAACTATCTCGCAAAATATTCACAGAAAACTTAAATAAAGTAGTTGCCTTAAATAAATAATTAAATAAATAATGACCGCTCACCCGTTACACGACTAACCACTTAAACCCTACACCTATCACACTTACACCTACATGCACCGTATGAACAGTCTAATCTCGCTTTGTGAATCCCGCTTAAATTAAGCGTTGCTCATTCCTATGCACCGTACGCGGCTCGGACCATCGAGATTAGAATAACGGCAACACAGGAATTTTTGAGTCTTTTGTGTAAATCGTAGGTTTGCTAACTGTCCAGCTGATTTTTGTTTTTGTTAATAAACCAATTTTGAGGTTAATATAAATTAGATATTTTTTTTTAATTTCACTAATTTTTCGGAAAAGTTACCTTTTTCTATTGGTATAGGTATATCGCATTTGAGAAATCCGGCATAAATAATTGTCTACTTTGAGTGATAAATATGTGCGTTAAAGTGTATTTATATTCACGTAAAGTTTAGTGCCCGTGAATAAAGAAACAACAATTTTTCGTGGTTAAGCGGGCATAGAAAGATTTTGTTTCTCCTGTATTTTTTCGTGGACAGCTCGAAAGCTCTACCCCCACGGGGGTCCAAGATCTAATGGACACCTATTAAGTGTTGACAGTTAACTGTTTTGACCTTAAGGGACTCTTCAGAACACTGCATACAAGAAAAATACAAGAGAAATAAAATCTTTCTATGCCCGCTTAGCCACGTAAAATTGTTGTTATATTTATAGGTATTCTTTTTTAAGACTGCTGGCTTGTAAACTTGCTATACTAGTTATGTTACATTTAGAAAAAAAATTTATACGAATAATAAACTACCTACCTGTTAGCTCCCGCTAAATTTCGCGGTTGTTTATATATTTTTAAAACCACACAATTGTATGAAGGACAGAGTGCATTTGCGCATTTTGGACATGCGCACCAACAACCAGTGAGATCCTTGTCGACCGCCTCGAGAAAATGGCGTGTTAATTTCGTTCTCCAACTATTTTAAATTTCTACACCTGAAAGTGCTCGATTTTGGTGTACTGAAGCATAGAACTAGAAACTTCAGCCCTTCAGCTACGTGGTGACATCATTAGATCCATTCGGGGGCCCCTTGGAACGTGGAGAAATTGGCTGCAAACTGGTGAGTGCATTTGTATCTGATTGCCGTTGTGTGGTTCCAACAATTAACCTATGGACCTTATTAATTATTTCGTAATTCATATCAATCTATTTATGTTTGTTCGCGCTTCATTTAATTAAATTATATACAGTCCATTGCATTTATCGTTTTTCTTACTGCGGGCATAACATAAGTGTTCCTTTCGAGCCGAATTATTTTAAATAAAAACTCCATACGACGGTATTAATAATCAGCCATTATTTTCACGCCGAAAACAAGGCGGCCTTGAATTTTTCGCATCGTATTGAAACGAGAGAAAGTCGTGTTCGCACCGAAGGTCGGTGTGGTGTCGGCAGTACCTGTTTTCGCGTACCGCGTGGTATAAACAAACCACGAGAAGGAATCAAAACAAACAAAACAAACGTTCAGTGTGTTAGGGGTGTTCCATATCATTTCGATATTTAAAACAATTTTCATCAATTGCGATAAATTAGTGCATATTTTCGACAATTCGTCATTTTTCTATTTCAGAAGCATTAATTTAGCGTTAATTGTATATTTACCGACATTTCTGTGATTAGATGTGTTCCATATCATTTCGATATTTAAAACAATTTTCATCAATTGCGATAAATTAGTGCATATTTTCGACAATTCGTCATTTTTCTATTTCAGAAGCATTAATTTAGCGTTAATTGTATATTTACCGACAATTTCGTCATTTCAAAGGTAAAATCATGTCTGTCAAAAAAGCCGTGCAAAAACGCAAGGGATTTTTATCTGCGATAACCGAGTATTATGTGTTTTCACAAACCGCGGCATCGGATGAAAGAGCGAGAAAAGAGTTTCAAGTGAGGTATTCCGATTTGGATGAAACCTTCGATAAATGCATGCTGGCACATAATGACGTCATTATGTTGATAGACGACTCAGACGACGAGGAGTTTAAAACGCAGGATGCGATCCTTTCAGGCCCCAACCCTTTCGGGATCATATGTTCGACAAAACGAATCTGAAACTCCAAAGCTCAAAGAGTTAGGTATTCCCATATTCCGAGGTGATAAAAAATTATGGCCAAGCTTTTTCGATCTTTTTAATAACATTGTAGATCAAAATCAAAGTCTAAGTAACGTTCGAAAACTTCAATATTTATTTTCATATCTCGAGGATGAGCCTTTAAAATTGATGTCAGGGATTAGCTTATCTGATCAAAATTATAAAATTGCTTACGACAAATTAGTCAATATATATCAAAACAAGCGAGACCCCGCAAATGATGCTTTAAGCTCAATTATGAACTCCACCTTAAAAAACGAGTCAGCTAAAGAATTGCGTAATTTAATTGACACCTTTTCTGAATCCCTAGAAATTTTAAAATCACTTAGCTTTGACGTTGACAGTTGGGACTTTATTATTTTTTTCATTTTGTTAGAAAAATTGGATATTCCGACGCGTTCAAATTTCGAAATGAGTCACGCCAATACTAATAACGAAATTCCCACTGTTCAGTCACTTTTTCAATTTCTAGAAAAAAGATGTAAAGTTTTGGAATCACTTCCTCAATCAACAGCACCCAAAAAGGTGCCTATCTATCAAAAATCAAATTCTATGCAAAATCAGTCCGGGCAAAAGCCTACCTATCAAAATTCAAATTCTATGCGAAGTCAGTTTGGGCAAAAGCCTACCTATAAATCATCCAATTCGCCTTCTATAGGACTGGCTGGCACCTCAACTAATTCAAGTACGGGAATAAAATGTTTCCGGTGTAATCAAGGTCACGTGCTTTCGAAATGTCAAACATTTCTTGATCTCTCACCTATCGATCGCCTATCTTTCGTCAAGCAGAAAAAATTATGTCTAGCGTGTTTTCATCCCCTGCATGGGGTAGATACGTGCAAATCAAAATATTCATGCAGGACTTGCAATAGTAAAAGGCACCACACTTTAACTCATATCTTAGAAACTAATCAAGAGTCTGGAAGCCAAGATACTAGTCCTGTCATTCGCACACCACCTGTCAATAATCTTCATGTGTCATTAAATACCTCAGGACCTTCAGGTACCTTTCTTTTATGCACCGCCATAATAGATGTTATGGACGGTTGCGGAAATTTTCAACCTGTAAGGGCATTGCTTGATTCTGGATCACAGACAGGATTCATCAGTGAAAAGTGTATTCAGCGTCTTAATCTTCCTAGGCGAAGTTACACCACTGAAATATTCGGATTAAATCAGATGTCTTCTTTTACTTCCAAAGGGCTCGTTCAATGTCACATTAAGCCACAAGGACAAGTCACTCCTTTACTTAATTTCGAAGCAATTGTTGTTCCACAACTATGTTCCAATATGCCTACATTCACTTTGAAAGATAATCAGTGGAAACACTTGGAAAACCTTAAACTTGCCGACCCATCTTATTTCAAATCTAGACCTGTGGACCTACTTATTGGTTGCGAGCTATTCGCACAGATATTCAAGGAGGGCAGGGTTCTTGGACAAATAGGGCAACCTTCAGCCCTTGAAACTATCTTTGGCTGGGTCGTCATGGGAAAAGTGGACGAAGTAGGTCGTCTTACGGAACGAACCAGTTGTTTTTTAACGAGTCATTCACCTCCTTTAGAGGTCATTCTCCCTAGGTTTTGGGAAATCGAACATTTGCCTAAAAAACAAATCTTATCAAAGGAAGAAAAACAAGCAGAATCAATCTTTACTGCGAGTGTAGTACGGCAACCGAGCGGTAGATTCATGGTAGATCTTCCGTTTAAAGATAAAATAAACCCTGACCTAGGAAATACTTATCCGCAAGCTTATCGTAGATTTTTACTCCTAGAAAATAAATTACTCAAAAATCCTGATCTGTACACTGCCTATTCAAGTTTTATGCAAGACTATATCGATTCTAATCATATGAGCCTAGTTTTATCTAGTCAACCAAAAGTCGACGTAACATGTTTTTTAGCACATCATTGCGTATTAAAGCCGGAAAGCTTAAGTACAAAATTAAGGGTAGTCTGGGATTGTTCGGCAGTCACCCCAAAAAATATTAGTCTCAATGACACATTGTTATCTGGACCGAAACTTCAAAAGGATATTGCTTCTTTACTCCTTACGTTTCGTCTTAATCCTATTGCCTACATTGCTAACATCAAACAGATGTTCCGTCAAGTCCTTATCAATCCTTATCACCGTCCTTATCAAAGGATATTGTGGAGGTTTTCTCCACATGACCCACTTTCAGTGTGGGAACTTTCTACTGTCACTTTTAGCATGACATGCTCACCTTTTCTAGCCATGCGTACCTTAAATGAGCTGGCAGAGAGAGAAAAGGAACGTTTTCCTATGGCGAGTACTGTTCTAAAAACGTCAATCTATATCGACGATATCTTGGGAACTAGCCCTTCGCTTTCTGAAGCTCTCCCCCTTCAAACAGAACTCAATGATTTGTTGAAGTCGGGAGGATTTGAATTTAAAAAATGGGCAAGCAATTGTCCTGAGTTATTGGCAACATTGCCAGAGTCCGATCGTCAAATGCCTCTCTCTTTCGACAAGGAGAAACCCCACTTTATCAAAGTTTTAGGACTTCAATGGCATCCAAAAAACGACATTTTTTCTTATCAATGCCGAATGAAGGAAAAACCCCCAACCAAACGTGCTATTTTATCTATCATAGGAACAATCTTCGATCCCTTAGGTTTTCTTTGTCCCTTGTTGCTACAAGCAAAATTTATTTTGCAACAGTTGTGGATATCGAAAATAGGCTGGGACGAAGAGCGAGATTCTTCTATCATCGTCTCTTGGAACAAACTTCGTTCTGAATTCCCGCTTCTTTCCAATTTTCAATTACCCCGACAAATCAAACTGTCAAAAACCAATACCTGTCAAATCATAGGCTTCTGTGACGCTTCAATTCGAGGCTACGCTGGCGTCGTATATTTTCGCGTAGAAGAGGAAAATAATATATCCGTTTCTCTCATATCTGCAAAATCTAGGGTCGCGCCTATAAAGTCACAAACTTTGGCTAGGCTAGAACTCCTAGGCGCATTTCTTTTAAGCGAATTAATTGACTTCGTTTTATCTAGCTATGAAGGAAAAATAACTTTTACAAATATCGTTACTTTCTGCGATTCGCAAGTCGTATTGCACTGGCTTTCATCCCCTCCTAATCGCTGGCAAACCTTTGTTGGAAATCGAGTCAGTAGAATCCAAGAAATCATTCCCTCAAACTCGTGGCGCCATTCCTTTTGCTTTAAATGCAGCCGATATTGCGTCACGAGGGGCCACCCCTTCACAGCTCATGTTACATGACATGTGGTGGAACGCACCGTCGTTTTTGTGGTCTCCCGAAAACGAATGGCCCGATTTTCATAAATCAAAAATTCCGATTGATTTCGGAGATATCAATCCGGAGGAAAAGCCAAAGGTCTGTTGTAATGCGATAATTGACGTTACTTCTTAGATCAGCTTCTTATCAAATATTCATCTATATCAAAAATTCAACGTATCATTTGTTATGTCCTTCGAATAGTTAACTTTTTTCAAAACCATTCCTATCAAAAACCCACTAAGCCGCCGGACCAAAAAGTTATTTTTGAGAATATTGTTTTTCCTACCACCGGTGAGATGCAAAGTGCGTTATACCTTCTTATCAAACGCGTTCAAGGTTCTTGTTTTTCTGAGCTTTTTTCCGCGTTATCTAAGGATAAACCAATACCGAAACCTTTTCGAAAACTTTTACCTTTTCTTGATGAAAATAATATCATTAGAGTCGGTGGCAGATTACAAAAATCTGACCTTTTGTCTTATTCTGCAAAACACCCCGTCTTACTTTCGAGTAACCATCGTTTAACTACTCTTCTTATCGAGTCCACTCATCGACAATACCTTCATCCTGAGTTTAAAACATTACATAATCTGCTTTTACAGCAATTTTGGATATTATCTGCCAGACGGGCAATTCAAAGAACCATATCCAAGTGCTTGCGATGTTTTAGAAACCTATCTTTTTGGTTTGAATTTTTTGTTTGTTTGTTTTGCCTTTTTCGGGATTTCGTTATCTCTAAATAAACTTACGATACTTATCTGTTTTCATTCATTTAAATTTATCGGTCGATCCTTTTTTCTTATATCTATATCTGTCCGGTTGAGATTCTAAAATTGTGTGTTTTGGAGGGCAGTTATGTTAGCTCCCGCTAAATTTTGCGGTTGTTTATATATTTTTAAAACCACACAATTGTATGAAGGACAGAGTGCATTTGCGCATTTTGGACATGCGCACCAACAACCAGTGAGATCCTTGTCGACCGCCTCGAGAAAATGGCGTGTTAATTTCGTTCTCCAACTATTTCAAATTTCTACACCTGAAAGTGCTCGATTTTGGTGTACTGAAGCATAGAACTAGACACTTCAGCCCTTCAGATACGTGGTGACATCATTAGATCCATTCAGGGGCCCCTTGGAACGTGGAGAAATTGGCTGCAAACTGGTGAGTGCATTTGTGTCTGATTGCCGTTGTGTGGTTCCAACAATTAACCTATGGACCTTATTAATATATTCGTAATTCATATCAATCTATTTATGTTTGTTCGCGCTTCATTTAATTAAATTATATACAGTCCATTGCATTTATCGTTTTTCTTACTGCGGGCATAACACCTACCTATTTCGATTTTTCTTATTATTATCAATGTGCATCGTGATACGAGGTACGGGGTAGACCTCGTCAGATGTCTATCAGGGGAAATGAATCGACCCCTGCCCTCCGTAGATTCCAGGTACTCTCTGATCCGGAGAGTTAGCACCTGTCTAGGGTCCCATTCCCAGGGTTACGGGAGATGACCACATCGGTATGAAAGGCGGAGAGGATGGACCTCGGTACGGTGATCATAGCGTAAGTGGCAACCCTTTCTTTTAGGGATAGTATAAAAGAATACAGCTGTTGCCTTACAGTATGGCGTTGGATCGTCAAAGGCTAGAGGAGAAAAACCTTGATAAAAATCCTGGCCATTCAAGTAGGGGGTTGAGGTATTAGACTGGTTCTCTAATACTTTTAAAACAAAGATATTACCAAAAAGCCTAAGCAAAGCCTCGGAGCACTGGACGGAAACTCTCAAAGATGAAAAAAGCAAAGACAAAGGACTCTGAATATAGCTACATGGAACGTACAGGGGATAAACCAAAAGTTGGACATTATTGCAACCGAAGTGCAGAATAGTAAGATAGACATTATTGCACTTACAGAGACAAAAAAGAAAGGAACAGGTACAAGTGGTGTCGGTAACTTTGTTCACTTATTCACTGGAGTCCTAAAAGAACGGAGAGCAGCCAGAGGGGTATCCTTATTAATAAAGAAAAACCTCAAACATAAGATTACAGACTACGAGTGCATTAACGAAAACTTACTTCGAGTTAACATGAAGATGCTTGGACACAATATAAGCATAATAGCAGCCTACGCACCATCAAATGACGAAACGGTAGCTATAAAACAAATGGGGGGAAATAATTATGCTTGGCGATTTTAATAGTCGAACTGGTAGACAAAGCCAAGGCATTTGGAGAGGAAGTAACAAGAGATATTCGGATTTAGCGGGGTCAAATTAGGGGGAAATTGTCTGTTGCCAAAAACTAATATGTTTTGCTTCTAGACCGAAAACGGAAAGCCTTTTAAAATAATATGCTCTGACTATTATGGTAAATGTTGGATATAGTAAACTAATTTTGATTTGATGCACTGTTCAGGTTAACTATATCTGGAGTCCACTGTACCATCAAATAAAAATACCCACGGTTGAAAAAATATTTTAATGTTTTAAAAAAAAGTTATTATTTACATGTATAACCTACTCAAATAGTTGTTAAAATGGAAGGTCGTTTATTGATACACCGTGGCCACCTCCTTCGAGGAAGGCCAAAGTTTAGGATATTTAATATAATATACAAGGTATTGTTTTGTATCTTTATTATTTCTAATAAAAATGAATTTATATGACAAGAAAATCAGGTTTTACGGCATTAAAAAAAGCTAAATAATATATACTTAAAAATAAATTAAACCAACCAACGTATAGTATTCATAACGTAAGCAGAGCTCAGATTAATATTTTTTCAACGGTAACAGGCTTTGTTGATTATATGTCGTAAGTTTTTTGAAAAACGCTCAAATACAAAAATGCCCCCTCGCAAACAAAATCGAATTGTTTGCGTGGGGGCACTTTTTTGCTGTCTTGAAATTTTCCTTGCACGGATCCCCTTCGAGGGATAAACTTTAGGTTAAATTTTTAGTAGGGAAAGTGGGTCTAGTGATAACTTGTTTTGGATGGTCTCTGAAATACCTTTACAACCATATAAAAATTTCGTAGTTATAGTTTTTGAGATATTTATTTGCCTTCAAATTTAACATAGACTGATAAAATACAAATTAAATCAGAAAAATATTAAATTTTGATTTAATTTTTATTTAATCAGTCCATGGTAAATTTGTAGATAAAAAATATCTTAAAAACTAATCGATAGATTTTTCAAAATTTTACAGAGTTGTAAAGACACCAGATCTTCAAAACAAGGTGTCACTTGACATCCTTTCCCAATTTGAAGTATAGAGGTAATAGAGTTTACGCCTCGAATTAAGGGGGCATGGAAACGCTACAAAAATTTCAAGATATAGACAAAAAATGCTTTTACTTTTTTTGTCCAGTTCTTTACAGTCTGTTCCTGTCTTATCAAATGTGACACCCAAGTATGCATACTCATTGCATAGAGATATTACTTGTCCAATGTCTAGTTCTAACTCACTGGGTACGTTTCCAATACATAAGTACTGTGTCCTGTCCACGCTCACTCTGATCATACACTCCATGTCCCCCATCATCAGCCACAATCACCCGGTCGTCAGCAAACTGTAGTGTGCATATGGCAAATCGGTCGTCAAAAGTTCATAAATACCTATACCTTTTTTTATAGCGAATAAAATTGGAGAGAAAGAAACTTGCTAAAGAACTGAAATGAGATAGTTACTAGACATTTGTGTTTTCGGAAAGGAGATAGCTAAACACTGAACAAAGAAGGCATAATCTAAAATTTCACTGTTAACCATTTTAACCACTTACGATACTGCGGGGTCGTACGACAGGATTGTAAGAAGGCGTGGTATACAATTTCATGTAAAATTTTGTGAGGCTGTACAAGATAAAGACACATCGTCAAGCAAGCTTTACAGAGCTTGCTCTACGATGAGTGTCCTTCATACAAGAAGCATCGCAGTATTGTCTTCGGTTACTCATGTCAGATCGAAGTGATTTAAATTATTAGTGTCTCTCGCTATACCTGTTCTGCCATGTTAGATAATAATAGAAAAATAATGTATTTTTGCCTTTTAACTAACGAGGGCAGTATTTGTCCGCAGTGAAATCGTACGCTTTCGCCGGAGGCAAGGAAATACATGATCAAATTGCTTTTGATTTTGATGAATTACGACCGCGCAGTATCGTGAGTGACCCGCTTAAAGCCTGCCCAAAATTTGTACACGTCATTGGAAGCACACAGAAAATGCTTGTTATTTAGGCGTTTACCCATCTTGCACCTCATACTTCGGCGGCCGCGGTCGTCTGAAAGTTATCACTCTTTATTGAATAAAACCTAAAGCATCGCATGATAGGCGGCTATATTTCAACTATAAATTCATGGTTTAACTTATTGGTGGTTTTTCCTAATAATCGTCTGTTCGTAAAAGGTCAGGTCGATAATAGTTATTGAAAACATGTCTAAAATAAAAGAAAAGTTCGTCTTAATATAACCCAAATTATTAATATCCATTATCCTTCATGCAAAGATATTAAAAGAAGACCAAAAACTCAACTCAGAATTGATTTTAGCAATATAAGAGGGTTAAGTATCAACATGAATTCAGTTCACCAACATCTTGAAGAACAAAGACCTGACATCCTTGTTCTCACTGAAACTAAAATCAGTTCTGCCACACCTATTGTGAACTATCTTTATCCCGGCTATGACCTACACCACCTATTTCGACATAATTTTGGGATCTGTGTGTACATTAAAAATGACCTTTCATGTCATGGAGAGGAGAAGCTAGAACCAGCGAACCTCGACATCATATGGCTAAAATTCACCTCAAAGTCATCGACCAAGTTCATCTGCTACCTCTACCGACCGCCAAGTAACACCGAGTACCAAAACTTTTTCGCGACATTATCCGAAACCTGTAATAGTATGCAGTCTATCCACATGCGGAAATTGTTTTTTAGGCGATTTCAACGTTTACAATATACGCTGGCTAAAACACCACAACAAAACAGATAATAAAGGCAGAGAAGCAGAAGCTTTTGCCATAAGTTGTGGTCTAACGCAGCTTGTCGATGAACCTAACCGTATCTCAGAAAGGGGTGAATTTGCAGCGCTTTTAGACTTGTTACTAACTACAAATCCTGACTCGTACACAATTCAAGTAGATCCCCCACTTGGTTCATCCGATCATAAACTTATAATAACAAAGTGCGAAATGCTCATACCACCAAGCCAACAATCACTTCCTCGTAAATTGTGGCACTATAAATCGGCAAAATAGAATGACCTTAAACAGATTTAACTGGATTTTCCATGACAAGAGGTTTGCTTTAAAACAGCTGATCCCACTATTTGCTGTAATGAAATAACAACAGTAATCTTATCTGGAATGGATGCATATATCCCACATACAATAAAACGCAGAACAAATGCAAAACCTTGGTTCAACAGCCAGTGTCAAACGGCAGTACAGAAAAAACACAGAGCATATAACCTTTGGAAACGAAAACAAACCGCTCAAAACCACACAGGATTTATAGAAGCCAGAAATAGTTGCAAAATTACTATTCACGCCGCCAAAGAAACATACAATCAAAGAATAAAAAACAGGTTGCTGAAGTGTCAAAGTAGTTCTAGGTCCTTTTGATCTCTTGCAAAAGCTGTTGGATCAAACTTCACCAAGTCATCCATACCACCACTTACAGATAAAAATACTCACTTAGCCACAACATCAGAGGAAAAAGCCAATATGCTGGCCAAAATCTTTTCCTCCAACTCAAACCTAACAGTGCCAAATGGAAAATTCCACCGTTCATTGAAAGGGTTTCCCACAGTATGCCAGAGGTACCCTTTTGTTATAGAGAAATACGAAAATCCCTTAAAAAGTTGGATACAAACAAAGCAATGGTTCCAGATGGCATTCCCGCGATAGTACTCAAAAATTGTGGCAACGAACTCACCCCAACTTTCGCTAAATTATTCAATTTATTTTACAGGCAAGGAGTATATCCATCATCATGGAAGTCTGCCACAGTACAACCCATTCCAAAAAAAGGAAATAAGACAAATCCGTTAAACTATAGACCAATTGCTCTACTTCCGGTGATATCAAAAGTAATGAAAAGAGTTGTGAACAATCACTTAACCAAGTACTTGGGAAAAGTACAAAATTATCAACGACAAGCAATACGGATTTCGAAAATATATGTGAACTGGCAATTTACTTACATACGTCACTCACTTATGGCAAAAAGCGATTGAGTTGCGGGGTGAAACAAGAACAATTGCCTTAGATATATCTAAAGCATTCGATAAAGTCTGGCATGAAAATCTGCTCAACAAGCTCAAAGTAATGGAATTGTCGCCGAAACTTTGCACTTGGTTTGAAAGTTACCTTAAGGATAGATCCATCTATGTTGCACTGGATGGCCGGAACTCCAACTCAATGACCCGCACTTACCCGTAGCCTGGATAGTCTCGAACATCGAAAAACTGTAGGTGATCTATCTCTCTTCTACAGGTATTATCACGGAAAATGCTCTGAAGAGTCGGCACATATGGTCCCCCAATCCCTGGCTTCGCATGCGTAGATCTACCAATATTATTTACCTCATGTATTAGAATCGATGTGCAGGGTGATTTTCACTTGAATGATTCTAACCACATGAAAATAGAAAGTTTCAAAAACCTAACCTAACGAAACCTAATCAGATCTAACCGAACCGAACCAAAGCAAACTAAACCAATATTTTTTTTTCAAAAAAAAAACTTTCCTGACTTCCTACCTGGGATGCTAGAGGATGTGAATCCGAACCGGACCGTACCGAACCGAACCTATCCAAACCTAACCCTACCCAACTAAACCTAATTAGCAGTACGTGTTGTAGTTTAGTTTGGTTAGGTTAGGTTTGGTTCAGTTTAGTTAGGTTCGGTTTGGTTCGGTTCGGATTCACATCCTCTAGGATCCCGGGCAGGAAGTCAGGAAAGTTTTTTTTTTGAAAAAAATTATTGGTTTAGTTTGCTTTGGTTCGGTTCGGTTAGATCTGATTAGGTTTCGTTAGGTTAGGTTTTTGAAACTTTCTATTTTCATGTGGTTAGAATCATTCAAGTGAAAATCACCCTGTACATCGATTCTAATACATGAGGTAAATAATATTGGTAGATCTACGCATGCGAAGCCAGGGATTGGGGGACCATATGTGCCGACTCTTCAGAGCATTTTCCTATATCGAATGCTTTAGATATATCTAAGGCAATTGTTCTTGTTTCACCCCGCAACTCAATCGCTTTTTGCCATAAGTGAGTGACGTATGTAAGTAAATTGCCAGTTCACATATATTTTCGAAATCCGTATTGCTTGTCGTTGATAATTTTGTACTTTTCCCAAGTACTTGGTTAAGTGATTGTTCACAACTCTTTTCATTACTTTTGATATCACCGGAAGTAGAGCAATTGGTCTATAGTTTAACGGATTTGTCTTATTTCCTTTTTTTGGAATGGGTTGTACTGTGGCAGACTTCCATGATGATGGATATACTCCTTGCCTGTAAAATAAATTGAATAATTTAGCGAAAGTTGGGGTGAGTTCGTTACCACAATTTTTGAGTACTATCGCGGGAATGCCATCTGGAACCATTGCTTTGTTTGTATCCAACTTTTTAAGGGATTTTCGTATTTCTCTATAACAAAAGGGTACCTCTGGCATACTGTGGGAAACCCTTTCAATGAACGGTGGAGTTTCCCATTTGGCACTGTTAGGTTTGAGTTGGAGGAAAAGATTTTGGCCAGCATATTGGCTTTTTCCTCTGATGTTGTCAAATCATTGTAATGTTAAGTCATTCTCTTTAGAATCGTTCTTAAGTACACGTTCAATTATAACGTTTAAGTCCTATATTGTATTTAATCAAAATAAAGTTTTTTTTAAAAGTTAAAAGTAAACTTTAAAGTATAACATATATGTACAAAAAGGATTTTCATGGTACTTATAAATTTTTCCACTAAACATTTTTACGCAAAAAAATTTCATATGCACCGAAATTATACTACTTTTAATGGTATTGGTTCAAAGTAAGCTAGTTAGCCTAAATTCGTAGATAGAAATGCCCCTGTGTTGCCACAATTAATACCGTTGAAATAAGCAAAAACTGCAGAATTTTTTGTTTGCGAGACCCTTATACCGAGCTCTTATTTACCAAAGGTGTTTAGTTTGACTGAATATCCCCTACCAAAATCATTAATTCGTTTAACAATACCTTTATCCAGGTAATAGTACAAATTGTAATAAGCGGAATAAAAAATGTTACGTAACAAAGTCGGGTTTCCCCCTGCCCCCTTGTGACGTATACTATGGACGGCTCCATATCGATAACAAATTTCAATCAAGCAACTTTTGTCTTTAGCTCACAGAATAGGCATAAGTCGTAAAAATAGTTCATATACTCTGTATAAATATGGCAACGTAGTAGGAGTAGGTAGTGTAGGATTTGACAGATTTTGTTCATAGAACACTGTGTTGCCGCAAATCTTGCAACTAACTTCGTTTGTTTTTTACATAAGCAAATACTACTTTTTTAATGTTTTGGATGTTTTTTTCACAGAATCTGTTGCTTAAATAAAAATATACATCTACCTTTTTGGGTAGGGGACAATTCGCCGCGGCCGATTAGCCACGGCCGATTCGCCGCGGGTACAATTCGCCGCCGGCCGATTCGCCGCGAGATTTTTTATTTTATGATTTTACTATTGGCAATCGTTTAAACAGTTTTATTTAGCTTGACTTTATATAATATATTTGGTTATTTGTTTGATCATAACTTTTCTGAAATTTTTCCAATTAGGTATTTGGGGTAAGTATACAATTCAACAATTTTTTTTATTAGAAAAATAAATAAAATGGCGGATCCAAAATGGCGGATTTTCCCATTTGTGAACCAATATGCATTAAATTCGAAATTTTGAGGCGTTTTAGGTCCCTGATTATGATTTCTAACTTAAAATTTAAAAAAATCAAAACGGCGGATCCACAATGGCGCACTTTCTTAATAATAAACCGATTTGTACAAAACTTGAAACATCGCGGCGCTTAAGGCTTATTTTTGACCTAAATTTTATAACCTGAAAATGGCGGATTCCTCGGGGCCTAAGCCTCCCACAACACTAAGATTTTTTTAGTTTTTTAGATATTTTTTACATATTTCATAATAAAAAAGATTAAAGAGTATAAAATTCGTGCGTCATTGTGGAACTGTCATTTTAATTTTTTAAAATTTAAGTTAAAAATAATAATCAGCGACCTGAAAGATCTCAAAAATCCGAGTTTGATGCAAATCGGTTCATAAATAGGAAAATCCGCCATTTTGGATCCGCCATTTTGATTTTTTTTAAAGAATAAGTTAGAAGTCATAATCAGCTACCAGAAACAACCCGAATTTAGTGCATATTGGTTCATAAATGGGAAAGTTCGCCATTTTGATTTTTTTTTAGTTTAAGTTAAAAATAATAATCAGCGATCCGAAAGATCGCAAAGGTCCGAGTTTGATGCATATCGGTTCATAAATGGAAAAATTCGCCATTTTGAATCCGCCATTTTTTATTTATTTTTCTAATAAAAAAATATTTAATTGTATTATATATACAGTGAAACTTCTCCTTGCGGACACCTCTATTAAGCGGACACTCCCTTTAAGCGGACAAATTTGTTCGAACCAAGCTTTGCCCTATTTCTTTACATGTAAGATTCACTCCTATAACCGGACACTCTAATAACCGGACGCGGACAATTTTTTTTTGGTTAAAAAATTCTAAAACCGCCCTTAACCGGACGCGAACCTCTGACAACGGGACGGAGCGCTGCACGACATGAGCATAAATCTTATATAGTATGTTGGCAACAACGCATTCTGCAGCTGGGGAATTACCTCTTTCCGTTATAATGCGGAGACTAAATACTTCTGTCGTATTTGCAACATATTTTATTCGGCGGGACTACTGTGTTTTATTTTTATTGTTCAGTTGGGTAGCAATAGATCTCTTTGAAATGGCACCTATAGTAAAAAACTTCTTAGTTTACGTGAAAAAATTGAAGTTATTAACGTTTTGGAGAAGGAACATCTATCAGCACGAAAGATCGCTAAAAATTCAATATCGGAAAAAATCAGGCAGCGGAAATTGTTGATAAATACCTACATATTAAAATTTGGCAGTTCCCTCTCATAAGCGGACACCTCCAATAAGCGGACAAAATCGACGGAACCGTGAGTGTCCGCTTATAGGAGGTTTCACTATATATATATATATATATATATATAAATTATATATATATATATATATATATAAATTATATATATATATATATATATATATATATATATATATATTGATGCACTCGGCGTTAAGGATATGACGACCTGACCTCACCTATTTCTAGTGGTGTTAGCCCATATATAGGTACATATATGACATGAGGGGAAGTTCTTTTACCAGAATTTCAAAAGAGGGGTAAATATTTTTTTTCAAATATTTGATAAATACGTGGAATACGTTCAGACCTCAGACCGATATACAACCTTTGGATGTGTGCTATTTCCTGCCACCTCAGGCACTGTTGCCGGTTTTATTATGATAACGTATGGCGTAAGTCATAATAGTTTATCTAACTAAATTTAAATATTAAATATAAGGTAACATCGTTTTACTTTTATTTAGGGATACTTTAGGAAATATTACAACTTTAAAAGGTTGCAAAAGTTTGTAAGAAAAGATTAATGGTGACAACATACTGTCTTTATATAAAAAACCGAACATTTATACTTTCATTATAGAAAAACTTGCTGTTATTTTTTTTGGAAAACACATTTTGAGGTTTTGTGATCTCAGAAAAGTTGCATAGCTTGAAAGTCCTAAATACAATTTTTGTTGAAAAATGGTTTACTTACTGTCAAAAATTCTACTCATAGATTCGATAAACATTAAAAAGAAATTATCAAAAATACACTCTATGGAATGCAAAAAAAAACAATACATTATTTTAATTTATATATTTTTGGGTTTGCAATGTTTATGACATGATTGATATGACAGAATTTAAAAAAAAAATATTTATCCGTAACAATAAATTTAATAAAAAAGAAATTGTGATAATTAGTTAAGCCGTTTAAAACAGGAAAACCATATACAGGATTTTTTTTTTTTTTTACGGGTATGCGCACTCGCAAGGAGATCCCTATCACGCTCGACAAGCGGCAAGTGCGCGGAAATGTTGGTGTGTGTTGGTTTTGAAACGGTTCAGGTTGTAACCTGCAGGGAAAACTGTCGCAGGGAGTTTATTCCACAGCGATGCTGTTCTCCAGAGATATGAATTCTGATATAATGAGGTTCTTGGTGCCTCTATTTTGACAGTAAATTGATGGTTTCCGTCTGTTTGACGTGTTCGCCTAGTAGGTGCTACTCCCGGGGGGATCATACGTGCCAACTCTTTAGAGCATTTTCCGTGATAATACCTGTAGAAGAGAGAGAGATCGCCCACAGTTCTTCGATGTTCGAGACTATCCAAGCTACGGGTAAGTGCGGGGTCATTGATCAGCTTGATAGCTCGTTTTTGCACGGTGTTCAAAAGCATTAAGGTATGTTTGGGTGCCGCACTCCATATATGTGAGCAGTACTCCATAGTTGGTCGAATCTGGGCTTTGTAGAGTGTCAGCAGTTGGCTTGGTGTATACAGATGTCTTGTACGAAATAGCACCCCAAGCTTTTGGGACGCCCTTTTAGCTATATCTGCCACGTGACTGTGCCAAGACATGTTGGTCTCTGCAGTGACTCCTAAGATGTTCAACTGGCTCTGCAATGTGACAGCACTTCCAGAGAGCATGATGTTTGGCTCACCGGTGCTGGTCTTTTTTGAAAACAGGGCTGCTTGGGTTTTCTGCGCGTTGAATTGTACAAGGTTTTTGTTGCCCCAGTCCTCTATTATCTCCAGGTCGTTATTTATCTGCGATATTTGAGTTAGTCTAAGATGATGGAATTCACGTGCGGATAGACACTGAGTGGGTGGTATGACTGAGGAGACTACATTGCCATCATCTGCAAAGCAATAAAGTGGATTTACTGTTTTATCTATGAGGTCATTTATGTAAATCAGAAAAAGTGTTGGCGAAAGGATTGCTCCCTGTGGCACACCAGCATTTATTTGGTAAGAGTTGGAATTCCGGCCATCCAGTGCAACATAAATGGATCTATCCTTAAGGTAACTTTCAAACCAAGTGCAAAGTCTCGGCGACAATCCCGTTGCTTTGAGCTTGTTGAGCAGATTTTCATGCCAGACTTTATCGAATGCTTTAGATATATCTAAGGCAATTGTTCTTGTTTCACCTCGCAACTCAATCGCTTTTTGCCATAAGTGAGTGACGTATGTAAGTAAATCGCCAGTTGACCTATATTTTCGAAATCCGTATTGCTTGTCGTTGATAATTTTGTATTTTTCCAAGTACTTGGTTAGGTGATTGTTCACAACTCTTTCCATTACTTTTGATATCACCGGAAGTAGAGCAATTGGTCTATAGTTTAACGGATCTGTCTTTTTTCCTTTCTTTGGAATGGGTTGTACTGCGGCAGACTTCCATGATGATGGATATACTCCTTGCCTATAAGATAAATTGAATAATTTTGCGAAAGTTGGGGTGAGTTCGCTAGCACAATTTTTGAGTACTATCGCGGGAATGCCATCTGGACCCATTGCTTTGTTTGTATCCAGCTTTTTAAGGGATTTTCATATTTCTCTGTGACAAAAGGGTACCTCTGGCATACTGTGGAAAACCCTTTCAATGAACGGTGGAGTTTTTCCATTTGGCACTGTTAGGTTTGAGTTGGAGGAAAAGATTTTGGCCAGCATATTGGCTTTTTTCCTCTGATGTTGTGGCTAAGTGAGTATTTTTATCTGTAAGTGGTGGTATGGATGGCTTGGTGAAGTTTGATCCAACGGCTTTTGCAAGAGACCAAAAGGACCTAGAACTACTTGGACAATTCAGCAACCTGTTTTTTATTCTTTGATTGTATGTTTCTTTGGCGGTGTCAATAGTAATTTTGCAACTATTTCTGGCTTCTATAAATTCTGTGTGGTTTTGAGCGGTTTGTTGTCGTTTCCAAAGGTTATATGCTCTGTGTTTTTTCTGTACAGCCGTTTGACACTGGCTGTTGAACCAAGGTTTTGCATTAGCTCTGCGTTTTATTGTATGTGGGATATATGCATCCATTCCAGATAAGATTACTTTTGTTATTTCATTACAGCAAATAGTGGGATCAGCTGTTTTAAAGCAAACCTCTTGCCATGGAAAATCCAGGTAAAACTGTTTAAGGTCATTCCATTTTGCCGATTTATAGTGCCACATTTTACGAGGAAGTGATTGTTGGCTTGGCGGTATGAACATTTCGCACTTTGTTCTTATAAGTTTATGATCGGATGAACCAAGTGGGGGATCTACTTGAATTGTGTACAAGTCAGGATTTGTAGTTAGGAACAAGTCTAAAAGCGCTGCAAATATACCCCTTTCTGAGATACGGGTAGGTTCATCGACAAGCTGCGTTAGACCACAACTTATGGCAAAAGCTTCTGCTTCCCTGCCTTCATTATCTGTTTTGTTGTGGTGTTTTAGCCAGGGTATATTGTGGACGTTGAAATCGCCTAAAAAAACAATTTCCGCATGTGGATAGTTAGACTGTATACTATCACAGTTTTCAGATAATGTCGCAAAAAAGTTTTGATACTCGGTGTTACTTGGCGGTCGGTAGAGGCAGCAAATGAACTTGGTCGATGACTTTGAGGTGAATTTCAGCCATATGATATCGAGGTTCGCTGGTTCTAGCTTCTCCTCTCGATGACATGAAAGGTCATTTTTAATGTATACACAAATTCCAAAATTATGTCGAAATCGGTGGTGTAGGTCATAGCCGGGATAAAGATAGTTCACAATAGGTGTTGCAGAACTGATTTTAGTTTCGGTGAGAACAAGGATGTCAGGTTTTTGTTCTTCAAGATGTTGGTGAACTGAATTCTTGTTGGTACTTAATCCTCTTATATTGCTAAAATCAATTCTGAGTTGAGTTTTTGGTCTTCTTTTAATATCTTTGCATGAAGGACCCCCAGGATCACCCGACGCCCGGAGATCCGAGTGGTCGGGTATTTTACCTCCGGAATATTTTGATCCTGGAGGCGCCATCATGCTATCTGTTACTCATTGT
Organism: Aspidapion aeneum; assembly: GCA_963576565.1. Taxonomy (NCBI): domain Eukaryota; kingdom Metazoa; phylum Arthropoda; class Insecta; order Coleoptera; family Brentidae; genus Aspidapion; species Aspidapion aeneum. The sequence goes on from OY755044.1 coordinate 71,396,292, forward strand.
TGGAACCGGACTGCCAGCGCAGTAGCGGAACGTGGTGATACCACTTAGCGCTACTCACTTCTGGCATGGTGGTATCTCACCGGTCGACGCCCAATGAGTAAAAAGCGTCTACCACCTATTGTGTTTGCCCACGCCACAGCCCAATGCTAATATTATTAATCTAATAAGAACCACCAGCAATTACAAGGCTCAAATGTTGACGTGATGTCAGAATTTGTAAATGACATTCTTTATCAAAAAAGTTTCACGGACGAATCCTCAGAGGTAAAGTAGCTTGGGGACGCGTTTCGGCTCCCAGAAGACAGCCTAAGCCCTGGATTTTTTTAAATTTGAAGGAATTTCACGAAGTAAAAAGTCTTAACAATAAAGTTTTACGGGCAAGTACTTAGAGGTAAAGGTAGCTCGGGGAAGCGTTTCGGCCTCATTAGGCCTCATTCAGCCCGAGCATAACCATGAAATGAAATAATCATGTCGGTATCTGAAAAAGAAATAGGAAATATGGTGTTTACTGAGGAGAGACCAACTGTCAATTGGCAGCTTTGACATTCTTTATTATTTAATTTCCAAGTAAGTCATATCAAAATTATAATATCTTTATGTTCAATTTAGCACTGTGCCTAAGAGTCATTTGCAGCCGTAATAGCCAAGTTTACAAAAACATTTCCAAACTAGTGAGAATCTTTCATTTTAAAATTTGTATTGGAGAACTTGGCTTTACTTTTATCTCAATTCTTTTAACGGAACACCACTCTCGCGTACTTGGCTTTTTTTACATGAAATGTTTTTGTTATGATTTCACTCATTTTTTAAAGGATTTGGATAATATTTAAGCTTTAAAGTAGTAAAATATGAGGAATATTATTCAAAAATTTTGCAATGCCTTATTAAAAAAATTTTAAGTTTTTTTTATATTTTCCTATGGTTTTATCATAGTTCCTAACAGCCTTCTAAAGCTCAGCTCTCTAGTGTTCCTCGAAATAGGCAATGCTAATTTTACATAACTTTACATTTATAGGGGAGGAAAGTAAATTAAAATTTTGGTGTTTTTAAATTTTTTACTATATTTAGTTTTATCATAGTTCCTATCAGTCTTCCAAAGCTCAGCTCTCTAGCGTTTCTGGAAGAGGAGAATGTTACTTTTACATAACTTTAAATTTAAAGGGGAGGGAAATTAATTATAATTTGGGGTTTTTTAATTTTATTTTATAGTTTTATCATAGTTCCTATCGGCCTTCCGAAGCTCAGCCCTCTAGCGTATCTGGAAGTGGGCAATGTTACTTTTACATAACTTTACATTTATAGGGTAGGGAAGTAAATTAAAATTTTGGGGTTTTTAAGTTTTTCCTATAGTTTTGTCATATTTCCTATCAGTCTGCCATAGCTCAGCTCTCTAGCGCCTCTGGAAGTGGGCAGTGTTACTTTTACATAATTTTACATGTATGGGGAAGAGGAGTGAATTAGAATTTTCGGGTTTTTTGATTTTTTCCAATGGTTTGGTCATAATTTCTATCAGTATGCCAAATTTCAGCTTTGTAGCGTGTCTGGAAGTACAGTAGAATTTTGATGATCTATACATGAGTGAGTGAGTGGCAATTTCGTTGTTTTTTGAAATTTCGTAACTACTTTACTATTTCGTGGAATTCCATGAAACTTGTAGAGATTGTTAACTCTATAAAGATCTACGACTGTGTGCAAAGTTTGAGTTTCGTAGCTCATTCCGAATTAGAGTTTTAGATAGGTCAAATATGGGCTTAAATGTTTCCAGAAAAGATGGTACAGCCATTTCCGCGCGAACTTGGCGGGGCACTACTGTGCCCCCACATAATAGTTCCTATCAGCCATCCAAAGCTCAGCTCTCTAGCGTTTCTAAGAATGGGAAATGTTACTTTTACATAACTTTACATTTATAGGGGAGGGAAGGAATTAAAGCCTTGTGGTTTTTTAATTTTTTTCTATCAGTCCTCCAAAACTCAGCTCTCTAGCGTTTCTGTAAGTGGAGATTGTTACTTTTACATAACTTTACATTTATAGGGCAGGGAAGTTAATTAAAATTTGGGGTTTTAAATTTTCTTTTATTGTTTTATCATAGTTCCTATCGGCCTTCCAAAGCTCATCTCTCTACCGTTTCTGGAAGTGGACAATGTTACTTTTAAATAACTTTACATTTATAGGGGAGGGGAGCAAATTAAAAGTTTAGGGTTTTTAAATTTTTTCCCCTGGTTTCATCATAGGTCCTTTCAGCCTTCCAAAGCTCAGCTCCCTAGCGTTTCTGGAAGTGTGCAATGTAAATTAAAATTTTGGTGTTTTTAAATTTTTTTCTATAGTTTTATTATGGTGCCTTTTAGTCTTAAAAAGCTCAGCTCTCTGGCGTTTCTGGAAGTGGGATAGTATAGGGGAGGGAAGTAAATTAGATTTTTGGGGTGTTTTTTCTATAGTTTTATCATAGTTATAAATTAATTATAATTTGGGGTTTTTTAATTTTATTTTATAGTTTTATCATAATTCCTATCGACCTTCTAAAGCTCAGCTCTCTAGCGTTTCTGGAAGTGGGCAGTGTTAATTTTATATAACTTTACATCTATAGGGGAGGGAAGTAAATTATAATTTTGGTGTTTTTAATTTTTTTTCTATAGTTTTATCATAGTGCCTATCAGACGGCCAAAGCTCAGTTCTCTAGCATTTCTTTTACATAACTTTACATGTATAGGGGAGGGGAGTAAATTAGAATTCTGGGCTTTGGTCATAATTTCTATCAGTCTGTATCAGCTTTGTAGCATGTCTGGAAGTACAGTAGAATTTTGATGATCTATACATCAGTGAGCGAGTGAGTGGCAATTTCGACGTTTTTTAAAATTTCGTAACTACTTTACTACTTTATGGAATTCCATGAAACTTGGTTGTTAACTCCATGAAGATCTACGACTGTGCAAAGTTTGAGATTCGTAGCTCATTCCGAAGTAGAGTTTTAGATAGATCAAATATCGGCTAAAACCTTTCAAGAAAAGATGGTACGGCGCGCGAACTTGGCGAGGCACTGCCGTGCCCTCATCTAAAATAAAAATCAAAAATATCAAAAAATTAAGAAAAATACGATTTTAATGTTATATATCAAAAACTAAGTAATAAAATAAAATTTGTTTGACAGTTGAATTTCTAATAAAAAATTAAATTTTCGTAAATTAAAAAGTTAAACCCCTCGTAGTTCAAACGCATATATATAGTAAAATATGCGGGATATTGTTCAAAACTTTTGAAATGTATGTTATATGAAAATATCCTGCCTACACTTAGAAGAAACCAGAACCTTCTATGAAACCCGAGAACCTTCCAGATAAGAAGCTTATTCTGCTGACTTGCGTTTCCCATGAAATAAACAACACGTGCATTCAAGCCGAATCAACACTTTATTTCTCAGAACCTTTCAAGATAAGAAGACCATTCTGCTGACTTGCGTCTCACGGAATAAACAACACGTGCATTCCTGCCGAATTGCACTTTAGTTTAAGTCTAGAATATTAAGGAATTATTCCATTGCTTAATCAGCACATTTTCTTTATATAAACTCAAATCATTGTAATGTTAAGTCATTCTCTTTAGAATCGTTCTTAAGTACACGTTCAATTATAACGTTTAAGTCCTATATTGTATTTAATCAAAATAAAGTTTTTTAAAAAGTTAAAAGTAAACTTTAAAGTATAACATTTGGCGCAGTCGTACGGATAGTTTAACACACGCGAAAACACGAGTATTCTAATTCGCGAGTGGTGAAGCTCCAGCTCTTTAAGCTATCAAGAATCTACAGCAACCAAGTAGTTACATAAGCAACCAAGTAGTTACATAAGCAACCAAGAAGCTAGACAGCAACGAACCAAGCGTCCTCGCAACCAACGGATACGGAAGGAACACCTAGTGAAGCCCCTGGTAGCCGAACACGTGGAGACAAATGGTCCAGCTAAAGCTTTTGTGAGTAAGACAATTGAATCATCACGTTTTATTTTTTTTTTTTCAAATAAGTTGATATTTCAAAAATCTGTTCGATTTTCTAAGCCTGACTTTTACAATTTTGAATTTTTAAGAAAATTTTTTTTTCAATTTAAAAGAAGTCAAAAATAAAATTTAGTTTTAAGAAACAAAATCTAAAAATTTAATTTAAGTTTTAAAATACGAGAAATCAAAAACCATCAAAAATGATTGAACCTCGTAATAACCAACTAGCAAACGTACCAGCAAACCAACCTATAGTTGAGGTTGAACCTTATCGTTTATCGGAAATTTTGTCAATAATCCCTGAATACGATGGTGATCAAATATTTTTAGGAACTTTTATCAATGCTTGCGATTGTGCTTATAACATGGCCGTCGGAAATCAACGCGATTTATTGTTCATACACATTAAAAATAAATTAAAAGGAAAATCCGCACAATTGGTAAACTCTCGAAATCCTCTTTCTTGGATTCAAATTAAACAATTATTAACAACATATTATGGAGATACGCGAGACCTTTCTTCATTAATTCAAGATCTACAAAGACTCAAACAACAAACAAACGAATCACCTTTAATGTTTTTCAATAGATTACAAGTCATGAATTCAAAAATGCACGCTTGTATTCAAAAATCAAATTTAAATATGCTTCAAAAAGATGCACAAATCCAAATTATAGATTCTATGGCATTAAATACGCTTTTAACAGGATTAGAATCGCGCATAGGTCATATTGTCCGTGCTAGCAATCCTAAAGATTTACTTGAAGCACAAGTAAGAATAAGACGCGAACTACAACTTTCATATTTTGAAACACAAAAAACTCCAAACCGACCCAATGTTTCAAATAATCCCATACAAAATAGACAAAATAATTTTCAATCACGAAAAATACCTTCTCAACCCCAAAAATGTTTTAAATGTAATCGTTTAGGTCATCACGCAAGTGAATGCCGTACTTTTGTACAGAGACCCCCGGTCTACACAAATCAAAATCAACAATTTAACCAAAATTTTCAAAGACCCAATTTTGCCCAAAATCAAAATCAACAATCTAACCAAAATTTTCAAAGACCCAATTTTGCCCAAAATCAACCAAGCACCTCTAGAAATTTTGTACCCCAAAACCAACAAAATAATTTTAGACCATCAGTAATTCAAAGAAATCCAAATTACAATTCCCCACAACATAGAGCACATGTAGTGAACTATTCTGATGAATATTTTAATAATTTTGACAACTACAATCCCTATGATCCCAATTTTGAAAATTTTAACAATTTTGACAATTACGATCCTTATGATCCAAATTTTGAAAATTTTCAGTATGAAAATCAGTTTCATTACGAAAATGAAATCTCACAAGAATTTTCGAATAATCTTGATGAACAATATGTAAATGACATAAGTCAATATAATTTTAATCAACCCAGAATATATCAAAATTTTGAAAATCAAAATCAAATTTTGCCACTAGAAACCCAAAATTTTCAAATTACTTCCAATCAAAACCATCCACCCCAATCGATTCAAGAAACAGATACCCAATTAGAACAAACTACTACGAAAATCCAACACATGTCAATCAATCAAATCTCAGAACAAACATTCGTGTAAATACCAATCTACATAACTTAAACTCAAAAAATCTTTTTTATATTAATGACGCAACAAATAAATTTAAACTTTTAATTGACACCGGCGCAGGAATTTCAGTATTTAAAGAAAAAACAGTCGAAAATTATAATAATCGATTTGCAGAAAATGTAATAGTACAAGGAATAACCGATGAAAAAATTCCAATCACTCAATCAGTTTTAATCCCTTTCGCTAAAGACGATCCACTAAAAGTCTATATTTGTAATTTAGACATAGAATTTGACGGAATATTAGGACTCGATTTTCTTGAACATTACCAGTGCGTAATTGACTTAAATTCGAAACAGCTATGCACCAATTTTAAAACAATACCTTTAATTCAAGTAACAGAAAAAACTTTTGAACAAAATTCCCAAATTAATCAAAATCAAATAAATCAAAAAACACTACAAATACCTAAACCAAGAGTAATTCAAAATCAAAACATACCACCAATACCTAAACCAAGATTAATTCAAAATCAAAAAACGCCACCAATACCAAAACCGCGAATAAATATAAATCAAAATAATTTTCAAAATCTAATATCTCTAGAACCGCGAACCGAACAAGTTTTCAAATTAAAATCTAATTTAAAAAACACAGATGCAATTTTAATTAGTCAAGAAATAGAAAAAGTAAGATTACCAAACGCCCTAGTCCACATTAACGAAAATGGTGAATTTTATACGTCAGTAATAAATCCCAATGCTATTCCTAAAACAATAAATTTCAACAACTTGTCTTTCGAACCCATACCAAGTGTTCACGATATTTTAAATTTTAATACCAATGAAGACGAACTCATTGACAGAATCGATCTTATTAAAAATCAATTAAGACTAGAACATCTAAATTACGAAGAGAAAGAACTAATTTCAAATCTTTGTTTTGAATTTTCTGATATTTTCTATATCGAAGGAGATCAATTAACTTTCACTAATGAAATCAAACATACAATTGAAACCAACAATGCTCATCCAATTTTTACTAAATCATATCGGTACCCTCAAATACACAAAGAGGAAGTAAAAACACAAATTAATATAATGCTCGATCAAAAAATAATCCGACCATCAATTTCCCCGTGGTCATCACCTGTTTGGGTAGTCCCAAAAAAACTTGACGCCTCTAACAAACAAAAATGGAGAGTAGTAATCGATTATAGAAAACTGAATGAAGTAACAGTTGACGATAAATATCCACTTCCAAATATTTCAGATTTATTAGATCAGTTAGGTAAATGTCAATATTTTACAACACTTGATTTAGCATCCGGTTTTCACCAAATTGAAATTGATCAAAAAGATATTCAAAAAACAGCCTTTTCTGTCGAAAATGGACACTACGAATTTGTTCGTATGCCATTTGGTTTAAAAAATGCACCCTCCACATTTCAACGTGTGATGGATAATATTTTATTAGGCATTCTAAATGAACGTTGTTTAGTTTATATGGACGACATTATTGTTTATTCACCAACAATTCACGAACACATTTCACGTCTTTCCGAAGTTTTCCAAAGATTACGAAAATCAAATTTAAAAATTCAACCTGACAAATGCGAGTTTTTACGAAAAGAAGTAGCATACCTCGGACATTTAATTACCGAAAATGGAGTAAAACCAAACCCTGATAAAGTAAAATGTATTCAAAACTTTCCAGAATTAAAAAATCCTCGTGACGTAAAATCATTTCTCGGACTTGCCGGATATTATCGAAGATTCATACCGAACTTCGCGAAAATCTTAAAACCCTTAACAAAACTTCTTCAAAAAGATACAAAATTTATTTTTTCTAAAGAATGTAAAGAAGCTTTTGAAACACTCAAAAATGCATTAATTTCTGATCCAATATTAATTTATCCAAATTTCGAAGAACCCTTCATTTTAACTACAGACGCGAGCGCATTTGCGATAGGAGCCGTACTTTCACAAGGTCCAATTGGTAAAGACCTTCCGATAGCTTTTGCATCGAGAACCCTTTGTAGTGCAGAAACTAAATACTCCACTATTGAAAGAGAACTATTAGCAATAGTATGGTCCGTAAAACACTTTCGACCTTACCTTTTTGGTAGAAAATTCACTATAGTCACCGATCATAGACCTCTAACCTGGCTACTTTCAATTAAAGACCCCGGTAGCAGATTAGCACGTTGGCGATTAAAATTAGAAGAATATAGTTTTAAAATCATTCATCAACCCGGTAAAATCAATAAAAATGCAGACGCTTTATCGCGAATAAAAATCAATCATTTCAAAGACTGTATAGACTTTAAATCAAACATTAAAATTTTTGCAAACAACGAAAATAACGATCAAGAACCAGTTTTTAACGAAGACGATGATCAAAAAATAACAGATGAATTTAACAGATTTGTTGAACTTTACAAGACGCGATCCCTAATTGATTATTCTAAAATCGAAACCTCGAATGATCAATTATTAGATAAATCAAATAAATTAATAGTAACCTTTTTCCGACAAAATAAAATGGAAGATTTACATTTCAAAATCATTGATGATATTTTTGAAGAAGAGTTCCACCTTGAGGAATTAAAAATTAATATTGTTTCTAGCAAAACAGTTAAAGATCGTAAATATTTTATTATAGCCCTACCATTCGATAATGATGATTGTTCACAACACTTATTTTATTGCCTTTTTAAAGACCAAAATGAATTTGAAATTAACAAAACATACTGCATCGAAAACAATCTAGATTTACCAACTTTAGAGATGCTATCTTACATTTTTTCTGATAAAGACATAAAATTAAAAATTTGCCAAAATATAATAACCACCCCCGACGAAGATGAAATCCCAATAATTTTAGAAAATTATCACTTAGGAAAAAGCAACCTACACCGTGGAATAAATGAAACAGACGCATTAGAGAAAAATATAATTGGCGTGGTTTAACAAAAAACGTAGAAGATTTCATAAAAAAATGTGAAACTTGTCAAAAAGTAAAAATTGTTCGTAAAAATCTAAGCAGACCCTTCGTTGTATCAGAAACACCACGTACCCCTTTTGAACGAATCAATATCGATATTTTCGAATATCCCACCAGAAATTACGCGTTAACAGTACGGGATGAACTAACAAAATTTACACAAGCTTACGCAATGAGTGATAAAAAAGCAAGTACAGTAGTTAGTACTATTTTACTATTTTTCCAACATTTCGGTGTACCCTTACGAATGCATTGCGATTATGGCAAAGAATTTGATAATGCCCTTTTAAAAGATTTATGTACCCTATACGATGTTAAGTTAACATTTTCTAGCGTAGCACATCCCCAGTCAAACGGTTCACTAGAACGATTTCACGCAACCCTTTGCGAAATGATTAGAATCAATAAACAAGAAAACCCTGAAGATCATTGTTTTAGCGTTCTTCCATACGCGGTAATTTGCTATAATAATACAAAAAACAAAACACACGGATTTACCCCTTACGAACTCGTTTTCGGACATACATCAAGTAGACCCCCCGAAAAACTTTATAATCAAGAACAATTGATATCTAAATATGTACGCGATTTAAATAATAGAATGGACTATTTTTACAAATTAGCTAGAAATAGAACTGATCAATCGAAACGAAAATCGAAAGAACGATTTGACGAACACGTACGAAAGAATCTCCCTGAATTTAATGTAGGAGACAAAGTTTGGCTTAAAGAATCACAAATCAAATCAAAATCAGAAAACTTATTTAATGGTCCTTTTGAAATTTTAGAAATACATCGTAATTCTGCAACACTTAAAAACCCACAAACAAATCAATTAACCAAAGTTAATTTTGATAGGTTAAAACCGTGCTTTGAATAAAATAAAAATCTTTTATTTTAGATTAATGGGAATAATCTCAATCGTTTCCAGTCAATATTCAATATTACCAATAAATAATACACTAGGACTATTTTATCATGAAGAATCCCTTATCAGAATTTCTAATAATGAATGGACACTTGTTGTTTACAAAGATCTTTTACCCTTTAAGAAAGCAATTGAGCATAACGACAAAATTTTAGATATCTTTATGGATCATTTTTCAATCAATAATAATCAAATTGCAAATTTCAAATCGCAAATTAAAACGCATGTTAGCCTTTTAAAACAAATTTCTAATTACGTTAATATTAAATACGAAGAACTTATCTCGGATACAAAAGAAAAATCATATAGGCAAAAACGTGGAATATTTAATGGCATCGGAACTATTTGGAAATCTATTACAGGAAATTTAGATGCATCAGACGGAGAATACTTTAATGATTGTATTAATAAAGTATCGACTGATGAGAAAAATATTGAAAGATTATTGCAAAAACAAATTTCAGTAACAACCTCTGTTATTAAAAGTTTTAATACGACTTTACAAAAATTACAAATTGATGAAGAAACGTTTAATCATGATATTAAATTAATTCAATATTTAGTTACTTCGATTTCTGATAACGCTGCCTATGCAGAAGCACAAATAAAAGCATTAGATTTATGCGAATCGCTTATGGAAAGTTACACCTTTATTAAAGATTCATTAAATGACGCGTTAAACGCAGTAGATATCTTTATGGTTGCACGTTTAAAAATATTGCATGGTTCAATAATAAAACCATCGGATTTGGTAGATTCATTGAAAAAGATTTCTCATTCATTACAAAAAAATAATTTGCCTTTACCAATATCAATCTCAACGGTAGCCCAATACATTAATTTAATTGAACTTAGTGCTTTTCAAACTGAATCAAAAATAGTATTTGTTCTAAAAATACCTCTTATAGACCCTTCGACTTATACTTTATACAGACTTTACCCAATACCAATATTAGATAATCGAACAGGTCTTCACCATACTATATCAACAATTAATAAATTTATTGCGCGTGACGATGATTCAATGTTTTTCGTCACCTTCCACCACATGGACCACTGCAAGATCATCGAAAGAAGAACGAAGCTCTGTTCCAAAGTACTTCCGTACCCCATCGACAGTGATGCTATTTGTGAAGCTCAACTATTGAAGCAACAAACTCAGCTGCCGAAAACATGTCAAACAACCATTTTCTATGCACAAGGCTACAATGTTCAACCACTTGAAGAAAATCAATGGCTAGTTACTATGTCAGAACCAGTACCTACCAATATCAAATGCAAGAATCAAGAAATCATTACGAAATTAATTGAAACCAATAGTATAGTTCGTTTCAAATCAACATGCAATGCTTTTATTGGAAGTACGAGAATTCATTCTGAAACCATACTTCAAGAAAGTACCTTCGAAGAAATAAATTCACCAATAATCAATATTCCATATACTTGTTGTAAAGATATGCCTGCAATCCCCAAAATTCAAGGTCTAAAACCATTAAAGTTAAGCAAAATAAACGTCGAAGATCTGAATATTGCACAACATAATCTTAACCAATATTCAGAAGAATTAGATAAAATGATCAATCAACCATTTATTCAAAAACACATTGATTGGTTTACTATCATTACAATAACATGATAGTACTACTAGTAATTCTTTACATTATTAACAAATGTCGAAGACGCCGAAAAACAAGAAATGGTAATAATACCAATAACGATAATGATAATGGTAATATATATATATTATATATATATATAATTTATATATATATATATATATATATATATATATATATATATATATATATATATATATATATATATATATATATATATATATATATATATATATATATATATATATATATATATATATATATATATATATTGATAAAGGGTACTTAGCCACCTCAAACAAAGTATATAAAGTACGGTGTCACCTCATACATAACTTTAGTACCTCACTTTTTTGAGGTGAAAACGTTTTTCAATAAAAATTTCAGGGACGATTCCTAGCACACTCAGCAAGCTGTGTGCAAAATTTTGTTCTGAGGTCACAAAATGGTATATATACCTACTTTTTGGCCGTGTAGTTCACGTATCTACCGGTGGCGCTAGCGTCGCTTTTACTGTAACTAAACGGTCCACTGAGTCACCTCGGTGGTATAAAACGTATTCTGTGTATTAAAACCGCGTCGCAGCGGCCTCAGAAGTTTGGCAACATTGCAGATTAGATTTTAGACGCTACGGGTTACTTTGTTATATGTAATTTGTACCTGCTTTTTTACCCTTGGAATATCTAATAGAATTCTTAGAAACAAGTGCCTGGGTCTGATATTTTAAGAGGGGCTTTGTAAAGGATTATTATTGTATTTTTTATCTTATTGAAATAATTTGACAAATTTTGCTAGTCTTCTTAAATTTTTTTGCTTATTCTGGCTGGTAGGTTTTAACGGTTTTATTTAACTTGACTTGATTGATTTTGTAATATAATATATTTTTGCGACAGCTATTCAGACACTTTCCTATGGGCAAGACTTGAAATTAGTTAAGTAATTTAACCATATAATATGACGCTTTGGTGCAAAAGGTCCAAAGCTTGGCACAATTATAGAGCGATGCCTGCTCTCGTCGCTTTTTTAAAAAAATGGCGCACGAATTCTCTTTTTTTAAATAACTTTGTATTGATATTTTTGTACAGTGTAAAACAAAAATTATAGCCAACAAAATTTTATACAAAAATGCTAAACTGTGTTTTTTGTTAGACTAAAAACAAGGTTCGAGGTATGATATTAACCATTTTTTCATTTTGGAATTTGTCCAATTTGTTTTTTTGGTGGCCTTTAAATTAAAAGTTACTCATTTTGAGAATGATTGAAATGACACGAAATAAAGATAAATAAATATTCTACAAAAATTATTAATCAGTTGCATGGGTAATATTCTTGGTAAGATACAAACTATAAAATTTTAGGTCTACCCACATATATGTATTTATATATTATATGCAAAATACACTGAAATTTTCTAAAAGCTAAGTACCTAAGACTTCATGGGCTATTTTTAAAAATCAGAAAAAAAAACCTGTATTATTTTTATAGGTTTCGTTTATTAGGTTCGCGCGCCGTATACCATATTTTCTTGAAACATTTCAGCCGATATTTGGCCTATCTAAAACTCTACATCGGAATGAGCTACGAAACTCAAACTTTGCACAGTCGTAGATCTTCATGAAGTTAACAACCCCTCCAAGTATGGGATTCCATAAAGTAGTAAAGTACTTACGAAATTTCAAAAAACGTCGAAATTGCCACTCACTCACTCATGTATAGATCATCAATATTCTACTGTACTTTTAAACATGCTACAAAGCTAAAATTCGGCAGACTTATAGAAATTATGACCAAACCCCTGGAAAAAATCAAAAAACCCCAAAATTCTAATTTACTCCCCTCCCCCACACATGTAAAGTTATGTAAAAGTAACTTTGTCCACCTGCAGAAATGGCTCACTGATAGGAATTATGATCAAACTATAGAAAAAAATTAAAAACTTTAAAATTAAAATTTGCTTTCCTCCCCTATAAATGTAAAGTAATGTAAAAGTAACATTGCCCACTTTCGGACAAGCTAGAGAGCTGAGCTTTGGAAGGCTGATAGGAACTATGATAAAACTATAAAAGAAAATTAAAAAACCCCAAAGTTTAGTTAACTTCCCTCCCCTATAAATGTAAAGTTATGTATATTAGCATTGTCCACTTCTAGAAACGCTAGAGAGCTGAGCTTTGGAAGACTATAGGAAAAAATTTAAAAACACCAAAATTTTAATTTACTTTCCTCCCCTATAAATGTAAAGTTATGTAAAATTAACTTTGCCTACTTCCAGGGACACTAGATAGCTGAGCTTTAGAAGGCTGATAGGAACTATGATAAAACCACAGGAAAATATAAAAAACCTCAAAAGTTTTGAACAATATCCCGCATATTTTACTATATATATGCGTTTGAACTACGAGGGGTTTAACTTTTTAATTTACGAAAATTTAATTTTTTATTAGAAATTCAACTGTCAAACAAATTTTATTTTATTACTTAGTTTTTGATATATAATATTAAAATCGTATTTTTCTTAATTTTTTGATATTTTTAATTTTTATTTTATATGAGGGCACGGCAGTGCCTCGTCAAGTTCGCGCGCCGTACCATCTTTTCTTGAAAGGTTTTAGCCGATATTTGATCTATCTAAAACTCTACTTCGGAATGAGCTACGAATCTCAAACTTTGCACAGTCGTAGATCTTCATGGAATTAACAACCAAGTTTCATGGAATTCCATAAAGTAGTAAAGTAGTTACGAAATTTTAAAAAACGTCGAAATTGCCACTCACTCGCTCACTGATGTATAGATCATCAAAATTCTACTGTACTTCCAGACATGCTACAAAGCTGATACAGACTGATAGAAATTATGACCAAAGCCCAGAATTCTAATTAACTCCCCTCCCCTATACATGTAAAGTTATGTAAAAGAAATGCTAGAGAACTGAGCTTTGGCCGTCTGATAGGCACTATGATAAAACCATAGAAAAAAAATTAAAAACACCAAAATTATAATTTACTTCCCTCCCCTATAAATGTAAAGTTATATAAAATTAACACTGCCCACTTCCAGAAACGCTAGAGAGCTGAGCTTTAGAAGGCCGATAGGAACTATGATAAAACTATAAAATAATATATATAAGAATATATGCATATATATATATATATATATATATATATATATATATATATATATATATAAATTATATATATATATATATATATATTGTATTATATATTGTATAACCACCAAATAGGTACCTAGTTGGAAAAGTTAAAATCTCGCGGCGAATTGTCCCCGCGGCGAATCGGCTGGCGGCAAATTGTCCCGCGGCGAATCGGCCGCGACGAATCGGCTGCGGTGAATTATCCCATTCCCTACCTTTTTACCTTCCTAACCCGAGCAGCATTGATTAGAGATGATGTTGTTTTCGACGAATTTTTTTTTCGACAACGCCGATAAGGTGTTTTTGGGTGTATTTGGACCTTTCATAGGAATATCGGCGTGACGTCTGTGTGTGTGTATGTATGATAGACAGATAAATACATAATGTGCTTTATTTTGTGGACAAAGCGAGCCAAGTAGAACTATTCACATAAAAAATAAAGCTTGCGTATACTAAAATACATGACATAAAAAAAAACTAAAAAACATCCAAAAGTTAATAATTGAAGAGGTAAGGATAAAACGGGTACAAGTGCATTTTGGGACAACTATGTTTCCCTAAAGTTAAGGTGAATTTTTATTGGGATAGAAGGATGATTCAATTGATTTTAAGTACATCTAGTGTGTACCTAGAAGAATCCCCGCATTTTTACCTATTTTCTTGTCCGCGTCTTAGGCGATTGTTTATATTAGGGCTATTTTTAGAATAACTGGAAAGCTAAAAAGCACGAAAGGTGAAAAACCTGAGCCCCTGGATTCGATTTCTTCGTAGCATCGAAGCAAAATATCACGTTGTATGAACCTGGATCGACAAAATTAGCTTAAAAAACACATTGACTTGGTTTGGTCATCAGAGTTAGCGGGGTAAACAGGATATTGATCGCCTAGAAATTCGATTACTTGGATCAAATGAGATCATTATTAAAGTACCAGTCTTAAAGTTGCAGCCAAAATATATATATAATATATATTTATATAAAAATGTAGTCTTAAAGAAATTCTAGAGTTTTTGATCTCTAGAATAGGTTGCCTACAATAAAATATATACTTTAGTTATTCGATGACAGAAAGTAAGTTAAAACTATTTGAACATTGATTTAAAGGGAAAATATTACCGGTTATTTAATTCTTTTAGATAATTAAGTTATTAGACTTTTATACGTAAATAAGGATTAGTAATCATAGTAAATATGAAAAGATGGAGATTGATTTTGAACTTTTAATTGTGCATTTAGTATTTAACGAGACTTAGACTATTGGAATAAAACCACTGATATGTGTACGGACTTGTTATGTGTGTGTTAAATCAATTTCACAATATTGTATGTCTTACAACGTTTTTTTAGGTATCTTATAAAACTGTACATACCGAGACTCTATCATTTTGATTTGCGATTGTTGTGTCTAAAGTTTGAAATAAAACAAATTAGTTTTGTTTGTAGATAGACTCTATGGTATTTGCTAATAATAATTTTAGCGCATTTTCGTAATTGATTTGAATATTAGGACCATGCTAGACTTTCGATCTGTTTTAATAATTTTTCACTTTAAATATAACGTATTCTTTATAACAATTGGTGTCTAGAACGCCTACCTCCAAATAAATTTAATGTAAATGTGGAAAGGGAAAAGTTGTAAAAATATACCGCTCGACTAAAGCACCCCTAACCGCGGCGTTACATTTGGCGCAGTCGGTAGGATTGATTTTCGGTATAATGTAAAGAATTAGGAATAACATTTTCACCTTCTGAATATTTAAATTGTGAATATTGCGGAAAAGTTCTAGGACTCCTTCTAAAAGGAAAACAAAACAAAAATTGACGTTAAAACGAGAATAACACAGTATAAAAAGAAAGTGTGTATTCAGCATAAATCTCCAGTAAAGATGGGAAAAGTGTTGTGAAAGAGTTTTGATCATAATTAAGAAATTGGAAACCATAACTAAATGGACAAACCACCAAAAGATTAGTGTGACAATATGTTTGAAGCTAAAATTTAAAACATTTAATATCACGAAAGAAGACCTTGCTTTGACAATTAAAAATTAGAATTGGTCAACGCTCAACATTCTGGTCCCGCAATATGTACCAATAGGACTTGACTCAATTCCGACATATTAAAGGGTTAAACCAGCATCGACAAATACCTATCAATAGGTGAAGAAAGCGCCACGCTTAAAAATTAGACAGAGCAACAAAGTCTGGTGATCCGTTAAAACTACGATTCGAAGTAAAGCTCAACAGTGGCTTTAAAGGGCGACAAGCAGTAGTTGAGATTATCTAAAGAATGTGCTACACAGACAGTTTATTCGACCATACGTTCTTGGCTCAGCATTCCAGACAGGCGAATTATACTGACAAACGACATCTCAAAAACAAGTTAAAGGAATATATTGTAATACAATTTTTCCTGGGTTTGATGATACCCATTAAGCAAAGAGTTCTGTCTAGTAACTATACTACATTTAACAAGGCACTAGAAATAATGATGCTCGAAGAAATCATAGAGAATTTCTTGCTACTACAGAATATAACAAGATGGACCAGCAGTAAAGCTTTTTACCCTTCAAGGAAAAGGTCAAGGAAATTAAAGTTAGATTTTGTAAGGCAACTCCAACCGAATATACAAAAATTTTTCGCGTTCTCACAATCTCGGGGATTCGCTGTGGCAGGAGACAGATGGGACTAGAAACAGAGAGGGTAGGGATATTTGTATGCAAATTTAATAAAACTCAATTCCATAAAATTAAAGTAAGAACTCATAGACGTGTATGTACAGCTTTATTCACTTCGAAAGTTGCAGCGTGCAATATTTCCTAATATGCCTATAAAGTCGTTACATTATAAGAAGTCCGATATCGGATTAAATCTCCAAAAAATGTTATCGCTTTTTGAACAGTAAGTCAGTTAAGTTAGAATGCCCTCGCTGTTCTTGATCTTACCAGACATCCCAATGAGTGGGCTAAATCAGCGGTCTTAAAACAAAATTATTTAAGAATTACGCGTTATACTTATACCACGATAAATATTTATATTTTATTTTATTTTTCACTTAAACTTTTGAAACACTTTTTGCGTCAATAAGTTAAAGATTTTGTCAGGTAC
Source organism: Aspidapion aeneum (assembly GCA_963576565.1). Taxonomy (NCBI): domain Eukaryota; kingdom Metazoa; phylum Arthropoda; class Insecta; order Coleoptera; family Brentidae; genus Aspidapion; species Aspidapion aeneum. The sequence continues at coordinate 71,413,666 of OY755044.1, forward strand.
TTTTTCCAAAAATTTAATTATTTTGCGGTCAGTACAGGTAAATCTAGAGCTGTCGTCAATGCTAATAATCATTATTTTTTTAAGAAATAATTAAAATTTGCTCCAGTTGGGAATGGTATGTTCCATTATAAACAAGTAGGTATGCTTTAATTTTCTTTTAGTTTGGTTCCTATTGTGTGTGAATTTAAAGCAGTTATAAAGCAAAGTTATGGAAAATGTTCAGCAAGGTAACACAACGCCTAGAAGGTGTTTATTTCCAGGTGAACCCCGTTTGGTATTGCAAGTAGAACGTTATTTACTTTGGAAAAAAATTAATCGGGCCCGTTAGTGTCTGTTTTGGCAGTGCAAAAACGAACCTCTGATGCTTGCGGCATTTCAGATAAGACCTTAAGAAGACTTCGAAAAAAGAGTGAAGAGGAATTGGACAGACCATATGAAAGGGTTCGACAGCATTCAAAAACCTTTGATCTACCCCAAGGGATTAAACTATCGATTAGAAATATTGTTTATGATATGTATAAGACAAAGGAATGTTACCCTCAAAGCTATTCTGGAAAAGATAAAGGAAAAACCACTTTGCGATATTGGAATTACCAGTTTGTCCAAAATTTTTAAAGAAAAGGGGTTTAAATATAAAAAGACGAACAACAGAAAAGTGCGTTGCGAGCAATCCAATATTGTGTCAAAAAGATGGCAATTTTTAAGAGATTACATAAAAACAAAAAATTGGAATTGTCAAGGCAAGTTGTTTTTTTTTGACGAAAGATGGTTATTTGCGCACGGAACTTCAACAAAATCGTCTTGGCAAGATGAATCGAAACATTGCTACTCCAGTATCCGTGCATTTATTTCAAATGCCAGTTTAATGTTGTCATTAACAAAAAAAACTGACAATTATCGCGGCAATATGGATAATAAAATTTTTGAGCGTTGGTTTGAGGAAAAACTTTTAAAAAGTTTAGAAAACCCTTCCTTAATTGTTTTGGACAATGCGTCTTATCATACGAGACTGGAAGAGAAATTTCTTACAAGCAGTTGGAAAAAAGAGGAAATAAGAGAGTGGTTCTCAAAGAAAAACATAAACCATGAAAATTTATTTTTAGAAAGTGATCTTTTAAGTGTAAAGAGCAGCCATTTAAAAAAAATATGTTGTTGACGAATTAGCCCTTCAATATGGACATCAAGTTTTGAGATTACCACCCTACCATTGCCATTACAAGGCAATTGAATTGGGATGGGGTATTAGCAAAAATGACTATGACAAACATGCCTGTAAAAATAACGGTGAGTCTAGCGTTATAAAGTTGTGGGAGGAGGCACTTAGCAAAGTGGGCAAAGAAGAAAGGCAAAAATGCATTGAACAACCGGAAAAAATATTTTTGAATCTTATGAGACAGAACAGGTTACAGACGAAGTAAGACCGTTAATTATTACGGATGATCATAATGATTCTGAAAGCATGGATGATATTTCAGATGCAGAGGAAGACTATTTTTAGTATGGATTTATAAGTAAGTGCGTTCTATCGCAAGACTGCAATATCGGTTCTTTTTAGAACCAAAACTTTATAAAAAAGAATTCGTAAAACTAATTTGCCCAAATACTATAAAAGCTAAGAAATAATTTTTTCTTACCTAATTATTTTTTAACAACTTTAACTAAGTACTAAGTCTTTCCTAATTACCCATGCAAAAACAATAATTGTGTTTGCGCTTGTTATTTAACTCAACGCTTGTAAAAGAGCACTACTTATTTTAGCCACTAGATGTAAAAACTACTATTATTTAGGAATTATTTAGAAAATGTTTTTCGTCATGTTCCAAAAATATAATTTATTGTTTGAGAACCACCGACTTACCTGCTCAAGAGATTTTATTGCTTAGCGGACTTCATACAGCGTACCGACTTTATTCGAGAAGCCCCCTATATCACAGCAGGATGTGTCCTATACCTTGTGATCACAGGCACAGAGTAGGTATTTTACCCTATGTCGCAGAAGTTCCCTAGAAGAATTGGCGCTGAGGCACGAATCTTTATTTGGTGATCCGTGGCCAAAGTCTATGTGCAAAGAAACACGACACCCACACATGGAGAGGTATTGTGTGCAGTTAAGTTTAATGGAAAATAAGAAGTGCTTGACCAGTTTTTTTCTATTGACGTAAAAAGTTTTGGAGCTAATCTATGACTAATAATTATGGAATTAAGATTTATTGAAGAAATAACGTGATGTACAGTTTTCAGGGAGAAATCTCCCTTTTTGATGAGACATGAAACTCAGACAGTGTATGCAATCTAATGCGCATGCAAACCACCACTTAAATTAATATTTTGAAAATATGTAATATGAGAGATCAAGAAAGAGCTGACAAAACTCAATTTGTCCGAAGAAAAAGAGGTTCAAACTTTTACGTTTGAGGCGTCAAATTCGACCTAATGTGGTTAACCATTATACAGATTGCTTAAATCAAATGTCAAAGCAAATAAATATTGGAGGTTTCATAAATGTTTAAACTTTTGAATATTTAATAAATAAAAAGATGTAGAACAGAGACTGTAAAAGGGTATATAAGAAAACCCTTGAGAGTGGAGGCTCGGCAAGTAGGCCACCTCTAGAGCATTATGTAGCAGAAAGAAATACTTAGAGGGTTGCCTGCGTTGATAAAGGAAGATCTAGTAAGCTGCAGCATAGTAATGTAATTTGGTCAGCTGATATTTGCAACATATCCAAAGTTGATAGTTCGCAAATGTTTCTGAACCCAGTAATGAACAATCCTACGGGATTGCTTGTAGCTATAGAGTCCTGTACAAGACAGGAGATGCAGTTTCTTACTATTTAAACTAATTGGTTTTAACTAGAGGTTTTAAAGCAGAGTAAAAAGATGAAGACCAAGAGAAAACGACAACAAGTTTGGCAAGTATCTGTCAAAATTGTTTCTGAAATTTTTAAACAGGTAATTTATACGAAGTACGGAACAAGTTCGAAAAGAAAGTAAAACATTTAGTTTGCAGTTTAGTGATAAATTTCACACCCCGTATAAAAAATGACACTAGAGTTATCAGGATAAAAAGTAGCCTAGATGTGCATTGATTTTGCAAACGGTTTTGATGGCATTTCCCTGTCCGAAATTATTTAACACAATGTGAAAAGTTTGATTGGGCCTTGTAGTTTGAGATATTATTATTTTAAGGTTAAGAAGGAAAACGAAGCAAGTACCTATATATAAATTTGAAGAACACGAGATAAAATAGGAGAAGATTGCGTATATATAGAAATTAGGGGTAGTCTAAATGCAGGATTGGATGGAGAGTATAATTATTATGGAGGAAGTTAATAAGGTTAGAAAATTTTTAAAAGAAATTTAAGGAAATTTGTGTTTAGCCACATGAATGATAAAGGAACTAGAGATTTTACAGTTGGCCCCTGTCTTCCCCTAGGATGCATTGAGAGTTAGATGTAAAGTAGAAATTGGTTAAACTAATAACGAATAACACATAATAAACACATCTTAAGGCAGTAATACCACTCTTAAATTAAAAAATATATAAATTTTTTCTATTTCGACCTTAAAAATAATATTAATTTAGTTCTCATAACTGGATCAATGTTAGGAACATTTTTTTGTTTATGGGCTCGGAAAATCATTTGAGTTAAAGAAGGGAGGAATGTGAAGGTCGGGGTTTATTTAATAAAATAAAAAAATAACTTACCAAAAATGTGAGAAGCTTCAAGATTTCTGCCTAGTTGATAGTAAGATTCACCAAGGTGAAGAATAAATAAATCAAAAATAATTAAATTTTTTAAGAAAAAAAAATATTTATTAAAACCTAAATTAAAAATATTAAAATCATAATCCAAAACAGGTAGAAAGTATACTAGTATTATTAAAGCAAGAAAATAAAAATAAAATCACAACAATAAATAAATAAAATATTATTTTTAAAATAAAATAATCAAAACCAAAAATTTAAAATATTAAATTTAAAATAATAAATTAAAAATTAAAAAATATTGAGAAACCGGTCGATGAAAAACAAGTAATATTTAAACCAAAAATAAAATAAAGAGTTAAAATAAAAACGATTAAGACTCACATGAAATAAGCTAAACTCTAACACTTAATTTTCACTGGAGAGCGCACTGTTGATCCCGCCGATCACAAAATTACAAATGAAATAAAATAAATCACCTAAAAGAGAAGTTAAGAAGAATCCCCACTTCTTTACCTATTTTCTTGTCTGCGTCTTACGTGATTGTTTATATTAGGGCTATTTTTAGAATAACTGGAAAGCTAAAAAGCACGGTAAAAAACCTGAGCCCCTGGATTCGATTTCTTCGTAGCATCGAAGCAAAATATCACCTCGTATTGACCTGGATCGAGAAAATTAGCTTGAAAAACACACTGACCTGGTTTCGTCATCAGAGCTAGTGGGGTAAACAGGATATTGATCGCCTAAAAATTCGATTACTTGGATCAAATGAGATAATTATTAAAGTACCAATCTTACAGTTGCAGCCAAAAGTGAAAAATCTTCAAAGTTTAAATTAAAAAGAATTAGTAAAAAGTAAAAGATGAGTTAACCATTCTATAAAAATGTAGTCTTAAAGAAATTCTAGAGTTTTAGAACTCTAGAATAAGTTGCCTATAATAAAATATATACTTTAGTGATTCGATGACAGAAAGTAAGTTAAAACTATTTGAACATTGATTTAAATGGAAAATATTACGTTTTAAACCTTTTAAACATTGATTTAAAAGGAAATTATTAGGTTTTAAAATATTTGAACATTGATTTAAAGGGAAAATATTACCGGTTATTTTTTGTTTTAGACAATTAAGTTCTTAGACTTTTATACGTAAATAAGGATTAGTAAAAATAGTAAAGATGAAAAGATGGAGATTGATTTTGAACTTTTGATTGTGCATTTAGTATTTAACGAGTGTTAGACTATTGGACTAAAACCACTGATATGTATACGGACTTATTATGTGTGTGTTAAATTAATTTCACAATATTGTATTAATTAACAAACTACAGGAGAACAAAGTTTAACAAAAATAAATAAATAAGAACTTAGTCAAACTTATTTCTAACTGAAAATTGAGCACAAATTTTATAAACACAAAATATATCAGCAGTAAACATCTTAAGACAGTAATATCACTCTTAGATTAAAAAATATATAAATTTTTTCTATTTCGACATTAAAAATAATTTTAATTTAGTAAAGAACTTCTCATAACTGGATCGTTGTTAGGAACATTGTTTTTGTTTATGGGCTCGGAAAATTATTTGAGTTAAAGAAGGGAGGAATGTGAAGGTCGGGGTTTATTTAATAAAATATAAAAATAATTTACCAAAAATATGAGAAGCTTCAAGATTTCCGCCTAGTTGATAGTAAATTTACCAAGGTGAAAAATAAATAAATCAAAAATAATTAAATCTTACAACGTTTTTTTTAAGGTATCTTATAAAACTGTACATACCTAATATATGTAATATTCCAATACTCCCGGTTACCCATTTACGCAATAAGTGGCTTTTGATTGTCAGAATAAAATACGAGAATACGAAAATTGCATAAGTGTGTCCTTTACAGGAACCTGAAAATTGCCAGCCCTTCAAAGTCAATCGACATGCCTCACGAAACCAGAGCCGTAACTAGGCTATGAGGTGCGAGGCGCTTCGCTCGATTCCCTTGAAGAATAGTTTTTTAATTACAATGTCTTAAAAATTCCATATAGTATTAAATTCATTGTAATTATTAGATTCTAAATTTTATATTACACTACAGATACACTCTTGTCTTCAAAATGGTGCTGTATTAGTTTACTTTAGAAGTGCGAAAACTCAAACAATTAATGTTATGGTCTCCTATTTAACCTAATAAATAACAGTATAAAAAATTCTACCTTTCGCACCAAACTTAAAAAACAGTTCCCATAGTTTCTAGCATGCCAGCAGAAAGTAATAAAATGCGTACGCATTTGCAAATGGCCGAAAAACTCGTTAGTGGTATAAATGCCTCTGGCAAATCTCCATCTGAAAAATTAATAAATAATATTGTTTTGTATCATCATGCATTTTGCGTGCGGAAAGTTGCACTTTTCCGCAGTAATTCGGAAAAAAACCTTCCCGTAGCAACAAAGTTATAGTAATAAAAATCACTAAAACACCAACTTGACAAAATTTAATACAAATAAATCTCCCCTTTGGTACACCAAGGGCATCAGTCACATTTATTACACACGTAGCTTTCGCCCTTATTGTACCAAACCCTAAGGACGTCGGTTGCGTGTGTAATGAATGGGACCTACGCCTTCAGTGTACCAAAGGGGAGAAATACATTTTAAGGTTTTTTTCATATATATTAAAAATAGGGTACCTAGCACGCACGTAATGTAACTTATTGGTACTTTTTGTTTGAAATTCATAGACAATGATTGGGTAGAAACAAAATTTCGGACTTCCATTGTCTTTATTTCTTTTAAACACGACGTTTCGGTTAGTAAGTATCTAACCGTTTTCAAGTGTAAACTAAACATCTAGTGTCTAGGCTACTACTTTTGCTACTTGGTGTGCAGTCGGGTGTGACGGCCTGCCCCATTTTTAATCCTAAGACGCCTGTTTTGCTTAAGGAGGGGTTTCCATATGTTTGGTATATCCGTGCTTGGTTGACTGAAAACTTCTTGTTTCTGCATTATTCACTGCAGCTTCAATAAACTTTAGTTTTCGCCAATGCGACTTCTTATGCTAAACTTTAGTTTCTGACCACTGAATCCTGTGATCATTTGACCATGCATGCTCCGCTAAACGGGATTTTTCAATATCCCCTAAGTGGGTACTTTTTAGATGTTCATTTACTCTAACTTGAAAGGGGCGTGTCGTTTCACCTACATATGAGTTACCACACTTACACGGGATTTGGTAAATACATTCCGTATTATTTGAGAGATTTTTTGGTTTTGGTTTAGTTACAGAACTCCTTATCGTATTTCCCGATGAAAATACTGTTTTTATATTATAGTGCTTGGCTATTCGTCTTATGTTTTCTGAAATACCTTGAACATAATATGGAATGTTAATAACAACCAACGGATTATTATTTTGAGAATTTGCTACATTTGGTTTGTTTTTAATTTTAGATATCGTTGACTTTATTAATTTCTCGGAATTCTGTTGTCCTTTTTAATAACACGGGAAAATACCTACATTTTAAGTGTAGTCTTTCTGTTGCTACAAAACAAGGAGTTACAAGAAGTTTGTATTTAAGAGCCGTAAATATTTGTAGTAATAATGAAGAATTAACCACAGAAATTAACAACATTAAAAAGGACTTACTAACTTCCTAAAAAATAACTTTTTTTTTTTTTAATTTCTTTTTACCAATGCAAAAAGTCGCCCTTTTAAATCTACAATGTGCGCAGAAAAGTGAAGTTTTCCACATGCTAGTAGAAAATAGTAGTTTATCTAACAAGTGCAAAAAATCTTACATTGCTGCATGTAATTAATGTTAATAAACGACGCGCTTAGTTGATTCTGGCCAGCATCAAATGAACCAAAATTTTACAAGAATTTATTGATATTAAATTTTGATAACGTAGAGTGTTTTGACTGTCAGGTTTGTTATATTTTTTTGTCGTGGTGTTGGTTTTTTTCGCACTAGTGCGGAAAAGTGTTTCTTTCCTCAAAAACTATTTTTCTAGTTTTTCTCGGGCGTGACGAGAGCAGGTACCGGCCCTGGAGTCGAAATAAAAGGGCCATGCACAGTAGTTTATTCAAAATGCGTTACCTACTATTATTATTTTAAATCACATAACATCAAAGTTTTAAAAGATAAAGTGCTATTGTGAGATATCAATATGCTAAAGCGGTGTTTGGTTTGTTTAGCCAAAAAAAGGCCTGAAAATCACTTGCACATGTAAGTATTGATAGTTTAGTTAGTTACACCACTGTTCCAGTGTAGAGAGTTGTTAAAAGTAAAGAATAAAAATATAAATAAAGAATTGGCGCACCCAGAACGCTGGGTCGGGATCCGGCCACCTCCAAGCCTAAGGATTCTTAGATATTTTCCACATATTTCATTAAGACAAAAATAAAATAGCATGAAATGCACCCCAAGACATATTCCTGGTTGCGACACCAATTAAAGCAAACTAAAAAATCAAAATGGAAATATTATTTTTAGGTTTCTAAGAGCTCCTGTTATTCGAAAAGCTTGGATACGTTTTTGTGGTTTAAATGAAACAAGTGATGATGTAAAAAATTTGTGTTGACTTTGCGGTTGAAATAGTAACGCGAGCTAACAGTCTAAATTGATATAAAAATCAAGTGACATGCAATGTGTTAAGCAAAATTCTATTGTTTATATATTTGACGTTAATGCAATTTTTTTTAATAATTACTAAAACGTCCTAAAATATTAAAAAAAAAACACATTAAATAACATAAAAAACCTTTACTATTGAGTAGTATTTTGTCCAGAAAATATTAAAGCATTTAAAAATGGCGTTTTAAAAGGACAATTCCGCGAATAAAAAATCGTGCGGGAATGGAATTTGGAAAATCACGAAAAAAATTAATTTTAGTTCGGTTTTTTTAAGATTCTTCAATTCAATCAAGTATTATGGCCATTTTCTGATAAAGAGCTTAGTTTTTTGGAAAATTAGGTGAAACTTACAAAAATGTTTTTATTTATTTATTTTTTAAATGACCCCCATTTACGGACTTCGCTGGAGAGTTTGTCGTTAACCAAACCCTACTGACTTACACATTATTTAAAAGGAAATTTCCTTTTCTATAAAAATGTATAAAACACTTTTTTAAGTTGAGCTTGGTTTCTGACAAAAGTGGATAAAACCTGTAACAAAATTCATCTGTTTGGCGATTTGAAAAAATGTATTTTATTTACGGACGCCTGTGACGTTTTAATCTGAAGATAAATCATGCTTTCTGGTATAGCGTTTAAAAGGAAATTTCATTGTCTATAATCGTCTATAGAACACAATTTTTAAAAGAGGTCTGGGTTTTGAAGATTAGCAGGTAAAATATGTTGTTTTTTATTTTTTTTTTACATTTTCTCAAAAAACAGACGCTGCTGAAGCGTTTGGTATTAGTCTGATTACACTGACTTACAAACTGTTAGAAAAAGAACTTTTGTTTTCTACAATAAAGTGAAAAATATTTTTTCCCAAAAAGCTTAGTTTTTAAGAAAATGGGATAACAGTTGTAAAAAAATTCTTTAGTTTAGTGATTTTTCAAACTTAATATAATTTATGGACAAAAGTCTTATAAAAAAAACTTATCTCGCCTTGTTATACATCATTTAAAAGGAAATTTCATTGTCTACAGTCGACTATAAGACACAATTTTTGATAAAGAGCTTAGTTTTTTTAAAAAAATTGGAGTAAAACATGTAATAAACAATTTCTTTTTTTAATTTTTTTACGTTACCTGAATAAACGGACGCCACTGGAAAGTGTTTTATTGGGCGTGGGGATGGGACAATTCGCCGCGGCCGATTCGCCGCGGGACAATTTGCCGCCGGACGATTCGCCGCGGGGACAATTCGCCGCGAGATTTTTTGTTTTATGATATTATACCATTGGCAATTATTTAAACAGTTTTATTTTGCTTGACTTCATATAATATTTTTGTTTATTTGTTTGATCATAACTTTTTCAAACTTTTATTTGGTAGTTAGTATATATATAATACAATTCAACCTTTTTTTTATTAGAAAAATAAATAAATTTATTTTTTTGTTTGATCATAACCTTTTTGAAAGTTTTCCAACTAGGTATTTGGGGTTAGTATACAATTTAACAATTTTTTTTATTAGAAAAATAAATAAAATGGCGGTTCCAAAATGGCGGATTTTCCCATTTATGAACCGATATGCATCAAACTCGCAACTTTGGGGTGTTTCAGGTCGCTAATTATGATTTCTAACTTAAACTTAAAAAAAAAAACAAAATGGCGTATCCGAAATGGCGGATTTTCCAATTTATGAACCAATATGCATTAAATTTGGAATTTTGGGGTGTTTTAGGGCCCTGATTATCATTTCTAACTTAAACTTAAAAAAAATCAAAATGGCGGTTCCACATGAATGAACCGATTTGCCTCAAACTTGAAACATTGCGGCGCTTAAGGTAACTCAATACAATTTTTGACTTAAATTTAAAAAAATCGAAATGGCGGATCCGAAATGGCGGGTTTTCCTATTTATGAACCGATATGCATCAAATTCTAAAGTTTGGGGTGTTTCAGGTCGCTAATTATTATTTCTAACATAAACCTAAAAAAATCAATAATAAACCGATCCTAAACTTGAAACATCCGGGCGCCTATAAGGTAACTCAATACAATGTTTGACTTAAATTTTAGTTAGAAAGTTAGAAATCATAATTAGCGACCTGAAACACCCCAAAGTTCCGAGTTTGATGTATATCGGTTCATAAATGGGAAAATCCGCCATTTTGGATCCGCTATTTTATTTATTTTTCTAATAAAAAAAATTATTGAATTGTATACTAACCCCAAATACCTAGTTGGAAAACTTTCAAAAAACAAATAAACAAATATATTATATAAAGTCAAGCTAAATAAAACTGTTTAAACAATTGCCAATGATAAAAGCATAAAATAAAAAATCTCGCGGCGAATTGTCCCCGCGGCGGATCGGCCGGCGGCGAATTGTCCCGCGGCGAATTGGCTGCGGCGAATCGGCTGCGGCAAATCGGCTGCGACGAATTGTCCCCTACCCATTGGGCGTACCCCCTGACTTGTATATCGTTAAAAAGGAAATTTTATTGTCTAAAATAAAGATAATTATATATTTTTTCTAAGAAGCTTAGTTTTTGAGAAAATTTGAAGAAAACTTAAAAATTTTACGTTTTGGGGGGTCTGGGGGGTTTTTAGGTGTTTCTACGGCTAAAATTTGAAAAACTAATATAATTTTATTTTTAGGTTAGATTTTACTCATTTTTGATGCATTTCTGTGTCATTGTGGCTTTAGGGCGTCAGCTTAGTTAAATTTTCAGAAATTGATCTATGAGAGGAGGGGGGATAAAAAAAATTGAACCAAAATCTGGCATGGCAACATCCAGATCAGTAATCTGTGACCTATTGTCAGCTAGAATCTATTGTCAAACTGCGGTCCTTATATTTTGCATACTTAACTACCTACAGCGCCTGCACTATTATAACAATTTGTAAAAATTGAAGATCAGCACAAGGGTGTAATTAGAACAAGACGCTAGCGCTACCAAGTCCACTTTGAATCCTTGACTTCGCATGCGCAGATCTACCAATATTATTTACCTCATGTATTAGAATAGATGATTTTCACTTGAATGATTTTAACCACATGAAAATAGAAAGTTTCAAACACCTAACCTTACGAAACCTAATCAAATCTAACCGAACCGAACCAAAGCAAACTGAACCAATAATTGGCTGACTTTCCTGACTTCCTACCCGGGATCCTAGAGGATGTGAATCCGAACCGAACCAAAGTGAACGTCCCACCCCTAAGAAAATTTTTGATGAGAGTTTACCAATCGCCTTTGACTGGGCTATAAAAAAGCAAGGCTTTCGTTTGTGGTCGTTGCGTTGCCGTCTGTGGAATTCATTTTCAATTAGCACATGAGGCGTCCACGCCCTCTGGACGAGGCGTCCAAAGCTTCCAAAAAGTCTTACATCAGATCGTTTAACTCAGTCTCCATCAAACAACGGTATTATTTAAAACCAACATAGTATAGGTATATTTTGAATGCCGGAAATTGGACTAGTGATGCACAAGGACTTAGGATGCAATAGTTTTAAATTAAAACTCGTAAAATTCTTAAGCCTTTGAACTTTTTGCAGCCAAAATCATAAACGTTTATAATGAGCTGCAGGCGGCAGGGTTTGTTAAGCTGCTCACTCAAGGTAAAACGAAACCAATCAAGACTCTTGTCAGATAATCTTTATCTTTTACATTACGCTGGCTTCTCACGGCGTGGCGCCTGAAATCGCGAGCAGATCTCGCTCGCCCTATTTAGTGCAGGCCTTACATGTGAGATTTTAGTTATATAGGTACTGTATTTATTGAGAGAAGCAACACACTTGGTATAGATAGACATGAAGACTCCCCCTACTTGTACGGAAATAATTTCCCGCACAAAACTGTCAAAATTTGAAAAACCTGTATAGATTTAAGGTTCTGTTCATAATATTTCCTATCAAATGCTTTGGTTGCTATGGTGTAAAGTTAAGATGATATATTTTGTGAAAACACTAGGTGAGGTTGCGTGATGCGGTGTGTATGCGTTTTGGTTTATTTTTCTTATAATTTTATTTTTTTGTTTTCCTGATGCTCGTAGAAAAGGAGGTGTTTCTTGCACTTGCAAAAACCTATTTTGCCTACTTAAATACTCGCTGCGCATCATTCTGTCAACGGCATTTGCGTACGGCAAAAATGATTTTCTGCACAATTTGATAGGTCCCGTCGCCAAAAATTTGAAAATTTTACACACCCTTAACGACTAACAAAAATATGACTTTTTTGATCATCGATAGAAAAATAAACCCCGGAGCCCGAAAATGGCTGGCTTTTCACTTTTTAGCCGGCCAAACACACAGAGATATGTCCGCGTGAATCTCCGCGCGTTTCTCAACGCGTATTCATGTACGCCCGTCTGTGGGAAAAATTTGCACGCGCGCGCTACAGAAAGTTGCTCAATCATATCTTCCGAAATTTTTTGAAAACATCAACGCGCAGGCATTAAAGCGCGTTGATGAATGCAAGTGTGTGGCGAGAATTCATGCTTGCAGAGAGATATCAGTCAGTGTTCTGCGCGTTTATGCTTGCCTGTTGATGTTTTCAAGAAATTATCTGTTGCGCGCGCGTACAAATTTTCCCCACAGACGGGCGTAACTGAATGTGCGTTAAGGAACACGCGGAGATGCACGTGGACATCTCTCTGTATCTGTGGCCGGCTAAAGGAAGGCTAGTTTTTCTTTATGTCCCCTGGAAGTAAATTCCTTACACCTTAAGCCCGGTGCCCAACTAGGACTTTTTCGTGTGTGCCCGCGCACGCGTCACATGACTGTCGTAACATTTCATATTGAGATCTTGTGACGCGTGAGCGGGCACCCTCGAGAAAGTCGTAGGTGGGAATCAGGTATTAGGCGTGCGCACGGCGGAGTGAGGGCCACGAGCCTTCTCTTATACTGGGTGTCACCGACCACCCGTCCACCCCTTTTAAAACCTAGGGGATGGATTTTTTCAATGATTTAAAAAATTATTGTAGCCATATCGAGTGCGTTCTTTCAATTGGTGGTAGTTTTAGATTCCGGCGCCGACCGGAAGTAGCCTATTCAGGTCTAAAGTCCGTTTTTTGAATAGGGATGGGCATAATTTGGCAACGAATTCGGATTCTACGCAAGAAAATACGTACCTTTTATTTGAAACATTTTTTTCTTAAACGTCATAATTTTTATTAATATAATTCCATCCCTATTTGAAAAACGGACTCCAGGCCTAAATAGGCGACTTCCGGCCAACTCCCAAAGTTGAAAACATCTACCAATAATCAAAAGAGCGTACTCAAGTATTTTTTTGGATCATTAAATAAACTTTTCCCCTAGGTTTTAAAAGAACTGGACGGGTGGTCTGTTATACCCTGTATATCGGATAAGCTAAGCAAAAACTTTTTTTGGCTGACAGAATTTCGTAAAAAGCTCTGTGTCAACCACGTACAACAAAGTGCGAATCATAAAATCAGTCTAGTAATTGTCGAACAATCAATTTTCCTTTTAATTTTTTTTTACCGATTATATGATTGCATGCCTACCATTCTATTTGCATTAATTTACTTATAAATTCGTTTTTGTTGAATCCATTTTACTGTAGTAAAAGGCAGCATTATCAAAACCTGCATCCACCTTAAAATCCAAAAGAGGCTCGTTTTTTCTTACGTTTTTCAAAAGTTTTGGACTTTTTTGAATTTATAAAAAAGCTCTATCGACATCACGCATATCAAGGACAATCAACATCGATTCAGTCGTTCGCGAAACATTAATTTCTGTTTGAATCGTTATCTTACAGATTACATTATTGCCGTGTCAATTCTGTCTGCATTTATTTCGTCGTCAATTCATTATTATTGAATTGCCGAATTGCTAAAGCATAATGGTTGAAGAATGGTCAAAAACATGGGGCATGAAACTGAACGAGGCCAAATGCACCATTTTTAGAATTGGTCCAAATAATCCGAACAAAGATTTTGTACTTAATAATGTAACTGTTCAAACCGCACCCTGTATATATATTAATTTAAGTTTCTATTTAACGCATTCAAATGCATTTTTCAATGATGGGTTAGTTAATTATAATTTTCTTTTATTTTGGGTATTCTATATTAAAATTGTATTGTCTGTGGGTTCTATTTTCTTAATTATTATAAAAACTCTTATCGCATATTTTTTGCTGGAATGAAGGCCCCGAAATCCTTGCTTGTTTTTCGGCACTTCGATTTCTCTCGTCCCGAAGCATACCTACTGTTCGAGACCAATACAATATACGCCGCTGTAAAATAATTCAAACGCTAATTCAAAATTCTCTTTCTAAAACCTACGACAACTAGTTATTGTGTTGAAAATACAGGGTGTTTTTAATGAAAAGTGCCAATCGTAAAACTATTGAACTTCGATGTGCTGTTACCTACGTTGAGTGACATAAGAAGACTTTCATAGCAGCCCCACTCGCGAGTGTTGGAATATTGTGAGCTCATAAGACAATCTAAGGTAAGGTGAAAAAGCTTTTATTCCAGCTCGTTTTTTCCTTTAATTTTTTCTATATAAATTTCGACGAACCTAGCGACCTATTACTCAAATACCGATCATTTTTGGTCCTTCGAGCCGGATGTTAATTCTTTCAAAAAATTTCATTTTAAGCACTCCATACCCAGACAAAACAATTTATCAATAAATATAGTTAAACAATAATAACTAGAAAAAACTAAATCATAAAATATTCGCAAGTATTCCTTTAATGCATTATTTTTGAAGGTATATTTTTTAAAAATATATACAAAAACGTTTGTTTTTTCTTATTCAAAAAGTTCAATTTCAGTTATCATTCAAGTTCTAATACTAGAACAAGCTACTTGCCGAGGTTTTTGCACATTTCAAGAAGTACAAAATTGTTTTCTACGAATTTTATACTAGCCAATACTATTAACGCAGATAATATTCGAACTTTTTTGACAAAATTGTTCATAATTTTGTCATAAAAAAACTGGTTGTTGTTACTTATAAATTTTCCAAAATTTTAGTATATTGTACTCAACTCAAGCTGTTCAAAGCTTATAAAAAATTCATTCTAAAACACTGCTCATAGTGTTAAATTTATTCTACCTAAATTAATTATTTAAAAGGGTTAGCTACAAATTCGTTTTAAAATATTGTTCATAATGTTAAATTTATTCTACTTAAATTAATTAATTAAAGTTAGCTACAAATTCACCTTTTAAGCACTGTTCATAGTGTTAAAAATATTCTACTCAAGTTACTTATTAAGTTCGCAATAATTATACGGGATTATTTAAAATAAAAAATATTCCAATTCTGAACTTGTTGATTTTCTTCAAATTTTCTACAAAAATTCTAAAATTTAGTAAAGAAAATTCTAGCGAGTTTACGGTTCTCTACTAAATATTTTTTTTTTTTGCATTGCAAGCATTTCAAGGTTTTATTTTTATTCAAAAAAAGTCAAGTGTTGTTGTGCACACAGCTCTTTCTTTTAAAATATTTAATATAATATTATTTTGCTTTAATAAAATAAAATAAATTATTTTACGGTTTTATTCGACAAAATATTGGATTTTTCGGTTTTTTCTCATTTACTATAAAATCATTGTGAATTAATAAATTAAAATAAATAGATTTTCAGTTCTATTCGACAAAATATTTATTTTTCTTTTGGTAATTTGTAGAAAAAATCATGGCTACCATTAAACAAATCAGGCAATACCGAGCCACCAGAGAACTTTATGTAGACCAAATTTATTCTTTGTATTCTATTGCTGAAAGAGCTAAAAATGACGAGACTTTGCACTCACGTTTACAAGTTAGTTATAGAAGTGTAGAGCAAATTTATGAAGAATTTGACAAACAACATATAAACGTGGTTTCGGCATTATCTGCTTCCGAGGATGCTGATTTGAAAACCGAAAAGGAAGTTCGTAATGATTTTTTTGACAAATATACTTTGATTAAAACTACATATTTCGATATTTTTGAAAGGGATAAAGTGAAAAATGAGGTTAATGCTAATTCTTCTGCAAGTTGTAGTGGACAGCAACACATGTTTTCTGATTCCAGTTTACCAAAAATACATGTGCCTAAATTCGATGGCGCTTATAAAAACTGGCCACAATTTAAAGATTTATTTGATTCTATTTTACACAAAAAGGCTCACATCTCAAATATTGAAAATTTTCAATATTTAATTTCAGCTCTCGATAAAGAACCTTTAGTTGTAGTCAAGGCGATTCCAATAACAGAAGCAAACTATCTGATAGCGTATCAAGCATTAGTGGACAGGTACAATAACCCTCGGCTATTGGCTAACTCTTACTGGTCACAAATAATTAATGCACCAGCGCTCACTCACGAAAATGCTGTAGGCTTAAGAACTTTATTAAATACGTTTCAAGAAAACTTAGCTGCACTAAAAACATTAAATTTACCTGTCAATGGGTGGAGTTTTGTTATTTTCAATATTTTAATTCAAAAATTAGATGTTTCGACGTTAAAGCAATTTGAAATTCATGACGCTTCGACTGAAATTCCTTCTTTTGAAAAATTAAAAATGTTTCTTGATAAGCACTGCACGGCTCTTGAATCTGTAGCCTTGACTACCGACAAAGGGATTCAATTATTTCAAAATTCAAGTTCTAATAAAAGAAATCAAAATTTTAATAAAAATCGCAATAATCAAAGCTTTATCGCCAGAACTGAAAATAATGATTCTAAAAATAGATATTCATGCCACTTTTGCAATGGCAATCATTTAATTTACCATTGCAATGCTTTTTTGGCTAAATCTCCGTTCGAGAGATACAATCATGTCAAACAGAAAAACTGGTGCATCAACTGTTTGCATAGCGCTCACGATCTTAATAATTGCTCCTCGCAATCAGTCTGTAGGAGCTGTCAACTCAAACACCACTCTTTACTCCACTATTCGAATAGAAATCTCAATCAATCCTATCATAACCAGTCTGCTCAGGCTAATTTTCAAATTCAATCTAACACTGGTTCTCAGCCTCAAGGTCAGAACCCTCAAATTCAATCAACCAATCAAAGATTAATTCCATGTCATTCTCAAAATCAATCTATACAGTCCACAAATTCAAATTCTTCTGCATTATTATGCAATCAAAACTCTAATTCAAGTTTTCTCATTACAACGGTTCTACTTGGCACGGCTGTTGTAGAAATTCAAGATTCTCGAGGTTATTTTCAAAAAATTCGTATTCTGGTGGATAGCGGCAGCGGCATAAATATTTTAACTCAAAAATGCGCTAATCGATTAGGACTATTTCGCTCCAAGAGCAACCTAATTGTTTATGGTATTGGACAAAATCCTTCACCTTCTTCGGGTATAGTCCAATGCACTATTCGTCCTCAAGGACAAATTCAACCGTTATTTAATTTTGAGGCAGAGATATTACCAAAAATATGTTCTGATTTGCCTAATATTTCAATTTGTACTCAAAATTGGGGCTCGATTCACTCGCTAAACTTAGCAGATCCCAATTTTAACTTGCCAGGTTCTATAGATGGCGTATTAAGTGCGGAATTATTCCCAATTATTCTTAGGGAAGGTTTCATGATAGGTAACTCTAATATGCCTTTAGCGATTAATACCGCTTGTTTCTCCTCCTTATGCTCATTCATTTTTCGTTTCTTCAATAGTAAATATTGATTCTACTCTAAAGAAATTTTGGGAATTGGAGGAAATTCCTAAAATGCAAATTTATTCACCAGAGGATCTACAATGCGAAAACTTATTTGTGAAAAGCGTAAGTCGTGACTCTACAGGAAGGTACACAGTTGCCTTACCGTTCAAGGGTGATGGTCGGTCGAGACGTCTTTCGCATGAAAAAGTCAACAAACCAACCGAACTGTAGCAATAGGGATCTCCAGTCCAATAGTTCCCACTCTTAGGTTACACTTTTGTGTTTTTAGTTAGGAATAGTAGCATAGGGAATAAGTAAAAAATGTAAAGAAACGCAGCTCAAAAACACTTTGACTTACCCTTGGATGAAAGGAACTTGGTACATGGACAACTGCACAGTCGAATCCAAATAATTCCAATCAAAGTAGTAGCAGTAGCACATCAAAGCAATCCATAAAATGTTTATACACGACCGCGGTCTTAAAAAACACGCATGTGATTTCACTTGGCGATCAATATATATCACTGGTATGGAGAGTACCCCAAATATTCGCATGAGATCCGTATAGCAAGACGGACTTTGGAGCACTGCTATATGTAGCAATACAGCAGTAAAGGTATGTATAAAATTAGGAAAAAAAACTTAAATTAAAAAAGGATGGAAAATGGATATACTCAAGGTAGAAAAAAAGCAAAAATAATAAAGTAAAGTCAATGCATTCTTGAGCATATAATTCACCGCGCAAATTCAAATTTTTACCCTTTTTGTAGGCAAGGCATATCTTAGTAACTAAATTAGGTTAAACCAAGAAATAAAAGTAACTTTAAGTATAAAGTTTTAGCATAACTCTAGCAAAAAAAAAAGAAAATAAAAAGCACTCTAATTTAGATAAATGTCTCTAAATTTTATATCTTAAAACTAAACGCCGGGACGAAGCATTCCGGCGCCCCTGAAAATACCCAGGGTATGGTATTTTCTGAACTAAGCATTAGGGAGAGGGCACAATTTCACCAAAGGCCTCTTGAATAAACCTTTGGAGGTTTTAACTGTAGCAACTCTTACTACATTATCAGTACCAGGGTGCAATCCTACTACTCGTCCCAATACCCAATTTAAGGGAGTGGTTTGAGCATCTTTGATCAAAACCATCGTATCAATCGCAATGGGATCAATTTTGTCTTGATTCACTTTAGCGTGCTGTTGCAATGTATGTAAGTAATCTCTGTGCCATCTACGCCAAAAATCGCGATGCAGTTTTTGCAGCAACTGCCACCGAGAAAGCCTATTTAAAGGCACTTGGTCAAAATCGAGGTCTGGAACAGTCGTAAGTGGTTCCAGGCTAAGGAAATGACCGGGCGTCAGTGCAGTCAAATCATTTGGATCTGTGCTGACTGGACACAAAGGCTTAGAGTTAAGGATAGCTTCTACTTGAGTAACCACAGTATAAAGCTCCTCAAAAGTAAGCACCTGTTCTCCAATTACTCGTAGTAAATGAGACTTTGCACTTTTAATGTTACTTTCCCACAAACCGCCCATGTTGGGTGCGGATGGAGGGTTGAAGTGCCAACGAATTGATTCACGATTAGCAACTTCAGCAAACATCTCGTTAAGCATTTTAGCAGAAAGAGTAAAATTTGACGCGTTATCCGAGTAGACTACTTCCACGCGTCCTCTTCTGGCCATGAAACGTCGGAATGCTGCCATAAAAGCGTCTGCCGATAAGTCTGACACAATTTCTAAGTGTACCGCCTTCGTACAAACGCAAATAAATAGAACGACATAAGCCTTAAGTCGTTTTGCACCGCGCATGCGGCTCATTGTAATACCAAAACTTCCCGTAAGATCAACGCCAACGTGTTGAAAAGCTTTTGCTTGTGAAACGCGAAATTTTGGCAAATTTCCAACAGGAGGTTGATAATTATTGGGGCGCGTGCGCCAGCATGTAGAACAACGTGAAATTATTTTTCTTATATGCCTTTTAGCTGCAAAAATCCAATAATTTTGAAAAAGTAAAAATAAAGTCGTGTTTATGCCGGTATGCATATGTTTCTCGTGAGTATGCGCAATCAATAACTTTGTAAATTGAGAATCACCGGGTAAAAGTATAGGAAATTTTTTGTCATAATCTAATTCCGAATTGCATAATCTTCCGCCAATGCGTAAAATATTATTTTGATCCAAAAACGGATTTAATTTTCTAAAAACCTTTGGCAACGGTTTATTATCGACAAGTAAAGAAATCTCGTTTTGAAAATATTTATTTTGCACGTGTTTTATAAGCACAAATATTGCATTTTGTAACTCATATTGTATTAACCACGTAGAATTAATAATAATTTTCTCATTATTAAATTTACGCGCGCGAAGATTGTGAATAAAACGTAGTATAAAAGCAACAAGTCTAATTAAACGCAAAAAATTTGAAAATTTGTTAAGCAGATAATCCAAAAAATTTGGTTCAATTGTTGCAGCAAACACCAATTTTCGCTCCTCTTCGAGAGCTTCTTTGGGTGTTATAATATTATTTTTAGTAAAATCCCATGTCTCTTGTGGCTTACAAAGGAACTCGGGTCCTTGCCACCAAAGGGAACAATTAATTAAATCTGCAGGCAATAGACCACGTGACCCGGGGTCCGCGGCATTTAATTCAGAAGGAACATGGTTCCAATCGCAAGGCTGAATTTTTTCTTGTATGTATGTGACTCGGTTGGATACAAAAGTGCGCCACGCATGTGGTGATCCTTTGATCCAAGAGAGCGCTACCATACTATCCGTAAAAGCAATAGTATTTTGAAAAGCAATTTTATTAGCAAAAGTATTTTGAATAAATTGAATGAGTTTAGCTAGCAAAACTGCCGTACAGAGCTCCAAACGGGGAATACTGATTCTTTTTATGGGAGCGACTTTCGATTTTGCGCACACAAAATACGTTTTAATATCTCCGTTTTGATAAACAATACTAAAATAAACCGCCGCACACATACCGCGCTCGGATGCATCGCTAAATCCAACAATTTGACAAAATTGAAAATTAGAGAGATCAATCATTCTTGGGATATAAAAATCAGAAAATAATTTGAGTTCTTCCTCGAATTTTTTCCACTTGGAAATTATTTCCGGGGGTGCTAACTGATCCCAATCTAACTTTATAAACCATAAGTACTGGATTAAATTTTTTGCAAAAAACGTAACCGGTGTAAGAAAACCTAAAGGGTCAAAGCATTTCGCAAGGGTACTAAGCAAATTACGCTTAGTGCAAATTTTTGTATTATAATTAAAAGCATAAAAAAGTTATCACTTTGAGGGTTCCACCTCAAGCCTAAAATTTTTAGAGAGTTTGCATCCTCTCGATCCAAAGAAAAGTCTTTGGTTTGTATGTTGGTTGCAGGCAAGTCTGCAAGCAATTTGGGTTCGTTTGATGCCCATTTTTTCAGTTCAAATCCGCTCGCCCTAATAACTCAATTAATTGATTTTTCATAAGCATGATTTTATTAAAATCTGCGCAACTTACTGCGCAGTCGCCTATATAGACGCTGTCCTTTAAAATCGCAGAACGGTAAGTCTTGATAATCATCGGCTAATTTAAGCAAGGTTCAAATTGCTAAATATGGAGAACAGTTTACCCCGAAAGTCAAAGTTTTTAATTCGAAATCTTGCACCGTTTCTTCAGAATTAAAACGCCATAAAATTCGTTGGAATTTATGTTGATTTTCCTCCACATTTATCATTCTGTACATTTTAGAAATATCGCTAACAAAACAATATTTATGTAGCCGAAAATTAAGCAAAATTTTAACTAAATCTCCTTGTAATTTAGGACCCGTGTGAAGGGCTTGATTTAGGCTAGGCTTATTTAAAGAATGACTCGATGCGTCAAAGACAGGACGAACAGGTGTGCTACTCGAGCTTTCCTTTATAACCGCATGGTGAGCAATGTAAAAATATTCATGAATTTCTGAGTTATTAGGGGGTGAAACTGCACGCATGTGACCCATATCCAAGTATTCTTGCATTACTTGTGAGTAAGAAGTAAATAATTTTTTATCATTTAGTAAACGTTTTTCAAGCGAGTACAACCGACGCAAAGCAAGGGTTCGGGTATCGCCGAAATTAACGGGATTGATTTTAAAACGTAACGAAACGGTGTATCTACCGTCCACATCGCTTATAGTAGTTTTTTCAAAATATTTTTCGCAAAAAATATCTGAAGGTGATTTTTTCTCCACCGTAGGAACCTCTTCCAACTCCCAGAATTTTTGCAAGGTATTATTTAAATCAGGAGTGGAAATAGTTGCCATAAAAGTAGAAATATTTTTTGATGCAAAAGCAGCATTTTGCAGAGGCATTTTTCCGAGCAAAGTCCATCCGAAGACTGTATTAATACAAGAGGGGGTGTCTGGACCGAAATAAAGTCTACCTTCTTCTAAAAGTGATCCATAAAGGTCCGCGCCAATAAGAACAATAAGATTATACCAACTGGGATCAGCTAATTTTAGACCAGTTAAGTAGTGCAAAGAATTTTGGTTAAAAGATACACTTGGCATTTTATCGCAAACTTGGTCTATTAATACAGGTTCTAGACTAAAAATTTTCGATTTATTATCGATAGCAGCAATTTTACAATGCACCGCATGGCGCGCAGTAGTAGACATATCTCCTAAACCGTTTACATTAAGCGAAATGTTGGATTTAGGAAGTCCGAGTGCATTCGCACATTTTTTCGTTATAAAGGAGCACATGGCGCCATTATCCAAGATGGCGCGTATTTCGTGCCAATTTCCGTATGCATCACGGATGTGCAGCAAAGCAGTGCAAAGCAACGTGTCATAGTCGCCAAGCACAGTACCCGCGTGAATAGATTTATTTTCAGTAATCTGATTTTCTACGGGGTTAGTTTGTGATCCACTAGACGTCACAGAAGAAGAAGCAATCACTGAAGCTGGGGAGTTATTTTTTAGGCATAAAAGACTGTGGTGATTTAAAAAACAAAATCTACATCTTTTTTGTGAAGTGCACGAGTTTACTTGATGAAAACTAGCCATGCAGTTGGTGCATCCCTTATTATTTCTAATAAAATCAATGCGTTCTTGAATTGGTTTCGTTAAAAAAGATTCACAGCTAAAAATCAGATGTGTATTTTTTGCTTTGCAGTAGAAACACGTGTTTTGTTTGGAATTTGGAGTTTGCAAGTAAAACTGTTTTATTTCGTGGATTACGGGGGGATCTCGAGAAGTTCCCTGGTCGTGAGTTTTGAACATTATCTTGTTTCATAGACAAAGATAAAGATTCAAGAGACGTGCAATGTTGCTCTAAAAATTTGTAAATATCTTCGTATTTTGGCATTAAATTAGAAGCGTGATTTTGTTCAAATAACTTACGCGTTCCCGGATCTAATCGATCCAAAAGCATGTTCGCAGTAATAAAGCACCAACTATGGGTCGCATATCCCATATTTTTTAAGCAATCAAGGTTTTCCTTGAACGTATCATTTTGCGCAATTCTAAAACGTCATCATTGGAGAGCCGAGGTGAGTTTTCGATAGATTTCCAGTAAGAAACCGCACGCAAGCGCTTATTGTCATATCTGGAAATCAGCGTATCGTAGCAAAGTAAATAATTATTTCCTTCAAGAGGTATATTTTTAATTAAATTTAAAGCAGGGCCTCTTAAAATCGTACGTAAATATTTAAACTTCTCAATGTCCGAGCTCTTACGCGTATGTACAATCGCATTGTAAATCTCAATAAAGCTTGGAAACTCCTCAACATCGCCCGAAAAAGGAGGGACATTTAACTTGGGAAGAGAAAATTCTGGTTCCGGAAAAATAATTGTTTGATTATTTACCTCATTGTGGCTTCGATTTATTTCTTCAGCCTCCGCCTCAAATAAATCATAGTGCAAAGCCTCAACCTCTACGTATCTATCCAAAAAATCTTTTTGTATTTTATTCTGAGCTTCCAGAGCTTCAGAATCGTCTGAAATCAAGATCAGTAAAGCATTATGATGCTTTTCAAAGCTCTTACAACAAGAAGAAAGTTTTTTAAAGTTAACTTTAAACCTTGTGTGAGCAGCTGGATTTGTTTTCGCCTGATTGGCATAGTGTTCAAGCACACTCA
Source organism: Aspidapion aeneum (assembly GCA_963576565.1). Taxonomy (NCBI): domain Eukaryota; kingdom Metazoa; phylum Arthropoda; class Insecta; order Coleoptera; family Brentidae; genus Aspidapion; species Aspidapion aeneum. The sequence goes on from OY755044.1 coordinate 71,437,735, forward strand.
ACTGATTGATTGCAGTCTGACGCAAGGCCTTAGCCGAGCTTACCTTTTTTTCGGTATCGTTTACCATTTTAAAAAGTTAAAGTGCAAAGTAAAGCAATAGTTAATAAGGGAAGCAAATTTAAAAAATATATCGTACTACTTTTCAAATTCCCTCGTAAACCAAGATTCAAAGCAATATTAAAAGGCCAGCGGCTTTTAGCAAATATTGAGTAAAGAACAGCAAGTTTTTAGCAAAAAGTATAAATGCTAAAAAAGATGCACAAAAAATTTAGCAACTGATAAGAGTTTCTATATTTGTGTAGGTACGCAAGGAAACGCAAGCCTTACATACATCGACAGCGCAATAATTTTTAATTTTGAAAAAAAAATTTTTTTTCAAAATTTGTATGCAATTTGTATATTGCACAAATAAAAAATGTAATGCAAGTTGGTACGTGCAACGTACAATAGACACACCGTAGATAAAATGTAAAACCTAAGATATGCCTTGTCTCAAAAAGACGCAAAGTAAAGTCCTAACTTCAAACACAATTATGCAACTCTGAGAGCACCTATTACGCAGAACGGGAAATCCGGCTCGAAGGTCCAAAAAATAGTCGGTCGAGACGTCTTTCGCATGAAAAAGTCAACAAACCAACCGAACTGTAGCAATAGGGATCTCCAGTCCAATAGTTCCCACTCTTAGGTTACACTTTTGTGTTTTTAGTTAGGAATAGTAGCATAGGGAATAAGTAAAAAATGTAAAGAAACGCAGCTCAAAAACACTTTGACTTACCCTTGGATGAAAGGAACTTGGTACATGGACAACTGCACAGTCGAATCCAAATAATTCCAATCAAAGTAGTAGCAGTAGCACACCAAAGCAATCCATAAAATGTTTATACACGACCGCGGTCTTAAAAAACACGCATGTGATTTCACTTGGTGATCAATATATATCACTGGTATGGAGAGTACCCCAAATATTCGCATGAGATCCGTATAGCAAGACGGACTTTGGAGCACTGCTATATGTAGCAATACAGCAGTAAAGGTATGTATAAAATTAGGAAAAAAAACTTAAATTAAAAAAGGATGGAAAATGGATATACTCAAGGTAGAAAAAAAGCAAAAATAATAAAGTAAAGTCAATGCATTCTTGAGCATATAATTCACCGCGCAAATTCAAATTTTTACCCTTTTTGTAGGCAAGGCATATCTTAGTAACTAAATTAGGTTAAACCAAGAAATAAAAGTAACTTTAAGTATAAAGTTTTAGCATAACTCTAGCAAAAAAAAAGAAAATAAAAAGCACTCTAATTTAGATAAATGTCTCTAAATTTTATATCTTAAAACTAAACGCCGGGACGAAGCAGGTGATCCCCCTTTATTTCAAAATTCTAGAGAAATTGCATTTCGCCGTTTTTTGTCCATGGAAAAACGGCTTCTTCTTGATTCAACTTTGTGTGATTCTCACAAAGAAGTAATGGATGATTACTTATCTTCAGGTCATATGATTCCGGTATCTCCACCGAGTACAAGTTCAGGTTCCTTTTAGTATATTCCACACCATTATGTTTTAAAACCAGATAGCACAACTACGCGTATGAGAATTGTTTTTGACGCTTCTGCTAGCGATTCACAATGTTTATCACTTAACCAAACTCTTTTGCCAGGACCCAAAATGCAAAAAAATATATTTGACATACTTTGTCATTTTCGGATTCACTCCTTCGTTTTTACTGCTGATATAAATCAATTGTATCGACAAATTTGGGTCACTGAAGAACATAAAAATTATCAGCGAATTTTATGGCGAACATCACCCCAAGATCCTGTTCAAGACTACGCTTTACAGACTGTTAGTTTTGGTGTCTCCCCCTCAGCTTTTTTGGCTCAAAGAACTCTCGTTCAATTAGCGCAGGATGAGAAGCAAAACTTTCCGTTAGCTTCAAAGCTTTTGTTAGCTGACATCTACGTTGATGATATCGTTTCTAGCTTCTCATCGTTAGAAGAAGCTTTCGAGGCACAAAATCAACTTATATCCATTTTATCTAAAGGTGGTTTTGAACTGAAAATGGGCTAGTAATTCAGATGTGCTATTGCAGAATATTCCTGTTTCACATCGCCATGAACAAGCACTCGCATTTAGTTCTGAAGACGACAATTCGTATGTCAAAATTCTAGGACTAAAATGGAATTCTACTTCGGATACCTTTTCTTACTTAGTTGACCTCTCAACTAGACCTTGTACTAAGAGAAACATTTTAAGCTCCACTGCTAGAGTTTTTGACCCGTTGGGTTTTTTAGCTCCTTTAACTTTCTTTGCTAAATATTTGATCCAACATCTTTGGACTTTAGGACTCGGTTGGGATGAAAGTACTCCTTCGGAAGTAACAGAAAAATGGTTACAGTTTCAAAATGAACTTCCCGTTATTGCTAATTTTCAAATTCCAAAAATTTTAGCACCTACGGCTTTCGATTCCTGCCAGCTGCATGGTTTTGCAGACAGCTCAGAGCGAGGGTATGCAGCTGTAGTTTATTTTCGATTTTGTTTTTCTAATGAAATTCAAGTTGCCCTGGTTGGTGCAAAATCGAAGGTCGCCCCTATCAAAAGGGTCTCCCCGTTTGGAGTTATGCGCAGCAGTTCTTCTTTCTAATCTGCTCGCACATGTTCTGCATATTTATTCAGACAAGATAAATATCGAGCAAACTTTCGCTTATTCTGATTCAAAGGTTGTCTTGGCCTGGCTGAAAAGTTCCCCGCATAGATGGAAAACATTCGTTTCTAATAGGGTAAGCTTAATTCAGGATCAAGTTCCACCTTCCTCGTGGTTCCACGTTCGTTCGGAGGACAATCCTGCAGATTGCGCCTCACGCGGTTTACTTTCTCTTGAATTAGTTAGCCATCCTCTCTGGTGGGCGGGGCCCCCTTGGCTCCAGCTTCAACAAGAAAAATGGCCAATATCGTCTGAAATTGCTATAAAGGATTCAATGGTTGACGAAGAGCACAGAAATGTTACTTTATTAGGTTTTACTTCTATCGAATATTTTGAGATTTTAATGGAAAAATATTCTTTTCTTAGCAAAATTAAAAGAGTTGTTGCCTTTTCTCAACGATGGTTTTATAATTTTCGCAATAAGGATAATCCTAAGTTTGATTATTTTTCTCAACACGAATTGCATAGAGCACTTTTGGTTCTTGTTAAACATGTTCAACATGTTGCATTTCAAGACATTTTTTCTAGTTTAGAGAAGAAAACGCCTATTTCCAAACCGATCCGAAAATTAAATCCCTTTCTGGACGCCCTTGGAATTCTTAGGGTGGGCGGTAGGCTTAAATTTTCCGGATTATCATACGATTCTAAACACCCAGCGTTGTTACCTCGAAATCATCGGTTAACCGACTTGATTATTGATGAAGTACATAGGGAAAATCTTCATCCTGGATTGCAGTCAATGCAATTTCTTCTGGCTCAAAATTTTTGGATTCTGTCCCCTAGGCGAGCAATTCGTCATCGACTCAGTCAATGTATAAAATGTTTTCGTGCTAACCCTACTACACTTCAACCTTCTATGGGTGATTTACCCTCATTTAGGGTAAACCAGATAAAACCCTTTTCTATAGTAGGAGTGGACTATGAAGGTCCTTTCTACATTACTCTTGGCAAGTCTCGAGGTTGTAAGTCTCAAAAGGCATATCTATGTCTTTTTGTTTGTGCAGCCACAAAGGCACTTCATCTCGAACTTGCATCGGACCTTACCTCCGAAGCTTTTCTTGCGGCTTTGCGCCGATTTATCGCTCGTAGAGGTAGATGTTCCAAGATTTTTAGTGACCAAGGAACTAACTTTGTTGGGGCTTATAAACAGTTAAATCAAATGTTTCAACAATCTTGCGCTAAGGAAAAGATTGAATGGATGTTTAATCCTCCTTCTAGTCCCCATTTTGGTGGCCTTTTTGAGGCAGGTATAAAATCAGTCAAATCGTTTTTACTAAAAATCATTGGAAATCAGATCCTCACTTACGAGGAATTCTACACAGTTTTGTGTCAGGTAGAATCTGTCTTAAATTCCCGGCCTTTGTGTGCCATGAGCAGTGATCCCAATGACTTGTCTGTTCTGACGCCAGGTCATTTCTTAACGTTAGAGCCACTTTCAAGCATTCCTGAAGCTGATTTATCACACCTTTCCATAAATCGCCTAAACAGATGGCAGCTTCTTCAGCGCTTACACCAGGATTTCTGGAAAAGATGGCACTTGGACTATTTAAACTCTTTACAACAAAGGCAAAAATGGAATAAGGGTTGTGATACCTTAAGTATCGATTCTTTAGTTCTTATAAAGAACGACCAAATGCCCCCTCTCAGTTGGAAGTTGGGTAGAGTTGTTAAACTGCACCCTGGCCGCGATGGTATTACTAGAGTGGCCACTATTCGCACTTCCCAAGACCTCCTTCAGAGACCCTTGGTAAAACTTTGCGTATTACCTACTTCTTAAAAATGTAAAATACTCCGGTATTTTGGTGGGCGGAATGTTCAAACCGCACCCTGTATATATATTAATTTAAGTTTCTATTTAACGCATTCAAATGCATTTTTCATTGATGGGTTAGTTAATTATAATTTTCTTTTATTTTGGGTATTCTATATTAAAATTGTATTGTCTGTGGATTCTATTTTCTTAATTATTATAAAAACTCTTATCGCATATTTTTTGCTGGAATGAAGGCCCCGAAATCCTTGCTTGTTTTTCGGCACTTCGATTTCTCTGGTCCCGAAGCATACCTACTGTTCGAGACCAATACAATATACGCCGCTGTAAAATAATTCAAACGCTAATTCAAAATTCTCTTTCTAAAACCTACGACAACTAGTTATTGTGTTCTTAATGGAAAGTGCCAATCGTAAAACTATTGAACTTCGATGTGCTGCTACCTACGTTGAGTGACATAAGAAGACTTTCATAGCAGCCCCACTCGCGAGTGTTGGAATATTGTGAGCTCATAAGACAATCTAAGGTAAGGTGAAAAAGCTTTTATTCCAGCTCGTTTTTTCCTTTCATTTTTTCTATATAAATTTCGACGAACCTAGCGACCTATTACTCAAATAACGATCAGTAACACTAACAACAGTCACAAAACAAAATGATCTTGGAGTGACCATTACGTCAAACCTTAAATGGGAATACCACATTTTAAATATAGCCAAGACAAATCAGTTAAAATGATAAACAAATTATACAGAAGCTACATTACACCTAAGCTGGAGTACGCTTTTACAGTGTGAAGTCCCTACTACATCAAAGATATAGAAATTCTCGAAAGGATTTAGAGACAAGTGACGAAAATACCATCCGAATTACACAACTTATCAACTTCTTAAAAGAAAAAGACATAGGGGAAATTTAATCGAAACCTGCAAGATTACAAGTGGTTACTACAATTGTAATATTATAGAAATCTTTCATCAAAATCAAAACCATCAACTCAGCAAAAAGCAGCTGCTAAGTCTTAGCAACAAGTGTAAACTCATTTAAAAATCGATTGGACAGAGAGTTAAAACAAAGTGCAATGAGAATGATTCATTATAAGTGCTTAAAAATAAATAAAAACTCTAAATACAACTAAACAATAGCTTTATCGGTTTTACCGCGTGCTATTGGAAAATTACAGGGTTACAGGATTAATGATGAAGATCAATTGCTCTTTATAGGAAAATTTTGTGTAGCGCAGTTCAAAAACCTCCATCCTTACGTATTTTTCTCTAAAATATCTAATAAAATTTTTCGCTATGTTAAAGTCCAATATGGTGGACTAAATCGAATTTGAGCCTCTATAAAGATCGCTTTTTCTTATGTTGAGAAATTTTTTAACACTTTGGTGTGCCACGTACAATGATAGGTACTATCTAGGTCATTATAATCGTTTCGGTAGTTTTAAGATATGTCTTTGTTTTGACAATTGTTTGTTTGGATTTGAAGATGGCGTAATTTTTCAATAGTTGATCTTTAAAGAGCAATCGATTCTCAACATGATTACTTTTATTTCATTTAAATTAATTCGTGGGAAAATAAATGCAAATAGAATCAGCAAGGGAATCGCATATCTAGTCTGGAAAAGAATGATTACAACTAAGATTATTATTTGAAGAACAACCTACTGGATTTCAATGACTCTTTCCTCGTTGCGCATTGCAGAAACTTTTTCTGTCACTTGAAAACGAGCTATTTTAAAGCACCAAGTTTGATTATATCGGCTATCTTGAAAAAAATGCCAACTTGACATTCCATCAAAACAACATAAAAAGTCAAAAGAAATATTTTTAATATTTTAATCGTTTAAAACTTTATACATTTTTTTTACACGTTTCTACAAGGACCGCTGAAGAGCCCTCCACAACTAACATATATTAGATCCCTCCCAAGAAATTTATTTTTTTGAAGAAAAGAAAATATTATGACATAATCAAATAAAATTTGAAAATATCCAATGAATTTTAAAAGGATTCCCATAGTCGGAAATGGAAATTGCCTTTTTCGTGTCGTAAGCCAATATCTATTTTGTTCCCAAGATAATCATTTTCAAATAAGAAAAAATGTTGTTGATTTTATAAAAACTAACTGGAAAATGTTTGAAAATTTTGTTTCAATCAACAACAAAAACGAATACTGTTTCAATATGAGTCAACTTTCAAGTTATGGGACTGCTACAGAATGTAAGGCGCTTTCTGAATTTTACAAAATAGACTTTTTGATTTATATAGTAGACAACGTAAAGAAAGAAAAAGTTATGTTCAAATTTGTTAAACCTTCAATATCATTTTCAAACAATTTTTCAAAAATTACTCATTTACTTTTTTTGGCAAAGCAGATTCGGGACATTTTGAACTTCTACAAGAAAATACTGACCTTTTAGACCTTCAGATGTCAAAACTCTATTAAAAATTTTAATGGATTGAAAATACATAATAAAAGAGTTCACAACAACAAAAACAAATCTTTAAACTTTTTCTACAAACAAATCCTTAAATCTGGAAACATCGATTAGCCAGACACCTTCAAGTTCTGTCGATAATAAGGTAGAGTGTACTATATGCAATAAATCTTTCAAAAATAATAAAGGCTTAAAGCAACATATGTCAAAAAAAACATAAAAATGTCTCAACTTCAGAAAGCAACGACGACGTTTTAAATACATTTTCCATAGATACATTTTTAAGTCATTTAAAATCATCTACCCCAATTTTAAAATGGATTCCAAAAGGCGCTAGGCCAAATATTTCAGAAGAACTTACTTCACTTCTTAAATGTTGTTATACGAAAAAGATACGAAAAGTTGGTACCATTTACTTACTTTTCCTTATGGTGCTTTGAAAGTTCCAAAAAACAATAGAAAAAATAAAACAAAGACCCTTACTTCTATTGTAAAAGAAAACCTTGAAAATTGGAAAAAATCGAAAAATCTACCTATAACTTCATTTTTGGAAAGTTTGAAAAAAGAAGAACCAAACAGAAAAAAAGAAAATTTTTACGAAAACCTCAGCAAATTTCAACCGAAAAAGGTGGAAAGTAAAATATCTGAAGGAGACATTCGGGGCGCAATCCGACTATTAACCTCTGAAGACAAGTTGGCACCAAAGAATAATGAAACATTGGAAATATTGGAACAAAAGCATCCAAAACATGATAGGGAACAAATCTTCACAAATTTTAACCAAATTAAATGTGACGTTAGTATAAATGAAACTGACATAAAAAAAAAACATTTTTTCATTCAGGCCGGGATCTGCAGGAGGTATCGATTCTTTAAGACCACAACATTTAAAAGACCTGACAGGGGATGACACCAATATTTTTTGTAGTAATCTTCTTCAAGCTCTTTCACAATTTCTAAATGTTGTTCTTTCCGGATCCATTCCAGGTAGCATCGCACCAGTTTTTTATGGAGCCTCATTGTGTGCATTAAACAAAAAAGATGGTGGGATTCGTCCGATTGCAGTTGGGCTATATTTTCGTAGATTAGCTGCACAGATTATATGCTCTTCAATTTACGAATCATTAGGATCTTTTTTTCGCCCTCATCAATTGGGATTTGGAACCAAAAGTGGATGTGAAACTATTTCTCATGCAGTTCGTCGTTTTCTTTCCTTTAAACATTCAACTGACAAAATTTTAATTAAAATAGATTTTTTTAATGCTTTTAATATGGTAAATAGTGAAACCATATTAACGAGATCCAAAGAATATATTCCTGAATATTTTATTCTCCAATGTTATAAAAACAATCCAATTTTATCTTTTGGTGACAACTTTATTCTGTCACAAAGGGGCGTACAACAAGGGGATCCTTTGGGACCAGCTTTATTTTGTTTGGCATTATAGCCTATTATATCAAATCTTAAATCTGAGATTAACCTATGGTACCTTGATGACGGCGTACTAGCTGGTGATCCTGATTTAGTTTTGAGTGACTTTCAAAAATTGGAAAAAGCTTGCGCTGAAATTGGTTTAACTATAAATTATAAAAAATGTGAATTTTCAACAATTTTTAATTCTAACAACAATAATTCAATTTTTAAATCATATGATCCTATAACACAAACATTTTTAAAGGCTGTTCCGGAAAAATTAAACTTATTAGGTTGTCCTTTTTATACAAATGAAATTGAGACAAATTTAAATTTTAAAATGAATTTAATTTAAAAAACTATGCCTACTTAACTCACACGTAGCATATTACTTATTTAGACATTCATTTTCTATTCCTAGAGTAACATACATGTTAAGATGTGCACCTTGTTGGTCGTCTATGGAAAGTCTTCAAAATTTTGATTTAATGTTAAGAGAATCTTTAGAAAGTATTATAAATTGCAGTATAAGCAATGATACATGGAATCAGTGCTCATTACCTATCAGTTTAGGAGGACTAGGAATCAGAAGTTGTACAAGTCTTTGTTTTTCTGCGTTTCTCGGTTGCATAAATGACGTTTCACCTTTATTAAAATTAATCCTTCCTTCATACATATTATCTGCAGATGATCATATCTACACTTAGGCATTAAATTTGTATAAAAATATAGGAAACTTTTCTGAAATTAATTGCAAACCTGACCAAAAAAATTTAGATTTACCTCTCTGTAAATCTCTTGTTGATAAAATTATTTTAAATTGCAAATCAATGTTAATGAAAGCGCGTCTCTTGGCTTTGCAAGAACCGGAAAGTTCTGCATGGTTAAAAGCTTTACCGTCATCTACTTTAGGCAATCTTCTTGATGATCCTTCATTTCGAATTTCTGTATCACTTCGAATTGGAGAACCTGTTGTTGAACCACACGATTGCATTTGCGGCAAAAAAGTTGATAAATATGGTCTGCATGGACTATGCTGCAACAAGAATGCAGGTCGTTGGGCAAGACACAGGTTACTGAATGATATACTCAAACGTGCACTAATTTCTGTTGACATTCCAGCTGTACTTGAACCACAGAATATTTATCGTAGTGACGGGAAACGTGTTGACGGATTAACTTTAGTCCCATGGAAGAAAGGTAAAGCCCTCTTGTTTGATCCTACCTGTAGAGATACATTGGCTGAATCATATATTACAAAAACATCTATAAAAGCTGGTTCAGCAGCTGAAATAGGGGAAAGGTTAAAACAACAAAAATATAAAGAGCTTGAAGATAGATTTTATTTTATACCATTCTCTGTGGAAACTTTTGGTCCTTGGGGGGAAGAGGGGAAAAAATTTATAAATGAAATTGTCTGTAAATTAAAAACAAAAAAAAAACGTGCAAGTAATTTTATAACACAGAAAATAAGTTTGGCCATACAAAGAGGAAAGTCTGCAGCAGTTTTGGGGACTAGCCCAGTAAATTCCGGTCTGGATGAAATAATTTTTTTTAATATTATAATTTTATCGAAGGATGTGAGGGTGTGGATTTTTACCTTTACTTTATTTTATTTGTATTTTTATTTAATTTTTACATTGTTATTACTAGTATTAGTTATTAATAAATAATAGTTTGTTCCATTAAAATCAGGGTATAACAAAAAACATTTTTTCAATCGGTGAAAAAACTTTTTTTCCGTTTTTTGAGTTTTTGACTTTCGGCCTCCTCTAATCCAAAATATTGCGCACGCCTGTGCCTTAAATCCCCCACACGTGTCATACTTTGTTTTTTTACTCGTAATTTAAGACACCTGCTGCGCAATAGCAGTAATATTTTTATATTGGTCAAAAGTTGCTGCATAAGATTTCTTTTCTATTATAGCTCTGGATATGTCATACTGGGCTTTATTTGAGTACAAGTAAAAGTTTTCCTTGTTAGAAGCTTTTTCTTGTTAAACAAACAAGTAATTGGAAAATTTGTTTACTAGGCGTGGCGTGTGCGTAGTAACGTATAATTGTCACGAGACAATGAACATGTTTTCGAACTCTTCATTAATAGAAATAAAGTAAGTAAATACTAAAGTAGAAGATCTTCAAAAACAGAGAACAGTAATTAAACACCATCTAAAAATAATTATGTCCACTCCAAAGAAAAATAGAGCTGGAATGGTATGAGAACAAAAAACTAAAAAAGATGTTTAAGCAGTTTAAAATCGATGCACTAAAGGGAAGATAACTACAATACTTATAACTTAGTAATGAAATTAGAGGTTACGAGTTTTTAGTGGAACAAGATGAAAATAAATGAATCCATGACGGACCTGATACCTTTTTAGCCCATTAGCACACACCAAGTAAACTTTATGCTATATCAACCTTGAAAACAGTTTTTTGTAAATATCTCAGAAATGAAAGCTCCTACAAAGTTTTTGGTAATTACACAAATTTTTGAAAAAAATGTACGCTACCATATTCTGAAAACCGCAAATTGATGCGACGATATTGCTACGTTAGGTCAAAATACACCCAAATAACACTTTTAGGCGTTATTCTACAACAAATTTTTTTCGTCGTAAACAATACTTTCTCTAGCCATTGCTGTGCGGGTTAGGAAGGTAAAAATATAAAAATAAAATAGTCAAATTATGCCTCCAAAATACTAACTTACTGATTTAAGATATTAGGATATACACAAATTATTTAAATATCTAGCCCGAGTAGATACGGCGAAAAAAAAGACCTATTTACAAGTGCTACCATTTGTCGGAAAAAAAATACACTTTTATCATAAGGTTTCTAAGCTATTTTTCGCAATTTTGGATTTTTTTTCAAAATTGTTTTCTTATACAGACATATAAGCGGTTATTTTTGATTTTGCGATATTCAGGTAGGTACTTTACTAAAAGTAAAATCTCAAAAAAGTACTGGTGCGCACATGGCTGGTCGTAATTCGTAGTTCTAGGTATCATGGACAAATCAAGTTTCGTGTGCAAGTCGTGCCAACTTTCTGCCGATAAGCTAACTTTGTTAAGGGCATCCCATATATCAGGTTTTGACTTGTTGTCATTCTGGTAAATGCGTTGTTTGAAAGATATGGCGGATTTAAAATGGCGGAAAAGCGTATCTTTAAAAAAATTGTAACTTTTTTATTTCTTATCCGATTTTCATGTAACAAAGTTTAAAATACTTGCTTTGTAATTTACTTAAAAATATATTGGTGAGAAAATATGTATTTTTTTGTATTTGTCAAAAAAATAAAAAAATTAAAAAAAAAGGTCAAATTTTTTTTAATTTTATTTATAAAACTATTGGAGCTAGAAAAAAAAAGTTTATATAAAAAGATAGCTCTTTTGATTCTTTATTCAAATCTGATTCAAGTGTTCCAATGCGTTAATTAGTTTTTAAGTAATTTCCAAATAACTGGAAAAAAATAGGGGTCTTTGGGGTATATTTAAAAATTATGCTTCTAATGAAAACCATAAGTACTTTTAGAAAGTAACTTAAATTTGTTTAACATACCTAGCAGATTAGGTTTTGACTTATTTTCATTGTGATAATCGCGCCTTTTTTTAAATATGACGGATTCAATATGGCGGAAAAGCATATTTAAAAACACATTGTATCTTTTTTATTTTTTATCCGATTTTAATACAACAGAGTTTAAATTACTTGATTTGAAATGTGTTAAAAAATATTTTTTTAAAAATGTATTTTTTTTAATATTCGAAAAAAAAATTGGGTGAAACACACAAAAATGATTTTATTTATTTTATTTTTTAATTGACCCCCATATACGGACGTTGCTGAAGGGTTTGTCATTAATTAAACCTCACTGCCTTACACATTGTTAAAAAGAAAATTTTATTTCCTACAATAAAGTATAAAACACATTTTTGTCAATTGAGCTTAGTTTCTGAGAAAACTGGAAAAAATTTGTTTGGTAATTTGTAAAAATTGATTTAAGTTGCACAGGCCTGTGAAGTTTTAATCTGAAGCTAAATCTTACACTATTATACACGTTTAAAAGGAAATTTTATTGTTTACAATCGACTATGGGTCACAATTTTTGATAGAGAGCTTGGTTTTTAAGATAATCGGGTAAAACCTATGTGGTTTCTTTAATTTTTTTTATATTTTCTTAATAAACGGACGCCGCTGGAGAGTTTGTCATTAGCCTGACCCCACTGACTAATACATTGTTAAATAAGAAATTTTATTTTCTACAATAAACGGCAAAATAAATTTTTTTCCAAAAGGCTTGTAAAAAATAGATAAATTTAGTGATTTTTCAAAATTGATTTTATTTACGGACGCCCCTAAATAGATAGATAAAACTACCATTGCCTTATTATACATCATTTAAAAGGCAATTTTATTGTCTATAACAAAGTGTGCATGATATTTTTTGATATAGAGCTTGGTTTTTAAGAAAATCGGGTAAAACCTGTAATAAACACACAACACAACCTTTTTAAATTTATTTACACTACCTCAATAAACGGACGCCGCCGGAGAGTTTGTCATTAGTCGTACCCCACTGACTTATACATTGTTGAAAAGAAAATTTTATGGTCTACAATAAAGATTGGTACATATTTTTCCGTAAGCTTACTTTTTAAGAAAATTTGAAATAAATCAAAAAATTTCAGGATTTGGTGAGTCTGTGGGGTTTTGGGGGATTATGCAGCTAAAATTTAAAAAACTAATATAATTTTATTTTTAAATTAGATTTTACACATTTTTGATCCATTTCTATGTCATTGTGTCTTTAGGGCGTCAACTTAAATACATTTTTAGAAATTCGAACACGACTATATTATAAGGAGGGGGGATAAAAAAAAATTGGACAAAAAACTTGCTCGGGAACATCCAAATCGTTAGTCTGTGACCTATTCTCAGGTAGGATCCATTGTCAAACTGCGGTCCTCATATTTTGCATACTCAACTACCTCTAGCACTAGCACTATATTGTAAAAACTTTCGTCGATTGATATTCACTTTCAAAAATAACAATAGCAACGTTGTTTGATAATTTCCATCAAACAACGATAAAAATAATAATAGAAATCGCCTGTTTTACTAGACACCTCAGCTGCGTAAAGCCGCGCGCCGCCTTATAGGCGTCCGTGTACGGTAATACACCTTCGGTAGTCGGTGACAACAAATTGTTTTTTTATTGAAACAAATATAAAATATACCTCTATATAAGAGTTATATACACCAAATTAAAGAAAAATGTTCGTTCTATAACTTTTATTTAAAATTTTTTAGAAAATTTTGCTTTGGTATTAATAAAAATGTAGGTTAAATTTTACTAGCTATACAAAAGAAAAGTAAAAATTCAGTTATTTTATTTTTTCTAAAGACACGAAGCAAAATTTTGAAAAATATAATAGAAAGTTATTTTATTGCGGGTGTTAACTGATTCATTTGCCATTTTTTGCAACCCTCTACGACTATTTTTAAGAAAGATAAATCGTTTTAAAAAGTATCGTGCAAAAATAAGTGGTGGGGGACATATCTTTAAAAAAAACGCATTTACCAGAATGACAACAAGCCAAAACCTGATCTATGGAGTGCCCTTAATAAACTTGGCTTATCGGCAAAAAGTTGGCACGACTTGCACACGAAACCCCCTTTTAGGCCGATTTGTCCATAGACTATAGTTCGAAAAGATTTTTTTATTTTTTTATTTGTCAAACACACTGTGTTTTTTTATTACAATCTGGTCAGTAAGACTAATTAGCAATTTTGTTTTAACTTAATTTACTAGAAAAGTCAGATTTAAACTTAGGGTTCACTCAACAGTTCTCCCCGCTTTGTTTAGTCTGTAACTCACAATTGTGTTGTGTTTATAGCATTATTTTGTTTTATGTGTAATTCACTTAGTTTACTAGCTCAAACGGCTTCACTCTTTTTAGTCGTCGAACTAGCATAGTATTGTCTAGAAGCTGAATTGCTTCCACATTCACATGCCGATGGAGTCTATCTTCATGGCTTTTTGCGTACTTTTTTATAGTCTCTGCTACAGTTTCGATTTTTAGATCTCGATGAAGGTCACTATTTCGAACGTACCAAGGTGCATTCACAATGTTTCTTAATACTTTATTTTGAAATCTCTGTACAACTAGAATGTTACTCTCTTTAGCACAACCCCATAGTTGAATACCATATGTCCATACTGGTTTCAGTATTTGTCTATAAAGCAGTAACTTATTATGAATTGTTAAATTGGACTTCCTTCCAATTAGCCAGTTCATTTTGCTATACCTTATCTCAAGTTCTTCTTTTTTTTTCTTAACATGTGCTTTCCAGCGCAATTTGGCATCAAGTGTCATACCTAGATATTTTGCCTGATTCGAATATGGTACTGGAATGTTGTTAATTGTTATTTGTATGTGATTTATATTTTTGTTTGTAAAATCAACATGAATTGATTTGGTTTCATTTAATTTTATTCGCCACTTTGTGGTCCAACTGTGAATTTGGGTAACTGCATCCTGAAGTTTTTCTATGCATTTTTCAATAGATTTTTCTACCGTCAATAAACCAGTATCATCGGCAAATGTTGCTAAGTGACAATTTTCTGGCTTTGGGATATCACAAGTGAATAATAAGTATAGATAAGGGCCTAGTACGCTACCCTGGGGCACGCCTGCTTGAATTTCTCTTAAATTTGAGTATGAGTCTTCCTGTTTTACTCTAAAATGTCTATCAGATATGTATGATTCCAAAATATCCGAATATTGTTTTGGCAGAAACCTTTTTAGTTTAAAATTAAGGCCTTCATGCCACACTTTGTCAAATGCTTGTGATACATCTAGAAAAACTGCAGAACAAACTTTTCCCTCTTCTAGTGCTTTTTCTATTATATTAGTAATTCTGTGTACTTGATCTATCGTGGAATGCTTGTCTCGAAAACCAAATTGATGAGATGGAATAATTTCTTGTCTTTCTATGATGGGTTTTATTCTTTTAAGCAATAATTTTTCATAGAGCTTGGATATAATTGGCAGCAAAGATATTGGCCTGTAAGATGACACGTCATGGAGTGGTTTTCCCGGTTTTGGAATCATGATAACTTCTGCAACTTTCCACAGTTTAGGTACATACCTAAGCCTAAAAGACGCATTAATTAGGTTGCATAGTTTTACGATAGCTTTTCTGGGGAGTTGTTTTATGACTACCCCGTTAATAAGATCATACCCTGGGGCTTTTTTCGAATTAATATTTTTAATTTCTGTTAATATTTCTTTTGGTGATGTAAGCTTAATATGGTCCTCGATTTGATGGGGTTCATTTAAATGAAAGTGTTCATCTGGTGCTTCGTGGGGCTGAAATGTTTTTTCTAAATGACTTGCAAAAATATCTGCTTTTTCTTCGTTACTCCTTGCCCACTGGTTGTTAGATTTTCGTATGGGTGGAATTTGGATAATTGGTCTTTTAAAATCTTTGGTTGCTTTCCAAAGGGAATAGTCGGTATTTTTATCATCTGTAAGTTCATTAAGAAAATGGTTAATAGATTCATTTTTTATTACTAGAATTTCTCGCCTAATGCGCTGCGTCATGTTGTTGAGATTTGTTTTGTCCCGAGGATCACGGCTTTGTTGCCACTTTCTTCTTAGTTTCCTTTTTTCCAATATAAGGTCTCTAATTTCCTTTGGATAGTTTTTTCCCTTAAAAATTCTCTTTGGTTTTGGACTGTTTTCCCAAGCTGCTTGTTGAATATTTGTAACAAAATAATCAACTTCTTTATCGATTTGTTCTGGCGTTTGCAATGGTACTGATAGGTTTATTTTTTCTGACAGACTTTGTTTAAAACTAATCCAGTCAGTCAGTTTATTAACTAGTGAGATATTTGCTTCTTTCTTTATTATGTTTTTACTAAGAGTTAGAATAATAGGTGAATGATCTGAGTGTAAATCAAAACTTTCTTCTATATCTACAAAACTTAAAGATATATTTTTTACTATAAAAAAATCAATTAGATCTGGAATTTTTGCTGGATCTATTGGATAGTATGTGGGCTTACCAGTTGATATCGGCTCACATTGATATTCACTAATAGCTTGCAAAAGTTCTTTTCCTTTAGAATTCGTCAGTCTAGATCCCCAGTAGGTATTTTTTGCATTAAAGTCACCTCCAATTATAAAACGGTTTCCTAATTTTCTGAGAAAATTAAGATATTGATTTTTCTTTAGTATGTGCCTTGGTGGTATATAGACAGCACTTATGACTAATGTATATGTTTTGGTTTTTACACTTACTAATGTAGCTTGAATCTCTATGGTTTTATATCCCATCTCCTCATAGTGTGATATATTTTCTTTAATTATTACAGCACTTCCCCCATGTGCAGTATTGCTAGGGTGAGTTGTATGATACACTTTATAACCTTTAAATTTAATGTGAGACTGGTTAGTGAAATGCGTTTCTGACACAAGACAGACGTCAATTTTTTCTATGTCTAGAATAACTTGCAAGTCTTGCTGATGTTGCAAGAGACCATTGGCATTCCAAGCTAGGATTCTAAGATTACTGACCATTTTGAGGCATATTGGTAGCTCCGTTATTGCTACTTTCTAGTTTAGTTAATCGCTCATCAAGTTTGTTCAATTTCTCCAAAGTTAATTGTAGTGTTTGTTCCATAGTATTTTGACTACTGATATTAATATCAGGTATAGTAGCTGTTGCTGCTACTTGGCTGTATGTCATTGTCACAGAGTTTTGTGTGACTGTGTTTCTTGTCTGTTGGTTTTGTCTATTTGTACTCACGTTTCGTATGAGATTCGGTTTCTTAGGTTTATTTTTCAATTTTTGTATTTCCTTAGCAACAAGGCATCCTCTGTAGTTAGCAGGATGCTTGCCTCCACACTGGATGCATTTTGGCTCAGATTCTTTTGGTTTGGGGCATTCTACAGTAAGATGTTTCCCCGTGCATTTTACGCAACGTGGTTCTTTAGCTCAATATTTTTGCGTGTGTCCATAAGATTGGCATCTTTTGCATTGAGGGACTAACTTTGAGGTTTTTAGTGCTTTTATTTCCACTTCAATCCCAAGGATATTGGAAATTTCAAAAATTTTGTTGATATCTTCATCGTGGCTAAATGTGAGCATAAACATGTTAAGAGGTTGTCTTGTTCTCCATTTAAGTTTGTTGCTGGTCTCCAGTGCCTTAAAACCTTTTTTTTGTAGATCAGCTACAATTTTTTGTGGGTCACATGAGAAGTGTAGCCTATTCGCTATTACTCTAATTGGCCTTATTTGTTTGTTTTCGTATGAGTGCCATTGATGCTTTATTTCATTAAGCATTTTAGTAACCAGCCGATAGCTGTCTGCGTCTTGTACATTTATTTTAATATTTTCGTTATTTAAAACTTTTATTTTAACTCCTTGTATGATATTTAACTTTTCATAAATATCATTAAAATTATTTACGCCATTTACCATAATCGGTGGAGGTAATGGAGCTTTTTTAACCTTAGTTGGGGGTTCTTCATTTTGTGTTTTATTGGAGGGCTCTCCAGTGCCCGAGCTTTGTTGTGGTGGTGAGAGTGGTTCGAAAAGATGTTATAGGTATAAGAGGGTGAAATAAATAGCAACAAAATCCTAGGCACTAAACTGGAGTAAAATATTTTTCGAGCATTGCAATCTAGAACAATCAGGAACTAAAAATAAGTATTTAATTATATATCAAGAGATAGAAACACTATGGTTATGAAAAAAATTATTAGTCTAAAAGTGAATTGAAAAGACTAAGACGAACCATTTTGTAAATTTCTAAGACGTTCATGTAAGTACCCCTAATCTGGGAAACTACTTACCGATTTCAATAACATTTGGCAGAAATATTCTATTAGCCATGGTTTACGAATTTTTTGCTTCCTAAGGTAGTGCACTGAGAGAAGAATTTTGTAACAATAACAAACATTTTGTAACTGTTACCAAATGCCTTGCGCATATTTGGCTTATTAGATATTAGTTTGCAGGTAACAATTCATAAATTTCAACAATTGAAACCAATATTTGTTAATAAAAACAAAATCGTCTGGTAATAGTTAAAAAAAAAGCTACAATAAGCACAAACATATTGTTGGTATTTAAAAATATATGTGAGTTTAATTATTAAAATACTGTATATTTATTATAAGGATCATCCTTATTTAATATTAAATTAATTAATTATGGGTTATTATATAATTAGTAGCTGTAATTATATTTAGTTATTTTGCATTAATAAGGTATTTGTAGGTTTCACTTTCTGTTTAATACACAGGGTTGTTGTTGCTGTTAAAACTTCCCACCCCAGATTTCTCGAAAATGATTTTTTTTTAAAAAGCAAAAACATGTCAATTAATTTATTAAGTAGGACACATTTTGGCTATCTTAAAATTTTTGTAGTACACACCCCCTTTGAGGGGTACATTTTACCCCTATATTTTGAATATGGAAAGTGGGTCAAGTGACACTTTTTTTTAGGGTTTCTTAAATATCTTTACAAAGGTGTACAGATTTTGAAAATCTATCAATTTGTTTTTGACATATTCACTTATTTTTCAAAGGGGATGTGTACTACAAAAACTATAAGATAGCCAAAATGTGTCCTCCTTAATAAGTTAATTGACACGTTTTTACTTTTTCTCAAAAAAAAAATCATTTTTGAGAAATCTGGGTTGGGAAGTTTTAAAATGAACACCCTTTATATTTCTATAGGGTTAATGGAAATAAGGACACCAATTTTGATCACACACCTGTATTTCTTTGCGACATTTGGACGATTCATTTTCGTCTTTCTCAGGCTACACACACACCTTAGTCTTAGGAAGACGAAAATGAGTCGTCGAAAAGAAATAAAGTTGTGTGATCAAAATTGGTGTCTTTTTTCCCATTAACCCTATAGAAATAAATAAGGTATAGAATAATAAGAGAATTTTAATAATAATAAAAAGCAAGTTGTTTTGATGAAAAATATTTATTTGTATTTTATTATAAAAATAAAAAGATCATGGATCTTTTTAAACCTGTGGAGTCAATTTTTTTTACGATGGCTGGTAATCTTTTTTTGCAAAGGTTGATTAATGAGATATACACACGTTTGTTCGACATGAGATGCACACAAAATTTTGTCAAAACTGAAATAAACCGATTTTACCTCAATATAAGTTCTAAGGACTCCATCATTATGAAAGGCAGCATGGGTAGCCCGTGTTTTTTTAAAATGTTTCTCCATTGTTCAATTAATTCCTCTACCTCCAAATCAGTGCTGACCTGAAAAAGAAAATAAATTTTATTTGTAAATTTAATACAGAAGTAGTGGCGTATATAAGGGGGGGCCTGGGCTCCCCCTCAAAGTTAAGTTTTTTTAGATATTTTCCACATATTTTATGAATATAAACATAAAATAGCTTAAAATACGGCCTCATGAGGTCTCGCCCCCCCCCCCCCCCCCCCCCGAAACCGCCTCGCCCCCCCCCCTTCGAATTTTTTTCTATATACGCCACTGTACAGAACATTAAATGTTTGCTTTAAGTTAAAAGGTTTAAACTTCACATTTTCATACTAAAGGCTCTTTGCTTAAAAATCTTTAATAATTAATTCAAAAAATTGAAACCATGGGGGCAATTCTTTACATTTCAAAAAATTTGACGAAATTTGAAAAAATGTGACATAATCTGGCGCTTAAGATTTCTCGTTTAAAAGGCAATTTTAAACTTAAAAACTTACCTAAAAGGCCATTTCCCACTTTTTGATAGATGTAGCTTCACGATATAATATTTGTTTTTAATTAAAAACCCGTAATTTGTTGAAAATTTTTAATTTAAAAATTGTAAATAAATTCAAAGCAGATAACCATTAACCACACAAACTGAAATGTCAGATTTCGTCACATTTCTTTCAAATTTAGTCCTATTCGTTTTCTTTATGAGGTCAGCTAAGTTTACTTTCTTTCTTTGTTTTTCACGGTAAAATTAACAAAGAGGGACTAACTGCATGTCGTGGAAAGGTCGCTACAAAATTAGCTCTACGCTGTTGCCACCGTTATATTTGAACGGATTTTTAAGGGAATGTCAAATTATTTCTTTAAAATCTGCCAGAAAAATCTGACTAAGTGGGATACTGGTCAAATTATTGAAGTGGTGATTATTTTTTTACATTTGTTATCAAAGCTAGGCACGTATATAGTTTTTTATTCTGGGGGGTCCTCCCATATAGAAACTGCTGTTCTTCAGTGACGGCCCATGACACAGCCTTCGTAAACCGTAGAGAAAATAATAAATTGTCTCTGTCGTAAACTAACGGGAAGGCTGCGCCCATGAAGTTTTGGATTGGGTAATTAGAAATACTAGGGTCACTGCATCCTGGAGCCTAGCGTCTCCCACGAGTGTCAAAACCGTACTCAAAATTCCATAGACGTTCGTGAAAAATACTCTTTTTTATAAAGTCTGAGAAAAGAAAAATATTTTAGTAAAACTTAAAAAGAACTCGTTTTTATATAGCTTAAGAAATAAAAAATATGTTCCTTGAGTTTTTGG
This sequence comes from Aspidapion aeneum, assembly GCA_963576565.1. NCBI lineage: Eukaryota > Metazoa > Arthropoda > Insecta > Coleoptera > Brentidae > Aspidapion > Aspidapion aeneum. The sequence goes on from OY755044.1 coordinate 71,458,636, forward strand.
AGTTATGAATATTTATTGTAGGTATATTTATTGTTAAAAATCATTTTCTTTTAAATATTATTTCTGTTTTTGTCTAAAAATAATACGTAATAAATAAACAAACAGGACAGAAATACATTTCTATGTTAAAAGTTTATTAATAGTATATAATATATCAAGGGATAAAATGAAACTTTTATCACGATGTTTATACGCTTATTTTCGCACTGTTTAATTTATTTTCCAAGTTTTTTTCCCATTTTTTTGGGTGTTTTTGGTATTGTGGTTTTTTTTAGTACCTTTTTATTCCGAATTTTACATTTTATCAAAAGACAAAAAATGCCCAAATACAGTTCGAGTTTTCGTAAGGTTCGGCTTAATTATTTATAATTTTATAGTACATTTCATATAAATATCTTAATATTATTGTTCGAAAGCATAAACTTCGAAAATGATTTTCTTCAAACCAAAAATTGTTCTAAAACATATTCTTCGAACAAAAGATTGTTTGAAAACGTTTTCTTCAAACAGAAATTTTTCGAAATCATTTTCTTCGAACCGAAATGTGTTCGAAAACATTTTCTTTAAACGGAAATTTGTTCAAAAATATTTTTTTTTAATGAAAATTTGTTCAAAAACATTTTTTCGAAAACAAATTTTTTGAAAAAAAAATATTTGACCTGGCTTGCCAAACTTAACACAACTCATATAGTTCGACTAATGGGGTTTTTTTCTAACAATTTTTGGAAACAAAAAATTCCCTGACTTCTTTTCCGGGATCCTAGAGGGTGTGAAACCAAACCGAACCAACCGAAACCTATTGTCGAAAAATGATTTCCCTAAATTAGCTTTCCGGTCCTCATTTTGGAAGGTTGAAATCGGTGTTACTCTAACCTTTCTTAATTGAGCACATCAGGAGGTATCTGGACCGATTCGGATACGTTTGCGATCAATTGACAAAGTTTAGGAAAATACCAATTTCGACCTTCCAAAAGGAGGAAAGTAGACAAATTTTCAGAATGTTTACGATCCCGGGAAAGAAGTCAGGGTTTTTTTGAAAAAATATGTTAAAAAGACCTTGCCGTAGTCAAGCTATATGAATTGTGTTAGGTTTGGAAATCCAGGTCTAGAGCGTCTTTTATCGAAAAACTGGCTTTCGAAGAAAATGATTTCTATTCGAAGAAAATGTTTTTGAACAACTATTACTTACGAGCAAATTTCCGTTCGATAACAAATTTCCGTTCAAAGAAATGGTGTTCGAATAAATTTCCGTTTAAAAAAAATGTTTCCGAACAAATTTCCATTAGAAGAAATTGTTTTCATAAAAATTTCCGTTCGAAGAAAATGTTTTCGAACAAAGTTCTGCGACCCGTCGTGTTGCTACCTTGAGTTTTTATTGGATGTTGATTTTTTAAAAACTTTTCTATGAGTGTGTGTGTGTACTTGTGTGTCTCTTAATTCTACTTTGTTTTGCAATCATTACAGTGTAGCTACTTTCGATCTTTGTTTGAACCTTTTGTTTTTCAATCTTTTGTATTTTCGACCTTTTGTACTTTCGAACTTTTGTATTTTTGACTTTTTGTATTTTCGACCTTTTCTTCGCCGCCCGCTTTTTTTTGAACACTAATAAAAATAATAGTAGGTATATTATAAACCTGGGGCGTGCGTTTACTTTTAATACCACGGCGGGAATTTTCAGGCTCGACCGGAAGAAGGGCTATAATTTACTAAGTGACTTTAAGGGACTTTAATGCCAAGATTTATTTTTATATACTAAAAATAATAATAATCATAAACTAAATAAATAGGTATTAAACCACTTACCGTACTGTAGTTTGAGCATGTCAACCCCCCTTATATAAAAAAAACAGTGGGCAGTGATAGTTGTCATTGCATTACATTAAACAAAAGTCAGTCAGATGCTAACAAACTAAGGTCACTCATCGTCAAGCTTGCTTGACGATGAGTGACCTTATAACAAACATTGTGGAAAAAATATTATTTATTTCATAACAAACTAATTAAGTTTAGTCGAGAAAAAGTTCGAATTACATTTCTCGAAGATGGAAAATAAAGCATATTCTTACTTTGAGATGGGCATGGAAATGATGCAATAAACAGAATTTCGAAAATTTCACAGTTTCCTGGTTTACAGCCTGGAGAAGTCTAGAAAGTTAAATGCTTCGTTTATATGGAAGCAATATTCTATGCCTAAGGACACAATAACGATCAAAACGAACCAAGCCATCGGCAAAGTACAGTAAGCTTACGGCAAGCTGGAACAAAATAATCGGTATCGTGTATATATCTTGATTCCTTTTTGTTTTTTGTATTATGATAAAATAAAATAATCCAAAAACCTATATTTTGCCTTTATGGTTTTAAAGAAATTACTTTCAATCACTGGGGACAAGAAATACTACCTTAGCCCATGAAAAAAGGGATTAAACGTACACCTTTATTCCGTAGAGAGCATAAAAAATTTATTAAATGATACAAAACCCAACATAATAGTTTTCTATATTTTAGAATATATATAAAACATGCAAACTATATTTTTGGTTTCCTTCGCTGTGTGGGTCCTAACACAGGGTCCTAATAAATTTGAAATCATAAAAAACTTAGTTTTTTTAGGTTTGTTTATTTGGACAGTAAAATTTATATACCGGATGTGACGGACAGTTCTTTACATAACATTTGTAAACCATTTAATTTTTTTAAACATAAAAAAAGCTACGCTCCGGACAGTGTCGGATTTGCGTTTTTCGTAAATGAGGTTATGTTTGGTGTCGCTACCCCTGGGAGACATGAGCGGCTAGTTCACAACTTGCATTCCGTTTGTTATTGGTCGAAATAGTCAGCTGACTTTTTGATGTTGAACGTTGCCGTTTAAGATTATTATTATATTATATTAAGAGATGGTGCCACCAGTCAAGCATTTAACAAACTTTATGTTTACAGCTTTCGGCGTAAAATACGAATATATACTAGTTGTAAGTGATTAAAAAGTTTAGTGGTTTGTGCAGTACATACCTATTGAATTTATTGTTTTTTAAAAACATATTATATTTTTTTTAATTAGCTTCCCTATCCTGTTTTCCTGTCGAAATCGGTGTTAACCTAACCCTGATAAATTATTCGACAACGTATCCTAACCTGTCCAGACACGCCCCGGTTAGGATACGTTTCCCATCAATTGACCACGGTTAGGTTTTGTTTCAGTTTGGTTTAACACCGATTACAACCTCCCAAAACGAGAACAGGAGAGTTTGAATTTTAAAAATCCCGCCTGACTATGTCAACCAATAGCAAGTGGAATGCAAGTTGTGAACTATCCGCTCGTTGGGAGACGCCAGACTTTCAGGATGCAGTGACCCTAAGAATAATTGCTAGAGTCGCCACCTGAGGAAAATAAGTCGAAGGCGGAAGTTTTGAGGGGTGCCACGACCACGTGGTCACCTTGTGCAAGGAAAACTTAAGTTTGCAACACGCTCCCTAGAGGGAGCCGCACATATAGGCAGACAACTGCGTACAGCCGACCTGAAAATAGATTTCAAAATATTTTTTGGTTTTATTGCACCCCTGACCGGACCCAAGAAACAAACCTTTAAAACATAAATTTCAAACTTTCTATAAATTCGTATAATTAAAAATAATGTTTGTATAATTATGTAAAATTTCTTGTGTGCCTAATATTATAGATTTGTTAAAAAATTCTAATTTTCTACTTAGCAATAAAAAGTTGAAAATAGCCCCAAAAAACTACTATTTACGGATTAGATCAAATTTTGGTTCAGGAGGTGAGTTACAGGGTGATATCGAAAATAGTAGTAAATCTTAATAAAAATCACATTTTTAAAAAACAACTCTGTCAGGAGTTTTAGTTAGCAAATAAGAGTAAGAAACTTATTGTATTATTTTTAGATCCAGGAAGTGAGAGACCTACAGGGTGATATCGAAATTAGAAGCGTAATTTTCTAAAAAACACATTTTTAAAAAACAATGTAATCAAGAGCTTTCGTTAGCAAAAAATTATTTGAAACACGTTACACAATCATACCATTATCAGATTTTAGGAATTTTAGGAATTGAGCTACATGGTGATATAGAAATTATTAGTGTGTGTAAATTTTCTAAAAATCATATTTTTAAAAAGCAAGGTTGTCCGGAGGTTTTGTTAGCAAAGTATAGTTAGGAATACGTGAAACAATCATACCATTAACGGACTGTATCACCGTTAGGTCCAGGAAGTGAGGTACAGGGTGATATCGAAATTAGTAATAAAATTTCGTAAAAATCACGTTTTTAAAAAACAACGTTGTCAGGAGCGTTTGTTAGCAAAAAATAGTTAGTAATACGTTAAGCAATCATACCACTTACTAAATTTTATTTACTTCCAGTATATCCACATAGTCCACATATATTTTCTTGAAAAACTTTTACTATTTATTTGACAAATTTACAAGTTAATATGATAAAATGTTGACATTAAAACTTATTAGTTAATATAACCAAATCAACCTAAGCCCCTAACTAACCTTGGTCAAAATAAAAGTTTACAAATACACATAAGAAATCCAAAAATCCCTATATTGATTTACGTAACAACATCTTGGTTCGTTGTTCTTTCACAAGTTAGTTTGAAAAAATCATGGCTTATAATACATATCAAGTATAACCAAACCGAACCAAACCCATATAAATAAGGTTGGTCAATATAAAAATGTACAATAATTATTTACAGAAAAACCTGCCTGCCTTCGTTGTTAATTCACAAATTTACATGCTTATTTGACAAAAATTTTTCATCCAAAATAAACAATTAATAGAATCAAACTGAACCAGTTGGTCAATATAAAAAAATTAACAAATACAAATAGTAAATCAAAAATTTTTTACAAATATTTTACATTTGTTTGATTTGTTAATTAACAAATTTACAAGATATTTTAAAATCTTGGCCCTAAAATATATATTTAATGTAACAAAACGAAAGCCTTCACTAGGCTTGCCTAATGTAAACATTTACAAACATACACGATAAATATAAAAATCTGCACATTTATTTACAAGAAAAAACTGTCTTCGTTGTTATTTCACAATTTCCGCACTAGTGCGGAAAAGTAAATTTGTTACGATTTTGAGGTGTTCTATAACATTTAGACCGTTCAAAATACATTTGTATCTTGCCTAGCACACGAAATATCCTAAAAATATTCAAATTGACTAAAATTCTGCTATATTTTCAATATTTTCGATAAAATAAAGTTTTTATTAAAATAGGTTCAAATTATAAGTTTTAAACCTCCCCGGTATAAATATCGTCATTATCAATGTCAAACAACAATGAACACTAATGGTTTTAGATTTGGCATCTTAAATCACCATAGCAACAAAGTAAGGTAGGAGGACGGGTTTTCATTTGAAAACGATTATGGACGGGAAGGTTCTTGTAATTTGGACGTGCGGAAAAAAATCGTGAGGAAAGTAAAAATGATGCGAAAAAGTAAAATTGTGCGGAAAAGTAATTAACGTAATATTCTTTTAATAGATCGCTCAAGAAACCCTAACTTATATGTTCTTGGTTTGTAAACAGTAAGGTGAGGCCAAAAGTTATTTTTAAAAATATGATTTATAAAAAATTTTACTACTAGTATCTTACCTACTGGACCTAAATGTAACGCAATTAGTGAATGGTGTAGTTTGTTTACATATTCCTAACTATTTTTTGCTCACCAAGACTCCTAATAAAGTTGATTTTTAAAATTGTGATTTTTACAAAAGTGTTTTACTAATTTTGATATCACCCTGTACCTTACTCCAAGGACCTAAAGGTAATACAGTCAGTTAATGTTATGATTTTTTAACGTGTTCCTAAGCATTTTTTGATAACGAAAGCTCTTGACAACATTGTTTTCTAAAAATGTGATTTTTAGAAAAATACACTAGTAATTTCGATATCACCCAGTAGCTCACTTGCTGGCTCTAAAGGTAATACAATAAGTTAGTGATATGATTTTTTAAGGTATTTCTAACTCTTGTTTGCTAAGTAAAACTCCTGACAAAGTTGTTTTTAACAATGTAAATTGTACAACTATTTTCAATATCACCCTGTAACTCACCCCCTGAACCTAAATTAGAAATAATCCGTTAATACATAGTTTAACTTTTTGGGCTATTTTCAACTTTTTATTATTAAGTATTGCCCCCCAGCAATTCTTTAAAATTTGAAATAATTTGAAACAATCTGAAAAAATTTGACGCCTCAAATTTTAGCCCTAAATCATGGCAACATCGTAAATTTCAGTTTCTTGTACAGCGTCAAAAACCGAAAAATGAGGAAAAATATAATCTAAAACCTACCTCTCGATTGCTGATAATTCAATATTTTTCCGGGATTGTTGATGATGCACAGGTTCTTAAAAAATTGTATTTTTCCGGAAAAAAACAATAACAAAACAATGAGACGTTTTTCTTATTTCGTTAAAGTTGGATTCAAATAACACGAATATGACATGCAAAGCGAACCAAACCAAATGGCTAAGTACAGCCGACCACAAAATCAACGTAATATTATTTTAACGAAATCAAATGAATTTTAGGAAAGAAAACTATTAGGGTTGATAAATTTATGAAAAAAAAATAATTTTCGGATTTATTGCAACCCGTGGCCCAAAAAATAACCTTTGAATATATAAATATCAAACTTGTTATTATTATTATCATATAATTAAAAATAATGTTTGTCTAATATTTCTTATGATCAGGTATGAGAAGAGATAGAAAAAAAGACTGCCAAACCCAGGTTATAAAGGTTAGGTTCAGGTCTGCTACAGGGTGACCTTAAAATCTATTATAGATTTGTTTAGAAATTCTAGTTCTCTACTTAACAATAAAAAGTTGAAAATAGCCCAAAAAGTTAAACTATGTATTAACGGATTATTTCAAATTTAGGTTCAGGGGGTGAGTTACAGGGTGATATCAAAAATAGTTGTACAATTTACATTGTTAAAAACAACGTTGTCAGGAGTTTTACTTAGCAAACAAGAGTTAGAAATACCTTAAAAAATCATATCACTAACTTATTGTATTACTTTTAGAGCCAGCAAGTGAGCTACTGGGTGATATCAAAATTACTAGTGTATTTTGCTAAAAATCACATTTTTAGAAAACAATGTTGTCAAGAGCTTTCGTTATCAAAAAATGCTTAGGAACACGTTAAAAAATCATAACATTAACTGACTGTATTACCTTTAGGTCCTTGGAGTAAGGTACAGGGTGATAGCAAAATTAATAAAACACTTTTGTAGAAATCACAATTTTAAAAATCAACTTTATCAGGAGTCTTGGTGAGCAAAAAATAGTTAGGAATATGTAAACAAACCACACCATTCACTAACTGCGGTACATTTAGGTCCAGTAGGTAAGATACTAGTAGTAAATTTTTTTATAAATCATATTTTTAAAAATAACTTTTGGCCTCACCTTACTGTTTACAAACCAAGAACATATAAGTTAGGGTTTCTTGAGCGATCTATTAAAAGAATATTACGTTAATTACTTTTCCGCACAATTTTACTTTTTCGCATCATTTTTACTTTCCTAACGATTTTTTCCGCACGTCCAAATTGCAAGAACCTTCCCGTCCACAATCGTTTTCAAATGAAAACCCGTCCTCCTACATACAAGTTTCATTTTCAAGAAGTGCTGCTGTACCGATGCTACCAGAAGCACCAAATGAAGAATCCTGTAATGTGTTACAGCCTGTACAGACCAATATACCTTCCTCCATTCACTACAGTACTAATTCTAAGCAGCAAACTGATCAAGGCATTTCTGTAGTGGGCCAAACACCAACTAATCAAATTCCAATAAGAAACGACGTTATTCAAGATGTTGCGGCATCTGATGTATATTGAAGCATGCAACAAACAGAAAGTGCACTTTCAATTTCAATATCTACCATCGTTAACTTTTTCGTTATTGTTAATTAAATGTTCTTTATATAAGGTTTCTTTTTAATATATCATAATAAAAAAATCCTGTTTTATTATTTTTCCGTGCATAAAAAAATCAAGTAAAAATAAAAGTTAAAAAAACGTACGGAAAAGTAACTTTTCCGCACTAGTGCTGAAAAATTTCTTTTCCGCACGACTTTTGTTTTGTTAAAAATGAAGATATTTAGGACTCATTAAATGATTTATGTAACTATTCTATCTTACGTATCATTTTCTAGCATTATTATAAAATCTTTGCGAATTAAAACATGTTTTTTGATAAAGAAGATGGACAAAAACACTCGTAGGAAAAACATTGTACCTAATTCTTGCGGAAACTATCTTTTCCATCCTTGACGGCTTGCCCGAACTCCGCTCCGCGTCGTTTGTGCAAGTGCCGTCGCGTGCGGAAAAGTACCTCTTTCCGCACTTGTTAGGTAAATAACTATTGTACAAACAATTAAAAGCCTAAGCGATACAAAAAAATATTTATGTAAAAGATATTTAAAATTTAAAGATAAAAGACCTTAAGTGGGATGAAACTACTGCTTTTGTTGATTTGGAGTTTTTAGTAAAAATAGCTAAAGAAGTAAAGAAATATATCCCTTTATCAGACAACCAAATAGCTATGTAGCGGTACAGGTATTAACAGATTTTTTGAAAGAAATGCAAAATATTGAGTCTCTTCACTTTGGAAGAAGTCTATATACAAGTAATTAAATAAAACTAAGAACGACGTACGGGACAAAAATATTTGTGTGCAGGTTGTTGTTTGTCAATGTAAATAAAGTAATATTTATTATGTGTATTTGTACATTTTTATATTGAGCAAGCTTAATAATTATAAGGATTTGATTTGGCTCGGTTTGGTTATGTTAAATAGATAACTTGGGTGTCAAATTGTTGCCTAAAAAACATGCAAATTTGTGAAATAACAACGAAGACAGTTTTTTCCTGTAAATAAATGTGCAGATTTTTATATTTATCGTGTATGTTTGTAAATGTTTACATTAGGCAAGCCTAGTGAAGTCTTTCGTTTTGTTACATTAAATATATATTTTAGGGCCAAGATTCTAAAATATCTTGTAAATTTGTTAATTAACAAATCAAACAAATGTAAAATATTTGTAAAAAAATTTTGATTTACTATAAATTTGTGAATTAACAACGAAGGCAGGCAGGTTTTTCTGTAAATAATTATTGTACATTTTTATATTGACCAACCTTATTTATATGGGTTTGGTTCGGTTTGGTTATACTTGATGTTTTATAAAGCCATGATTTTTTCAAACTAACTTGTGAATTTGTAAAAGAACAAGGAACCAAGATGTTGTTACGTAAATAAATGTAGGGATTTTTGGATTTCTTATGTGTATTTGTAAACTTTTATTTTGACCAAGGTTAGTTAGGGGCTTAGGTTGATTTGCTTATATTAACTAATAAGTTTTAATGTCAAAATTTTATCATATTAACTTGTAAATTTGTCAAATAAATAGTAAAAGTTTTTCACGTAAATATATGTGAATATTTTTGGATTTATTTATTCATTTCACCCTGTAGCTCACCTCCCTTGTTTTTTAAAAACGTGATTTTTCAAAATCTTTACTGCTATTTAGATATCACCCTGCAGATTACCTACTGGAAGTAAATGAAATTTAGTAAGTGGTATGATCGCTTAACGTGTTCCTAACTATTTTTTGCTAACAAACGCTCCTGACAACGTTGTTTTTTAAAAACGTGATTTTTACGAAATTTTATAACTTATTTCGATATCACCCTGTACCTCACTTCCTGGACCTAACGGTGATACAGTCAGTTAATGGTATGATTGTTAAACGTATTCCTAACTATACTTTGCTAACAAAAGCTCCGGACAACCTTGCTTTTTAAAAATGTGATTTTTAGAAAATTTACACACACTAAAAAATTTCTATATCACCATGTAGCTCAATTCCTGGACCTGAAGGTGATAAAATCTGATAATGGTATGATTGTGTAACGTGTTTCAAATAATTTTTTGCTAACGAAAGCTCTTGACAACATTGTTTTTTAAAAATTTGTTTTTTAGAAAATTACGCTTCTAATTTTGATATCACCCTGTAGGTCTCTCACGTCCTGGATCTAAAAATAATACAATAAGTTCATGATACATTTTTTAATGTATTTCTTACTCTTATTTGCTAACTAAAACTCCTGACAGAGTTGTTTTTTGAAAATGTGATTTTTATTAAGATTTACTACTATTTTCGTTATCACCCTGTAACTCACCTCCTGGACCAAAATTTGATCTAATCCGTAAATAGTAGCTTTTTGGGGCTATTTTCAACTTTTTATTGCTAAGTAGAAAATTAGAATTTTTTAACAAATCTATAATATTAGGCACACAAGAAATTTTACATAATTATACAAACATTATTTTTAATTATACGAATTTATAGAAAGTTTGAAATTTATGTTTTAAAGGTTTGTTTCTTGGGTCCCGTTCATTTTATTCATATTATGAAATCTATTTTCAGGTCGGCTGTACGCAGTTGTCTGCCTATATGTGCGGCTCCCTCTAGGGAGCGTATCGCAAACTTAAGTTTTTCTTGCACAAAGTGACCACGTGGTCGTGGCACCCCTGAAAAATTCCGCCTTCGACTTATTTTCGTCAGGTGGCGACTATTCTTAGGGTCACTGCATCCTGAAAGCCTGGCATCTTCCAACGAGCGGATAGTTCACAACTTGTATTCCATTTGCTATTGGTTGACATAGTCAGGCGGGATTTTTAAAATTAAAACTCTCCTGTCCTCGTTTTGGGAGGTTGAAATCGGTGTTAAACCAAACTGAAACAAAACCTAACCGTGGTCAATTGATGGGAAACGTATCCTAACCGGAGCGTATCTGGACAGGTTAGGATACGTTGTCGAATAATTTATCAGGGTTAGGTTAACACCGATTTCGACAGGAAAACAGTTAATTAAAAAAAATATAATATGTTTTTAAAAAACAATAAAAAAAAACTCATCGGCATATGCATAGATTTAGTTAAATTCAATAGTTATGTACTGCACAAACCACTACACTTTTTAGTCACTTACAACTAGTATATATTCGTATTTTACGCCGAAAGCTGTAAACATAAAGTTTGTTAAATGCTTGACTAGTGGCACCATCTCTTAATATAATATAATAATAATCTTAAACGGCAACGTTCAACATCAAAAAGTCAGCTGACTATTTCGACCAACAGCAAACGGAATGCAAGTTGTGAACTAGCCGCTCATGTCTCCCAGGGGTAGCGACACCAACATAACCTCATTTACGAAAAACTCAAATCTGACACTGTCAGGAGCGTAGCTTTTTTTATGTTTAAAAAAATTAAATGGTTTACAAATGTTACGTAAAGAACTGTCCGTCACAACCGGTATATAAATTTTACTGTCCAAATAAACAAACCTAAAAAAACTAAGTTTTTTATGATTTCAAATTTATTAGGACCCTGTGTTAGGACCCACACAGCGAAGGAAACAAATATAGTTTGCATGTTTTATATATATTCTAAAATATAGAAAACTATTATGTTGGGTTTTGTATCATTTAATAAATTTTTTATGCTCTCTACGGAATAAAGGTGTACCTTTAATCCCCTTTTTCATGGGCTAAGATAGTATTTCTTGTCCCCAGTGATTGAAAGTAATTTAATATAGGTTTTTGGATTATTTTATTTTATCATAATACAGAAAACAAAAAGGAATATATACACGATACCGATTATTTTGTTCCAGCTTGCCGTAAGCTTACTGTACTTTGCCGATGGCTTGGTTCGTTTTGATCGTTATTGTGTCCTTAGGCATAGAATATTGCTTCCATATAAACGAAGCATTTAACTTTCTAGACTTCTCCAGGCTGTAAACCAGGAAACTGTGAAATTTTCGAAATTCTGTTTATTGTAGTATGCTTTATTTTCCATCTTCGAGAAATGTAATTCGAACTTTTCCTCGACTAAACTTAATTAGTTTGTTATGAAATAAATAATATTTTTTCCACATTGTTATAAGGTCACTCATCGTCAAGCAAGCTTTACCTTGCTTGACGATGAGTGACCTTAGTTTGTTAGCATCTGATTGACTTTTGTTTAATGTAATGCCATGACAACTATCACTGCCCACTGCTTTTTTATATACTTGACATGCTAAAACTATAGTACGGTAAGTGGTTTAATACCTATTTATTTAGTTTATGATTATTATTATTTTTAGTATATAAAAATAAACCTTGGCATTAAAGTCCCTTTTAGTCACTTAGCAAATTATAGCCCTTCTTCCGGTCGAGCATGAAAATTCCCGCCGTGGTATTAAAAGTAAACACTGCATGCCCTAGGTTTATAATATACCTACTATTATTTTTATTATTGTTCAAAAAAAGCGGGCGGCGAAGAAAAGGTCGAAAGTACAAAAAGTCGAAAATACAAAAGTTCGAAAGTACAAAAGGTCGAAAATACAAAAGATTGAAAAACAAAAGGTTCAAACAAAGATCGAAAGTAGCTACACTGTAATGATTGCAAAACAAAGTAGAATTAAGTTTTTAAAAAATCAACATCCAATAAAAACTCAAGGTAGCAACACGACGGGTCGCAGAACTTTGTTCGAAAACATTTTCTTCGAACGGAAATTTTTATGAAAACAATTTCTTCTAATGGAAATTTGTTCGAAAACATTTTTTTTAAACGGAAATTTATTCGAACACCATTTCTTTGAACGGAAATTTGTTCGTAAGTAATAGTTGTTCAAAAACTTTTTCTTCGAATAGAAATCATTTTCTTCGAAAGCAAGTTTTTCGATAAAGACGCTCTAGACCTGGATTTCCAAACCTAACACAATTTATATAGTTTGACTACGGCAAGGTCTTTTTAACATATTTTTTTAAAAAAACCCTGACTTCTTTCCCGGGATCGTAAACATTCTGAAAATTTGTCTACTTGCCTCCTTTTGGAAGGTCGAAATTGGTATTTTCCTAAACTTTGTCAATTGATCGCAAACGTATCCGAACCGGTCCAGATACCTCCTGATGTGCTCAATTAAGAAAGGTTAGAGTAACACCGATTTCAACCTTCCAAAATGAGGACCGGAAAGCTAATTTAGGGAAATCATTTTTCGACAATAGGTCTCGGTTGGTTCGGTTTGGTTTCACACCCTCTAGGATCCCGGGATAGAAGTCAGGGAAGTTTTTGTTTCCAAAAATTGTTAGAAAAAAACCCCATTAGTCGAACTATATGAGTTGTGTTAATTTTGGCAAGCCAGGTCAAATATATTTTTTTCGAAAAATTTGTTTTCGAAAAAATATTTTTGAACAAATTTTCATTTAAAAAAAATATTTTCGAACAAATTTCCGTTCAAAGAAAATGTTTTCAAACACATTTCTGTTCGAAGAAAATGATTTCGAAAAATTTCTGTTTGAAGAATACGTTTTCGAACAATCTTTTGTTCGAAGAATATGTTTTAGAACAATTTTTGGTTTGAAGAAAATGATTTTCGAAGTTTATGCTTTCGAACAATAATATTACGATATTTATATGAAATGTACTATAAAATTATAAATAATTAAGCCGAACCTTACAAAAACTCGAACTGTATTTGGGCATTTTTTGTCTTTTGATAAAATGTAAAATTCGGAATAAAAAGGTACTTAAAAAAACCGCAATACCGAAAACACCCAAAAAAATGGGAAAAAACCTTGGAAAATAAATTAAACAGTGCGAAAAATAGCGTATAAACATCGTGATAAAAGTTTCATTTTATCCCTTGATATATTATATACTATTAATAAACTTTTAACATAGAAATGTATTTCTGTCCTGTTTGTTTATTTATTACGTATTATTTTTATACAAAAACAGAAATAATATTTAAAAGAAAATGATTTTTAACAATAATACCTACAATAAATATTCATAACCCAAAAACTCAAGAAACATATTTTTTATTTCTTAAGCTGTATAAAAACGAGTTCTTTAAGTTTTATTAAAACATTTTTCTTTTCTCAGACTGTATAAAAATGAGTATTTTTCACGAACGTCTATGGAATTTTGAGTACGGTTTTGACACTCGTGTCGCTACCCCTGGGAGACGCTAGACTTCCAGGATGCAGTGACCCTAGTATTTCTAATTACCCGATCCAAAACCTTATGGGCGCAGCCTTCGTTTTAGTTTACGACAGAGACAATTTATTATTTTCTCTCTGGTTTACGAAGGCTGTGTCATGGGCCGTCACTGAAGAACAGCAGTTTCTATATGGGAGGACCCCCCAGAATAAAAAACTATATACGTGCCTAGCTTTTTTAAAAAGTAAAAAAATAATCACCACTTCAATAATTTGACCAGGATCCTCACTTAGTCAGATTTTTCTGGCAGATTTTAAAGAAATAATTTGACATTCCCTTAAAAATCCGTTCAAATATAACGGTGGCAACAGCGTAGAGCTAATTTTGTAGCGACCCTTCCACGACATTCAGTTAGTCCCTCTTTGTTAATTTTACCGTGAAAAACAAAGAAAGAAAGTAAACTTAGCTGACCTCATAAAGAAAACGAATAGGACTCATAAATTTGAAAGAAATGTGACGAAATCTGACATTTCAGTCTTCTGCTTTGAATTTATTTACAATTTTTAAATTAAAAATTTTCAACAAATTACGGGTTTTTAATTAAAAACAAATATTATATTGTGAAGCTACATCTATCAAAAAGTGGGAAATGGCCTTTTAGGTAAGTTTTTAAGTTTAAAAATTTCCTTATAAACGAGAAATCTTAAGCGCCAGATTATGTCACATTTTTTCAAAATTCGGCAGATTTTTTGAAATGTAAAGCCCCATGATTCAAATGACATCAAATTTAAAATTATTAAAATCACAAAATACACATAGGTATAAAGCATTCTAAAAAAAATAATAAATAATACTTACTATTCTTACCGCCCTTTAAATAGGATAGTTTTTGTGATTTCTAATAGGATCTGTTATTGTGGAAGACCAAAGCAGAGAACATATTATTTCTTCGATGACCAAAGCCAGATTGTTTCCATCTTTAAGCGGAAATCTGAAATAAAAAAAAAGAGTATGAATTTTATATTAAAAACAAATAAAGCCTACGCCTGTGGATACTTGTCGCCAATTAGCACATAAATCAGTTAATTAAAAATTAATCCTATTTACTGTTTGTTTATAAAGCAATAAGTTTCGACAGAACAAAAAGTTTAAGCAGTATACAATGAATAGGTTTTTTTTTCTTGAAGCTATATTTCTACCTCTAAATATTTACCTTTAAAACGTTATTCCTGATGACTTTTTATTCACTTCGACTCTTGCAACCAAAACACCATTATGATGCCATAGAAATACCCGCGTATTTAGGTCCGTATTAGTACAAACTCACAAAAACTAAACCTTGTATGGTCAATGTTTTGCCAAAAACATGGCGTCCCCTTGATTTTTGGGCACACTTTCTGAGAACACCAAGCTTTCTGCTAAGCGTCAACGGGTCCTCTCTTCACGTAGGGGAAAGCGGGGCTAGTTGGGCATAGGGGCACGTCGAGCCACCCCTATTAACTCGACAATTAGACGTCAGATGCCAGCGCGACACACGTGGCAAAGTCGCCTTTGCTCATGCATTAGTCCGCAGTGAGAATGTGTGATGTGTGTATCTCCAAGTATTTTTTTTACCTCGAGTTTAATGAAATTATAACGATGCTAATATTTACGCCGACTCTCTCAATTTTGTATGCAGGTGTGGGGCTAGTTGAGTCAAAAAGTTCGGGGCACGTTGGGCCACCGGCCCAGCTAACCCCATACATTTCCTAAAAACATTTTTTTTTATTTTAAGGTTAAAATTAGCATGCGTACGTATAATTAACTAAAAATCACGTCATGTAATAATTCTCGACCTAAACAAATGTTTTAGATTGTCCGCCTCTTGAAGACTGCGACGACTTGCGCCTGTAGTTATTTATCAAAGTTACCTTTGGCAGGGCTAAAACGCTTTCGACTGGAATCGGGCATATTGCGGTCTCTTATTAATATATGCTATATTCTATCGGTTTTTTATCCTCTTATGGAAATTAGGCCCCCTAGATGTGGACTTGTTCGAGCGGTATCTTTGTTAGTCTTGGAGATATAAAGCTAATTTCTTCACAATCTTGATTGGTGTTCTCTTGCAAACAAAAAACGATTAGTTTTTCTGTAAAACTAAGTTGGCAGAAGTTATAAGCCAAAGATTGTGAAAAAACAGTCAAAAAGCCGCCATTTATTTATTTATATTTATTTATTTATGACATCACATAGACCCTCCAACTCAAATTTGAGGCAAACACCCGGTGACTTAAAATTGTGTGATCTATTATTACCAATCGATCTAGGGAAATTTTAAAAATTTGTGCTTTTCCGAAAGCTGGCGAAAGAAAGATCAAGAATATCAACCGAAGAAAATGGTCAACAGCTATACTAACTGAAACTCCGGTTAAAAAAGAGTTGGAACGTGAAAAAAGTAAAAAACAAAAGAAAAAAAAAGAAAAATCTGTAACCAAAAATGTCTTCAAGGAAAAGAAGCATAGAAAAACTACTCAGAAAAGGATACTGAAAGATGACAGCGATGATGAAGAGGAAACATTTTGTCTAGTCCATGCAGATAAAACCGAACCGAACCAACCGAACCGAACCGAACCATTCTTAAACAGCAAACCAAAAGAAAAATGGGTACAATGTTTAACTTACAAGTTTGGGCCCATGAAACATCTGCTGATTCAGGGTTTACTTATGTTTTGCGACAACCGTATTTCCAATTCAGACTAGAGCAAGAATTAGGTTACTTGATATTGTTTGTTTTTTAAGTTAAAGTTTAGTATTTTATTATTATCAATAAAAATAATCTGAGAATTTCCTGTTATTTTATGTTGCATATAAATATACAATTCCTAATTATGCAACCATGCCCAACTTGCCCCATCGTATGGCCCAACTTACCCCGTGGGTGGGGTTAGTTGGGCCGCTTGCAAGGGTGCTATAAAAAAGTGTTTTTTAAGTTTGAATGCATAGTTTTAAAAACCAATCTTTGCGATTGTCTACCTTAGGGCCCTGCCTTAAACATATTATAATTATAAAACTGTAAGTAATATAGCAATGCTTTTATTTGCATTTATGTAAAAAGTGGCTCAACTAGCCCCGCTCTCCCCTACAAAATGTCAACCGAAGCGTCACGATCTACGCACGACAAGGCCCGAGCCGAGACGGTACAAAGTTATATTGCTCGATAGTATCGCTTGTTAATAATAACCAAATTTGTTGTGAACTTTACGAAGTAATTAATAGAAACCAATTCAGACCGTTATAATAACAAAATCACGCCATAACATTATACAAAAGATGTTTGTTGTAATAAACACAAAGAAATATTTGCCAATATTAAGAGTATATTTATATTTAGGAAATTTTAATTATTAATAACAAAGACGTTCTGTTACCTTAAAAGAAAGAGTGGTTATGGTTAACATAAGGCAATTAATATTTACAAAAACATCAAATAATTAAAGAAACAAATGATATATTATTTGTAACTAAACACTTTAAAAAAGGTTTGTTACCAATAATTAATCATATTTGCTTTTAATATTTTTTAATGAGCACAACAAAAATCAGGTTTACCAAATATTTGTTAATAATAAAATCGTTTTTTTTTTTCAGTGTGGGTTCGAAAAAACTAAAACAAGTGAAAAAATTTTCAAGATTAGTACAGGGATTACAGGGTTGCAAACTTGGGTTTGAAATACTATCATGGATCCCAACATTTAAACATACACCGAAAAAATTACTGTATTTTTTGGCAGGTTCAATACGTCATAGAGGACGGTCTGTATAGGACCCCGTATCGACCTTGGAATTCCGTGAAATACATGAGCCTGCGGGATAAAAAATGTCTGGAATACTATATTGTGGTTATTAATTTCTATAACCTATTTTTACAATATCATGAATTAGTTTACTTAAAGTTTTCTTACAAGCTTCATCAACTTTTATGGATTTTGTGTTTGCTTATGAATGGATATAATAACGTCACGGTGCCACATAATGGTGAACAAACATATGTAAATTTAATAGCATGGCGTCAAGAAAGAGGGTGGCTTAGGTGGATTTGATTAAGATAATATTAGGAAGAACTAGTTCAGGAAAACTATAAGTTTAAAATTATTTTGGAAACAATTTTTATTTTCCAAAACTTAGTAGTAATTATTTTTAAATATCAATTCTAAAATAAAACAAATATTTTATATCTTAATGATAAGTATAAAAATATTTTTTTCTTCTTTTTAAAAATGTATTTTTTTACGAATAAATTGCTTGAAAAACTAAAAAACAATTGAAATTTATACTTAGATGGCAGACATGCAAATCAAAAAGCGATTTGCAGTGACTTTAAAGGTACACAATACGCGGTAATAAAACCGAGAAAGACTGGGATTATTGCTGAGAATTCGGTACGGATTTTTTGCCCGGAACAAATTATTATAAATCGGGACTGTTCCGGCAAAACCGAGACAGTTGGTCTCCTTACCTTAGACCGCTACTGATCAATTTACCAACGGTTCTTAATCAATTATAAATAACAAAAATTTAATATAAATTGGACACAAATTCTTCGCGCACCCATTTCAGCTGTAGGATGGCACGTCGTTGAAATATTCTCGCTATGGAAGCAAAGAAATCGAGTGCGAGTTTTCATGTCACGAGGCGCGTTTTCAGTCGGTCGTGTAAGGTCGCGCCGATTGCTGGAAAACTCACAGCCCGTGCCCGACAAATTGTTAAGTGCACGTGCTTTGCGGGGTTATAAATAAAATTAAATTCTTTTAAAATTAAATTTAGCACTAAGTGGAAAAACTGGTCTTGTATATTCTGAAGTTAAATAGCCTTAGTTACTTGTGCCATCCAACCCAAACCCAACCTGTCTTAAGTGTATCAGTTTCATGAATAATGTCGGAACTCAAAGTTTTAGTTAACTTTATAACATTGAGATTGCATCCCTTATTGAACAAAATCAGATTATGAAGCCACCTCTGTTAAAGCTTCCTTGCCTTGTGTGATTTATACCCACTCATCATCTTTCAGATATTCCCACTTCGATGAATTTTGCAAGAATTTCCCATATTTGGTTCGGTTCGGTGGGCAAATAAAGGCTGGGTTTGTCCAACTTGAAGTGAAATACGTATACCATAACCAACCTTAAATAAGATACGAAATGCGTGGATAAACACGCCCAGTACCATATTCTTTTTTATTTAATACTAAATGGCCGTTAAACCTGGTGGCTTATCGTTAAAACTGCGTTAAATTTAAATCCAAGTGTTCAGTTATATCTGCACAATAAAATTTATAAAGATTAAATATTATCCAAGTAGTTTTCATGTCCTTTCCCTTTCTTTTCTTTCAAGGAGGTTAGGTTTGCGGTACTTATATTAAAAAATTATTTCTGATTCTGGTAGCCCAAGAGCTTCACGGGGGGGATCCGCTTGATGCCACTCTGGCACTCTAAGTATTTTGAAATATTCAAGATGGTGCCCAAGTAGGGATAAAAAATAAAAAAATAATACAATCAATAGCTCTTGGTGTCCCAATGAACATAGTATAAGTCCCGACTTCTTTCCATTCAGGAATATATCATGTTTTTCTTTGTTAGCCTTTTACTCAAAAAGTAATTCTAATACGAGATATCTTCCAAGCTGCCTTTGCAGAGCTTTGTACCCTTAAGTATCCCCAACATGCTGATTTCATGCACATTAAGAAAATATATACCAAATATTTTAGGTTAAAGGCTCTGAGTCGCGCAGATAATTTCGTGCTAATGTAAGGGTTTGGAAATACACGCTTTTCTCGAAGACGGCTAAAGGTTTTAACAAAAACTTTTTTTAAGCGTTTAAAGTGATCTTTAGTACAGGATTAAAACTACTTTTTAGTTAAAAAAATGTCTCCAAAATAGCATAAAATTATGCTTATTTATAGTAAAAAATCGAT
The DNA here is from genome assembly GCA_963576565.1 of Aspidapion aeneum. Classification (NCBI taxonomy): domain Eukaryota; kingdom Metazoa; phylum Arthropoda; class Insecta; order Coleoptera; family Brentidae; genus Aspidapion; species Aspidapion aeneum. The sequence goes on from OY755044.1 coordinate 71,478,643, forward strand.
CATTTTCATATAATTTTTTTTATAGGAAATTGTTATCTGATCCAATCGGGGAAGAATTTCAGTCCTACAAGGGACATTCCCCTAAATAAATAAAAAAATAACAATAACAAAAATTGCAGGTCATCTGGTAGTAAAACGTGTATTGTAAAACGCTTACAAGACCAACAATTGCCGCTTTTGTCATCAATGAAGGCCCTTTGCTGGTCGTTAAAAATTATTTTTAAAACAATAGCAATATCCTTGTCTTTTCGGTTTTTTTATGAAACCGGACCATCAGAGCCGCAGCTAGCTTTTCTGGCGCCCGAGGCAGCCTTTAAAATTTTTAGTCCCTGTCACCCCTTGATAGAGGTTTTACCAAATCAAAATGATAAATTGTATTTGACATTCGCATGTACTTTCCGCACTGTTTTTAAATTGAGTTGTTTGATATGGAAATTGGCAGTTTTTCGTCTTTACTTAACACACTAAAAAATAGGGCGGACTATAAACAAACAAATTGCGAGTGAGTGATTGGAAGAAAATATAAACATTTGCGCGTGTATAAGTACCGATGATTTTTTTGTTAATTTTTATATTTTATACAGGGAGGTTAATTAGACATTTTCACCTTAACATTGTTAACTCCTAGAGAATGAGCCAGAAATCGAACAAAATATTCGAAAAAGGGCTGTTTCTCTAATGCTTGACCCATGTTTGCGGGTTCTATGTTTAATTTTAAAACTAAGACTAATATTGTGTACTGGACGCTATTTCCTGAATATGTAAAGGGGTGCCACAAAATACCCATAAAATTACTTTAATTACCTACTAAAAATCACTGCTTATTTAGCATTCATTGAATATACATAATTCCATTCACCCTTTTGACATTTATTTAGATCAGATTTTTAAGGGTCAGAGTCGCGCCGATATTCTAGTGTAAATGTAAGGGTTTAGAAATACACGGTTTTCTCCAAGACGGCTACAGATTTTTACAAAAACTTTTCATAATTACCCTTTTGTCTAGGACCAGAATTATTTTTAAGTTTAAATAAAGTCTAAAAAATTCTTACAGGTGACATGAGCGCGCCTAAGAGAGGCCTCGGGGCCCGGGTCCCCCCAAGCCTAAGATATTTTTAGATATTTTCCACATATTTCATAAATAAAAACATAAAATACGACATCATGAGGCTTCAACCCCCCCAGAGGTGCGCCACTGGAGGTGATATTCTTCTAAATAATAATTTTTTTTTAAAATTCAATGGCATCTGGGACGTTTAAAATGCTTACAATCTCATCCCTTGATTTGTTATTGTTTTACTAAATTCAAAATTACAAATTGTTTTTTATACTCGCGTGCGGAAAATACTGACTTGTTAGCTCCCGCTAAATTTCGCGGTTGTTTTTAAAATTTTAAAACCACACAATTGGATGAAGGACAGAGTGCATTCGCGCATTTTGGACATGCGCACCAAGAATCAGGGAGATCCTTTGTCAACCGCCTCGAGAAATGGCGTGTTAATTTCGTTCTCCAACTATTTCAAATTTCTACACTTAAAAGGGCTCGATTTTGGTGTACTGAAGCATAGAACTAGAAACTTCAGCCCTTCAGCTACGTGGTGACATTATTAGATCCAGAAAGGGGCCCCTTGGAACGTGGAGAAATTGGCTGCAAACTGGTGAGTGCTTTGTCTATGATTGCCGTTGTGTGGTACCAACAATTAACCTATGGACGTTTGATTATTTCGTGATTTCGTATCAATATATTTATGTTTGTTCGCGCTTCGTTTAATTAAAATATTTACAGTCCATTGCAGTTATCGTTTTTCTAACCGCGGGCTAACATAAGTGTTCCTTCGAGCGAATTAAAATTTACTCCATACGACGGTATTAATAAGTCGGCCATTTATTTTCACTTTTCACGCCGAGATCAAGGCGGCCTTGAATTTTGTCAATCGTATTGAAACGAGAGAGATTTTCGCTCGACCTTCGGTAGCGGCGCAGTGCACGTGTTTGTCGGTCCGCTGCTATGGTAACGTACCGTGGTCATTCAGTAAACAAAAATCGAGAAGCAGTCAAAACAAACAGCAATTTCAGTGAATAGATGTGTTCCATATCATTTCGATATTTAAAACAATTTTCATCAATTGCGATAAATTAGTGCATATTTTCGACAATTCGTCATTTTTCTATTTCAGAAGCATTAATTTAGCGTTAATTGTATATTTACCGACATTTCTGTGGTTAGGTGTGTTCCATATCATTTCGATATTTAAAACAATTTTCATCAATTGCGATAAATTAGTGCATATTTTCCACAATTCGTCATTTTTCTATTTCAGAAGCATTAATTTAGCTTTAATTGTATATTTACCGACAATTTCGTCATTTCAAAGGTAAAATCATGTCTGTCAAAAAAGCCGTGCAAAAACGCAAGGGTTTTTTATCTGCGATCACCGAGTGTTATGTGTTTTCACAGACCGCGGCATCGGACGAAAAAGCGAGAAACGAGTTTCAAGTGAGGTATTCCGATTTGGATGAAACCTTCGATAAATGCATGCTGGCACATAATAATGTCATTATGTTGATAGACGACGCGGACGACGAGGAGTTTAAAACGCAGGATGCGATCCTTTCAGAAGCTCGTAAATATTTTTATGCGTGTAAGGGGGTTTACTCTAAAATATTTCCGGTTGAGGCCCCATCCTTTTCGGGATCATATGTTCGACAAAACGAATCTGAAACTCCAAAACTCAAAGAGTTTGGTATTCCCATATTTCGAGGTGATAAAAAATTATGGCCAAGCTTTTTCGATCTTTTTAATAACATTATAGATCAAAATCAAAGTCTAAGTAACGTTCGAAAACTTCAATATTTATTTTCATATCTCGAGGATGAGCCTTTAAAATTGATATCAGGGATTAGCTTATCTGATCAAAATTATCAAATTGCTTACGACAAATTAGTCAATAGATATCAAAACAAGCGAGACCTCACAAATGATGCTTAAAGCACAATTATGAACTCCACCTTAAAAAACGAGTCAGCTAAAGAATTGCGTAATTTAATTGACACCTTTTCTGAATCCCTAGAAATTTTAAAATCACTTAGCTTTGACGTTGACAGTTGGGACTTTATTATTTTTTTCATTTTGTTAGAAAAATTGGATATTCCGACGCGTTCAAATTTCGAAATGAGTCACGCCAATACTAATACCGAAATTCCCACTTTTCAGTCACTTTTTCAATTTCTAGAAAAAAGATGTAAAGTTTTGGAATCACTTCCTCAATCAACAGCACCCAAAAAGGTGCCTACCTATCAAAAATCAAATTCTATGCAAAATCAGTTTGGGCAAAAGCCTAACTATCAAAATTCAAATTCTATGAAAAATCAGTTTGGGCAAAAGCCTACCTATAAAATATCCAATTCGCCTTTTATAGGACTGGCTGGCACCTCAACTAATTCAAGTACGGGAATAACATTTTTCCGGTGTAATCAAGGTCACGTGCTTTCGAAATGTCAAACATTTCTTGATCTCTCACCTATCGATCGCCTATCTTTCGTCAAGCAGAAAAAATTATGTCTAGCGTGTTTTCATCCCTTGCATGGGGTAGATCCGTGCAAATCAAAATATTCATGCAGGACTTGCAATAGTAAAAGGCACCACACTTTAACTCATATCTTAGAAACTAATCAAGAGTCTGGAAGCCAAGATACTAGTCCTGTCATTCACACACCACAAGTCAATAATCTTCATGTGTCATTAAATACCTCAGGACCTTCAGGTACCTTTCTTTTATGCACCGCCATAATAGATGTTATGGACGGTTGCGGAAATTTTCAACCTGTAAGGGCACTGCTTGATTCTGGATCACAGACAGGATTCATCAGTGAAAAGTGTATTCAGCGTCTTAATCTTCCTAGGCGAAGTTACACCACTGAAATATTCGCATTAAATCAGATGTCTTCTTTTACTTTCAAAGGGCTCGTTCAATGTCACATTAAGCCACAAGGACAGGTCAATCCTTTACTTAATTTCGAAGCAATTGTCGTTCCACAATTATGTTCCAATATGCCTACATTCACTTTGAACGATAATCAGTGGAAACACTTGGAAAACCTTAAACTTGCCGACCCATCTTATTTCAAATCTAGACCTGTGGACCTAGTTATTGGTTGCGAGCTATTCGCACAGATATTCAAGGAGGGCAGGGTTCTTGGACAAATCGGGCAACCTTCAGCCCTTAAAACTATCTTTGGCTGGGTCGTCATGGGAAAAGTTGACGAAGTAGGAAGTCTTAGGGAACGAACCAGTTGTTTTTTAACGAGTCATTCACCTCCTTTAGAGGTCATTCTCCCTAGGTTTTGGGAAATCGAACATTTGCCTAAAAAACAAATCTTATCAAAGGAAGAAAAACAAGCAGAATCAATCTTTACTGCGAGTGTAGTACGGCAACCGAGCGGTAGATTCATGGTAGATGTTCCGTTTAAAGATAAAATAAACCCTGACCTAGGAAATACTTATCCGCAAGCTTATCGTAGATTTTTACTTCTAGAAAATAGATTACTCAAAAATCCTGATCTGTACACTGCCTATTCAAGTTTCATGCAAGACTATATCGATTCTAATCATATGAGTCTAGTTTTACCTAGTCAACCAAAAGTCGACGTATCATGTTTTTTGGCACATCATTGCGTATTAAAGCCGGAAAGCTTAAGTACAAAATTAAGGGTAGTCTGGGATTGTTCGGCAGTCACCCCAAAAAATATTAGTCTCAATGACACGTTGTTATCTGGACCGAAACTTCAAAAGGATATTGCTTCTTTACTCCTTACGTTTCGTCTTAATCCTATTGCCTACATTGCTGATATCAAACAGATGTTCCGTCAAGTCCTTATCAACCCTTATCACCGTCCTTATCAAAGGATATTGTGGAGGTTTTCTCCACATGACCCACTTTCAGTGTGGGAACTTTCTACTGTCACTTTTGGCATGACATGCTCACCTTTTCTAGCCATGCGTACCTTAAATGAGCTGGCAGAGAGAGAAAAGGAACGTTTTCCTATGGCTAGTACTGTTCTAAAAACGTCAATCTATATCGACGATATCTTGGGAACTAGCCCTTCGCTTTCTGAAGCTCTCTCCCTTCAAACAGAACTCAATGATTTGTTGAAGTCGGGAGGATTTGAACTTAAAAAATGGGCAAGCAATTGTCCTGAGTTATTGGCAACATTGCCAGAGTCCGATCGTCAAATGCCTCTCTCTTTCGACAAGGAGGAACCCCACTTTATCAAAGTTTTAGGACTTCAATGGCATCCAAAAAACGACATTTTTTCTTATCAATGCCGAATGAAGGACAAACCCCCAACCAAACGTTCTATTTTATCTATCATAGGAACAATCTTCGATCCCTTAGGTTTTCTTTGTCCCTTGTTGCTACAAGCAAAATTTATTTTGCAACAGTTGTGGATATCGAAAATAGGCTGGGACGAAGAACCAGATTCTTCTATCATCGACTCTTGGAACAAACTTCGTTCTGAATTCCCGCTTCTTTCCAATTTTCAATTACCCCGACAAATCAAACTGTCAAAAATCAATATCTGTCAAATCATCGGCTTCTGTGACGCTTCAATTCGAGGCTACGCAGGCGTCGTATATTTTCGTGTAGAAGAGGAAAACAATATCTCTGTTTCTCTCATATCTGCAAAATCTAGGGTCGCGCCTATAAAGTCACAAACTTTGGCTAGGCTAGAACTCCTAGGCGCATTTCTTTTAAGCGAATTAATTGACTTTGTTTTATCTAGCTATAAAGGAAAAATAACTTTTACAAATATCGTTACTTTCTGCGATTCGCAAGTCGTATTGCATTGGCTTTCATCCCCTCCTAATCGCTGGCAAACCTTTGTTGGAAATCGAGTCAGTAGAATCCAAGAAATCATTCCCTCAAACTCATGGCGCTACATTCCTTCTGCTTTAAATGCAGCCGATATTGCGTCACGAGGGGCCACCCCTTCACAGCTCATGTCACATGACATGTGGTAGAACGCACCGTCGTTTTTGTGGTCTCCCGAAAACGAATGGCCCGATTTTCATAAATCAAAAATGCCGATTGATTTCGGAGATATTAATCTGGAGGAAAAGCCAAAGGTCTGTTGCAATGCGACGAGAATTTAAAAATCAAACAAGTTTCGTGGCTAATCGGGCAAAAAGGAGTTTTTTGTTTCCCTTAAATTTTTCCGTGGGTAGCCTGAAAGCTTAACCTCACGGGGGTCCAAGATCTAATGGACACCTAATAAGTGTTGACAGTTAACCGTTTCGTCCTTATGGGACTCCTCAGAACACTGCTGGTCAATGTGACAAATCTTGCGAAGTTAATCAGATGGTTTTGTCTCTAATTAAATGTAATTAGTGAGAGAACTATAGCAAGAAGCGCCATCTACCGAGATACGAGAGAAACAAAAAACCAAAAGCAGGCGAAAACACTGCTATACAATATCGATCAATAAAAAGATCGAATGCAAATAAAAGAAAACAAGTCCGTGACCTACGACAGCCCTTTGTCTTTCATGCCGGATCAACACAGATTGCATTTTTATCCGTCTTCAAGACAGTGAGCGTCAATCAACGGAATTTTTAAGCCAAATCATACTAACAAACGTGGAATTTCGTACCCGAGAATTTAAAAATCAAACAAGTTTCGTAGCTAATCGGGCAAAAAGGAGTCTTTTGTTTTCCTTATATTTTTCCGTGGGTAGCCTGAAAGCTTAACCTCACGGTGGTCCAAGATCTAATGGACACCTAATAAGTGTTGACAGTTAACCGTTTCGTCCTTATGGGACTCCTCAGAACACTGCTGGTCAATGTGACAAATCTTGCGAAGTTAATCAGACGGTTTTGTCTCTAATTAAATGTAATTAGTGAGAGAAATATAGCAAGAAACGCCATCTACCGAGATACAAGAGAAACAAAAAACCAAAAGCAGGCGAAAACACTGCTATACAATATCGATCAATGAAAAGATCGAATGAAAAAGAGTGAGTTTCTCTACGCATATATTTTTTGAGCTACGCACCCCCAAGCCAGTCCAAAGAGGCCAGGCAAGCGTGATATTATTTTGGTCATGCACTATTATTACCTGCGCGATTTAGTCCGCGCGATTTGGACCTGCGCTATTTTGTACCACTGCCGTAAGAATAATAATAACATAAACAAAACTAGCCTAACCAGGTCAGGTAAGGTCTGCAGGTTAGGTTTTAATATATTAGGCTCAACCTAACCATGACAGGTTAGTTTATTTTTTAGTAACTTAATCAGGTCAGATTAGGTCTGCAGGTAAGGTTTTAGTATATTAAACTAACCAAGTAAGGTTAGGTTATTTTTTTAGTATATTTTTGAGATCTGCGCTATTTTACGCTATTTGCGCTATTTTGTCCTGCGCTATTTTGTCCCGCGCTTTTTTGTTCTGCTCTATTTTGTCCTGCGCTATTTTGCCCTGCGCTATTTTGTCTTGCGATATTTTGTCCCGTGCTATTGTGTCCGCGCTATTTTGTCCTGCGCTATTTTGTACCAGAGCCTTTTTGAAAGGTTTGATGTCAGCAAATAAAAGTAAAACGCAAATTTTTCAAAATTCTATTTTAAACTTCTTAAATTTTTTCCTTACTACGGCCCTGGGTAGAAGGTTATCTAAAAAGTAGTAATATGTCCTAAGACTAAACCCACTGTTATTAAATCTTCTATATGCTGATATTTTTGTTGACCCTATACTTTTTTGCTATTTCTTTTTTAATACACTTAAAAAAAAAACTCAGAAGGGATCTGGATGTAAATTGCACCTGATTAATCGCCTATTCTATATATTAAGTTTTCACTATAAGGGAAGATAGAATAAGGTCGATAAACAAGGTCAACGGAAAAAATATTTTGTAGTAATATGTCCTAAGACTAAACCCACTGTTATTAAATCTTCTATATGCTGATATTTTTGTTGACCCTATACTTTTTTGCTATTTCTTTTTTAATACACTTAAAAAAAAACTCAGAAGGGATCTGGATGTAAATTGCACCTGATTAATCGCCTATTCTTGAGTAGGGGGTGTGGTCTATTTTAAGTTTTCACTATAAGGGAAGATAGAATAAGGTCGATAAACAAGGTCAACGGAAAAAATATTTTGTAGTTGAGAAAATCTTCCTTGTTCTCTCCCTAAATATCTTAATTAAATACTTTAATTGAAAAATGAAAAACAGACTGCCACAATAATATACAAGGCACGCAGCGCAAAAAATAGTTTAGCTCACTAGCTACTTGAAGACGCCTTTTAAATAATATGAATAAGTTGTGCATATCGTCACCCTAATTCTGAAACGTGGTAACCCAACTCAACAAAATTTTACAGGAATAAGAAAAGTTAGAAGCAAATTACATAGGGTAAGCATTATGCGACTTATTAGAAATCGCGGGAATGACCATTTATATTTTTATTTGGTTGCGAGGATTTAGCAGCGTATAGCTATGCATAATTACTAATTTTTTTAATCAGTAAAAAGGCTGCGTTCTTGCCACGCACAACAAGGTATAAAACGGCAAAATCGGTTCAGTGTTTCTAAAAAAAATGGTTTTTGTTTTAACCATTGTTTTGAATATTATACGATTATCTTGCCAACCATGTCTGCATTTATTTCCTTATAAATTCATTACTACTGAACCGATTTTAATGAAATAAAAACCATCCTGATAAGAATTGATTGCTTTTTAAAGATCATGATTAAAATTTATTGCTATCTTAAAATTTAAGATGGCAGACAGAATCATACTTGATTCTTCAAAATGGCGTGTTTATTCCTATTTTCTGAAAATGTTTTAGTTTTTATTTTAATTTGTAGAAAAGCACTGCTTTTTCCCTGCACAACGAGGTACAAATTAGTAAAATCGGTGCGGTAGTTCTCAAAAAATCTGTTTTTGTTTCAGCCATTGTTTTACAGATTATACGATTGCATTGCCAATCCTGACTGCATTTATTTCCTTATAAATTCATTATTACTGAACCGATCTTAGTGAAATAAAAAAAATCTTGGTGAGAATTGATTGTTCTTTAAAGATTATGATCGAATTTTGCCGCCATCTTAAAAGTTAAGATGCCGGCCAGAACTATACTTGACCCTTCAAAGTGGAAACTTTATTCTTATTTTTCGAAAATGTTTTAGTTTTTTTTTGTTAAAAAAAAAGCACTACTTATGATGAATGAACCGCTTAAGAAGGTACAAAGTACTAAAGTCGGTGAAGTAGTTCTTACAAAATCTGATTTTGTTTTAATTATTGTTTTACAAATTAAACGATAGCATTGCATCAAGTATGATTCTGGCCGACATCTTAAATTCTAAGGTGGCGGAAAATTTCAATTACAATCTTTAAAGAGCAATCGGTTTAGTAATAACGAATTTATAAGGAAATGAATGAGGACAGGATTGGCGATGCAATCGAATAATCTGTACAACAATGGTTGAAACAAATATAGACTTTTTGAGAACCATCACACCGATTTTACTAACTTATACCTCGTTTGTGGGAAAAAGTAGTGCTTTTCTATAAGTTAAAAAAAAAAACTAAAACATTTTTGGAAAATAAGAATAAACATGTCATTTTGAAGAATCAAATATGATTCTGCTTACCATCTTAAATTTTAAGATGGCGATAAACTTTGATCATGATCTCTAAAAAGAAATCAATTCTAACCAGGATGTTTTTTATTTTATCAAAATCGGTTCAGTAGTAATTAATTTATAAGGAAATAAATGCAGACATGATTGGGAAAACAATCGAATAATATGCAAAACAACGGTTGAAACAAAAATATATTTTTTAGAACCACTAAACCGATTTTGCTGATTCTTACTTTGTTGTGCGTAGCAAGAATGCAGCTTACTAGTTTAAAAAAATAATTAAAACATGTTGGCAACACAAGAATAAACGAGCATCTTTGAAGGGTACATTTTAATTTCGTCCTCCATCTTGGATTTTGAGATGACGTACAAAAAAATATATTTATTTAAAACTCTAATCAATTCTCTGCCAACCGCAGTTTGTCCCATGAAAATCGATTGTGTAGTTCAAAAGTTATAATGAAAAAAAAATTGTCCGGTTTTTTTTGGCCCACCTGGTAACTTCGATGTTTTTATAAAAATTAAATTTTTGCTCAAATCGTTTTTGTATAATCTTTTTGGCGTATAACTATTTAGTTAAATTTCATCTAAACTTTTAATTTTTAGGGTATACTTAGTCATAAAGTGAAATAGCCACTGAAAAGTTTTCTTTAAAGAAACGTATCACTCAGTATTTAATTTTTAAGTTAATTTTACTTATATATTGTTATATATTTTTTATTTTTATAAAAAAAAATCTTAAAGGATTTTATAAAAAGCAACTTATGGGGCTTTACATGTCAATCCGGCTACCTTTTGCATGTTAAAAAGTTTAGAGTGTTAGATAGAATATTGGTTTTTACTTTTATCAAAAAAATACCGAAGCAGTCTGTCTTTTAAAAATGGTTTGATTTTTTAAATTTATTGTCTTGCACTAAGGTCACTGATGTAAATATTTTTCTAAAAGCCTCTTGTCCTAATTTCTGAACAGTAGTAAAATATTTTTTTACGTTCGTATTTTTGTAGGAAAAATCATAAATGATAGATGTGTTTTATTCAATTTAGTAGATAAAACACCCTGTAGATTTAAGGAATCGCAATATTTAATAATTTTTTTTATCTCGGTATAATGGGTATCTATAGAGGAACCAACAAATAAATTTTTATTAAAATCAAAATTTTTAAGTGCAAAAGGTGGCCGGATTGACATGGAAAGCCCCATAAGTTGCTTCTTGTAGGATTTTTAAAAATTTTTTTTATAAGAAAATAAATATATAATAATACAAAAGTGATAATACCTACACAAATAAAATACTGAGTGATACGTTTCTTTAAAGGAAACTTTTTACTGGCTATTTCTCTTTATGACCCAGTATAACCTAAAAACTAAGTAGTTATACTCAAAAAAACTATACAAAAGCGATTTGAGCAAAAATATAACTTTTATAAACATCAAAGTTAAGCCTCGCTCCCAAAACGCAGAGTTAAAAAAAAACCGCTTTCCTTTTTAGTCAGAGCATATTATTTTAAAAGGCTTTCCGTTTTCGGTCTAGAAGCCAATCATATTACTTTTTGGCAACAGACCATTTCCCCCTAATGTGACCCCGCTGAATCCGAATATCTCTGTTGCCAACTCGAAAAATCGACAGGGACGGAGAAAATCCCCCCAAACCCCCAAAAACCTGTTTTTTTTTTCAGTTTTATGCAATTTTCCCGAAAACTAACCTTTTTATCAAAAATTGCATAAAACAGTTTTTTGTGGAGAATAAAATTCCCTTTCCAACAATGTATTGGTCAATAAGGTTAGGAAAAGCAAGTAGCTCTTCAGTGGCGTACGTAAATTGGGATTATTTAGAAAAAACATGTTTATTATAGGTTTTTCAAAATTTTCTCAAAAACTACACTTTTTAGGAAAAAATATGTAGTATACTTTATTGTAGAACATAACATTTTCTTTTAAAAACTTTATTAAAATGTCGGGTTGTTGCCATATTTAAGGCTTCAGGGGCGTACTAATATAAACTTATTTTCAAAAATAACTGAAATAATCAGTTTCTCTTGCATATTTAAATATCTTTTCTAACTAAGATTTTCAGAAAAAAATGTGCCTTTATTCTATATTGAGGATAAGACAATTTCTTTTTAAATAATATATTACAAAGTAAGGTTAATGTTATGATAAATACTTCAGAAAGGTTCGTAATTTATACCTACTAAAATAAAATGTTTCCAAATTAAAATAAACTCTTTTTTAATTAGATTAGATATTTTGATTTATTTAAATAAGTTCTCTAAAGCAAAAAAACACCGGTGGTTATAAGGGGAGGGGGCATAGGGGCCATGGCCCCACCTAAGCAATATTTTTGTGCAGAAAGTAACAGTAGTAACTTTGACACAGGTGTTTTTGGTTATTTTTTTAAGCATATGGAACTAAAAATAAAGTGGTGAATCTTGAAATTGAAATTGGGATTTTGATGGAAATTGAATGAAACCCGTAACAAAAATAATATTTTTTGGTAATTTTTGCAATTTACGGACGCCCCTGGAGAGTTTTCTATACTATGGGTCACATTTTGTGACACACTGTTTAAAAGAACATTTTATTATCGGGCCCGCTGCCGAAGCCATAAAAGGTCGAAAGTACAAAAGGTGGAAAAAAAATCGACAAAACAAAATATTAAAAATACAAATTTACCGTATCAAGTCGAATTGACCTGTCCAGTCGATGTGGACCCGCGACCGTACTTTTGATCTTTTGTACTTTCGATCTTTTGTACTTTCGACCTTTTGTACTTTCGACCTTTTGAACTTTCGACCTTTTGTTTTTTGATCTTTTGTACTTTCGACCTTTTGTATTTTCGACGTTTTGTACTTTCGACCTGATTTTTTCGACCTTTTGTACTTTCGACCTTTTGTACTTTCGACCTTTTGTACTTTCGACCTTTTATCCGCCGCTCTTTATTATCCACCGAAAAGCTTTTTATAACAACACAAATTGATTATTTTGGATTGATCTTAAATAATTTCTTTAAATTAAGAACACCACTGGAGCGGTAAATATAAAATAACTTCCACTTTGTTATACATCGTTTGAAAGGAAATTTTATTGGCTATGACGAAGTGTAAAACACGTTTTTTGATAAAGAGCTTGGTTTTTAAGAAAATTGAATAAAACGTATGAAAAACATGTTTTTTTTAATGATTTGTTGAAATCACCCCCATTGACGGACGTCGCTGGAGAGTCAAACCCCACCAAGTTTCACATTTTTAAAAAGGAAATTTCCCTGTCTACAAAAAAATCTAGAACAAGTTTTTTCATGTTAAGCCTAGTTTTTGAGAAAATTAGATAAAACGTGTAACAAAAATGTTTTTTTGTTTTTTCAAAATTAATTTAATTTACGGATGCCCCTGAAGTTTTATTTTTAAACCGATTTAATCATGTTATACGTCATTTTGAAGGAAATTTGATTAAGTAAAACATAGGTATTTTTTCAACTTTTTTAAATTAATTTAATTAACGGACGCCACTGGAGAGCTTGTTCTTAGTCTAACTTTATTAAGTTATACCAAGTTGAAAAGGGAATTTTATTGTCTACAATAAAGTATATTATACATTTTTCTCTTAGAAGCTTAGTTTTTAAGAAAATTTTAAAAAACCTCAAACTTTCAGATTTTGGGGGGTCTGGGGGGGTTTTTGGAGGTTTTTGCAGCCATTTAAAAAAAAATAATACGTTATTATTTTTTAATTATACAAATATATATTTTGAATGTACACCTGTGACAATTTGGGCTTTCCAGTGGCAATTTAAAATTCCGACGCCATTTTGGCCGCCATCTTGAATATCTCAGTCCCTGTCAATATTTCGAGTTGGCTACAGGGATATTCGGATTCAGCGGAGTCAAAATAGGGAAATTGCACATTTGCCAAATAGTAATATAAAATGCTTCTAGAAAGTGGATTTTTCCGAATCTTGTCTGAACTATTTTACTGGACACTCGCAAATGAGGGTCGAGACTTCTCAAAGAAATCGAATTTGGGACACCCTGTATAGTGGCGTCGAGTGTCATAACAGTGCCGGAACAATGCTGGTAGCCGATAAGGTTTTAAAGAGTGGAAGGCCAAGGCCCGTCTTGGCCCTTCAATGCAACGCCGCTGATGTCCTATGCAAGGGAAGGGGGGTGTCAGAATGAAAAAAAAAGACCTTTTCCTGAAAGCAAAACAACTTTTTTTAATAAAATGTATATTGATTAATACCCCGGGCGCTCAATAGGACTTCGCTTGTCCATATACATATAAGTACGGATAAGGCCTTCTCGCACTTACACAAGAATTTTTCTTTTTAGCATTTATACAAAATATTGCAGCATCTTTTTTCAAAAAATATAAAAAATCGAAGGGGTCACATTTTTCAAATGGCGATTTTTTAAATTTATTGTTTTGTACTAAGGCCACTGATGCGATTATTTGTCATTTTCAATATTTTTTCTTAAAGCCTCTTGTTTTTATTTCTTAACAGTAGTAATGTTTTTTTTTCAAAGTTCGTATTTTTCAGAAAAAATCATAAACCATAGATATGTTTTGGCCAATTAAGAATATAAAACACCCTGTAGATTTAAGGAATCGCAACATTTTTTCAAATTATCTTGGTGTAATCGTTATCTATGGAGAAACCAAAAAATAAATTTTTATTAAAATCAAAATTGGTAAGTGCAAAAGGTGGCCGGGTTGACATGGAAAGTCCCATATGTAACTACATGTATGGGATAAGTCAATCTTAGATCACCACCCTCTTAAGTAATGCTTAGAGGGGCTGTCCAGAAATAATGATACGGGGCCTTCATTATTATAATATTGACTGTTAAAATATTGATCATTTCGGGTCACGTGGTTATTTTCAGGCGTAACAAACAAAGCACGTTTTGTGATTTTAGTGCTATTTAGATGCAGAGCTTTTACACAATGAACCAAGTACATTAAGATTTGTAAAAGTACTTGAAGTACCAAGTTTATAAAAGTACTTGATTTTCCCCAAGTCTTGTACTTGAAGTACAATAAAAGTACTTGAAGTACAATAGAAGTACTTCAAGTACATAAGTTCTTCAAGTACTTTAAAAATGTCAAAAAATGAGGAAAATGCCAAAAATATCAAAAAAAAAGTCAAAAATGTTTAAAAAATTAAAAAACGGTAAAAATGTCAAAAAACGGCAGAAACTTCAAAAAATATCTACGATGTCAAAAAATTTAAATAAACTTCAAAAAATTTCAAAAACCTCAAAAATTAAAAAAAAAATCAAAAATGTTTACAAAATTTTCAACCTGAAATTATTATTACTTATATACCTAAATTGCATTTATTTATTTTTTCTGAACTATAATATACTAATAGAAAGATAATGGAAAGAGATAATTTTATTAAAGAAAAAGCTGCAAAATTGACCCAGTCCCATCAAAAGTTTTTAACATTTTATAGTTTTGTAATAGGGGTATCACAGTTACCCCGAACTGTGTAAATGGGACCTAAACCAAAAGACAAAAATTTTTAAATATATTTAGCTTTTCTGTCTCTTATTGCTTACGGTTGTTCCAAATAGAACACATTGGTAAAAATTCAAATATAATTGACTTTAAAAACCGGGATGCACCCACCTCACCTTGCCTTATTTTGGAGGTGCACTTCGGGTACTGTGCAAGCTGTGCTTGACAATTACACTTGCTTAACTTGGCTTGGTCAAGCAGCGGGACTAAAGTAAAAGTTTACTGCCAGGGAGCAGCATCACTCCCTGCAATGACCAAGAAGGCTTATGGTACAGTAAACTAAGTAGGTATAGTGAGAACAACTATCAAATGTTGAATCTGCTTTATTGAAATAAATCCTCTCTTTTTATATTCAAAAATTGTTATGGTTCGTGATAAATTATAAAATATAAAATTCCATATAATGTGTTGTTTTATAAACTAAATAATTTATATAATTTAAATAGGTAAACTTGAGAAGGTTAGTTTATGTTATTAAAACCTAATTTCTCAAGATCACCTATGTTTAAATAATAAATTTAATTAAAAATGAAGATTTATAAAAATTGGTAAAAAATGAAAATCTGTTTAATTTGTAATTAACAAGCACTACCGTACTACCGACACCCCTCAATAAATGGCATGACTGTGCTGGAGTAGTTTCTCACACTGAATTTGAATTTCACGTTCCACGACATAATGAAGGTGCGTGCATATAATTAAGCCCATTGGCATTATTCTTTGGATAAATGTGTACCCAATATTACGATTTTTTGGGCGAATAACTAAGACGCACATCAAGGGTGCTAAAATACCGGACATCCCCAAGTTGAGAAAAAAAAACTGGACAGGTGGCAACTCTGAGGTTACCACTTGTCTTCGGCGAATTAAAGTTATATTTCACCTATATCTACATTCTACTTCAAGAATATTTATTTGTATTTGAACTACTTTTATTGTACTTAAAGTACTTTTAATGTACTTGAAGTCCTTTAAATGTACTTGAAGTACTTTGAATGTACTTGAAGTACTTTGAATGTACTTGCAGTACGGTACTTGACAAAATCAAGTACATTTCCAATTACATTGTTCAAAGTACTTCAAGTACCAAGTACAATTACCGGATTGTAGATGTACTTCAAGTATAATACTTGAAGTACTTGAAGTACAATTTCAAGTACTGTACTTGAAGTACCTGACAACTCTGTTTAGGTGTATTCATTTTGGATTTTTTTTTGGTAATTTGAGGGTAAAATTTAACCAAACTTTTCATCTCTATCTATCTCCTTTATTTAGGCAACCCACAACAGTACAAAATGTCAGTCAATGATAACTCTCATTTAAACATCAAACTCGTCAATCTGACAGTAAATTTTGTCTTAAATTTTCTGAAACTAAGTTTATTTTATTATTTCACCTGAGCTGAAACAGTGATTTGAGTTTTAAAAACGACTTTTTTGACACATGCATGACAGTTTATTAGGTCGAGCCGTATGCGAGGTTGGCAAGTTAAGTAAGTTTAGAAAAAGCTCTTCTAAACGAGTTTTTTACGATGCTTTTTTAACAACTGCAAATTGAATTAATGTTTATTAGAATCAAAATACATCAATATTTTACCTGCTGTTCAGCGTAAGAAAAACACTTTTTTTGTCTAGCGTGTAAAAGACTTTATTTTGAGAGGTATTTGAAGGAAAGTTACCCTTTGATTTTTACAATTGATACGTAATTTTGTTGGTTTCGATTAATCGAATAACATCGGCTGCGATTTTTGTAATCAAAATTTAATATTGCGGCCTTTATAGGTTACTCTTTGGACTTATGTACTCAGAACTACTTTTATATACCTAGCAATTACCAAAAAATAATTTAAATAATTACAAAATTGAATTTGACAAATCTGTTTTTTATTCATTTTTTATTTTATCGGATTAATAAAGTTAAATTATTATTTTTGTAAAATGTTTTTTGGCACACCATCTATATAAATTTTACCCCCACACCGAATCCTGCCGGTTTTTTTTTAACAGACGTTAGTTTTAAATCTTGTGTTCTTTTGGTCTTAAGTAGATAACGCCGGGATACTCTGTACAAATACATAGGTTTTCCATATCTCGGGGCCTCCAAATCAAACAACTTCAACTGAAGTATTAAAATACATTTTTTGTAATAAATTAAAATACAAGATAAACACACAAAATGCAGCTTCAATTATAGCATTCACGATCATTTTTACATAAAATTATGTAGTGTCATATCTCAAACACTATAGCAACATATGAAAATTATTTTTAAAATAAGAAAATAACTGCGTTATTTAAAAATAAAATAATACACAGACTACTTATTTCATTTAATTTATGAAAGTGGTTGGTAAAATTTTTCAATTTTATATGACATTTGAAATATCTAACAAATGCCTTAATATTACATTTATATTTATTGTATACTTGTATATTTAATAAAAGTAAATATATTTGCATCCTAAGATATGGAAAATCACCCTGAAGAAGTTGATTTTTGGAAACAAATTTTTGTTTTGAATTATTAGTTATTTTGTGAAAAAAAAATCTTTTAAAATAAAATTAAAACTTGCAAAGTTGCACATCACAAAACTTTAATCTATTTTTGATTATTTTTTCACATTTATTTCATTAAAAAGCAGAATAATTTTACTCACAAATCGATTTTAAGAGAAAGATTAGGTAATCTTTCTTAAAATAAAACAAGTGAAACATCCAAAAAAATTGTAAAAATAACCTTAAAAACTGAGGTTTGCACAACCACCAAACAGAACATAACCGCGAACTTTAAAAAAATCGTTACGTTAGAAACTGATGCAATGACATCACCAACTGCTCGTGTATTCTTAAATTTATAATAGTTTGTGCTATTTAAAAATATAAATTACTGCGCGACGGCCGCCTGTGTTCTACACCAAATGAAAGCAAAAATGCGCTGAGGCCTTCTGTGTGTAGGGGGTAGTGAGTGAATATCCCCCAGCGAGGAATTTAACTCGTTAGCGACACATACTCAGCAACGGCACACGCTTTCAATTATTGTTTTTTCGTAGGCTCGCCTCGATTGTGTCAAACTTCGGTATAAATCTGTGTACATATTAAAGTCAAACTCTCGGTCAAACTAAATCAAATTTTTTGAAGTAACGAAATTTTTGCGAATTTTCATGTTGGGATGTTGCAAAATACTGGTATAGCCAAGTTT
Source organism: Aspidapion aeneum (assembly GCA_963576565.1). Lineage (NCBI taxonomy): Eukaryota > Metazoa > Arthropoda > Insecta > Coleoptera > Brentidae > Aspidapion > Aspidapion aeneum. Next base: position 71,496,993 of record OY755044.1, read on the forward strand.
TGTTTAACGGTCAAGTTTTTTCGTGTCTATAGTATATAGAAAAATACCTATGAAATTAGTTCGCAAAATTATCCGTTTTAGCGACTAAATCGGGTTCAAGTTGAGTATGAACCTACTGATTTTTAAAGACAAAAATTAAAAGATTAAGACACTTTTTTGGTCTAGAGACACTTTTGTGTCTCTTTGCTAAAAATTGACTCCCAGGGGCCAGTTAATTTTAATACCAAAATTATCCGTTTTAGCGACTAAATCGGGTTTAAGTTGAGTATGAACCTACTACTTTTTAAAGACAAAAATTAAAAGATTGAGACACTTTTTTGGTCTAGAGACACTTTTGTGTCTCTTTGCTAAAAATTGACTCCCAGGGGCCAGTTAATTTTAATACCAAATATTTAATAATTATTGTGCATGTAAACATTCAGATCTAGATAGACTTATATCTACCGTATAATAAAAAGTTTTAAGAAACTAAAGCGAAATATTCAAATTGGCTCTGTACCCATACAGCCACATACGTCTCAGAGAGACATACATTTTAAGTCCAATTTATCTCAGTACTTCTAGAGACCAATTAGGGCCGTACTTTTGACGTACAAATGTGTACGTGCATACTTGGTAGACTATAGGTACGTAAACTGGACGTACATTTTAGGGATGCCCTACTTGCTTGCTTACTTTGCCACTAGATGGCGCGACATTTAATATACTTTATCGGCAACTTTAGAGACTTTGATATAAGCCTATAGCTAAATAAAAAAACACAAGACAAGCTTTGAAACTTTTGATGTACTATCAATGAACTATTAAAGACGTGCAATAGGTATCTTCTCTTGCACCTGTTCCAAGTGCAAACCTATTGCCCTTTCCGCGTTCACAACTGCAGGGAATTTTACGTCCCAAATACGTCCCTACAAAAATACCCTCGACCATTTTGAATCCCGTTTTGGTCCCGCGTGGGGCGTAAAATTAACGTACCTAAATTTTATATCCATAGGACTTACATGGTTCGTACCCTCATGGGACGTAAAATGTACGTACCTGAAATGAATGTCTATAGGACGTAGACGGTACGTACTGCGCCACATCCCAGTGACGTACCGGGGACGTACATGTTGTTGGAAAATGTACGTCCCCGGTACGTACGTGTAGGTCCCAGAGACTTAACGTTCGTCCGATAGTTACGTCCCAGGTACGTACCTAGTAAGTACCGTGGCTGTATGTGTATCTTTTTATTTTTTTTGCGTCCATTGCGTTTTACTTTTTAAAGGAGTAGGGAAGCTCGTCCTAACCCTACTGCCTAGGGCCCGGTTGCCCGATATGTCGTGAAACTGGCGCTGGCTGTATCTGGATTTTAGTAATAGCCATAAAAAAAACTAGTAAATACCACTATTTTTATTATTGTAAAAGCATCGCAGTAGAAATATACAAAGCAAGTAATGGAAATACAGTCGAACCTCTATAGCTCGAACCTGAAGGGACATCCAAAACAGTTCGAGTTATGGAGAGTTCGAGTTATAGAAACTCGAGTTACATAGGTTCAAATACATGTAAAAAGTGCAGGGACCACTTAAAAGGTTTGAGTTATAGAGGTTCGAGTTAGAGAGGTTCGACTGTAAAGGGATAAAATCTATAAGATCGAAAAAACATTGATTAAAAAATTCTTAAGCATTAGTGGAAGCTAGAATTTAAATTGGACCTGATTAGGCAAGATTGACGCGCCGCCGGCCGGCGGCGCCAGCGCCGTCACCCAATTTACAACCGACGAATCCACTATTATTTTTGATAAATAAAGAGTAAGCAGTGATAGCTGTCATTTATTTGGTGTGCTTTGGACGTGTTGCTATGTCATGACATTAAACAAAAAAAAGTCAGACGCTAACAAACATAGAAACAGATGTATCCATGATGGATCTGATACCTTCCTAGCCCGTTAGCACACTTCAAGTAAACTCCATGCTATATCACCCTTGAAAATAGTTTTTTGTAAATGTCTCAGGGGTATTCACGGGTACCAAAATTTACGTTCATATTTTAATTATCACTTGTTGTTGCCTCTTTACGATTTCGACAGAGTGCTCCAGTGGCAAGTTAATATTTTTATAAAATATTTATTATTTATTGTTTCTGTAAACATTCAGATGTTTTTAGATTTTTTCATGCTGTCTGTAAATTCCACTTATATCTAGCGTAAAATAAAAAGTTTTAAGAAACTAAAGCGAAAAATTCAACTTGGCTCGCTGTACCCATACAGGCATCTACGTCCCAGAGACATGCATTTTAAGTCCGTACGTCCCGGGACGAATTAGGTACGTAAAATGTACGTAAAAATGCGTACGTGCATAGTAAGTAAACTATAGGTGCATAAATATCTTTTCATTTTTTGCCTGCATTGCATTTCACTTTTTAAGGGGTAGGGGGGCTTGTCTTACGACTAGTGGTTGGACAGAATTTCAAAAGTTGTGGTGATTTTAATTTAAATTGGTCCCATTAATAAGCTTATGAACCCATTTAAAAAAATCTATTTTTTTTTTCCGGCGACGTAATATATACGGCGTCGCGACGCTTTAAAATGTGACGTGGACAGTTATAATTTTACTTTTGGGCAGCCACTGAGTGTCCCTTTCTAACAAGGTATCAAGCCTTAGACGCATGATTAAGTTTCTTTAAATAAAAATGGTTAAATTTAGTTTTTATCAAAAAAATTTACATTTTTGTATTTTTCCTTAATTTTATTTTATTTGGTGCGGTTAAGTGGTAGGGGTGATTTTGGGTTCAGTTGCAATCTGAGCTTTCTTTTGAGTCTGTCTCTAAGAATGTATTCTAACTTAGATTTTTTACTTGCACAAAATAATGTAAAAATTTGTTGAATTTGGCCAAGTCCGTTTTTTTTATCAAATCCATGGATTTCGTTCGTAACAAAAACATTTTTTACTAAACCTTATTTTGGACTATTTTTTTTTTAAGTTTTTATTATTATGTTTTAGAATATTAAGAAGAAAAATATATTGTAGTTCAAAAAATAGTCTGGGAGCTCGAGAATTTAATGCAAACACAAGAAATGATACTGTAAAAATCTTTTAATTTTGAGTCAATATAAGGATGCCTTCATTCGTGTCCTTGAAATTTTTATATTTCCCGGGTGATTTTGTTCCTCCAGCAGAATTAGCTTTCCCAAGGAACAAGCTTTCAAAAATTTGTATGAATCTCCAAAAACCATATTAAGAGTTAAACCTAACTATAGAAAATTTTTGTACTTCCATTCTATAAATAATTCTTTTTTTTTTATAAGTAGAGGTGCTGACCACACACTATCATTTAGTTTATTAAAATACCGGGTGGGACGAAAAAAACGGAGAAGAAAAACTGACAAAATGTTTTTTGTTATAACTCTTGAACTATGCCACCGATTTTATTGAAAAAAAACTGAAGTTTGCAGAAAATTAATCGGAAATTTGAAAAAAAAATTGTTATCCGCCATCTTGCAATCCAAGATGGTGCACAAAATCAAGCTTAACCCTTTAAATTTGATTGTTTATTTTTATATACTGGATGCTTTTTTAGTTTTTTTTTTGTTTTAATTTTTATAAAAGTCCTATTTCTACCACGTACGGACGAGGTATGACTTATTAAAATCAGGTAGATAGTTACAAAAAAAATAATTTTTGTTTTAACCATTGTTGTACAGATTATACGATTACCTTTTCAATTCTGTCTCCATCCATTTCCTAATAAATTAATTATTACTAAACCGATTTTCCTCAAATAATAAGCATCAAGGCAAAAATTGATTGCTCTTTAAAGGTCACTATCGAGTCACCTTCTTAAAATCCAAGATGGCAATCAAACTTTTCATAGAGGCTCGTTTATTCTTATGCTTCGGTTTTTTTAATTAACCGAACAAAACAAGGTTTAAATTATTATATTATAATTTACCAAAATTTACAGGAGATATCAAAAACACTCTTTTTACAAAATTGGATAACCGCTGACTCGAGTTAGCCAGTTTTCTATTTTATTAATTTTAAAAAATCTGCTTGCTTAGGACATATAATAAATTTCTATAGTAATAAATAGCTTTTGTTTTTAGTTAATAGATGACATCATAATCTAAGATTCGTCCTAATGTGGAGTTACATATTCTTCGGGTGTCGCCAACGATAATTGGTTTAACAGTTTTTGAAATATTAATTTTTATTTTAACCATTGTTATTGCAAACAATATGTTTTACAAACAATACGATTGCCTAATTCTGTCTGCATTCGTTTCCTCATAAATAAATTAAAACTAAACCGATTTCAATTAAATAAAAAGTATCATAATCAGCATCAACTGCTCTATAACCATCACCATAGGATAAGAGGAACTAGGAACTTTCGTTAATTTTTAAATCCAAGAAGGATCGCTATTTTTAGTTGTGAGGAATTTTTACCCCCTATGCAAATACAAAGAAAGGGGGAAGTGGGCTATAGCAATTGATGTTAACCATGATGCTTCTTTGTTCATTTATACCAGTTCAGTATAAAGAAATTTATAAGCAAATGCAAGCAGAATTAAAAAGCAAACAGGTTGGTATAATATCCGAAAAATTAAGTTTTTGTAAGCAGTATATTTTTATGGGCTTAATCGACATAATATTAAGTTAAATCTTGACAGCTCCTAATAATTTTATATTTTTGCGCTCTAGTATCGATAAACCAAAATTAAGGAAAAATACAAAAATATAATATTTGATAAAAAATAATTTTTTATTTAAAGGAAGTTTATCACGCTTCTAAAGTGTGATATTTTGGAAGGGACACTCATTGTCTGTCTAAGACTGAAATTAAAACTGTCCTAACTAATGTAGTTATTTCAAAAATCTGGATCAATGTTACGTCACATTTTAAAGTGTCACGACGCAGCATATATTACGTCGCCGGAAAAAATATTATTTTTGTAAATGTCTTCATAATTTTAAAATCGTAACAATTTATATCAAAATTACCATAACTTTTGAAATTCTGTTCAACCAACTGTTTCGCCCAGGGCGCCTAAATATCTAATATCTGCTCTGGGCGTCAGTTATTCTAATATACCGTAGGTTCTAAAGTTCTGTATAAATTCAAAGCATTTTGAGGCATAAAACATATTAATATTTTGACTGCAACTAATTCATGTTTTTATAGTCGGCACCCCTGCTAAATATAAAAATTTTGTTTCCGTTTTCAAGAATCAAGGTTCCCTTAAAATTTAGAATGGCTGTATAATTTTAAACATTATATAATTCCCATTTGTAAAACAATATTTAACGTAAATGTTGGATTTTTGAGAATTTCGACAATTTTTTAAAAAGTGCTATTTTTAAGCATTTTTGGCATAAAAACTTCGGCACGATTTTTGTAAAATTATACAGTTTTTAAAAGCTTGTTTCTTAATATAATTAATTCTAGTGGAGGATCAAAATCACCCAAAAAATATAGAAATCCGAGTTACATAAATGAAGAGATGTCCAATTGCGCCCTAAATCCAATGTTTTTTTTACATACCATTACTTAAGTTTGAATTTTTTTATTAGACAACCGGAGTATTTTTCGTTTACCGCAATATTTTTTTAAATATTTTTTTTTAAAATTTAATAATAATTAACCAAAAAATAGGAATAAAAAATAAGCAGTATTTTTTTATAAAACGCGATATTGCTAATTTTTGTATTTTTTTGCAGTTCCATGATTTATACCGTGTGTCCCAACGAAAACGAAACAGAGGCGTTTTTGGGTATTTAGAATATTTTTTCGAAAAATTCCTTGGACACGTCGATTTAGTTTTTGAGGGGGACACTTTTTGGCTATCTTGAAATTTTTGTAGCACGAACCCCCTTCGAGGGGTATACTTTACCCCTATATTTTCAATAGGGAAAGTGGGTCTAATGATACCTTATTTTGAAGCTCTCTTGAATATCTTTACAACCGTGTATTTCTAATTAAATTTTTATTTTATCAGTCCATGTTAAATTTGAAACTTTGAAGGCAATTATCTCAAAAACTAATGGATATATTTTTGAAGCTTTTACATGGTTGTAAAGATATTAAAGAGAGCTTCAAAATAAGGTATCACTAGACCCACTTTCCCTATTCAAAATATAAAGGTAAAGTATACCCCTCGAAGGGGGTTCGTGCTACAAAAATTTCAAGATAGCCAAAAAGTGTCCCCCTCAAAAACTAAATCGACGTGTCCGAGGAATTTTTCGAAAAAATATTCTAAATACCCAAAAACGCCTCTGTTTCGTTTTCGTTGGGACACACTATATAAGTTTAAGCACACTGTAATAGGCTAATTCAAAAAATACAAAAATCACTACTAAACTGTTTTGGAGGGAGCCAATTAATCCAAAAATTAAAAAAATTACAAATTTAAATTTTGGTGAAAATATCAATTTTACAGTTTTTATTTAAAAAATCAAAATATTTGTTGAAATTGTTATAGAACGGTAGAAATATACATCAACTGGCTGCATAAAAGTGAAAGCAAAATTGTCCTACATATTATCGTTTTTGAGATATTTGCCAAAAAGTAGGTATCAATCTATCAATCTTTAGCTTTAGGGCTCGCGGCGCTACCTATAATGCGACGCCGAGCAAAGCACTGTTTTTTCCTAACTTCGAATGGAGTGCTTAAACAGCATTCCAAGTTATATCAAAATCACCCAAAAATTGAATATTTCAAATTTTACTGCCCGACCATACTGCATAATGCCGTGAAAATGGCGCTGACCGTATCTGGATTTTATTAAAAGCGATAAGAAAGGAACAAAAATACAACCAGGCAAATATTTGCTTGGATTTTCTTATTATATTGTAAAAGCATCGCATTAGAAATATATAAAACAAGTAATGGAAATAAATAGATAAATCCAATAGGATAAAAAAAAATAGATTAAAAAATTCTTAAGCATTGGTGGAAGCTAGAATTTAAATTGGACCTGATTAGGCAACATTGACGCGCCGCCCGACCGGCGGCGCCTGCGCCGTCACCCAAATCACAACCGACGAATCCATTATTATTTTTAATAAATAAAGAGTAAAATATGTTTAATGTTGGACATTTTTTTAATTTTGATTTGATTTCTAGTTTGATCCTATTCTATGTCTATTTTTTATCTCAGAAACTAAAAGTGATACAGAGGCGTAAACTTAAATATTACTCTAAAAAGTGAAGTGATAAAAATAAAATTGTATAAATCCAGAGTTTTAAACATTGAATGAATGAGTCAAGCCTTCTATATCGAATGCTATGCTGTGCAAGTTTACCGGTTGTTGCTGCTGGAAATGGCAAGGTAGTCAGGACAGTGACGGATATGATAAGGAAAAAGATCTTAAGAAAGACATTCAAAAAGATGACAGAATATTCCAGGTTGAAGAAGCGATATCTAAAACTGCAAAGGATGAAGATAATAACATCCAGAATAATGGTAAGTCATACTACTAATGTTTGCACAACCCAACCAAAAGCGCATAAACCTATTAATCACAATAAAGTGATTGTTAATATCTCTTAAAATTGAACTTAAATATAAAGTTACTTTCTTTGAATTTTAAACCATTTTTAGGCATGGCCGACAAGTATTTCGGACGTAAATCAAATTTTGAGTAGGCTAGGTTTATATAGGCTTTCTGAATGCATAAAAAATTCATTACTAGCTTTCAGCAATCAGAGTACAGTTTCAAACTTGATACTTATAGATAGGCGTATTGACGGTAGTTGCATTGGTAATTTAATTGGTCTTACTGAAAATGATTTAAGTACTGTCTAAGTTGGTGATTGTACTCTTTTGGTTCAGAATTTTCTTGATATAGATAACCTAACTCCGGAAATCCATAGCAACAGTACTCAAGATAGGGAGGGTCAACTTAATGAGACTGGTGACCGTCAATTTGATAGTCAGGATGCTTTTTAAGAGAATCTGTTACAGGAAATGACTCAACCCTTGCAGGAAAATATTTTCCACAAACACAAATATTATTAAGAAATCGGCATAAATCAATAATAGTCCGGAGCCTAAGCCACTTTTGTCTGCATTTTTGCGTACCGTAATGAAACTTGGCACGATTATAATACAACACTGTGGTATTATTTTACGAAGTGGTGCTCATCTCGAACCTAGTGCAGAGAAAAGATACAGGGTGTTTTATTTTTAATTCCATCTATCTCATTAAAATTCTATAAAATTTTATTGTAAGCTAGAGCAATGAAACTGGCAACGATTATAAGGACATATACGCTTTTATTTTAATCGATAAAAAAAATATATTGTTTTATTTTCTTCCAACAAATAAAAAATAATTCTTTTTTTTTAAATTAATGGTGTGGGTGTTAAGTAGAAAAAAAATTCCAGGCGGTTAGTTATGCAAGATAGCTTGCTAAAATTTACTGTAAACATTAACAAGTTATTTCTCTTTAATACAAGTATTGCTGCACTGTTGTGACATATACAGGGTCGGAGTACAGAAGGGTTTTATTTGATATTTGTAAATTCAAAAAATCTAAAAAGATGGAAAGGTATGTGAATTTCTTAAACGTAACTATATAAAAAAATATACACCAAGTAAAAGATACTTAGCTTTTATTTATATTTTACGAAAAGAAAATTGAAATTTTGTTGAACTGTTAAAAATACAGGGTGTTTTTAAAAATAAGTTACATTTTTTTGATCAATTTAAGCAGTTTTTTTATGACGACGTTATAAATCACTATGGAAAACTCAAAATCAGCACATTAGAACAATATTAGTACAGCTTTCATTTCCTTAAATAAAAATTTTTGTTAATGTTGTGTTAAAAAGTAACTAGACAATAAAGTTTTTTCGTAATTTGTTATTTTAGTGCTGAAAATTTAAATAATTCTAGATATGTCAAATAAACATCTCGTTGCAATCACTATATTCTCCTTTATAAACCATTTATGGGACTCCATTATTGTATACAATGCGACAACAACATTGCTGTCATTTTTACTGTTTTTTACATTATTTAATGCATTAATAAGAATTTTACCATAAAACTTGGCACAATTTGTCGGCTTATTACAGGCTATGACACGAAGATTAATGTTTGTGTAATTTTGTAATATGCAGAAAGATACAAGGTGATATTAAAAAAATCATGTAACTCAAACTTTGGGTCATCCCGGTTATGCAGTTTAAGGCGCCCAAGAGCGGACATTCGAGAAACACCTGCGGGGCATACGTGTGGGACGAGGTAAAAAAAAGTGTCGAGGAGGCGGCGTTTACCGCCCCCTCAACCTCCCTACAAGTGCCACCAACACCTTATGTTCTCAGGTCCGGGCCGCGATAAACTTACACCCGGGCTAGCGCGAAGGACATCGTTTAACCCTCCCGTACGTCCCCCCCGCATTGTCTAGCGTGCAGCCACGTCTCGCGGCGCTTTCTTTGACGATGCTTACCTACATTTACCCAATATTATATTTTATATTACATTTTCGGGCATCAGAGAAGCGGTCCACTCGGATCTGTTTAGTTCGATACATAGAGAAAATAATAAAAGAGTGCTTAATTCTATGGTTCAAAAGCGGCAACAAGTTTACGCTAGCGCCACCCTTGGCTACTGGAAGAATTAAGAATGCGCGGGCTGGCTCGGCGGGCTTTTTAAATGATTTTTTTCTTAGTAAAGGTGCTATTTTTGAGGTCAGGCTGATTTCATGTATGCGAAAAGAATTTGGATATCAAAAATATATTAATTTTAGTCATGTAAACCTGTAAGATATCCAAACTTTTTCCGCATACATAAAAATTTGCATGACCTCGAAAATGTAATACTTAAATAAAAAACTATGTTTTTTAAAAAATGTAATATTTATTTTTTTAAAAAATGAGTACTGTTTTAGAAAAATCTAAAAATATTTAACAAATATAATGTTTTTTCTTAGATGTATAAACTAGGTATTTATATTACAAAAAACTGTGGATTTTTAGAAAACTTAAAAATAGTTAAACATGTACCACCTAATAATCCTTAATAAAACCAATATTTAAAAAAAATAAGAACACACTTTTACAGTCTTCAATTTTCTAATTTCTAGGTTTATGTGGAATTGCTCAAATGTTGTAATGTAATTTTCATATATTCTTTACAATATCCATTCTCCAATCCATTTTTTAATAATAAAGGTGGCCACATAATGATGTTATCCCATTGTTGATTGTTGCGTTGGATAACTAAAAAGTAAAAAAAAAAGCTGCCAGGGGACTCATAATAGTAGGTATTTTATACAGGTGTTAACAAAGTATGTCGCCAAACTTCAGAGGATTATCTTGAGTGATTTTAAGAAAATAAACTTTGTATAACCATGCTTAGTTTTTGAGATATTGGTTATTAAAATATTAGTTTTTTGTTTGCTTTTTATTTATAACTTGTGCAGTTTTTGAGATATTTACCTAAAATCTGGAACATGTTGTTGTTGTTTTGTTACAAGGCATACATCATTAAGCATGTCAAATATTAGGAAAAACTACAGGGTGATATTTTTTCGCGGTCATGCCCCCTTTTTTCTCCAGAACTTTTTTGCAGTAAGTTATTGGCAGATTTAAAAATGTACAATGAATTCCTTGTTTTATTCAGAAATTTTTTGATCTGCAATGTTTTTATCTCTAACCATTTTTCAGAAAAAAAACAAAATAAAATAACTTGTATCTTCAATTGCTATTTAGAAATTACATAAAACTCGCATAAAATTAAAATAATGCAGAGTACAAATTTTCCTTTTTTGTCTTTTCTTGGAAACAGTTAGAGTTACAAAAAATTGCAGAAGATCAAAAAGTTTCTGAGGAAAGGTGGCTGTTGCCTCCCCCACCCCAATAAGCCTTCGTGTCGACTCTGTCTGAAATATGTGTTTAAATTTTTAAGGGGGAGCTTAGCTCTTGAAGCTCTGCCCTAAGTACACTTTGGGCCTATTCTTAAATTATGTAATTGACCCACCTCCACCCCCTGTACAGAATTTTCAAGAAACAAAATACATTAAGAAAAAGTTATGTGTAATACAAGGCCAAACACTGCTACCCCTTTGAGCATTAATTTTGAACATATAATTATTATGTTAAATGGCATTATGTATTTTAAGAATAGGCCCTAGTATGGGTGTGGAAAGAGACAGAACTTATTAACCAATATTTCTCTATTACTTACCTAAATGAAAAAACATTTGCAACCAAGCAGTGTGTACTCAATGTGATTGTAATGATCCATACAATTCCATAATGTCTGTGTACCTAAAAAGTAAAAGCACTAGCTAGAATTATGTTCAAACACTAAACTAAAAGACAGAAGCCTAAGGATTTTTAGACATTTTCCACATATTTCATGAATAAAAAAATTAAATAGGTGAACATATGGCATAACTGTGTCTCGGGTCCCCCAAAGACCTATTCTTGGGTGCACTACTGACTAAAATATCTACTAAAACTAAAAATGGAAAATGCCGAAAAGGCAATACATCAATAATAATAAAATTATATGGACAATGACCCATAAGAAGGTGCGGATCTACGGGAGGGGAAATTCTCCCCCCCCCCCCAAATCTCAAACTATATTAAGTTTTTACATACAGAAGACACATCCTGGTCACAATGCAAAACTGTTTTATGCAATATTTATTATGATATCTACCCCCCCTGAATAAAGTTCCTAGATCCACCCCTGCCATAACTGAGGGGTGAATAGCTGAAAAAAATTTGTACACCATCCTACAGGACTCAAATAAATTCTTGGTCCTGTAGTGTATTTTAGTGTCCTTTGGAGTCCTACACAGTCTTGTTAAAAAAATTTGTATACCTTCTGTGGACAGATGATCACCCCTCCCGAACACACAATACAACAATACTAAGTTGACACATTTTATCTATAACCAATGTATATGTTCAATGTCAATCTATATAACAAGTATATAAATCGACCCTAACTTCAATAACATAAATTATCTTTCTTACCTTGTCTTAGTCACAAAACAAGACCAGTTTTGTCTGATAACACGCGCTTTAACACAAAACAGATCTCCTTTGTAGTGAAAAAGTTATTTCGTAGCAAAATTTTTGCATCCGAATATTCCAGAAAAACAAACCAAGAATTTGAGGTTAGGTTTGACTCGACTGCGTTTACAATATACTTGTAACTTGCTTTTAAAAATGACTTGCAATTTGTAATATGGGTAGAATACCTGTATTATTTATTTATTTTTTTGGTTGCAACTTCTATTAACATTGATTGATGAATGTTACAGATGTTCATACCTATGCAACAACGAATAACAGCAATTTTTATTTAAACAGTATAAATACTGAATTAGGATATAAGTCATTGTTTTATAAAGGAATCAGATTGTATAACAAATTACCATTAGACATTAAAAATTGCAAATCAAATAATATGTTTAAGAGAAAAAAAAAAGAAGTACTTGTTGCCTAGTCAGCCTCAGTGGCGTATATAGAAAAAAGTTTCGGGGGGGCCCAGACCTTATAAAGACGTATTTTATACTATTTTATATTTGTATTTATGAAATATGTGGAAAATATCTAAAAAAATCTTCGGGGGGGGGGGGGGGGGGCGGCATATATACGCCACTGGTCAGCCTGATTGTTTAAGTAAACCCTTGGTATTATATTATATTATATTATATTTTTTTATTTTAGTCTCTATATTATTTTTTTGGTGTATTTTAGTATAGTAACCTTTTCTCATAAAGACATATGGTAGCAATGTTTTTTTTAAGGATAGGATTAAAAACATTTTACAGTACAGTGTAAGTACTTGAGAAAGCTGTGTGTTACTAGATTATTCTTTTAGTAGGTAGGTATAGTTAGTTCTGTTGGGAATGATACAGGAATGCTTGTAATGATTTTTCGGTATTATTAGAGAAATATAGCCAGGCTATAATTGTGCCAGGCACTATTTTAACACATTTACATTGAAAACTGACAGTTAATCGTTCAAAATTCATACCAAAGTCGAATTTAAAACTATCGTCGTTTATTTTCAATTAATAAAAGAAGGCACTATTTATTCCGGTTCATATAGTAAACAAAGGCCATATGTTGAAAGATCACAGCTGATATTACAATGTGAAATGTGTCAAAATTGTGCCTGGCACAATTATAGCCTGGCTATATTACAATAATTCTCTAATAATACCGAAATACCATTACAAGCACATTCCTGTATCATTCCCAACAGAACTAACTATACCTATACCACGGATCACCTACCTACTAAAATAATAATCTAGTAACACACAGCTTTATCAAGTACTTATACTGTACTGTAAAATGTTTTTAATCCTATCCTAAAAAAAATATTGATGCCATCTTTCTTTATGAGAAAAGGTCACTATACTAAAACACACCAAAACAATAATATGGAAACTAAAATAATAAAATATAATATAATATAATATAGTACCAAGGGTGGTTTACATAAACAATCAGGCTGACTAGGCAACAAGTACTTCTTAAGTTTTCTCTTAAACATATTATTTGATTTGCAATTTTTAATGTCTAATTGTAATTTGTTATACAATCTGATTCCTTTATAAAACAATGACTTATATCCTAATTCAGTTGTTCAGTCAGTTCAGTAAAAATTGCTGTTATTTAACCTGGCTTTATTTCAATAATTTTTTTTTTACGGTGCGCATTCGCAAGGAGATCCCTATCACGCTCGAGAAGCGGCAGGTGCGCGGAAATGTTGGTGTATGTTGGTTTTGAAAAGGTTCAGATTGTAACCTGCAGGGAAAAGTGTCCCAGGAAGCTTATTCCACAGCGATGCTGTTCTCCAGAGATATATTATCCATTATGTAATAATAAGAAGTAAATAGTTATTAGTATTATAAGTTTGGATTTGTTTTGTTATAGAAATACTGGTGTATGTATTAACATTTAAATATATTTTTTATATTTATGTTTGTAATTTGAAATAGCATGATTTGCTAATAAAGATTTATTCAATTCAATTCAACATAGTAAACCATTTCTAACAACAAATGGCATTAGGAAAATACTAAGCGTTATGTGATAGACAATTTTCTCAAAGTTTTACGTAATTTATGAACGATCCCAATCGAACAGAATAAAATTAGTTTTAAATACAAATAGAAACATAGTCCGCGATTGCAGCGCTGTGCGCTACTGGAACTTGTTCGGCAGTCTCTTTTTTGTCTCTGGTTCGATACCAGTAGTTAGTACAATGAATAGAGAAGTTTTGCCCTACAAAATGTCCGGTAGTTCTGAATTTTGGATTGTTATTAAGGTCGAAAGGGTAGTTAAAAATCTGAGTTTTCGTCAGCCCCACCCCTGTGCTTCCTCCGCCATCTTAAAAAAACCATCAAAAATTGGCACTTTTTGTAGTTTTTTGCCTGTAACTTCGTTCCAGTATACTAAATCGCAAAAATGGTTATATGAAATTTTTTAGAGGTTGTTCTGCGAGCAGTAGTAACGGAGCTAGATAATTTCTAAAAATGACTAAAATCACGTGCTTGTTCTAGGGTAAAAGTTCTAAGAACATATCTTGTAGAGAATTTTATCAGCTACAAAAGCCATTCTTTAAATGTATTTTTAAATATTGTAATGGAGTGGGAGTAACTTTTAACTTAAAGTTAGTAAGTTAGAAAATAATAATTTTTTTAAATTTAGTGCCTTAAACGGCACGTTTTTTATTTATTTTTATTTTTTTGTGTAAATTTAGTGACGTACAAAAAGGTAAGAGAGCTTAGGGGTCAAACACCTCCTTAAACTAACCACCTCTTCAAAACCCCCCCAAAATCCCCAAAATCTAACATATTTAGGTTTTCTCAAATTTTCTCAAAAAATACGCTTCTAAGAGAAAAATGTGTAATATACTTTATTGTAGACAATGAAATTTGCTTTTGAAAACGGTACAACTCGATGGGGGTCAACTATTTATAAACTCTTCAGCGGCGTCCGTTAATTGAAGTAATTTAAAAAAGTCAAAAAATATCCATGATTTATTTGATTTTTTTTAAACCAAGGTTTATAAAACAAAATGTGTTATACATTATTGTAGCAAATAAAATTTCCTTTAAAATGCTGTACAAGAAAGTCCGATTGGTTTCATGGTTATAAATTCAGACGCGCCCGTAAATTTAACCAATTTTAAAAAATCACAAATTAAAATATTTTTGTTACAAGTTTTATCTAATTTTTTCCAAAAACTAAGCCTAATTTAGAAAAATGCTATGATGCACTTTATTGAGAGTAAAATTATCTTTTCAACGGTGTATAACTCGATGGGGTTTGACTTACAACGAACCCGCCAGCGACGTCCGTAAATGGGGGCCATTTAATAAAAAAATTTTAAAATTATGTTTTGCACAGGTTTTATTTGATTTTCTGAAAACCATGCCCTTTATCAAAAAAATTGTTTTTTACTTCGTTGTAGATAATAAAATTTCCTTTTAAACGTTGTGTAACATGGTAAAAAATATTTCATATTTACGGCTCCAGTGGTGTGCTTAATTTAAAACATTTTTTTTTTAAATCAAAAATATTAATTCTGTTACATATTTTAATCGATTTTCTTAAAAACCAAGCCCTTTTTCAAAAAATGTGTCGGATTGGTTTCATGGTAATAACTTCACAGGCGCCCGTAAATAAAACCAATTTTAAAAAATGTGTGATTTAAAAAAAATTGTTTTAAATTAAGCACACCACTGGAGCAGTAAATATGAAATATTTTTTACCATGTTACACAACGTTTAAAAGGAAATTTTATTATCTACAACGAAGTAATAAACAATTTTTTTGATAAACGGTATGGTTTTCAGAAAATTAAATAAAACCTGTGCAAAACATAATTTTAAAAAAAATTAATTAAATGGCTCCCATTTACGGACTTCGCTGGCGGGTTCGTTGTAAGTCAAACCCCATCGAGTTATACAACGTTGAAAAGAGAATTTTACTGTCAATAAAGTGCATCATAGCATTTTTTAAAATTAGGCTTATTTTTAAAAAACTTTGACCCCTAAGCTCTCTTACCTTTTTGTACGTCACTAAATTTACACGAAAAAATAAAAATAAATAAAAAACGTGCCGTTTATAGCACTAAATTTAAAAAAAATGATTATTTTCTAACTTACTTTAAGTTAAAAGTTACTCCCACTCCGTTACAATATTTAAAAATACATTTAAAGAATGGCTTTTGTAGCTGATAAAATTCTCTACAAGATATGTTCTTAGAACTTTTACCCTAGAACGAAGTATTTCGAAGCTTATGCCGTCTAAAGTCGAAAAAAATCTGAAAATTTGCCCAAGCACGTGATTTTAGTCATTTTTGAAATTATCTAGCTCCGTTACTACTGCTCGCAGGACAACCATGGTACCACCCAATTGTAGATAATTATATCCTCTAAAAAACTTCATATAACTCTTTTTGCGATTTAGTGTACTGGAACGAAACTAAAGGCAAAAAACTAAAAAAGTGCCAATTTTTGATGGTTTTTTCAAGATGGCGGAGGGAGCACAGGGGTGCGGGTGACGAAAACTCAGATTTTTAACTACCCTACTAAGCTTAACAACATATCCTAAATTCAGAACTACCGGACCTTTTGTAGGGTAACCCCCCTATTTTGGCCTCTATTCATTGAACTAAGTGTACTTATTCGTTTATTAAGTGCATTTGGGTAGTAAACATTGGTAGTAAGTATGGATGAACGAAGAAAAGGCAAAAAATGGAGGCTTCGACTTAATGCGAAGAGGAAAAAAAAAAAGGCCCAAAAAAAGTGGTAAGTGCAAACATAAATTATGCTTAGGCAGCAGGCGATAATTAGATATTTTGAACGATAGTTTTTTCCACTTTTCTTTTTTTTAAACTATGTTTAATATGTATAATATGGAAGCGTACTCCTTTTATTTTAGGGTCCTGGTACGATGCCAACTCTAACTGTACCGAAGGGTCCCAAGGTTTCTTCAACTTGTGTTAACCAGAAACACAGTGAGGCCAGAGGTATTTATAAGGTTAGTCATATAGGTATTCAAATATATTTCAACTTTTTTATGAAATAGGGATAATTCATGGTGGGGACATTAAAGAAACTAATTTTAGCTTTTAAGGGGGGTGAGTTCGGTTTGGTTCAGGGGAGAGGGCAGTAGAAGACTCAGATTTTTTTTAGATTTAAAAGTAAGTCGACAGAAAAAATTCCGAGATAACACTCAACATGAGGGGAAGAGGGGGTGTTTTTTGACAGAATATATAACTACTTATGTCTGTAAAACTTAATGAACCGAACCGCACCTCAGCGAATAAAAACGTATTTTTGACCCTCATTTTAGGGACTAGAAACGCATTTTTGTCTTATTTCAGAGTATAAAAATTTTAGTCCACGAAAGTCAAGAAATTAGTACTTGTTTATATCAAGGGATAAACGTGCCACTTTTTTCCCGGAGGCGAAAAGTTTGTAGTTTGACAAGCTAGAGGGGACAATTCGCCGCGTGATTAAAAATAAACAGAACAATTTTATCACAGGGTTTATGCGATTTTTCGCACTTTTTGACTTTTTTCCGCGTTTTTTCTATTTTTTAGGAGGTTCTCGGTTTTCACGTTTTTCTTAGAAATTTAATTTTTTTATTTCTTTATATGTCACTTTTAATCCCTATTATTACTTTTCATGCCTAAAGTGCGAAAAATAAAATTTAGGCCACTATAATTAAGTCTGTTTTTTTTTTGCAAACAATTTTAATAAAACGGGGCCATATAAGCGCAAAAAATAGTATAGTATATATCTCTTTTTATCCTTTGGCAAATTGTAGCTCTCACTAAGCTCCTACTACGCATTTTTTGCGTAATAAACCGCGGGATAAAAGTGTCTTTTTGTACCTAGTTGAATTTAGGTATTTGCTACGCTCGCTTTTTATCCCTTGGTAGGTAAGTGCTATAAACAAGTGATAAAATAAACAGAGCACTTTTAACCCCAACGTAAAAAAAAATTTTTAAATAATTTTATTGTATGCTGATTACTAATTTTCGCAGACCACAATAAAAGTTACTCAAATACGGAAAGCGTTATACAAATTGAAACAAAAGAAAGCCAAGTAAGTAAGCCAAAATGTGCGTAATAAAATGTTTTGAGTTTAGGTCAAGAGTGGTCACCTTAGGTAGAAATGCTTTGACATCTGGTAGAAAAACATTTAGTGTGGTCTTAAAAAAATTAAAAAAAATGTGGGCGCCAATTTGTGGCCTTAAAAAAAAATTGTATGACATTTGTGGCAGCTTAAAGACGTTGCCGCCATTTTGTGACACTGAAACCCACTGAATAATTAAACAAATATCTGGAAGCAGAACTGTATTTTCCAGCTAGGTAAAACATTGATATGCCCGGTAACTTTTATACAGTGGAGAAGGGGGGGGTTCAGAAATAAGGAAATTTTAAGTGCGCCACATTATTTAATACCAATGCTTTACTAAGAAGATCTTAAATAAAATACAGTTCAACCCAAACGTTGCAGCCAAACAATGAAATTCTACTTACTTCCGAGGCTTCCAGAGTATTTGTGTAATTAAGAATAACCAAAAAAAAATAAACAGAATAAAATTCCAAAAGATTGAATTAAGATGACAAAGCTAGAAATACTTTACAGGTAGATGGACTCCTTTAACAGGTCATACTGTACCTACATCTGAGTCAGTAGCGTAGGACTCACTTACATAAATGATTGTAAAAAAAAAATACACACATACTTCCAAAATCGTTCCATCATAGGGGAGATCCGGACCAAATATCTGCTGTCATCATTCTACATTGGGTAGAATGAGACAGACAGCAACCCAGTCCGAGATCCACCCCATGAGGTAAAAATGTGTAACGAAACCGCTACATAAAAAATATAATCTCATCTCTCTTTTGTCTCCGCAAAGTTGGTTCACTGGATTGTACAAATAACAAAGAAATTTAGTTCATCTTGTATATTTTGATTGTAAAACTTGAGAAAAATACCAAACAAGTCAGGGCCAAAATAGCAAGGCACTTCAAATTTGACAGTAAAACTATCTTAAATAAATGAAATGAAGGAAAACAAGTCAATGTAGTAAATATGCCGCAAAACCAGGGTTATGACGTCATACCTTATCTTGCGTTTACAAGAAATGTTGAAATTATACTGTGAAAACTTATATATGAAATATATGAAAAGATTACGTCTAAATTATATTAAAAATTTATATATGAGGAAGAAAATTATAGTTAAGGCTTGCTCCTACCTTGGTCCTTGATTATTCTGTGTATGTTTTATTTTGTAAACCTGGAATTCTGTTGTCCAGTTGTACCACCACTGCTCTCGGGTCTCCTGCTCTGCTCGCGCCTTCCCTCGTGCTCGCTTAGCACATGATGTTAGGCCAGCACTTTGGTCTTAAAAGGGTTGTGGGATTCTTGCCCGAGCGTAAAACCCTGTGGAAAATGAAATGTTTCAGTTTCCTGGAATTCGTCAATTTTGCACGAAGTTCCCCTACACAGTAACTTAAATCGAGAACCCCATGTCGACTCAATAAAACAAAGTAGATTTAAACAGATGAACTAAAATAATCCTAACGTACCTTTCTCAGGGTTATAACTGGCCCGTCCGGCTTCCCACCAGCGTCCAGCCCAACTGTCCCGTCGCTGGAATTGACAGGGCTGTAGACAAAGGAGAAAAACAATATATAGTTTTTATCCAACACGTGGTTAAAAGAAAAATATGAAAACGCCAACAATTCCCCACGTCCTTTGTCAAAAAAAAATACATTTCACACGAAAAGTAATTACAATTTAGGAGGCAAATATTATCTTGAAGAGTACTCAAATAATAAAAAAAAATGAAAAAAAAATAAAATCGAACTTACCAATGCTCTTCCCCCGTACAAAATGGCGTGGGCCGACTTAAATTCCCCTCAAAAGGGTGCGAGTGTCACTCCAGATTACGCCTGGACACGACGGACTCACTCCTCACAGCCTCTGGGATATCTCCTACCGTTCGCTGCAGTGCCAAACCAAAAACAATGGCGATCCCAGAGCCTGTTGTCGACCCAACCAAATTTGTTAGCCAAGAGAGACAAAGCACTTAGTCGAGAATACCAGAATAATGCAGTGGCCGGAAACCGTTTTGTAAATTTGGTGGGGAGTGGGGACGGTAAAACGCAATACCAACCTAATCTTCCCGGTGAAATTCAAATAACCTATTTATAAAAAACTTTTCCGCCAAAAATAAATCTCTACATTCAGTGGCAAGCCTGGAAGAAAAACCCGGGGTTTTCAAAGCAACCAATGAGGAGATACCGCATAGTTCCATACAGGTATATAGGGGGCAGCACCGACCAAGGGGATAGGAAGTACGTAAAACAAACCTTGAGGTGTTGTCGGATCTATTTCCACGGTTGAAATTTTTATAACAAGGACGTCGAGACACCCTCCATACATTTGACCGAACATTTGCCTACCGGACCCCCACCAACATATCAAGTAGAAGAAGAATAACCCGACGGACTAGAAGAAGCTCAGCATTGAAACCATCAACTGTAAAATCAATTACTGGAGATCAGGGCATGCAGCAAACCCAGGAATATTCGAACACTCAACCAATTCCCACATGAGCAAAGCTATACTGAGCGCAGAATTTAGTTGCACTCCAGTTACAGTCTTCGTCAAAAGTTTCCGTCGCTCTTTATAAATGTTTTCTCTAATATTCATATGGTTTAACGCCATTTTTGTAAAACATTTCTACAGTAATAAAGCTGTTTCTGAACCTGAACCCAAAAATACACACTGAACCATTGCTTAAAGGCACAAGAGTGTTCAGATGTTAACTCACACGATTTCGTTTATTCTTTTAGTCTTGGTTTCCATCCCTCGTTTATCTCCCATTTACAACAGTGCATAACTCGTATTTATTTTATCCTTTCCCTATCAAATTAATAAAGATATCAAAGTGGCGGAGCCTCGGTTGTTACTGGTCAAACCGTGAACCTAAATATGTTTTCGTGCTATCAAAACTAGCTAATCCGTGAAGAATATGGGGTTCGGATTGTCCCAATATCCTCGAAATAAACGTAAGGGAATGAAATGTTCATCTAAATGTTTCCTTCCTGTTACTGAAACCATTTGTGATGCGGCAACGCCGCCATTCCCCAGCATAACAGCTGTTTAACTTTATGAACGTCAAGTGAATCACAAAATTCCACAGATAAAAACAAAACAATCAAAATTTTTATGTGATTTTTCCCGAAGTCTGTGATCTTAAATTCCAATTACGATGTCCAGATAATGCGATGTGCGTAGTGTCCACAGTAATTCGATGGAATGCCTCCTTTTAAGGTAACTTCCTAGACCCTATATAACCTCCAAACCTAGCTCTATAAAATACTATATATTTGTGTACAGAAAGACGAATCAAAGAGCCTTGATTATTTACCTAAATAAACAAATATGTAACGTTGTCTTAAACGTAAAAATGACACGTTACATAATCCCCCCCCAACTTCAAGACGATTAACCTAAAAAGGTTAATCGGAGAGGTCCGCTGCCGACTTAAGGTCTTTGGCATGCCAACTCCCTGGCAGTACTTTACCCGATGGTTCCTGAAGCTCAAATATCCATGGAGAAATTTTATTCCTAATCACATAAGGACCAACGAATTTCGGTGCTAACTTCTTCGAGAAAAACTTCGCAGCATCTGACAAAACATAATTTTTCTTCCAAACACGCTGACCCACAGCAAAGTTGGGTACCCTTGTACGCAAATTATACTGAACTACGTTTTTCTCTCCAGCCACCTCTAACCTTCTCTTAACATCAGCATAGAGCTTCCGGAAACCTTCGTTCTTACTTTCAGCTGCAGTTTGTACACCATTCTCTTCAGATAACAAAACTGGGTTGGAGTAATCTTTTCCTGACAAACACATATTCCTACCAAAATTAACAAAGAAAGGAGACATCCTGGTTGTCTCATGGGTTGCAGTACGAATCGCGCAGGCAAGTTTATGTATTTGTTCGTCCCACTTCCTGTGGTTGTCTTTCACATAACAACATAACATGGTTTTTAACGTGCGATTCGTCCTTTCTGTTGGATTTGCTCTGGGGTGATAATACGGATTATACTGAATTTTAACCTGATAACTCTCAGCAAAACGCTTAAACTCATTACTTTTGTACTGAGGGCCATTATCACAAAGTATCAAACGGGGCACTCCGAAGACCATAAATACTTGCTCCTCAAGATGCTTAACAACAGCTTGAGTAGGGGCTGCTCGCATTGGAAAAACTAAGGAAAACTTACTCAAATAGTCTGTAACGACGAGAATCCAGCAATTACCCTTTGTCGAACGAGGTAAAGGTCCACATAAATCAGTCGAAATAACCTCCCAAGGACGAGTTGGTTTTGGGTGAGATATCATCTGATCAGATACACCTTGTGTATCACCTTTATGAGCTGCACAGACAAAGCATTTCTTTACAAAAGTTGCCACGTCCTGGCGCATTTTCGGCCAGTAATATTTTTCTGCCAGTCTGTGGAAGGTTTTATACACACCCATATGTCCGGCGGTAGGAGGATCGTGAGCTTCTCCAATAATTCTACGCCTATGATCTTTGGGTACTACCTCTTTCCAATATTCGTTAGATGGTGAAAGTTGAGGGTATTCTTGTTTGACATATTTATACAACTTATTATCAGTGTATCTCCAATTCATAAATTTTAATGGTGATTCTACGACCCTCTTTACCATCTTTTGGTACCATCGATCTTTAATTGCTGTTGAAACATCTCTGGGCTGCGAAATTGTATCAATCATAGGTACTGCACGAGACAACATGTCCGGGACAACTAAATCTTTCCCTTTCCGATGGATTACTTCAAAATCATATTGCTGCAGTTTTACAGACCAACGAGCAAGTCTTCCACTGGGCTCTTTTAAGCTATGAAGCCATTTTAAGCTAAAATGATCTGTTATGACCTTAAATGAGATCCCCTCAATATAAGGCCGGAGCTTCTCTATCGCCCAAACCAATGCCAAACATTCTCGCTCGGTGGTCGTGTAAACACGTTCTTGCTTAGTCAAAGATCGACTCAAATAGCATATGACTTTGTCTCCTTCAGGATAAGGCTGCGTTAAACATGCTCCTATTCCATATCCTGATGCGTCTGTTTGAATGACAAATTCTTTGGTATAATCTGGACATGTAAGAATCGGTGCAGTCACTAAAAGTTCCTTAATCTTAATAAATGCTTTTTCGCAGTCTGGAGTCCAATCGAACTTTTGATTTTTCTTAGTTAGAGCTGTAATCGGAGCTATTATCGCTGAAAAATTCTCTATGAAACGTCTATACCAGGATATTGTACCTACAACTCTACGAACTTCCCTGACAGTTCTTGGCCTCTGGAGCTCTAACATGGCTCTAATTTTATTAGGGTCAACTCGGATGCCTCGACGGTCCACTACGAAACCTAAATAAGTCATTTCTGGCCTACACAGTTGGCATTTCTCCCAACTTACCGTTATCTTTGCATTCTGCAATCTTCGTAGGACTTCCTCAAGAATTCTAAGATGTTCAGAAAAGCTCTGTGTGACAATTACGAGGTCATCGAGATATACGTACACGTAGGGGTCTAAATCGTTTCCTATGATGCTATCTATGAGTCTCTGCCAAGTTGCAGGTGCATTATGAAGACCAAATGGTAACCGCTTAAATTGGAAGAGACCTCGTCGACAGATGAATGCTGTTAGTGGCTTCGATGATTCTTCCATTGGTACTTGCCAATAAGCACTCTTAATATCTAAAGTTGACAAGTATTTAGCATCTTTCAACTTGTCAAGAGTCTCGGATACGAGTGGTAAAGGATAACTATCACGCGCCGTCACTGAGTTCAATTTGCGGTAGTCTACACAGAAACGATATTTCTTTGTGTTTTTCTTTTGTACCATTACCACTGGTGAAGCCCATGAACTACTACTACGTTCTATCACATCCATTTTCAGCATTTCGTCGATTTCGTCATCAATAAGTTTTTGAATGACCGGTGAGACCTTATATGAACGTTGTCTTATCGGTGCTGCATTTGTTGTAATCTTATGTTCTACTCTGTCTGTACATCCCAGTGAGTCACCCATCATATTCTTATATTTAACGACCAATTCCTCTAGTCGTTCTGATTCATAAGGTGTTAGAGTTGTTTGTTGGTCTGATGTTTCTAAAGAACAAATCACATCTTTATTATCGGCAAAATGCCACTCATTAGTACTTAAGTTCGGTACTATACCCATCGAAATCCAAAAATCTAATCCTAAAATCAAAGTGTGCGGCAACTCAGGAACGACGACGACCTCTATTAACCTAAATTTGTCCTGAACTCGCATAGGAAGCTGCACTGTTCCAATACTACTCGTGCTTTGACCATTTGCCACAATACAACTCGTCTTCTTCGTCGTATCAAGTGAAAAACCAAACCTCTCGATGATTGACCAACCATGATTCCCTAAAAAGGTACGTGAAGCCCCGGAATCCAACAAACCTAATAACTTATTTCCGAGCACATCCACTTCTAAATAAGGCCTCTCATCTTTGCGAGCATGACTTATCACATAATCTAAAACGTACGTTAGCCTATCGGTCGATGCTTGTTCAGGCTGACTCGAAGGTCGACCACCTACGAGCGCCTGGGTCCGTTTCCCTGACGATTACAATTTCGACATTCTCTTACTGTTACCCCTGCTTGTCCACACGAATAGCACTGTTTGCCTCTAGGTAATGCGCACCCGATCGCCATGTGCCCTGTTTGGTTGCATCTATAACATACCACGTCCCTATTCGCCCTACCAGGTCTAACACCTTGTGGTGGTTGTTCATCTCTGTCATTTACACTAGACTGACCACTAGCTGGTTGCTGTCTATCTCTATCAGCCCTAACAGCAAAATTGCTTGCTGGCTGCTGCCTATTTCTGTCGAATCTATTAGCAAGATGATTTAAATTCTGTTGGTTTGATGTCCCAGCACCTGATATTTGAATTGCATCAGCCCCTGTTGAAAAATCGTCACTGTCGCTCTCTACGTCAACGTAGGCCAAGTCAGGTTCAATAGATTGGTTTTTCCTAGGTGTAAAATTTTCCTCCTCTAAACCATATCTCTGGTCTATTCTACGACACAGATCCTTTAAATGTGATAGGCTATTGACCTCAGTAGCAATCAACCCTTTCTTATAGATGTCCGCTATATTTCTGAAGACGATAGCTAATTTCGCCTCTTCGGAAACAGGACAGCCAAGTCTTTGGAAATATGTGTTCATGACAGCAATATAGGTCCCTATAGACTCTCCAGGGCCTTGTTTACGTTTTTGAATCTCCTTCAATAGCTTCTCGCCATATGAAGAAGGAAGATACTCTGCCATGAACCTCTGTTCCAGCTGTTCCCAGGTATGGACTTCTCTTCGAACATCTTTATAAAAAGTATAGGCTGACTTTTCAAAAAGATCAATGCCTGAGTTCAGTAAAACCTTTTTGCTGACTCCTCTAGCCTGACTCAACTCGTCCACTCTCTCGAAAAATGCGGTGACGGAGATTGTACCCCTCTCGCCTGTAAACTTAAGGTTCCATTTATGCGGAGGTACAGGTGCAACGTGATATGAGGTACCAGGATCACTTGACATTGGTACTGGCGACGAACATGAAAATGGTCGTGACTGAGCAATTGGTGCAATGCTACTTTGGAGGGCAGCTAGACTCAAAGGAACGGTAGACGGTTGTTGGTAATGAAAAGCTGATGCACGGTCATTCTGAATTAGCATTGGGGGTGGTGCCTGTATTGGTGCTTGAGTTGGGTTCGCTAGCACTTGCATTTGCACTGGAGCAATGACCGACGGTTGGTTCGTGGGCTGTTGAGCTGTTCTTTGTGTGCTCGAGAGCTGTGGTTGCGGGAAATGAGACTGGTTAGGTGTGTTGCCAGCGTTTGTCGAGCGATCTGAGCTTTGACTCGTTGATTGGGTTTCAGATGCTTCGTCATCATCTGAGGTCACGCCAACTCTTAATAAATCTGTTGCTTGGCTCTGCAACCTCCCAATTAAACTCAAGGTTTCCGCAACCAGTATGCCTTTTGTTTGACTTTCTTCAAAGTTTGACGGGTTCATATTATTTATCCTGGCTAACACATGTTCCAACCTTACAGCGATTTTCCTAAACTCTCCCCCTTTGCTCGTACCAGAGAACTTCTCTACCAGCGGTACCAGACTATCAAGCTTCTTCATGCAGCTAAAAGCATCTTGGCCAAATTTAAAGGGATACGGAGGGTATCTCATACTTGCATCAGTCTTTTCTCTTTGTTTGATCAACATAAGCTGTTGTTTCATCTCTTCCACCGATCCAATAGCTATGCCTCTCCATGTTAACTCATATATTAATTCGTCCTTGACTAAGTACCTTACGTCAGACAACCGACTCAAAGAAATAGCCATAGTGCCTTTTATCTTCAAACTTTAAACTTTAATTAAAACTGCCAATTATACCTCCCAATTATAAAAACTAAACCACGCAATAACAAACACAAAGTTCACTTTAAATTCACCAGTGAAAATCACTATAAATTTTCTCACAAATGTAGAAAATATAAAACTTAAATACGGGCAGACGCGAACAAAACCGAAAAACACCGGAGCAGTAAGAAAATAAAATTTATTTGCATTTAAAAATGTAATCATAATTTATGTTAAGTATTTGTACAACCAACTATGACGTCCAACCTTACAGAGAGAAATAACTACTTAAATCCTAAGTTAGAATTAACAAGTAGCCATAAAAAAAAGTTAAAAAAATAAAAGAGAGACAAGAGTTTTGGCAGTGTTTAGGTCTTATGCTTCACTCCTGCGTGAGTAAAACCAAAAAAAAATAATTGCGCTTATCCTAGCTGAACTGGATTAAAATTAAAGTTAAGTGATGTTTGTTTACCTCAGCAACCGAGTAGGTAAATTTATCCCTAAATGGAACGTACAACAGACTACCTATAACAAAAATCCCAAAGCTGTTGTACACAGTTAACGCTAGGGTATACTCCTGCTATTGCAGAACGGCTCCACTAATAAACTACTCAAAAAACCCAAATCGCCGTATACAATGATTTTTCTAAAAAGAAAAAATCAAAACCCACTTTAACCTGCTTACCTACTCTGAGTTTACACGAAACATGCATTGCTTAAGGTCACATCATCCCTTAATATATAAGTGAACGCAATAAACGTCGGAACAGATGTTCATGTTATAGAAATCGTAAAATATGCTCAATAAAAAAAAAAATCCGCTCGCTGAAATTGCGTTGAATTAGACTAGTGAGGATGATGTGTGTAATTCAAAAAAAAATTTGAAAAAGAAAAAAAAAAAAAAATTACCGATGGTAAAAAAAAATTTACACAAATAACGTCTTGGTAGGACTGCAACTCTCTAATAATCGTTAAAATGAAATTCCCAAAATTTTAACTAAATTGATGCAAACCATGGTCAAGAAGACCTTAGGATCGTACCGAAAGGTGCGCAAAAAAATTTTTAAAAATTTTTTGGTGGCGACCACAGTAGCCCAATAATAAAAAAAAATTAAATAGTGGCTCACTACAATGTTCAAAATATTACTCTACCCTAATAGGTGGTTTGGAGTAGGGAGAAAAAAAATTAAAACAAATGATGATAGGTTGTTAAAACGTGAGGAATCGAAATAAAATTATATTTAATTCAGCAAAAAAATATTTAAATAAACTGGTCAAACCATTGTAGGGGCAAGGTACTACTATGCACCAAGGAAAAAATGTCCAATAAGAAAATCAAGTTTCCCTTTCAAAAAAAAATATTTAAAGAAAAATATTTAAAAAAATATTAAAAAAAAAATTAAAAATGTTTAAGTGGGGTTGCAGCTCCTATTAGTGAACCTTAAAAAAAAATTAAATAAAACCAACACCAGAAAAATCTTATTCGAGTTGTCATGCAACAGTTTTTGTTCTTTTCCTTTAAAAAAACAGTTGTCAATTCCCTTTCCTCTCCCAAAACTGTGGCAATGTGAAAAGTAAATGAGCTAGAAAAATTAATTTACTATACAAAAAAAAATGTTGAAAATTAAATTTACTTAAGAATCATAAGGTATAAAAATCGTAATGGAAAAAAAAACCAATCAGTTTAGGAAAAGTTTAAAAAAAATATTTATGTTCCAAAAACCAACCGATGTTAGTGTATTTGTTTAAAATTATTACTTAAGGAAATAAGCAACGTTAGTACTTATTTACTGTACCACTATAATGTGAAGAACCTTTGCACCCAACTCCGTAAAGAATTATCTTGTGTGCACTTTCAAAAAACCAAATATGAAAACAATTCCAAGGTTCACCTATAACGTTGTAAAACTAAATCTGCCTACTTAAGTGTCTTTACACACAACATCTAATCAAAAAAAAATTTTACTGCTTAATGCATTCTCAGATCCTTATTCCTGGTGTTCACGAGATATAAAATTAAGTTGGGCCCTTTCCGCAACTATCAGTCAAAGCAAAACTACCAAATGTCCAAGGGCTAATGAGACCCCATCACCTACAAATAATATTTTGAAATGAAACAGTTGGGAATAATCCTGCGTAAAAACCAGAGAACAAAATCAAGAACCAAAAACTATTACATTAATTTTAAAAGAGCATAATAAAACTCCCGGCCCCAATTAAACTTTTGTTATCTCAACAAAACTCGGCCTAAAACCAAAAAAACTTTTTATTAGACATTTCCCCTATTCCCTAAGTATAATGTCAATAAAACCCAAAAACTTGTGATTTCCATTCCAATCCCATCTGTACCATATATATTTTTTTTAAACGGTCAAACACCCACAGGCGAAACAATATCTTATTTCAAAGAAAGGGTGAAGATATTGTGAAGCACCCTGTGAAAATAGGACACTATTATGGAAAATTGTTCAGATCAGTGTTCTTACTACTTTTTAACCTAAATATATCTAGTTCCCTCATGTGCATGTTACTATTTTAATTCCTATCACAACTAAACAGATCACAAAAATTGTCTTTCTCCGCGAATCTGCAAGGTCCTGGAAAATGCGAGATTCAGCCTGTAGGCCAAATTTGGATGTATTTTAATTTAGCGAAAACCGAAGTTGCGAAATCCTAAAAAGATTAGCAGGAAGTCCTCGTTCCTCGATTTCTACACTCCGAACCAAACATTTCTTCCATTTCCACCCAGCTCGCGGGAGGAAAACCCCTAATTATGGCAATACAAAAGGTACTACTATCATATTATGCATAACAAAAAAAAATATATGCCCTCTTCATTGTTTAGTCGCATCAAAGAAAACCTATTGTTTTTAAATTTATTTTTAGGTTGAAATCTTTTCCAAAAATCAATGATCTTAAATTTATTGTTTAACCCGAACATTTTCCCATTTATTCCACAAAAGTGTATTGTAATTTAAAATTTGCTTCATTATTTGAGGTCACCAGTATGAAATTATTTTAAAATTAAAAAAAATGAAATAAAAAAAAATTATTTCCCAATTGTCCACAACTTCCATGTTTTCATCCCTAAATACCTAGGTACTTTCTCAGTCTAACACCATCCATCGTTATCCAACATAACGCTTTAATTTCAGAAGCAACAAAACGAAGATTAAGTGAAAAGCTAAGCAAGTATGTTGGAAGTTGCTTTACAATGGGCGCAGATGTAAGGCCCCTTTAAGTACACGCCACTGTCCTAAACTGCAAACTAACAAAAAAACTGAAGACTAGCATATCTGCCGTCAAACAACATTTGGCATGAAATTAAAATAATTTCATATCATACCAGTACCCTCCGAAAAACAAAACGTTTTTTCCTATAAGACCCAAACACTTAACCAATAAATCTTGTTATTTAAAATTATGATTCGGAAGTAAAAAGATTTATTTATTCCTGCCTGATCAACTAAGATAAAAAAAGTTCACCTTTTTGTAACTCAAGAAATTCTTGTTTGGTCCCCCAAAAAAAATATAACCTGTCTGGTCACCCTTTAAACTACGACCACTATACAAACCGTTTTGACCAAAACAAGAATTCGAGAAGTTATGTTTACAGAAAAACTAATCTTTTTAAGAAAAATTAAATTATTTAAAAGTAGTAAAATTTTGAAATATTTTTACCAATTACCCCCGCCTAGCATTTATATTTAGTTGAAAGTCTCTCTTAAATTCAGTGACCAATTTCACGGCCTCACAATGACATTACTTTAAAAAAATTACTGAACTTTACAAATGAACTCTACAAATGAACTAAAAAAAATCAAAAAAACTTATATCTATATCTGTCTCAGTTAAACATTTCTTTTGTGGTATTATATCTAGTTGGGCTTCAAATTCATTTTCTCTGTATTCAATCTGGAGCAGGCAAAACTTCTCAAGGCTCAAACATAAATGTTTGCTCTCCAATGGCCATGACCAAGCTATGACCTGAACGCAGAAAAAATACAGAAAAAAAAATAAATGTGTACCAGAAAACTTTAATTGATAGAAATACCCGTAGGTCATTTTTAAAAAAATGCTCTCCAAAGCCCAACGCTGTATTTTCTACCAAAAAAAAATTTGACCAGTCACGAAACACAACTAGACAACTAAACCCAAAGACCTAAAAAAAACTGCCCCAAAAAAAATGTTAACTGGACCTCTGGCGTCGATCTTCAGCCAAGGTGTCACTCTAGGATTTTAGCCTTGTGTTTCCTAACCTCCCGAGCCGACACTAGTAGTGTAGTACCCTCCTCTGACCCGATGTAACTGAGTGACATAAGATCTTAATTGTCATCCAACAGTTACCACCAAAAACAAGAAAAGAAAATGACAGCAAAATAAACTCATTTTCCTTTTCTTTCATTACTAATTAATACTTTCAACTAAACAAAGCTACCAGCTGTTAAGCTATTTTTACTTTAAAACAACTCAGCCAAGAAAAATTTGTGTGAAACCCTGTAAAAATATTCCAAATACCAAGTGGTGATATCCCACAAAAAATTAAAATCGCCAAAAAAAAATTAACTTGTTGACCTAAATAAATTGATTGCACTAAAAAATAATCTGTGAAACAATTTCTATCTTATCACAAGCAGGAAATAATAAAATATAAATAAATGAACCTGCAGAAAAAAATTGTTAGAAGAAAACACACTACCTATGTCATATATTTAAAACATAAAAAGACCATGTCTGGAAATCCATCCACCTATAAATTAAATGAAATTGAAGTAAATTTAGAATAAATAAACAGAATACAATTCTAAAAGATTGAATTAAGATGACAAAGCTAGAAATACTTTACAGGTAGATGGACTCCTTTAACAGGTCATACTGTACCTACATCTGAGTCAGTAGCGTAGGACTCACTTACATAAATGATTGTAAAAAAAAAATACACACATACTTCCAAAATCGTTCCATCATAGGGGAGATCCGGACCAAATATCTGCTGTCATCATTCTACATTGGGTAGAATGAGACAGACAGCAACCCAGTCCGAGATCCACCCCATGAGGTAAAAATGTGTAACGAAACCGCTACATAAAAAATATAATCTCATCTCTCTTTTGTCTCCGCAAAGTTGGTTCACTGGATTGTACAAATAACAAAGAAATTTAGTTCATCTTGTATATTTTGATTGTAAAACTTGAGAAAAATACCAAACAAGTCAGGGCCAAAATAGCAAGGCACTTCAAATTTGACAGTAAAACTATCTTAAATAAATGAAATGAAGGAAAACAAGTCAATGTAGTAAATATGCCGCAAAACCAGGGTTATGACGTCATACCTTATCTTGCGTTTACAAGAAATGTTGAAATTATACTGTGAAAACTTATATATGAAATATATGAAAAGATTACGTCTAAATTATATTAAAAATTTATATATGAGGAAGAAAATTATAGTTAAGGCTTGCTCCTACCTTGGTCCTTGATTATTCTGTGTATGTTTTATTTTGTAAACCTGGAATTCTGTTGTCCAGTTGTACCACCACTGCTCTCGGGTCTCCTGCTCTGCTCGCGCCTTCCCTCGTGCTCGCTTAGCACATGATGTTAGGCCAGCACTTTGGTCTTAAAAGGGTTGTGGGATTCTTGCCCGAGCGTAAAACCCTGTGGAAAATGAAATGTTTCAGTTTCCTGGAATTCGTCAATTTTGCACGAAGTTCCCCTACACAGTAACTTAAATCGAGAACCCCATGTCGACTCAATAAAACAAAGTAGATTTAAACAGATGAACTAAAATAATCCTAACGTACCTTTCTCAGGGTTATAACTGGCCCGTCCGGCTTCCCAAAAAAATTGTATGACATTTGTGGCAGCTTAAAGACGTTGCCGCCATTTTGTGACACTGAAACCCACTGAATAATTAAACAAATATCTGGAAGCAGAACTGTATTTTCCAGCTAGGTAAAACATTGATATGCCCGGTAACTTTTATACAGTGGAGAAGGGGGGGGTTCAGAAATAAGGAAATTTTAAGTGCGCCACATTATTTAATACCAATGCTTTACTAAGAAGATCTTAAATAAAATACAGTTCAACCCAAACGTTGCAGCCAAACAATGAAATTCTACTTACTTCCGAGGCTTCCAGAGTATTTGTGTAATTAAGAATAACCAAAAAAAAATAAACAGAATAAAATTCCAAAAGATTGAATTAAGATGACAAAGCTAGAAATACTTTACAGGTAGATGGACTCCTTTAACAGGTCATACTGTACCTACATCTGAGTCAGTAGCGTAGGACTCACTTACATAAATGATTGTAAAAAAAAAATACACACATACTTCCAAAATCGTTCCATCATAGGGGAGATCCGGACCAAATATCTGCTGTCATCATTCTACATTGGGTAGAATGAGACAGACAGCAACCCAGTCCGAGATCCACCCCATGAGGTAAAAATGTGTAACGAAACCGCTACATAAAAAATATAATCTCATCTCTCTTTTGTCTCCGCAAAGTTGGTTCACTGGATTGTACAAATAACAAAGAAATTTAGTTCATCTTGTATATTTTGATTGTAAAACTTGAGAAAAATACCAAACAAGTCAGGGCCAAAATAGCAAGGCACTTCAAATTTGACAGTAAAACTATCTTAAATAAATGAAATGAAGGAAAACAAGTCAATGTAGTAAATATGCCGCAAAACCAGGGTTATGACGTCATACCTTATCTTGCGTTTACAAGAAATGTTGAAATTATACTGTGAAAACTTATATATGAAATATATGAAAAGATTACGTCTAAATTATATTAAAAATTTATATATGAGGAAGAAAATTATAGTTAAGGCTTGCTCCTACCTTGGTCCTTGATTATTCTGTGTATGTTTTATTTTGTAAACCTGGAATTCTGTTGTCCAGTTGTACCACCACTGCTCTCGGGTCTCCTGCTCTGCTCGCGCCTTCCCTCGTGCTCGCTTAGCACATGATGTTAGGCCAGCACTTTGGTCTTAAAAGGGTTGTGGGATTCTTGCCCGAGCGTAAAACCCTGTGGAAAATGAAATGTTTCAGTTTCCTGGAATTCGTCAATTTTGCACGAAGTTCCCCTACACAGTAACTTAAATCGAGAACCCCATGTCGACTCAATAAAACAAAGTAGATTTAAACAGATGAACTAAAATAATCCTAACGTACCTTTCTCAGGGTTATAACTGGCCCGTCCGGCTTCCCACCAGCGTCCAGCCCAACTGTCCCGTCGCTGGAATTGACAGGGCTGTAGACAAAGGAGAAAAACAATATATAGTTTTTATCCAACACGTGGTTAAAAGAAAAATATGAAAACGCCAACAATTCCCCACGTCCTTTGTCAAAAAAAAATACATTTCACACGAAAAGTAATTACAATTTAGGAGGCAAATATTATCTTGAAGAGTACTCAAATAATAAAAAAAAATGAAAAAAAAATAAAATCGAACTTACCAATGCTCTTCCCCCGTACAAAATGGCGTGGGCCGACTTAAATTCCCCTCAAAAGGGTGCGAGTGTCACTCCAGATTACGCCTGGACACGACGGACTCACTCCTCACAGCCTCTGGGATATCTCCTACCGTTCGCTGCAGTGCCAAACCAAAAACAATGGCGATCCCAGAGCCTGTTGTCGACCCAACCAAATTTGTTAGCCAAGAGAGACAAAGCACTTAGTCGAGAATACCAGAATAATGCAGTGGCCGGAAACCGTTTTGTAAATTTGGTGGGGAGTGGGGACGGTAAAACGCAATACCAACCTAATCTTCCCGGTGAAATTCAAATAACCTATTTATAAAAAACTTTTCCGCCAAAAATAAATCTCTACATTCAGTGGCAAGCCTGGAAGAAAAACCCGGGGTTTTCAAAGCAACCAATGAGGAGATACCGCATAGTTCCATACAGGTATATAGGGGGCAGCACCGACCAAGGGGATAGGAAGTACGTAAAACAAACCTTGAGGTGTTGTCGGATCTATTTCCACGGTTGAAATTTTTATAACAAGGACGTCGAGACACCCTCCATACATTTGACCGAACATTTGCCTACCGGACCCCCACCAACATATCAAGTAGAAGAAGAATAACCCGACGGACTAGAAGAAGCTCAGCATTGAAACCATCAACTGTAAAATCAATTACTGGAGATCAGGGCATGCAGCAAACCCAGGAATATTCGAACACTCAACCAATTCCCACATGAGCAAAGCTATACTGAGCGCAGAATTTAGTTGCACTCCAGTTACAGTCTTCGTCAAAAGTTTCCGTCGCTCTTTATAAATGTTTTCTCTAATATTCATATGGTTTAACGCCATTTTTGTAAAACATTTCTACAGTAATAAAGCTGTTTCTGAACCTGAACCCAAAAATACACACTGAACCATTGCTTAAAGGCACAAGAGTGTTCAGATGTTAACTCACACGATTTCGTTTATTCTTTTAGTCTTGGTTTCCATCCCTCGTTTATCTCCCATTTACAACAGTGCATAACTCGTATTTATTTTATCCTTTCCCTATCAAATTAATAAAGATATCAAAGTGGCGGAGCCTCGGTTGTCACTGGTCAAACCGTGAACCTAAATATGTTTTCGTGCTATCAAAACTAGCTAATCCGTGAAGAATATGGGGTTCGGATTGTCCCAATATCCTCGAAATAAACGTAAGGGAATGAAATGTTCATCTAAATGTTTCCTTCCTGTTACTGAAACCATTTGTGATGCGGCAACGCCGCCATTCCCCAGCATAACAGCTGTTTAACTTTATGAACGTCAAGTGAATCACAAAATTCCACAGATAAAAACAAAACAATCAAAATTTTTATGTGATTTTTCCCGAAGTCTGTGATCTTAAATTCCAATTACGATGTCCAGATAATGCGATGTGCGTAGTGTCCACAGTAATTCGATGGAATGCCTCCTTTTAAGGTAACTTCCTAGACCCTATATAACCTCCAAACCTAGCTCTATAAAATACTATATATTTGTGTACAGAAAGACGAATCAAAGAGCCTTGATTATTTACCTAAATAAACAAATATGTAACGTTGTCTTAAACGTAAAAATGACACGTTACATTAGTAGAATACATTTGGTAGAAAATATATTTGGTAAAAAAATTATATAAATATTTAGATAGAAAATGCATTTGGTAGAATAACACTTGATAGAAAATAAATTTAGTAGAAATAACATTTGTTAGAAAAACATTTGGTAAAAAAATATTTCATGGAAAATAGATTTGGTAGAAAAACCTTTGATAGAAAGAGACTTGGTAAAAAAACATTTAAAAAGTACATATTAGGTCAGGATAGGTTTGGTTAGATTATGAAATATTTTCATACCCAATGTCCTTTCTAACATTTGCTGTTATGCCAATTGTACTCTCTATCAAATGTTATTCTAGAAAATGTGTTTTCTGTGATAGGTTTTTTTGCCAATTGTACTTTCTATCAAATGTACTTTACCAAAAATATTTTTTACCATTTAAATGTGTTTTCTATGAAATGTTTGTATACCAAATGTTTTTCTAGCAAATTTTCTTTCTTTAAAATATTTTTCTACAAAATGTATTTAAAATAGAAAATCGTTATACAGGACTCCATAGGACTTCCACAGGATTGCCACAGGACTATACAGGACCCCGAGGGTACTGGCGCCTAAGGGGTGCCCTAAGCAAATCAACTCTCTAAGAAAAACGAGAGTTAAGAAGTTTTTTTTTTATTGGTCGCGAATTTTTTTATGGGCGCCTGTCAGTCAGAACTATACAGGACACTACAAGCCCAAAAATTTATTAAAGTCCCGTAGGAAGGTGTACAAATTTGGTTCAGCTGATCACCCCTCGGTTTTTATAAAAAACAAATTATATTAATAACACGCCGTAGATAGATTGACAATTCACATAGAACATATTTGAACTTATATTTACACAGTAACAAAAATATTAAAAGATGGCTAAATAAAGTGAAAATACGACAGTGTCAAAAAGTGCCATTTTCCGTACCAAACTCATCCAAAAAAATTGCCGCAAGTCAGTATTTTCCGCACGCGAGTGTAAAAAACAATTTGTAATTTTGAATTTAGTAAAACCCCTTTCAAAGAAAGAGAGGAAAATGTTCGTAATTTTATAAATTGTAAGCGTTTTAAACGTCCCAGATGCCATTTTATTTTAACAAGTTTTTTTATTATTTAGAAGAATATCACCAGTAAGACGGAAATTCTTCCCCGTTTAAAACAAAGATCTATTTCCTATAAAAAAATTATTATAAAATTGTCGCTTTGTGACTATATTTAACAAGACAAAAGATTACTTTCAATAATTAAGGAAAGTTTTTGTAAAAATCTGTAGCCGTCTTGGAGAAAACCGTGTATTTCTGAACAACCACAAATTACATTTACACTAGAATATCGGCGCAATTCTGACCCTTAAAAATCTGTGCCATTATATTGATCTAAAAAAATGTCAAAAGGGTGGATGGAATTATGTATATTCAATTAATGCTAAATAAGCAATGATTTTTAGACAGGTAATTAAAGTATTTTTATAGGTATTTTGTGGCACCCCTGTACATATTCAGGAAATAGCGTCCAGTAAACAATGTTGGTCTCACTGTTTAAAATTACACATAAAAACCTCAAACACGGGTTAAGCCTTATAGAAACAGCCCTTTTTCGAACATTTTGTTCGATTTCTGGCTCATTCTCAAGGAGTTAACAATGTTAAGGTGAAAATATCTAATTAACGTCCTCCTGTATAAAATATATAAATTTAAAAAAACACCGGTACTTATACACGTGCAAATGTTTATATTTTCTTCCAATCACTTACACACAATTTGTTTGTTTATAGTCCGCCCTATTTTTTAGTGTGTAAAGTGAAGACGAAAACGTGCCACTTTCCATACCAAACAACTCAATTCAAAAACTGTGCGGAAAGTATATGAGAATGTCAAATATAATTTACCATTTTGATTTGGTAAAACCTCTATCAAGGGGTGAAAGGGACTAAAAATTTTAAATGCTGCCTCGGGCGCCAAAAATGCTAGCTGCGGCTCTGATGGTCCGGTTTCATAAAAAACCGAAAAGACAAGGATATTGCTATTGTTTTAAAAATAATTCTTAGCGACCAGCAGAGGGCCCCACTTTATTGACGACAAAAGCGGCAATTGTTGGTCTTGTAAGGGTTTAACAATACACCTTTTTCCTACCAGATGACCTACAATTTTTTGTATTTTTATTTTTTATTTATTTAGAGGAATGTAGGCCCGAAATTCTTCCCCGATTGAATCAGATAACAATTTCCTATAAAAAAAATGATATGAAAATGATCGATTTTTTACTATAAATAAGCATAATTTCATGCTATTTTGGAGAAATTTTTTTCACTGAAAAATAGTTTTAGGCCTGTACCAAAGATCGCTTTAAACGATAAAAAAAAGTTTTTGTTAAAACCTTTAGCCGTCTTCAAGAAAAGCGTGTATTTCCAAACCCTTACATTAGCACGAAAATATCGGCGCGAGTCGGCCCCTTAAGATACCTTCTTAGTTTTACTACTTTTTAAAACTAGAAGGATGCCTTTATCACACGGTGTATATTGTTTTACTTAGCTTTCTAATTATAAGGGTGTTTCTTTTGTCAATATGTATTTTTTTAAATACATAAAACATTATTCCCAGCACTTATAAAATTAGAAAATATACAGTAGAAAGCTAAACTATTAATCACCCATGTAGCCGTTAGTAGTTAGAGACTTTAAAACATACAAGGTCTTCAAATTAGTCGATAATATTGCTAACTTTGTTATTATCAAAACTATAATAGTTCAGGCAAGATTCGGGAAAATCCACTTTCTAGAAGCATTTTATATTACTTTTTGGCAAATGGGCAATTCATCCTATTTTGACCCCGCTGAATCCGAATATCCCTGTTGCCAACTCGAAATATTGACAGGGGCTGAGATATTCAAGATGGCGGCCAAAATGGCGGCGGAATTTTAAATTGCCCCTGGAAAGCCCAAATTGTCACAGGTGTACATTCAAAATATATATTTGTATAATTAAAAAATAATAACGTATTATTTTTTTTAATGGCTGCAAAAACCTCCAAAAACAAGCTCTCCAGCGGCGTCCATTATTTGAAGTAATTAAAAAAAGTTGAAAAAATATCCATGTGTTTTCCAAGATTTATTAAATTTTTTTAAAAACTAATATCTACAGAAAACCATATATTACATTTTGGTGTACTCAATAAAATTTCCTTCAAAATAACGTATAACATTATTAAATCGGTTTTATAAATAAAAGGGGCATCCGTAAATTAAATGAATTTTGAAAAAACAGAAAATAAACCATTTTTGTTACACGTTTTATCTAATTTTCTTAAAAACTAAGCTTAACATGAAAAAACTTGTTCTACACTTTTTTGTAGACAGGGAAATTCCATTTTTAAAAAATGTGAAACTCGGTGGGGTTTGACTTATAGCAAACTCTCCAGCGACGTCCGTCAATGGGGGTGATTTCAACAAATCATTAAAAAAAAACATGTTTTTCATACGTTTTATTCAATTTTCTTAAAAACCAAGCTCTTTATCAAAAAATGTATTCTATACTTCGTCATAGCCAATAAAATTTCTTTTCAAACGATGTATAACAAAGTGGAAGTTATTTTATATTTACCGCTCCAGTGGTGTTCTTAATTTAAAGAAATTATTTAAGATCAATCCAAACTAATCAATTTTGTGTCTTATTAGCTTTTCGGTGGATAATAAAGAGCGGCGGATAAAAGGTCGAAAGTACAAAAGGTCGAAAGTACAAAAGGTCGAAAGTACAAATGGTCGAAAAAATAAGGTCGAAAGTTCAAAGGTCGAAAATACAAAAGATCGAAGGTACAAAAGGTCAAAAGTACAAAAGATCAAAAAACAAAAGGTCGAAAGTTCAAAAGGTCGAAAGTACAAAAGGTCGAAAGTAATAAAGATCGAAAGTACAAAAGATCGAAAGTACGGCCGCGGGTCCACATCGACTGGACAGGTCAATTCGACTTTATACGGTAAATTTGTATTTTTAATATTTTGTTTTGTCGATTTTTTTTCGACCTTTTATACTTTCGACCTTTTATGGCTTCGGCGGCGGGCCCGATAATAAAATGTCCTTTTAAACAGTGTGTCACAAAATGTGACCCATAGTATAGAAAACTCTCCAGGGGCGTCCGTAAATTGCAAGAATTTATATATTTGTGAGTACCTAATTATGATTATGCCCTCCCCAAACCGTTGCATAAGATTCGCCATTTTATTTTTAGTTCCATATGCTTAAAAAAATAACCAAAACACCTGTGTCAAAGTTACTACTGTTACTTTCTGCACAAAAATATTGTTTAGGGGGGGCATGGCCCCTATGCCCCCTCCCCTTATAAATGTTGATGTTTTGAGGTTTGAGGTAGAGCCGCGGGACTGTAAGCGTGCTGGTCGTTTTATAAAATCTGGGTGCAAAATCCTTAAAAGGACGATGTAAAAATATTAATTTTTCCGAGCCACACAAAGACAATATAGAGGATTGGCACTCACCTTTTTAGTTGTTTCCGTCGTCCAGAGGAGCTCCTCTTGCTGGCCCAGTCGTTGCAGTCGATCCACACTAGAATCACTTGTTTGTGTAATGGTTTAGTTTGATTTTCTAAGAATGTTATTGGATTTTTTGGTTAATAGAATTTATCACCATGCTGCGTGGTGATCTCGATAGAATACGACAGACGAATCTTTTTTGGTTACGCCTTTTTGCGCAGATTCATTTTTCGTAGATGGCGCTGGCGTTTTGCTTGTGCCAATCAAATTGAAATTGTGTGGTTTTTCCGAATACGGGAATTTGGGGCAAAATTTGAATTTAAAATTAAAGTTGCACGAACATTTTCCGCCCACTTAAAACGAAGTTTTACATTGAGATTAATTGAA
The DNA here is from genome assembly GCA_963576565.1 of Aspidapion aeneum. Classification (NCBI taxonomy): domain Eukaryota; kingdom Metazoa; phylum Arthropoda; class Insecta; order Coleoptera; family Brentidae; genus Aspidapion; species Aspidapion aeneum. The sequence continues at coordinate 71,537,423 of OY755044.1, forward strand.
TAAACAAATGGCTATATAAAAAAAATATATGTTTATAGATTAAAAGGAAAAAAAAATGCAAAAAAAAAATATATATATATATTCTAGATAACGACGCACGAAACAAAAAGGAGTTGCTTGGGAGTTTAGTGCGCATCTAAAGGTAGTGGGCACAACTTGACCACGGGACGAGTGAAAAGTCCGTGTTGTGTTTTAACAGTAGCAACTCGAATGTGATTATCCCGACCAGGATGTACGGACACTATTCTACCTAGCAACCAGTGTAATGGCGGCCTAGTTTCATCCTTAATACAAGCATATCTAGCTTGATTTCAACCGAAGGGTCCGACCACTTAGAACGCTGTTGTAAAGTATTTAAGTACTCGAGTTTCCAACGCTTCCAGAAATCGGCATGAATTCGTTGGATAAGTTGCCAACGATTAAGGGTATTAACTTTAAGGGTAGAAAGGTCAGGATCAGGACACGAATTAAGGGGTTCCATTGTGAGGAAATGACCCGGAGTCAAAGACGTAAGATCGTTTGGGTCAGAGCTTTGCTCAAAAAGGGGTCGAGAATTGAGTAATGCCTTTATTTGGGCGAGGAGAGTATAGAGCTCTTCGAAGGTAAGTATCTGGTCACCGATGACCCGATACAAATGTGTTTTTATAGATTTGACTCCTGCTTCTGCTAGACCATTTAGGTGTGGCGCTCCCGGACTATTAAGACACCATTTGATTTTTAAGCTCTCAGAAGCTAATTTCGAAAGATTATGGAGCTCCTTAATAGCCCCAACAAAGTTTGAGCCTCTATCACTTGTGATTTGGACACAAGTACCACGTCTAGCGACAAAGCGTCGTAAAGCAGCGATGCACGCCTCTGTGGTTAAATCCGAAACCAGCTCGATATGGATTGCTTGACAGAAGTATCGACAAAGACTGCGATATATGATTTACCCACTTGTGCTCCACGACTCTGACCTACAAAGGTTTTGATTGGGCCTGCATAGTCCAAGAAAACGTGTGAAAAACATTTTAATTGTGACGTTCTAAAAGAAGGTATATCCGACATGTACGGAGTGTAAGGTTTTGGTTTTAAGCGAAAGCAGGGAATACATTGCAATAAAACCCTCTGAATAGCTCGACGTGATGACATAATCCAAAACTTTTGACGAATAAGTATTGGACTGTGTTTATTCCGGGATGTAAATTTTCGTTATGAGTTTGAATAATGATCAATTGGGTTAATCTATGAGATTTCGGCAATAATAAGAAATGTTTTGCCTCAAAGGAGAGTTGAGAATGCCGTAAGCGTCCGCCCACTCTAAGGAAACCCCTCCAAAAAGGGCGCGAGTTTGCGAAACGGCTTAGGTAACAGCTGAGTATTCTGAATTTTTTGAATGATATCCGAAAAACACTCTTCTAGGACCCTTTCAACTAAAACAAGTAGAGCCTTGTGTAGTTCAAAAGCGGAAAAAACGCCGGATAAAAGGTCAACTGAGTTTTTTCGATTGTGAATAAGTCTTAAAAAATGACAAATGATTTTTTGAATGGTATTTAAATTGGATATTTTATCGATTAATCTATCAAAAAAGTTTTTATTTTGAATTTCTGCCGTCAGCACCACTGAATTTTCCGGTTTTTCTTCTTTGAGAACCTCGTCTGGAACTCCCAAAGAACGTTCATTTATAAATCTTTGAATTTGCCACTCCGTAGTGGGCAAGGTAATCCATGGAGGGCCGTGAAACCAAAGAGGGTGATTTATTAAGTTATTGGGCGACAACCCTCTGCTAGCGCAGTCGGCAGGGTTCTCGAGTGAAGTAATCTGATACCATGGGACTTCGGGGATTGTTTCTTGAATACGACTCACGCGGTTTGCCACAAAGGTCTTCCACTTGTGAGGTGAAGATGTGACCCAATGAAGCGTGACCTGTGAGTCCGAGAACGCAAGAATTTCATCGATTACGAGTAATGATGAATAGGTGCGAATAACTAGTTCGAGTAAATCAGCTAATAGAGTAGCTCCAAGTAGTTCCAAACGTGGGATTGAAATAGTGTGTAAGGGAGCAACCCTTGACTTGCCCATGACTAGAGCAGTTTTGATAATTTTATTTGGTAATTCGACGCGAACGTATACGCAAGAAGCGTATCCTAGCTCGGATGCATCGCAGAAACCTAGCAATTGACATCGTTGAATATTATTCGAAAAAATATGTCTAGGTATACAAAGATTCGAAAGAGTGGTTAATTGATTATTGAATCCCAATCAGTTTTGCATAACCAAAGTTTTTGCATAATCACTTTGGCTAAAAATGAAACAGGCGATAAGAAACCTATAGGATCCCAAATTTTAGCGATAGCTGATAAAATATTCCTTTTGGTGCAAGGTTTTTCACAAGGGGTACAAGAATAGGTAAAAGTATCTGTAGAAGGGTGCCACTGAAGGCCCAAAACCTTAATCGATGTTGAAGAATCGTCTTCAAAGGTAACAGGGATCTGACAATCAGCGGGCGACAAATGTGAAAGAAGTTTCGGATTATTTGATGCCCATTTTCTTAATTCAAATTTTCCCAATTTAAGCAACGCTATGAGATCCTTTTGAAGCGATAAAGCACCTTCTAGAGAGTTAGCTCCACAGCAAATATCATCCATGAAAATGTTATTTAAAAGGACCTGGGATGCTTCAGGATAATTCTTAGCCTCCAGGATGGCTAGTTCTGTAAGAGTTCTAATAGCTAAATAGGGACTTGAACTAACACCAAATGTCACTGTATTAAGCCTGTATTCCTGCAGGGGTTCGTTGGGATCAAATCGCCAAAGTAGCCTTTGGTAGTCCCGATGAATTGGATTGATTTGAATTTGTAAAAAGTGCTGTTTTATATCAGTCAAAAATACGATAGAATAAAATCTGAATTTTAATAGAATTTCGGAAATATCGGCTTGTAATTTTGGTCCTATTAAAAGAGTTTCGTTCATGCTTAGGCCTTTCGAACCCTTAATCGAGGGGTTAAAAACTACCCGGAGTTTAGTCGTTGATTTGTCAAGACGAAGGACTCCGTGATGTGGTAAATAAGAACATAACTGAGGTCTAGGTTCGGATTTTGGAATTAAAGACATGTGCCCGTTTTTGAGATATTCTCTCATAAAATCCGAGTACATACTATAGAAATTTGAATTTTTTATTAAGCGAGATTCAAGAGACAAAAATTGACGATAGGTCACTGAATATGTGTCTCCTAGGTCAGGAGGGTCAATGTGACGAAAAGGCAAATTTACAGTAAATCGGCCCGAAATATCTCTAGTGGTAGTTTTTTGGAAAATCTCTTCACATCTTTTTTCTTCGGGTGAGAGAAACGTTTTTGACTTAATTGATTCTAGTTCCCAAAATCTGCGAATATTAAAGTCGAGAGACTGCTCACAGGAAGTAAAGTAAGAATTGACTTGAGGTGAAATAATTATGTTTTGAGTTTGGCCCATCAAGACCCACCCAAAAACTGTCTCAAAAGCGGAGGGTAGACCGTGAGGTCCTAGAATTCGTCCTGATTAGACGATTTCTGTGTAAAGTTGTGCACCTAAGAGTAAGTCAATTGGACCAGGGTTGCAAAATTGATTATCTGCAAGCTTTAGATTTGAAATATGACTCCAATTGGATGAATCTATCTGTACTGAGGGCATATTCGAACAGAGTTTCGGTAAAACGAAGACTTGAATAGAAAAGGTAGGCTCTTGTTGGCCTAGGGCTCGAATAGTGCAAGTAGAAATGCCGTTAGTGGCCGACGAAGATTGATTTAGTCCCAGAACAGGGATCGAAATTTTATTTCTTGGCAAGCCTAACTTGTTAAGACACGCTTCGCTTATCAGGTTAGCTTGGCTACCGCTGTCCAGAAGTGCTCGGACAGGTTGGTAGTTACCCCGACTATCGAGTACCTCTAATTTTATAGTCGCTAGAAGCACTGTCGTCCGGGGCGTCAAGGTGGATAACGAGGAGTATTGATTTGTAGATGTATTTGGATTCGAATTGGTTTGAATTGAATTTGAAATGGGTTGAACAAAACTAGGGTTCTGTTGGCTAAGACTTGAATTTGAATTCTGATACGATAAGTTTGTGCCTGTGCTTGGCACGGCCACTTGATTTGGAAAACTTTGATTTAAGTTCGAATTTTGATTTGAATTTTGGCTTGAATTAATAAAGGATTGACTTGAATTCTGACGGATTGAATCTGTCATTTGTGATAGATGAATAAGACTATGGTGTCTATGTCGACATACCCTGCAGTTGTATGTACTACTGCAGTCAATTACTTGATGATTTGAACGTAAACAGTTGATACATAACGATTGTTGTTTTACATAAGTAAAACGATCTGAAGGAGATTTGGAAATAAAAACACCACACTGCGAGAGTGGATGAAAAGAATTATTGCATAATTTGCACTCATAGGGTTGTTGGTTTTGTCGAAATTGAATATTGGATTGTTTATTTGCTACTTGTGAGTGCGTATGCGCTAAAAAATTTGATGGAGGGCTTGATTTTTACTGATTATTTGGATAAGAATTATATTTTTGGTTAATAGAATTCGAATAATTTGGTTTTTGCTGTTTGGAAGTCGAAGGTTGCATTTGCATATTTTGGGGAGATAGCTGTACTGTTTCAAGAGCACGGCATTGGTTAATAAGAAACTGAATTAGATTTTGATATGTTGGAATCTCGGTAGTACTATACTTTAATTCGAAAGCGGTTCTTTTCGTTTGATCGATTTTTGATAATAAAATTGAAAATAAACAAAAACACCACGACGTTACTGGAAATTCAAGATTTTCGAGCGCCGCAATATTCTCATCTACCAAGACTCTAAGATCCTTTGCTGACTGGTTTCCCTTTAAAGAATTTGCATAGTAGATTGAGTTCCAGTAGCTTCTGGCTAAGTGTCTTTTATTTTGATAGCGATCTGTTAATACCTTCCAGGCGATTGCGTAATTACTTGCCGTTAATTTTATAGAACTTAAAATATTAAGTGGTTCGCCCTCAAGGAAAGTTAGCAAATGTTGAAATTTCCTTATATCGGAATAATTAGAGTTTTCGTGAACCAAACAAGAATAAACATCGTAAAAGGTTGGCCACTTTTTTACGTTTCCATTAAAGCAAGGCACCTTTAGAGGGCCCAGATCATCGCTACGTGAATAGTGTGAAGTTGCGGGGGTAAAATTTGAATGAACTGAATCGGAACATAAACTCGAAAAAAGAACTTTAGCTTGGTGGTAGAATAGATCCGTATCTTTTCTAATTTTATCCTGTGCTTCGAATTCATCATCGTCGTCGTCCTTGAAGAGACCTATGATGTCATTATGAATGTTTTTAAATTGTTCATAGTGATCATCTAACGATTCGTAAAACGCCCTAAAAATTGGCAAGGAAGAACTATCTGATTTAGCTTTTGTTCCCAAGTTATACGTTTCAGTAATACGAGATATTGAAACTTTGCGTTGATTCTCAAGCTTTTTTAACGACATATTGTTAATTAAAAAAATAAAAAATATTTAAAAGAATAAAACTAACACTTGACCCCTATTGACTTTAGTCAGTCCAAAAGAGTCCAACAAGCATATATTTTATTATCGATTTCTCGAATAAAATGCAAAAAACTTATCAACAGCTGTTATCCTAGGTCGCGATTTTTCTCCCAAAATAAATGCACACAAACACAACTTGTACCTACTACCGCTTCTCTTATTATTTACAGGTAAATACTAATTCTACTAGATGTATTTGTTTACCTGTTAAATAAGAATAAAGCATTTGTCCATTAAACTCACAAGCACTTTTGTTGTTTTGAAAATAACTATTTATTTAAACAAATTTGGATTTTTGAATCAAAACAAACGACGTACGAAGTGCAAATTTCGGCTGCAATGAAATGTGGGTGGAGCAACCGTTAAGCCACGCAAGGGGGGACGGAACCTCCTAGCTAAACTGGACACGGCAACTAGGCGAGCCAAAATGGCGAAAAAATCTTTAATATTTTTAGCAAACAAATTTTAAAAAACTATCTGGGTCGTGGGACCAGAAAATGTTGATGTTTTGAGGTTTGAGGTAGAGCCGCGGGACTGTAAGCGCGCTGGTCGTTTTATAAAATCTGGGTGCAAAATCCTTAAAAGGACGATGTAAAAATATTAATTTTTCCGAGCCACACAAAGACAATATAGAGGATTGGCACTCAACTTTTTAGTTGTTTCTGTCGTCCAGAGGAGCTCCTCTCGCTGGCCCAGTCGTTGCAGTCGATCCACACTAGAATCACTTGTTTGTGTAATGGTTTAGTTTGATTTTCTAAGAATGTTATTGGATTTTTTGGTTAATAGAATTTATCACCATGCTGCGTGGTGATCTCGATAGAATACGACAGACGAATCTTTTTTGGTTACGCCTTTTTGCGCAGATTCATTTTTCGTAGATGGCGCTGGCGTTTTGCTTGTGCCAATCAAATTGAAATTGTGTGGTTTTTCCGAATACGGGAATTTGGCGCAAAATTTGAATTTAAAATTAAAGTTGCACGAACAATAACCACCGGTGTTTTTTTTGCTTTAAAGAACTTATTTAGATAAATCAAAATTTCTAATCTAATCAACAAACAGTTTATTTTAATTTAGTAGGTATAAATTACGAACCTTTTTGAAGTATTTATCATAACATTAACCTCACTTTGTAATATATAATTTAAAAAGAAATTGTCTTATCCTCAATAAAGAATAAAGGCACATTTTTTCTGAAAATCTTAGTTAGAAAAGATATTTAAATAGTAGAAATAAAATTTCGGACTTCCATTGTCTTTATTTATTTTAAAAACACGACGTTTCGGTTAGTAAGTATCTCTAACCGTTATCAAGTGTAAACTAAACAATCTAGTCTTTAGGCTACTACTTATACTACTTGGTGTGCAGTCAGGTGTGACGGCCCGCCCCCTTTTTAATCTTAAGACGCCTGTTTTCCTTAAGGAGTGGTTTCCATATGTTTGGTATGTCCGTGCTTGGTTGACTGAAAACTTCTTTATTCTGCATTATAAACGCAGCTTCAATAAACTTTCGTTTTCGCCAATGCGACTCCTTATGTAAAACTTTAGCTTCTGACCACTGAATCCTGTGATCATTTGACCATGCATGATCTGCTTAACCGGATTTTTCAATATCCCCTAATTGGGTACTTTTTAGATGTTCATTTACTCTAACCTGAAGAGGACGTTTCGTTTCACCTACATATGATTTACCACACTCACACGGGATTTGGTAGATACATTCCTTATTATTTGAGGGATTTTCTGGTTTTGTTTTAGTTACAAAACTTCTTATCGTATTTCCCGAAGAAAATACTGTTTTTATATTATAGTGTTTAGCTATTCGTCTTATATTTTCAGAAAACCCTTGAACATATGGAATGTTAATAACACCTAACGGATTATTATTTTGAGAATTTGGTACATTTAGTTTGTTTTTAATTTTAAATATCGTTGAGTTTATTAATTTCTCGGAATAACCATTCTGTTGTAAGTCCTTTTTAATGTTTTTAATTTCTGTGGTTAATTCTTCAATATTACTACAAATATTTATGGCTCTTAAATAAAAACTTCTTATAACTCCTTGTTTTGTAGCAACAGAATGATTAGACTTAAAATTTAGGTACTGTCCCGTGTGTGTAGGTTTCCTATATACAGTGGTTTGAATGTTTCTGTCTGATCGTTTGACAAGAACATCCAAAAAAGGTAAGGCCGAATCTTTTTCAATTTCCATGGTGCACTTGATTGTTGGTCGAATACCGTTTAAATGGTGTAGAAAATTCTGTAGTTCGTCTTCATTTTCCGGCCATATAATAAATGTGTCATCCATGTATCGTAGCCATAGTTTTGGTTTGACTCTTGCTGTGTTGATCGCATGGTCTTCGAACCACTCCATGTAGATGTTTGCTACCACTGGCGAAAGAGATGAACCCATTGGGAGTCCATCATTTTGCGCGTAAAACTTATCTTTCACTTGAAAGTAAGAGTTACGGAGACAGAGCTCCAAAAGATCCATCACCCCCTCCACCGATAGCGTTGTTCTCTCGTGAAGTGTATCATCAGTTTGTAATTTGTTTTTGATGATACTGAGTGACTCATTTATTGGCACGTTGGTGTAGAGACTTTCTACATCAAAACTTACAAATCTATCGCCGGGATCTAATTCGATACCTTTTAAAACCTCGACAAAATGTTCCGAGTTTTTGACAAAAGATTCGGACTTACCCTGTAGTGGTTGAATTATGTCCAACAAAAACCTCGACAAAGTGCTGGTCGGTGAGTCCCTGGAGCTGGTGATTGGTCGCAGTGGTATATCCTTCTTATGGATCTTTGGTAATCCATAAAAATGTGGTGCCTTACTGTGGTGTGGAGTCAGGCGGGATCTAACAGCGTCCGGGATATTTTCAGCATACTTCTTCAAAGTCCTGTAGATGCGTCCTTCTATGGTGGTGATTGGATCTTTGGGTAGTTGCTTGTAGTCTCCTTTCTCCAGAACTTCTTGGATTTTTTTGTCGTAAGTCTCGACATCTATGATCACCGTCGCGTTTCCTTTGTCGGCCGGTAGAATCTTGATTGATTTGTCAGCCTGCAGGTTCTTGATTGCCCGTTGTTCTTGACTGGTGATGTTTGTCTTTTGTTGTTTCTTTCTTTCCAACGTTGTTCTTACTTTATGGCGAAACTCATCAGCTTCGGGTTGAGGGAGACTAACGGTTTCTATTGCCGCAATAATTTCCAGTGTCGGTGTCCGTGCCGGTGCAATGGCGAACTTAAGTCCCTTACTGAGTACCAATTCTTCGTTGGTGCTCAGAGTCCGTTTGGAGATGTTCACTATAGTGCTTGGTAACGATCTTGAGTACGTGTCTGTAGTTTCTTAAGCTTTTCTCGGTGTGTGTATATGGCCGGAAAATGAAGACGAACTACAGAATTTTCTACACCATTTAAACGGTATTCGACCAACAATCAAGTGCACCATGGAAATTGAAAAAGATTCGGCCTTACCTTTTTTGGATGTTCTTGTCAAACGATCAGACAGAAACATTCAAACCACTGTATATAGGAAACCTACACACACGGGACAGTACCTAAATTTTAAGTCTAATCATTCTGTTCCTACAAAACAAGGAGTTATAAGAAGTTTGTATTTAAGAGCCATAAATATTTGTAGTAATAATGAAGAATTAACCACAGAAATTAAAAACATTAAAAAGGACTTACAACAGAATGGTTATTCCGAGAAATTAATAAACTCAACGATATTTAAAATTAAAAACAAACTAAATGTACCAAATTCTCAAAATAATAATCCGTTAGGTGTTATTAACATTCCATATGTTCAAGGGTTTTCAGAAAATATAAGACGAATAGCTAAACACTATAATATAAAAACAGTATTTTCTTCGGGAAATACGATAAGAAGTTTTGTAACTAAAACAAAACCAGAAAATCCCTCAAATAATAAGGAATGTATCTACCAAATCCCGTGTGAGTGTGGTAAATCATATGTAGGTGAAACGAAACGCCCTCTTCAGGTTAGAGTAAATGAACATCTAAAAAGTACCCAATTAGGGGATATTGAAAAATCCGGTTTAGCGGATCATGCATGGTCAAATGATCACAGCATTCAGTGGTCAGAAGCTAAAGTTTTACATAAGGAGTCGCATTGGCGAAAACGAAAGTTTATTGAAGCTGCGTTTATAATGCAGAATAAAGAAGTTTTCAGTCAACCAAGCACGGACATACCAAACATATGGAAACCACTCCTTAAGGAAAACAGGCGTCTTAGGATTAAAAAGGGGGCGGGCCGTCACACCTGACTGCACACCAAGTAGTATAAGTAGTAGCCTAAAGACTAGATTGTTTAGTTTACACTTGATAACGGTTAGAGATACTTACTAACCGAAACGTCGTGTTTTTAAAATAAATAAAGACAATGGAAGTCCGAAATTTTATTTCTACACAATCATTGTCTACGAGTTTCAAACAAAGAGATATTTAAATAGGCAAGAGAAACTGATTATTTCAGTTATTTTTGAAAATAACTTTATATTAGTACGCCCCTGAAGCCTTAAATATGGCAACAACTCGACATTTTAATAAAGTTTTTAAAAGAAAATGTTATGTTCTACAATAAAGTATACTACATATTTTTTCCTAAAAAGTGTAGTTTTTGAGAAAATTTAAAGAAACCTATAATAAACATGTTTTTTCTAAATAATCCCAATTTACGTAAGCCACTGAAGAGCTACTTGCTTTTCCTAACCTTACTGACCAATACATCGTTGGAAAGGGAATTTTATTCTTCACAAAAAACTGTTCTTTGAAATTTTTGATAAAAAGGTTAGTTTTCGAGAAAATTGCATAAAATTGAAAAAAAACAGGTTTTTGGGGGTTTGGGGGGGATTTTCTACGTCCCTGTCGCTTTTTCGAGTTGGCAACAGAGATATTCGGATTCAGCGGGGTCAAATTAGGGGGAAATGGTGTTTGCCAAAAAGTAATATGATTTGCTTCTAGACCGAAAACGGAAAGCCTTTTAAATATATTTTTTACGCACTAAATTGGTGGAACACGAACAAAATTAAACGACGCATAGGTGAATTATAGTAAAAAAATAATTTTTAAAAGATATACATAGTATACAGTACCAGCAATCGATTTTTTTTTATATTTAAATAAAAGTTGTCTATCTGCTGTATACCTTTTATTTTTAAGTAGAAAGTTATTAATGAAAAATACGGCAATTTTAATTTTATAAAAAATATTTTTTACGTAATGTGTAATCACTTTTGACAACCAATCTCAAACAGGATGCAAATATGTAAAAGTGTATGCTTTGATGTCCAAGAAATTAAGATTTTAATAATTTATCCTCATACCTTTGCTCCCCCTCCCCTCAACAAAAAAACCTTATTTCCAACCTATACTTCTTATAGATTTTTTTTCAAATTTATAATCTACATAGCTATAAGCTTAAAGAAACGAAAATTGGACGCAAAACTAGTTTTACATTTAATTTATCAATTTTTCCTTTCGCAACTCAAGTACGCCCCTGTATCTTGGCTCTGCACTGGGTTCCATCGGAGCACCACTTCTAGAATGGCATTCCTAGGTGTCTGCTACCTATGTGCCAAATTTCGTCACGGTACGCGAAAATGCAGACAAGCCCCTAAATTGCCAGCTTAGGCCCCGAACTAGTAAATGACAGCACAAATGGAGTTACTTTATTTTATCAAAACTGTCGTCGTGTCGTTTTATACATCAGAATTTTGCCCAAATGGTAGGATCACGTTTAGAAATGGCATAAACAGTTTACTAACAGGGAAAAAAGATGGTGGAGTTATGTTCCCACGTGAACACCTGCTAGTATAATGTTTCTTAGAGTTATGTTCCTACATGAACACCTGTTATTTTGTATCTTATATATTGATGTGAAAATTCATTTTGAGCGTTGTTATTAACCAGCTTTTGCTACTGCTTATATTATACGAAATAAAAAGTTTAAAAAATGTTTTTTTCTATTTTCAATTTTCAATTTGAAAACTGGCGCAGTCGGTAGGATTCTCCCCAGCGTATTACAAAACGCATCGTGCGGGTGTGGTGGTACAAAAGTGGTGAAGCAACCAGACCCGGAATGGGACGCCGGCCAACTCGGCGCCGGACTAAAAAAAGTTTTTTTGACAAAACAAAAAACATCTTTAAAAAATCCTACGCAATTTTTTACAAGCTTTTATTTAGCTTCAGATGTTCTGTCTAACTAACTATCAAATCTTGTGAAGCGTTTTTGACACACTTCCCATTATCCGATTTGGATGAAATTTGGTACACACGTAGTGGTCCCATGACAATACAACATTAACAAAAAAATATCCAAACAACTCCTACCCCCACCCCTTCTATAGAAAAATGTGTTTTTGACACACTTCCCGTTATCCGATTTGGATAAAATTTGGTATACACATAGTGGTCCGATGATAATACAACAATTAGAAAAAAATATCCTCCCACCCCTACCCCCACCCCTTCTATAGAAAAATGTGTTTTTGACACACTTCCCGTTATCCGATTTGGATAAAATTTGGTATACACATAGTGGTCCGATAATAATACAACAATAAAAAAAATATCCTCCCACCCCTACCCCCACCCTCTTCCATAGAAAAATTTGTTTTTGACACACATCCCGTTATCCGATTTGGATGAAATTTAGTATACATGTATAATAAAAAAATATCCTCCCACCTCTACCCCCACCCCCTTTCATAGAAAAATGAGTTTTTGACACACTTCCCATTATCCGATTTGGATGAAACTTGGTATTCACATAGTGGTCTGATGACAATACAACATTAAGAAAAAAATATCCTCCCACCCCTACCCCCACCCCTTCTATAGAAAAATGTGTTTTTGACACACTTCCCGTTATCCGATTTGGATAAAATTTGGTATACACATAGTGGTCCGATGATAATACAACAATAAGAAAAAATATCCTCCCACCCCTACCCCCACCCCCTTCCATAGAAAAATGTGTTTTTGACACACATCCCGTTATCCGATTTGGATGAAATTTGGTATACATATCGTGATCCGATGACAATACAATATTAAGAAAAAAATATCCTCCCACCTCTACCCCCACCCCCTTTCATAGAAAAATGAGTTTTTTATACACTTCCCATTATCCGATTTGGATGAAATTTGGTATTCACATAGTGGTCCGATGACAATACAACATTTAAAAAAATATTCTCCCGCCCCTACCCCCACCCCCTTCCATGGAAAATGCGTTTTTGACACCCTTCCCATTATCCGATTTGGATGAAATTTGGTATACATATAGTGGTCCAATGACAATACAACATTGAAAAAAAAAATCCTACCACTCCTACCCTCATCTATAGAAAAATGCGTTTTTGACACACTTACCATTATCCGATTTGGATGAAATTTGGTATACATATAGTGGTCCGATAACAATACAACAATAATGAAAAAATGTCTCAACAATTTGTCTCAAACTTGAAATATTACATTGCTTGAGGTCATTTAACAAAATTTTTTACTCAAACTTAAAAAAATCAAAATGGCTGATCCAAAATATCAGATTTTTTATTTACTAACCGATTTGTCTCAAACTTGAAATATTACATTGCTTGAAGTCATTTAACAAAATTTTTTACTCAAACTTAAAAAAATCAAAATGGCGGATCAAAAATGGCAGATTTTTTATTTACTAACCGACTTGTCTCAGACTTGAAAGATTGCAGTGCTTAGGGATCGATTTATAATAAATTTAGAACTTTGTGGTGTTTAACGTCGCTGAACATGATTTTTTACTCTTTCTAAAAAAATCATCTAAATCGGATAATGGGAAGTGTGTCAAAAACTCATTTTTCTATGAAAGGGGGTGGGGGTAGAGGGGGGAGGATATTTTTTCTTAATATTGTATTGTCATCGGATCACTATATGTATACCAAACTTCATCCAAATCGGATAATGGGAAGTATATCAAAAACGCATTTTTCTATAGATGAGGGTGGGGGTAGGAGTCGTAGGATTTTTTTTTTCAATGTTGTATTGTCATCGGACTACTATATGTATACCAAATTTCATCCAAATCGGATAATGGGAAGGGTGTCAAAAACGCATTTTCTATGGAAGGGGGTGGGGGTAGGAGTGGGAGGATATTTTTTTTAATGTTGTATTATCATCGGACCACTATGTGAATACCAAATTTCATCCAAATCGGATAATGGGAAGTGTGTTAAAAACTCAGTTTTCTATGAAAGGAGGTGGGGGTAGAGGTGGGAGGATATTTTTTTCATAATATTGTATTGTCATCGGATCACTATATGTATACCAAATTTCATCCAAATCGGATAATGGGAAGTGTGTCAAAAACGCATTTTTCTATAGATGAGGGTGGGGGTAGGAGTGGTAGGATTTTTTTTCTTCAATAATATATTGTCATCGGACCACTATATGTATACCAAATTTCATCCAAATCGGATAATGGGAAGGGTGTCAAAAACGCATTTTCTATGGAAGGGGGTGGGGGAAAGGGTGGGAGGATATATTTTTTTAATGTTGTATTGTCATTGGACAACTATGTGAATACCAAATTTCATCCAAATCGGATAATGGGAAGTGTGTCAAAAACTCATTTTTCTATTAAAGGGGGTGGGGGTAGAGGTGGGAGGATATTTTTTTTCTTAATATTGTTTTGTCATCGGATCACTATATGTATACCAAATTTCATCCAAATTGGATAATGGGAAGGGTGTCAAAAACGCATTTTCTATGGAAGGGGGTGGGGTTAGGGGTGGGAGGATATTTTTTTTAAATGTTGTATTATCATCGGACCACTATGTGTATACCAAATTTTATCCAAATCGGATAATGGGAAGTGTGTCAAAAACTCATTTTTCTATTAAAGGGGGTGGGGGTAGAGGTGGGAGGATATTTTTTTTCTTAATATTGTTTTGTCATCGGATCACTATATGTATACCAAATTTCATCCAAATTGGATAATGGGAAGGGTGTCAAAAACGCATTTTCTATGGAAGGGGGTGGGGTTAGGGGTGGGAGGATATTTTTTTTTAATATTGTATTATCATCGGACCACTATGTGTATACCAAATTTTATCCAAATCGGATAACGGGAAGTGTGTTAAAAACTCATTTTTCTATGAAAGGAGGTGGGGGTAGAGGTGGGAGGATATTTTTTTCTTAATATTGTATTGTCATCGGCTCACTATATGTATACCAAATTTCATCCAAATCGGATAATGTAAAGTGTGTCAAAAACGCATTTTTCTATAGATGAGGGTGGGGGTAGGAGTGGTAGGATTTTTTTTTTCAATATTATATTGTCATCGGACCACTATATGTATACCAAATTTCATCCAAATTGGATAATGGGAAGGGTGTCAAAAACGCATTTTCTATGGAAGGGGGTGGGGTTAGGGGTGGGAGGATATTTTTTTTTAATATTGTATTATCATCGGACCACTATGTGTATACCAAATTTTATCCAAATCGGATAACGGGAAGTGTGTTAAAAACTCATTTTTCTATGAAAGGAGGTGGGGGTAGAGGTGGGAGGATATTTTTTTCTTAATATTATATTGTCATCGGACCACTATATGTATACCAAATTTCATCCAAATCGGATAATGGGAAGGGTGTCAAAAACGAATTTTCTATGGAAGGGGGTGGGGGTAGGGGTGGGAGGATATTTTTTTTTAATGTTGTATTGTCATTGGACCACTATGTGAATACCAAATTTCATCCAAATCGGATAATGGGAAGTGTGTCAAAAACTCATTTTTCTATTAAAGGGGGTGGGGGTAGAGGTGGGAGGATATTTTTTTTCTTAATATTGTATTGTCATCGGATCACTATATGTATACCAAATTTCATCCAAATCGGATAACGGGATGTGTGTCAAAAACAAATTTTTCTATGGAAGGGGGTGGGGGTAGGGGTGGGAGGATATTTTTTTCTTATTGTTGTATTATTATCGGACCACTATGTGTATACCAAATTTTATCCAAATCGGATAACGGGAAGTGTGTCTAAAACACATTTTTCTATAGAAGGGGTGGGGGTAGGGGTGGTAGGATATTTTTTTTCTTAATGTTGTATTGTCATGGGACCACTACGTATGTACCAAATTTCATCCAAATCGGATAATGGGAAGTGTGTTAAAAACGCTTCACAAGATTTGATAGATAGTTAGTTAGTAAAGGATTTTTTAAAGATGTTTTTATATAAATAAATTATTTTATTTTTCATCTACACATTTTATCAAAAACAAATTTTTAGTCCGGCGCCGAGTTGGCCGGCGCCCAGTTGGCGGCGCCGAGTTGGCCCGGCGCCCAGTTGGCCCGGCGCCCAGTTGGCGGCGCCGAGTTGGCGGCGCCCAGTTGGCGGCGCCGAGTTGGCGGCGCCCAGTTGTCCTAGACCGAACCAGACCAGGGTAGATAGTATGGTGCGAGACGTCAGGAACAAACGTCAGGAACAAACATCGTCCAGACAGCCTCATAGATAATACCAGGGAAGAGACAGAATCGCTCATCCTATTGGGATGAAACATAGCATAATATTATTGTAAGTGCATCCTTTAACATTTTCCTTAAACCGAAAAATTTAGTATTGATACGTTTTAGGTTGTCAGGTAAGGTTAGATTTTAAAAAACTTTAATTCAGTAAATTAAAAAACCAAAAAATTAGAATAATGGCACAACCTAATTTTCTGTTAATTAGATATCAAGCAGACAATATCCCATGTTTTGACGGTAATCCGAAACAAATAAATCGATTTATATGAGCATGTGAAAATTTCCTATCAAATCACAAAGATAGAAATAACGCGAATGCCCCTATCAAACTTACTGGTAGGGCTGCAGATGTAATAGCATCGCGAGTAGAGTTGCAACTTGGGATCGATTGATTGCGTAGTACAAGATATAATATCTCTAAAACCAAATAAAAATGAAACACCACAACAGTTTGGTATAAGACTCTAAGATATTAGAAGCCTTTTGTTTTTAAAAATAAATGTAAGCAATGATACTAGGGAAGTAAAATTATTAAAAATCAGTGAATATGATAAGATGGTATTAAAAACTTTTATTCATGGCTTAAATTATGAAATTAAATTGGTAGTGCGTTTGAAAAACCCCGAAACTCTTGAGGAAGCCATGGGCTTTGCACAAGAGGAAGAATATTTTAGATATTACAAAAATATTTTTGATCCTAGGAATCACTAACCACAAAGACAAATGTTCCAATCCCCACTACCTCAAATTTTACCACAAAGACCTATTTTTATACCCTCATGGCAACCTCAAAATAATCCTCTTTTCAGACAAAATCAAAATTCTAATATTTTCAATAACTCACGTTTTCCGACACCAAATAATCAATTTCTTGGCTTCGGAATATGGAGACAAAAAACACCCACTTTTCAAAATGGATCAACCGCATTTGCACCGCGATACCCAATAAATCGACCAATGTTCAATAATAATTTGCGTCCAATGATTAATAATAATATGCGTCCCCAATTTAATAATTATAATCCTAATTTCAATCAAAACAATAAACGACCCGCGACCTCGTCCATCGTTCGACAACCAAATCGACCAGAACCAATGGATACTTCATCTGCCACTGTAACAAATAGACCCCCTAATAATCAAACTCGACGAGATTTTATGGTTGAAGAACTTTTCAATCAAATGGTAGAGCCGACTCCTTATACCACAAACTATTCTCAAAATTAACCAAATCAACAGGTCGAATTAATGAACCAAAATTATGAGTATCAATTTAGTTTTGATAATACAGATTATAGCAATAATCAATCAACCAATTATCAAACTGAGCAGATTAATTAAGATTTCCAAAATTTTTATAATATTACATAATTTTAATAACTCTTATCAGAAATCTAATTGGGAAACAAATAACGATTCGATTTCATTCGACCAAATCAACGGTGTTGAAGAGATCGTGAATGAACATTTTCAGGAAACTTAAGATTTCAACAAAATAACATAATTTTATTAAACACTCATACAAATTCCGAACTACCAGTAACCTTTCTCCCAGAAATAAACGCGAAATTCCTCGTAGATACTGGTAGCGGTCGTAGCTTCCGTTAAACTATAGACCAATTGCTCTACTTCCGGTGATATCAAAAGTAATGGAAAGAGTTGTGAACATCATCACCTAACCAAGTACTTGGAAAAGTACAAAATTATCAACGACAAGCAACACGGATTTCGAAAATATAGGTCAACTGGCGATACACTTACGGGGCGAAACAAGAACAATTGCCTTAGATACATCTGAAGCATTCGATAAAGTCTGGCATGAAAATCTGCTCAACAAGTTTAAAGCAATGGAACTGTCGCCGAAACTTTGTACTTGGTTTGAAAGTTACCTAAGGATAGATCTATTTATGTTGCACTGGATGGCCGGAACTCCAACTCTTACCAAATAAATGCTGGTGTGCCACAGGGAGCAATCCTTTTGCCAACACTTTTTCTGATTTACATAAATGACCTCATAGATAAAACAGTAAATCCACTTTATTGCTTTGCAGATGATGGCAATGTAGTCTTGTCAGTCATACCACCCACTCAGTGTCTATCCGCACGTGAATTTCATCATCTTAGACTAACGCAAATATCGCAGATAAATAACGACCTGGAGATAATAGAGGACTGGGGCAACAAAAACCTTGTACAGTTCAACGCGCAGAAAACCCAAGCAGCCCTGTTTTCAAAAAAGACCAGCACCGGTGAGCCAACCATCATGCTATCTGGAAGTGCTGTCACATTGCAGAGCCAGTTGAACATCTTAGGAGTCACTGCAGAGACCAACATGTCTGGGCACAGTTACGTGGCAGATATAGCTAAAAGGGCGTCCCAAAAGCTTGGGGTGCTATTTCGTACAAGACATCTGTATACACCAAGCCAACTGCTGACACTCTACAAAGCCCAGATTCAACCAACTATGGAGTACTGCTCACATATATGGAGTGCGGCACCCAAACATACCTTAATGCTTTTGAACACCGTGCAAAAACGAGCTATCAAGCTGATCAATGATTTCGCACTTACCCGTAGCTTGGATAGTCTCGAACATCTAAGAACTGTGAGCGATCTATCTCTCTTCTACAGGTATTATCACGGAAAATGCTCTGAAGAGTTGGCACGTATGATCCCACCGGGAGTAGCACCTACTAGGCGATCACGTCAAACAGACGGTAACCATCAATATACCGTCAAAATAGAGGCACCAAGAACCTCAATATATCAGAATTTATATATCTTAAGAACAGCATCGCTGTGGAATAAACTCCCTGCGACAGTTTTCCCTGCAGGTTACAACCTGAACCGTTTCAAAACCAACACACACCAACATTTCCGCGCACGAGCGTGATAGGGATCTCCTTGCGAGTGCGCTTAACCATAAAAAAAAGCTTCATAAAACCTGAATTAGCATATGAAATTTGCTCAATAACTACTGAACCGTTTTTCGTGAGAACAGCTCATGCAACATCAAATCATAACGAAGTAACAAATATCCCAATATTTCCTTCTTTTAATTTTGACGAAAATCACAAATTCAATCTTTTCGATTTTTCTCCTAAATTTGATGGGTTATAATAACCGTCCCGATCTCGTATTTACGTTTCCGTGCTCATTTCACGTCGGCGCGGTTTTGAAATAGACACGGAAATGTTACAATATATTTGGGTTCAAATACGTGTTGATTTTAAGAGTTTTGATCTCGAAATGAGCACGGATCTGTAAGAGAACATCGCTCAATAAACTATTACAAAAGCGTATTCAACTGTCAGGTAAAAACGCTAACTTAACGAAAGCTAATCAATCAAATCTAACCGAACCGAACCAAAGCAAACTGAACCAATAATTTTTTTCAAAAAAAAACTTTCCTGACTTCTTACCCGGGATCCTAGAGGATGTGAATCCGAACCGAACCGAATTGAACCAAACCGAACCGAACCAAACCAAAGCAAACTCAACCAACAATTAAAAAAAAACTTTCCTGACTTCTTTCCCGGGATCCTAGAGGGTGTGAATAGTGTTGTAGTTTAGTTTGGTTAGGTTAGGTTTGGTTCGGTTTAGTTAGGATCGGTTCGGTTCGGATTCACATCCTCTAGGATCCCGGGTGGGAACTTTTTTTGAAAAAAATTATTGGTTCAGTTTGCTTTGGTTCGATTCGGTTAAATTTGATTGATAGCTTTCGTTAGGTTAGGTTTTTGAAACTTTCTATTTTCATGTGGTTAGAAATCAAGTGAAAATCATTTAAATTATTAAAATTTATTAATAACATAACAACATCTGTCGTCGTAGTTGTCGGTGTAAGACAATGAACACTGAACTTTGCAGGTATAGTTAATGGAATAGTGTTCTTCAAACTTTATAGAATTTCAAAATCTTGAGTAATATTAGTTAAAATACTTTTAAACCGCTCCATAATTTTCATATTAACAAACATATAACCTCAAAATCAAACTAATAAACAACGTGAATCCAATTTAAGTTTCAAATGTGCACTAATAAGTAAACCCCTGCGCTGCGTAATTCAATACAAATCCGTGCCTTGTTCGAGCCTCGGCGCCTTAAAATCAACACGCATCTGTTGTTTGCCCGCAGGTAGAAAAACGATAACTGCAGTGGACTGTATATATTTTAATTAAGGAAAGCGCGAACAAACATAAATATATTGATATGAAATCACGAAATAATTAAGGTCCATAGGTTAATTGTTGGTACCACACAACGGAAATCAGAAACAAAGCACTCACCAGCTTGCAGCCAATTTCTCCACGTTGCAGGGGCCCCTTTCTGGATCTAATGATGGCACCACGTAGCTGAAGGGCTGAAGTTTCTAGTTCTATGCTTCAGTACACCAAAATCGAGCACTTTCAAGTGTAGAAATTTGTAAATGTTGGAGAAAGCAAATAACAACGCCATTTTTTCGAGGCGGTAGAAAAGGATCTCTCTGATTGTTGGTGCGCATGTCGAAATGCGCGAAAATGTACTCTGTCCGTCATCCAATTGTGTGGTTTTAAAATTTACAAACAACCGCGAAATTTAGCGGGAGCTAACATAACTGCCCTCCAAATAAATATAAAATAAATGAATGAAAAACAGATAAGTAGCGTAAGTTTATTTAGAGATAACGAAAACCCGAAAAAGTCAAAACAAACAAACAAAATTTTAAAAAATATAATAAAGAATTACCTAGTGTAATAATTGACTTCAATAGGTAGAAAAAATTAAAATTACTTTTAATTCGGCAAGAGGCACAGTTTTACAACTAGCCGCTTGTAAACACCGGTAGCCATTTGTACCGTCGCTACACGCACTTGACCGTCTCCGCCGGGATGCAATTCGAGAACCCGACCGACTGGCCATTTCAAAGGTGATTGGATGTGATCACTCGTTATGATAACCAAATCATTTAATTTGATATTTGGGGACGAATCAGCCCACTTGTGTCGCTGTTGTAGCGTATGCAAATACTCTATAGAATACCGTTTCCAAAAATCATTATGTAGTTGTTGGATTAGTTGCCATTTCGAGAGCCGAGTTAGGGGAACCTCGGACAAATCTGACTCCGGAATTTCTGAATTAAGGGGTTCAAGGGTCAAAAAATGCCCAGGGGTAAGAGGTTGAAGATCGTGTGGGTCTGAAGAGGCAGGAGATAAAGGGCGACTATTAAGTACGGCTTCTATGCGACATGTAAGGGTGGACATTTCCATGATGGACAACTTCTGGTCGCCGACAACTCGAACAAAGTGAGTTTTAAAACTTTTGACGCCAGCTTCTGCCAGGCCATTGAAATGTGGACTGAGAGGAGGTCCCAGATGCCAACGAATAGAAAGTCTGGTGGACGCACTTCTTGCGTAATCAAGTAATTGGTTACGAAACCCTATAAAATTACTGCCCTGATCTGACCAGCATTGCGTCACGCTTCCACGTCTGGAAATGAATCGATGGAATGCACCTACAAACCCTTCGGTGGACAGTTCCATGGTTAATTCCAAATGCACGCAATGTGTGGCCGTACAGACAAACACAAAGACATACGATTTGAAAGCTTTACAACCACGGTAACGATGAGGAATCACAAAGAAAGGTCCACAAAAGTCGATAGCTACACTCGAAAAAGATTTAAGTTGATTGATTCGATGAGCGGGAAGTGAACTCATTATGGGCGGTCTATAGGGTTTAGGGTTGATTCTAAAACATTGCAAACACTTGGATATGGTTCTTTGAATTGCCCGTCTGGCAGATAATATCCAAAATTGCTGTAAAAGCAGATTATGTAATGTTTTAAACTCAGGATGAAGGTATTGTCGATGAGTGGACTCGATAAGAAGAGTAGTTAAACGATGGTTACTCGAAAGTAAGACGGGGTGTTTTGCAGAATAAGACAAAAGGTCAGATTTTTGTAATCTGCCACCGACTCTAATGATATTATTTTCATCAAGAAAAGGTAAAAGTTTTCGAAAAGGTTTCGGTATTGGTTTATCCTTAGATAACGCGGAAAAAAGCTCAGAAAAACAAGAACCTTGAACGCGTTTGATAAGAAGGTATAACGCACTTTGCATCTCACCGGTGGTAGGAAAAACAATATTCTCAAAAATAACTTTTTGGTCCGGCGGCTTAGTGGGTTTTTGATAGGAATGGTTTTGAAAAAGGTTAACTCTTCGAAGGACATAACAAATGATACTTTGAATTTTTGATATAGATGAATATTTGATAAGAAGCTGATCTAAGAAGTTAACGTCAATTATCCCATTGCAACAGACCTTTGGCTTTTCCTCCAGATTAATATCTCCGAAATCAATCGGCATTTTTGAATTATGAAAATCGGGCCAATCGTTTTCGGGAGACCACAAAAACGACGGTGCGTTCCACCACATGTCATGTGACATGAGCTGTGAAGGGGTGGCCCCTCGTGACGCAATATCGGCTGCATTTAAAGCAGAAGGAATGTAGCGCCATGAGTTTGAGGGAATGATTTCTTGGATTCTACTGATTCGATTTCCAACAAAGGTTTGCCAGCGATTAGGAGGGGATGAAAGCCAGTGCAATACGACTTGCGAATCGCAGAAAGTAACGATATTTGTAAAAGTTATTTTTCCTTCATAGCTAGATAAGACGGTTAACTGTCAACACTTATTAGGTGTCCATTAGATCTTGGACCCCCGTGAGGTTAAGCTTTCAGGCTACCCATGGAAAAATATAAGGGAAACAAAAAACTCCTTTTTGCCCGATTAGCCACGTAACATGTTTGATTTTTAAATTCACGGGTAAGAAATTCCACGTTTGCTAGTATTATTTGGCTTAAAAATTCCGTTGATTGACGCTCACTGTCTTTAAGACGGGTAAAAATGCAATCTGTGTTGATCCGGCCTGAAAGACAAAGAGCTGTCGTAGGTCACGGACTATAGTTGTTTTCTTTTATTTGCATTCGATCTTTTCATTGATCGATATTGTATAGCAGTGTTTTCGCCTGCTTTTAGTTTCTTGTTTCTCGGTAGATGGCGCCTCTTGCTATAGTTCGCTCACTAATTACATTTAATTAGAGACAAAACCGTCTGATTAACTTCGCAAGATTTGTCACATTGACCAGCAGTGTTCTGAGGAGTCCCATAAGGACGAAACGGTTAACTGTCAACACTTATTAGGTGTCCATTAGATCTTGGACTCCCGTGAGGTTTAGCTTTCATGCTACCCACGGAAAAATATAAGGGAAACAAAAAACTCCTTTTTCCCGATTAGTCACGAAACTTGTTTGATTTTTAAATTCACGGGTACGAAATTCCACGTTTGTTAGTATTATTTGGCTTAAAAATTCCGTTGATTGACGCTCACTGTCTTGAAGACGGGTAAAAATGCAATCTGTGTTGATCCGGCCTGAAAGACAAAGAGCTGTCGTAGGTCACGTACTATAGTTGTTTTCTTTTATTTGCATTCGATCTTTTCATTGATCGATATTGTATAGCAGTGTTTTCGCCTGCTTTTAGTTTTTTGTTTCTCTCGTATCTCGGTAGATGGCGCCTCTTGCTATAGTTCGCTCACTAATTACATTTAATTAGATACAAAACCGTCTGATTAACTTCGCAAGATTTGTCACATTGACCAGCAGTGTTCTGACGAGTCCCATAAGGACGAAACGGTTACCTGTCAACACTTATTAGGTGTCCATTAGATCTTGGACCCCCGTGAGGTTAAGCTTTCAGGCTACCCACGGAAAAATATAAGGGAAACAAAAAACTTCTTTTTGCCCGATTAGCCACGAAACTTGTTTGATTTTTAAATTCACGGGTACGAAATTCCACATTTGTTAAAAAAAATAATACTAATCGCCTTGTTTTCCAAAATAACAGGTGAACTAAAGCCAGTGTAAATTTAGCACCACACGTAGGAAAATTTTTAAAGATACAACTCAATAAATAGTCCCAAATCTTCACAGGCAAAAAGAAAATTTTGCTTAAGATTTTGAGCATTTTTTAAAATTTTGTAAAAGTTTCACAGCGGTGTAAGGGTCATTTTTGCTTCTCCCTCTCGTAATAATCAATTATTTCGATATTATTTGATAAACCATAAATTTTTCTATCTTGAATGACAAAACCTATGTAGTTATGTATTGAGATTTATTGGTTAAATAATTTATTAGTGCTACGGAGGTCATCTGAGCCACAGTGTCGTCCAACAAAATCGTAAAATGTATAATAGTTAATAACTAAATTTAAGGGGTCATAGTTTTTGTCTTTACATCTTCTGTACCGACTTCTATAGGCCCGAAATATAGATTCAAAGAAACTTTAGAAAGTTGGTTAAAATTTTGTCTTATTCATCAACGAGATTCATAGCACGATCGCCCCAGGTGTTTTTTTGAGGATTTCTCCTGGACTAAGGCATTCAGTGTATTAGAAGTGAAGTTTTAGAAAAATGAAGGTTAGCTCTTCAAAATAACGCAGGTTGGATTCGTATAACATATGTGGTAGAAATATGGTTAGGGGCTCCCAGACTAAAAATATGCTACATTGATAGTGCCGAAAAAATTGTCGCGGGCGTCAAAAGATCTGTCGCTCAGAATAGATGTCAAAACTTTTGACGAAAATCGGCCTCTTGATTTAAAAAAACGCCAGTTTGAACGTTGAAAAATGAATTCCGGCAGCGCCGCAATGCTACAGTTTGAATATGAAATGAGTTCGAATTTTTGCAATATTCATGTAAATGGAAGTAAACGCAAATATAATATTTATTTCGTTTCTTTAACATCACTGATCACTTTTTCTTGAGTTTTTGAGGTTTTATAAACATACATTACTGTGATATTACTGGATAAATTGTGTAATGCATGAACATACTCCATTTTGATGACATTTCTTAACGTTTCAAATGGTCAGTTTTAAACAAAAGTAAAGCATGCGTTTATTTTAATAAAAAATAATCCAAAACAGTGAAATAAACGTTTAAAAATTATTGATAAATACGTAAACAACCCCACGGAAGGAATCTAACATGAAAAATATGTCTGGCAAGTTTTTGTAACTACAAAAATTGCATTTTAAATGACCTTAACAATACTGACGTTTTCGTCATTATTTCTGTCGATTGGCAAAAAATCGAGCCCGATAGGTCAAAATGCATCCAAACAACACGTTCTCGGCGTTAGCTCAAAAATGTTTCTTTCTTCGAAAACACTATCTTCTCTAGCCATTGCTACGCGGGCTAGGAAGGTAAGAGTTGGAATTCCAAGTACTTCTAGTAAACATGTAGGTATCTATATTATTTTTATTTTTAGGTCTTACAACATCTTTACCAAGTGCGTCTGGGTCAGCTACTGGTAAGTGATTTAGGTATTAAAGATCCCCACACGAAATACTAGGTGAAATAACCTCAAACCTCTAAAAAAATAGGTGCAAACTAGATTTTTGTATACTTATTCCTCAGCATCTGGGACACGTCCCCACATATTCTCCGCCAGAATCCCCTTTGAGCTTTGCTAGAACTCCCCAAATAGTAGAGTAAATTTGTTGGGTATTTCAAGAAAAAGCTGCAAAAAGGGTATATATTTCTTTATATTTGGCGTGGTACTAGCTAACATCAAAAGCTACATTTTCAATCGAGGATCCCCTATTTTCCGGCATCAGAATCCAAGATGGCGGCTGCAAAAGATAAGAAAAAAAATGAATTCCCTGTTTTAACAGAAATTAAATTAATTTTGATAAAATTACTTTAAGTGGGACCTACTCAATTCAAAAATATTTGAAAAAAAATTCACCTGTCACTTTAAAACAAAATGGCGGCTATATTAAAAAAAAATCGTTTTTCTTTGATATTTTATTTAATTTTTGCGTGATATTTTTTAATACATTATATTAAAGCCACTGACCAGCTCTTTAAACTTACTAAAAAAAAATTATAAGTTTCCCAGCCGACACAAAGATGGCGCTTAATATGTCAAAAATAAAAGAGACCTTTAAAACCTGTAGACCAAATTTAATTTTTACGAAAAAATTGCATTTTATCAATAGTAAGTCAAGTTTTGTAAAAAAGTTACAGTTTGACATTTAACATTTTAAGATGGCGGCCGAAGTTCAGATAAAAAAGTTATTTTTTTGTTCTTGTTTGACACAACTAGTACTGCCGTGTAATATATCGACTAAATAGGCGACGCCGATGTTAAAAATTTCATAATAAATGACACATGTCTATTATTAATCAAGATGGCGGCGTTCAAAATATCAAAACAACAGTATCTTCTTGGTTTGGTAATTTTTTTTAACCAAAATATGTAGTTTTAAATTACTCTTAATTATTTTTAAATTACAATGTACAAAAAATATATAATTTATTTATTTTTTAAAGATGGCGGCCGCAAAAATATAAAAAAAATCACTTTTGTGTATTTTTTTGAAATTTAACAAAAAGAACTGGAAAAAACATTGACATTTAGTTCAGCCGTTATTGAAATATTTGCATTTTAATAACGTAAATAAACAATAATGATGTTGCCATTTTGTTAAATAATATAATTTTTAAAATGCAAATATTTCAGCAACGGCTGGACTAAATGTCAACCTAATATATATTTTTAAAACCAGAAAAAGGAGCCCTATCAGCTAGAAAAATAAACCATGTCAATAGTTTGACAAGTGACATATGTCATTTTTGACATCAGATTCTGATGATTTAGGAAAAATTATTTAACTTTGCTAACTTAAATGTTAGAATTAGACCAATTTTAACGGAGATAGCTATTAAGTAAAATATGGTCAATTCAATCAAATCACCTGGTACGTGACATATGTCAACTTTTTTGACATTTTTAAAATAATTGTGTTTTGTTTAACGAGATGTCTTGTTTTTTCCAGTTCTTTTTCTTAAATTAAAAAAAAAAACAAAAATGATTTTTTTTTCTTTTACGGCCGCCTTCTTTAAAAAATAAATAAATTATATATTTTTTTGTACATTGTAATTTAAAACTAATTAAGAGTAATTTAAAACTACATATTTTGGTAAAAAAAATTACCAAACCAAGAAGATACTGTTGTTTTTATATTTTGAACGCCGCCATCTTGATTAATAATAGACAAGTGTCATTTATTATGAAATTTTTAACATCGGTGTCCCCTATTAGTTATATGTTCCACAATACTGTAAATTGGCCCTTTAATGAAATTCCCGCCATAAAATTCCACGATGTCATCTCGCAGCTGTGGTGTTTGCGACACGTCAACACGCAAGCCATCTCTCTCTTCCGAAGGGGTTTGCAAGAGAAAATATCACGCAGATTGTTTGCGTATACCAAACGATTCAGTAGCAGTAATACAGAGTGTACCAGGGCTAACTTGGA
The DNA here is from genome assembly GCA_963576565.1 of Aspidapion aeneum. Lineage (NCBI taxonomy): Eukaryota > Metazoa > Arthropoda > Insecta > Coleoptera > Brentidae > Aspidapion > Aspidapion aeneum. Next base: position 71,564,865 of record OY755044.1, read on the forward strand.
AATGTCCCACGTGCCGTAACCTACCTGCCGAAACTTTTACAGCTAACTTGGAAGGTCGTATTGAAGCACAACTCAACTCGGTGAAACAATGATTGTAGAGGAATTATTTACAAAAATTGATCAAAAGCTCCAGGATGTCAGTCCTCAAACAATCAGCGAACCCAGGTATTCTGACGTTCTTAAGAATCAATTTCGTTCTAATATTATCATCAAACCGAAAGTTACAAATCAGAACAATACGCAAACAAAGAGCGATATTCTCCATAAAATCAAGCCAGACCAAGAAAAAATCCAAATCAATCGGGTAAAGCACATTTCCAACGGAGGCATCGTACTGTCCACCAACCACAATGATGCCCAACGCATGAAAGATCTTTTTAGCCAAAACTTAGCAGACGATTACGAGGTTCGGGAATCAAAATCCGTATCGCCGATGGTCAAGATTGTTGGTCTCTCAGCCGAGTACGACAAAGACGTACTATTACGACACCTAAAAACTCAAAATTTTTTCTTTAATAACTCAGCAGATATAAATATTCTAAAAGTCTGGCCAACCAAAAATAACGCGAACATTTTCCAGATGGTACTGCAAGTAGATATGGTCACACACAAAAAACTAACTGATAAAAAACGCCTTGTAGTTGGTCTTGATTATTGTACCGTTTATGATTCAACTTCTTTATCACGCTGTTTCAACTGCAACAACTTTGGCCACTCAAAAAAATATTGTCAAAAAGACCCCACCTGCCCTCTCTGCGCTGGGCCACACTTGGTAAACGCGTGTGACAACTCTGCCAATAAATGCTGCGTCAATTGTAAGCATCTTAAAACAAAATTCGACTTAAACATCGAAATAAATCATGCTTGCTGGAATTATGATGCATGTTACGCTTATAAACAAGCAAACCAAAAATACAAGTCGGAAATTTTTGGGTCCACCATGTAGCAGCCAACCGCGCTAGCCCCCTCCTTAGTTGAGTTTACTGTTGATCCCCACAATATTTCACTACAGTCGACTGAGTCTGGTAGGCGCTGTGATATCCTTTCAATTTATTATCAAAACGTACGCGGGCTAAGGACAAAAACAAAAACTATTTTTAATTCCACACTCGCTTGTGAATTTGATATCATAGCGTTGACTGAGACTTGGTTGTACCCGGGTATTCACGATACAGAACTTTTTCATTCGGGGTATTGCATCTTTAGATCTGACAGAAACTACGATGAAGTAGAACAAAACTTGGGGGGTGGTGTCTTGTTGGCTGTAAGGGAAAATCTACAGACAACGAATCTGGAAATTGAATTGCCTGTATCAATCCATGAAACCATAGACATAGCTGGAATCAAAGTATCTTTCTCGAACAAACTATCTCTTTATATTTTCCTTGTATATATTCCGCCAGGCAAAATCTCATACATATATGAACAACTTTTTGAATATCTGTCATCCCTGAATTTCCTATATAGTGCTAAAGCAGTTTTTCTCGGAGATTTTAATTACCCTGAATACGTAACCTACATAGAGAGGGATCCTCCTCCCAACAGTAGGTTAACTCACTTGCTGAATTTTATTAATTTTCTTGATTGGCATCAGATTAACACTGTCAAAAATTCTGATAATCGACTGCTTGATCTAGTATTAACATCTTCCTCAAACCTCACTTCCGTGCAGAGATGTTATGACATCCTGCTAAACGAGGACAGGTGCCATCCTTCTTTATTAATTGACTATAAATTGACCGGTGACAAAAAGGTGAGCAAACTCAAAATTAATGACATCTTTTATAATTTCAAGAGATCTGACTTGAGAAATCTATATGCGAGCTTAGCTGAGATTGACTGGCGTGTTTTGGAAACGGTTGATAACGTCAATGAGGCTGTCGAATTATTTTATTACAAATTATACTCCTGTCTAGACACCCACGTGCCAAAAACATCTAAGCGGCGTAGAAAATATCCTCCCTGGTTTACTTCCCTCATCATACGGTCGATTAAAGAAAAACATAAATACTTTCAAAAACACAAAAAAAGTCGCAGCGATAATGATTTACTTAAATTTCGAGAACTTCGTAATAAAATAAAACGCGATACAGAAACATCATACCGCGAGTATTGCGCTAGACTTGAAGCGAACCTGACAACTCAACCTGGAAATTTCTGGCGCCTAATACAATCATTGCAGTCGAATAATGGTCTGCCGCAGTGCATGACAGATCACAATGAAGAGAGTACGACGGATCCCCAGCGCATAGCTGATGCATTTGCTGATTACTTTCAGAGTTCATATACACAATCTCAGCAGCGTACCTCAGTACAAAATAATATTCCTTCTAACTTTAACTCAAATTTCATTTCACTTAAAAGCTTTAATGAATCTGAGGTATTGCAAGCACTAAAGACCATGAAACCCAAGGCCATTGTCGGTCCCGACAAAATTCCTGCATTTTTACTGAAAGATTGTGCATACGTCTTCGCTTACCCCTTAACTGTTCTTTTTAACTTATCTTTAAAATTCTGCACATTTCCTGATACTTGGAAAAATTCTAAAATTAGACCTGACCTGTCCATAAAAAACAAGAAAAAGATCGTATTGTAAATTATCGGCCAATTAACATAATAAACAATTTTTCAAAATGTTTTGAACGCGTTCTCCATACATCGCTTTACTTTCCCCTGAGCAGTCAAATAGATTCCTGTCAACACGGCTTCATGAAACGCAAATCTACCACAACCAATTTAATTACTGTTACACACCTAATAGCTGAATCCTTGGATGCGGGTGCTCAGATTGATGTTATTTACACCGACTTTTCTAAGGCCTTTGACAGACTAGACCATAGTATTCTTCTCCGTACACTTGTAACCTTTGGCATCTCTGATGATTTATCTAAGTTTCTTTATTCATACTTAACTGAAAGGCTTCAGTATGTAGAATGCTATGGACAAACCTCCTCTACGATCAAGGCTACTTCCGGAGTTCCTCAAGGCTCTATACTAGGTCCTCTCTTCTTTATAGCTTTTATAAATAGCATAGTTCAGGACATAGAAGTTATTTGCCTATTGTACGCTGATGACTTAAAGCTTATCTGTAGAATAAATAACATTGCTGATTGTGAAAAACTTCAAGCTGCTCTAAATAAGGTATATACTTGGTGTCTTGATAATTCTCTCCCTCTCAATCCGTCTAAATGCAATGTAGTGTCTTTCACCCTTAGAAAACAGGTAATTCAATTCAATTACTCCATTGATACAACCGAAATACCCAGGAGTCTGGAATTTAAAGATCTCGGAGTAACATTCGATAGTGCTCTATCATTTGTTCCCCACATCCAGGATGTTGTAAAGAAAAGCTACCGAATGCTTGGGTTCATAATACGGAATTCTCAGTACCTAGAAAATATTTCTAGTATAAAATTACTCTATTTTGCTTATGTCAGATCTAAATTGGAATACTCGTGCATAGTATGGTCTCCGTATTATGATACTCACGTTAATACTATTGAAAAAATTCAACGTAAGTTTCTGAAGTACCTTGTTTTTAAGCTTGATGGTGTGTATCCCGAAATTGGTATTCTGAACCAGGTCCTTTGTGAAAGGTTCAGTATATCTTCATTGGAGGACCGGCGCAAGTTGGCAGAGTTGCAATTCATTTTCAAATTAATACATAATCAAATCGACTCCCAGGAATTACTGCATAAGATTAATTTTTTAGTACCCAGAACATCAGCACGCACTACTGTTCCGTTTTATCTTCCTTACCAGCGCACCAATATTTGCAAAAATTCTCCAATAATTCGGGCTTGTAACACGTGCAATCAGGCTTGCGACAGATGTGACATATTTAATTGCAGTATCTCTACCTTAAAAAATATACGATTTTCATAATTTTTATTTCTGCTCACTCAGTGTGGATGTAGTAAATTTCTTTTATTTTATACTTCATTTTATCCTTAGATTCTGTTATTGTTAATCACTGTATTCTTCCCCACTTTGTAATTGGGTTAACTCCTGTTAAGTGGTGTAAATAAAATAAAATAAAATAAATAAAATAAATAGTACTTCGTAATGATGAATTTATAAATAAATGTATGCAGGCAGGATTGTTTAAAAAAAATTATACACTATTTTACCATTTTTTACAATAAAACCAGGCCAGATATGTTTACAAAACTATATTTATACAAAGAATCGAAGTCCCTTATTAGGTGAATATATAAATTTGCAGTTTAAAAAAGTATTAAGAAAATTATGTTATCAAACAAAAAACTATGAAATTCAAAAGAAATACAATTTTAGGAGATGGAAACTGTCTTTTTAGATCTGTAAGTAAATTTTTATTTAATTCCGAAGATAAACACTATGAAATAAGAAACAAAGCATTCCTATATATTGATCAAAATTGGAATAATTTTCAAAATTTTTTAACAAATCAAATTTGTAAAAATGTTTATTTACAAAAAATGGGTACAAATGGAACATATGGTACGGCAATCGAATGCACTGCTCTTTCAGAGACATGCGAACTAAATTTTTTTCATTTACAAAATTAAAAATCAATGTAAAGATGAAATCTTTAATTTTGATAGACCAACAGACATTCTTCATAATAAATTTTCTAAAACAATCTATCTTTTGTTTTCTGGGAATCCGGATCAGGGTCATTATGACCTTTTAAATGAGGACTCAAACGATACGACCGCAGAAAACCAATGCCAAACTTGTTTAAAATATTTTAAGAATTCAAATGGTTTAAAAATTCATATTAAAAAAACTCATCAAAAATTGCAAGATTCAATAAGTCAAATGTCTGATTCATCAAACTCTACATGAGAAGGAAATACTTTAACATTTGATTCGAAACAAGAATATAATAGTAATTTGTTCAAATGTTCATAATGTAAGCAAAGCTTTATATGTCTTTCAAACCCTAAACCAGGACAAAATTTTGGTACCGAATGTGAGCTTTGCAAAATTATTATTTGTAAAAACTGTTAAAAAATATCTAATACTGAATATAAAACAATCACATTAAAAAATCGAAAAATGATTTTCCTCTGTTCTAAGTGTACGAATTCCTTACTTATATTATAATATTTACTTAAACTTGTCTTGACTTGTTTGGTAATAAATTTGGCCTCAAGGCCATTCATTGTCGAGGTCAATATAACACCCTTTGTTGTGAAATATATACAACCTTGACTCATTAATGTGTAATGAATGGCCGGATTTCTCAGGGTTAAAAAAAAGACCACCCGCGTTGTTCGCCTCCACATACAAAAGACAAAGACCCACTCACACCTGCACACAAAAGACAAAGACACACATAAATTTACATTGTCACATCAAGGTTAAAATACCACCCACAGTGTTTGCCTCTGTACACAAAAAAAAATGGCCTTCGCAACTATCCGATATCATATCAAAGCCAAAAAGACCGCCCACGCTATTTGGCTATTGTCAAAAAGACAAAGATCCACTCGCACCTGCACATAAAAAACAAAAGCTCACATAACTGTACATTGTAAAATCAAAGTCAAAAAAGCACTTACACTATTGGCCTATGCTCTAAAAACCCCGTCCAAACTCCTCCTCATATAAAATTACCTTCATACGATTGGCCTATGCTTAAAAAACTAGTCGCACTATTCGGCTATTGTCGAAAAAACAAGGACCCACTCGCACTTGCACGTAAAAAACAAAAGCTCACATAACTGCACATTGTAATATCAAAGTCAAAAAAGCACTCGGACTATTCGACTATGTTTTAAAAGGGTACCGACACTATTAGGCTATTGTTAGACACCTGCATACAAAAGAACAATAGAACAGAGGCTTTATTTCTTCGAATTCCCTCCTATATATATATATATATATATATATATATATATATATATATATATCTATCTACTACTGAAGCTTTTTCAAATTAAGACAAACCTAGATTACAAATTAAACTGAAATCAAAAATTACTCAAAACGAATTTTATACTTCACACAAGGTGTGTGTGCTTAACTCGCGGGTGTCAGAAAGAGAATGAAGAGTTGGTTTTGGCTGTTTTCCAACTTACATAAGGTAGCATTTCCAGATGTACGTTTCTGTGTGTTTCACGTCATCAGTGGAGAACAGCATACCTAGGTAATACAATTTTAATCAAAACCAACTCCTACATATGAATTACTCGCATCCATGAAATACGAGTAAACTCTAAGGTATGGCGCCATCTAGCGATCTGGCTCGAACACTCGAAAGTTGAAACATACTGGCATCGTCTTGTCTAAGACTAAGAGAAAAATTACTCTCTCAAATCAAAACACACGGAGATTTGTTTTATTTTTTTTCCAAGACATTTCTTTTCTTAAAGAACACTGCACCCGTTTACACAGGCCTTATGGAAAATTTTTGCCTTGGTGGAATTGGCTATAATTTCAGTATGTTATAGTAGGGTATGTAACTAAAAAAAATGTAAGTAAAGTTAAGTATTTCTATGTACAGTTTTGAGATTTAAACGGTAAAAGTTCGTTAAATGGTCGTTTTTGTGTATGTTCTAATAAAAATAACTCTCACATCTTGACTTGAAAAAATACTTAGTAAAGACCCAAAGACAAAGTCGTTTATAATTTCATTCTTTTCAACTTATTAGGTAATATACGAGAGGTAGTTAAAAAAAAATCAACTTTTTTATATCAGCACTACCACCGAATTTTAAAACGAGCACATTATATTTGGACATGAATTAATAGTTTTTTACCATATTACAAGAAAAAAAATCATTTTGTTTTTTGATTGGCCTTACTTTTATACATATAAATTTTTTAATTGCAGATTTATTTTTCTAATATATAAAATTGATTTCAGATGTTTTAAACCATTTTTCATACGACAAATATGAATTTACTAACTACTTTATACTAAAACACAGCACAACGAATATTTTAAATACATAAAAGAAATGCAATAGACTTTGGTGTAGTTAAAGGGCCTATTAAAAAAATCTTTCTTTTTGCTCCTAAATAAGTTTTATCTTATTTCTGGAAAACGGCTCGGTCAATTTTAATCCAACTTTACTTGCTTACTTTTGTAACTCAGTGTCATACTGGGAAAAAATATCTTTTTTTCTATAGTTTTAAAGATATTAATTTTTATATTTTATACTATTCAGTTCACCAACATCTTGAAGAACAAAGACCTGACATCCTTGTTCTCCCTGAAACTAAAATTAGTTCTGCAACACCTATTGTGAACTATCTTTATCCGGGCTATACATTCAAAATGACCTTTCATGTCATCGAGAGGAGAAGCTAGAACCAGCGAACCTCCATATCATATGGCTAAAATTCACCTCAAAGTCATCGACCAAGTTCATCTGCTGCCTCTACCGACCGCCAAGTAACACCGAGTACCAAAACTTTTTTGCGACATTATCCGAAAACTGTCATAGTATACAGTCTAACTATCCACATGCGGAAATTGTTTTTTTAGGCGATTTCAACGTCCACAATATAACCTGGCTAAAACACCACAACAAAACAGAGAATGAAGGCAGGGAAGCAGAAGCTTTTGCCATAAGTTGTGGTCAAACACAGCTTGTCGATGAACCTACCCGTATCTCAGAAAGGGGTGAATTTGCAGCGCTTTTAGACTTGTTCCTAACTACAAATCCTGACTTGTACACAATTCAAGTAGATCCACCACTTGGTTCATGCGATCATAAACTTATAAGAACAAAGTGCGAAATGCACATACCATCAAGCCAACAATCACTTCCTCGTAAAATGTGGCACTATAAATCGACAAAAGGGAATGACCTTAAACAGTTTTACCTGGATTTTCCATGGCAAGAGGTTTGCTTTAAAACAGCTGAACCCACTATTTGCTGTAATGAAATAACAAAAGTAATCTTATCTGAAAAATCCTTGGCTCAACAGCCAGTGTCAAACTGCTGTACAGAAAAAACACACAGCATATAACCTTTGGAAACGACAAGAAACCGCACAAAACCATACAGAATTTATAGAAGCCAGAAATAGTTGCAAAATTGCTATTGACGCCGCCAAAGAAACATATAATCAAATAATAAAAAACAGGTTGCTGAATTGTCCAAGTAGTTCTAGGTCCTTTTGGTCTCATGCAAAAGCTGTTGGATCAAACTTCACCAAGTCATCGATACCACCACTTACAGATAAAAATACTCACTTAGCCACAACATCAGAGGAAAAAGCCAATATGCGGGCCAAAATATTTTCCTCCAACTCAAACCTAATAGTGCCAAATGGAAAAACTCCACCGTTCATTGAAAGGGTTTCACACAGTATGCCAGAGGTACCCTTTTGTCACAGAGAAATACGAAAATCCCTTAAAAAGTTGGATACAACCAAAGCAATGGGTCCAAATGGCATTCCCGCGATAGTACTCAAAAATTGTTCTAACGAACCCACCCCAACTTTCGCAAAATTATTCAATATATCTTATAGACAAGGAGTATATCCATCATCATGGAAGTCTGCCGCAGTACAACCCATTTCAAAGAAAGGAAAAAAGACAGATCCATTAAACTATAGACCAATTGCTCTTCTTCCGGTGATATCAAAAGTAATGGAAAGAGTTGTGAACAATCACCTTACCAAGTACTTGGAAAATTACAAAATTATCAACTACAAGCAATACGGATTTCGAAAATATAGGTCAACTGGCGATTTACTTACATACGTCACTCACTTATGGCAAAAATCGATTGAGTTGCAAGGTGAAACAAGAACAATTGCCTTAGATATATCTATAGCATTCGATAAAGTCTGGCATGAAAATCTGCTCAACAAGCTCAAATCAACGGGATTGTCGCCGAAACTTTGCACTTGGTTTGAAAGTTACCTTAAAGATAGATCCATTTATGTTGCACTGGATGGCCGGAACTCCAACTCTTACCAAATAAATGCTGGTGTGCCACAGGGAGCAATCCTTTCGCCAACATTTTTTCTGATCTACATAAATGACCTTATAGATAAAACAGTAAATCCACTTTATTTCTTTGCAGATGATGGCAATGTAGTCTCTCAGTCATACCACGCACGGATCGGTTTATATAGGAAAAAATTGAAGTGTGATATTTCATTTAGCCTGAGTGATTAAAAGTTGTCATTGCAGTTGTTTATGATTTATGCAAAATTTTGACTCTATCAAACACCGTCTTGAGGTGCCTAGATAGACTTGAATTTTCTAAATAACTTTCTAAAAAAATATCAGTATAAAATCCAGCTCTTCGTTTATTTCAATCAACAAAACTAATGTTGGGTGACTAAAATAACCCAAAACTCACCACGTAGAGGTGGCCGTCCTCCCATCACTCAAATTACTACTTTATTTGTTTAAAGCTTCTAAAAATTGCTGTTTTGTCTCAGTTTTTGGAATTTTTTTTCTGGATGCAATTCGAGTTCGAATCAAGCCATCTCTCGAGTCTATACCACTCACTAAAGTTGAGGCTTCTGTAACTATTCGGATGCATCGCTCAACGGCTTGTGAGTGACAGGGGTATTTCATAATTTTAATGTCGTCAGGAACTGTTTCAATCATCTGTTGCAAGTGTTGTTAGATATTGCTTTTGTAAGTGGTGGTTCAGTCACACAAACTGACTGCCAGTCTATTAATTCTATGTAATCTTGAGCATCAAAATTCAATTTCGGAACTTTAAATTCTCGGATGTTGTTTTGTGTACCTTGTAGTCTACATTTGAGAATTCTTCGTAGCGCAAGTTCTCTTATATGTATTCTACTATCTCTAATCATTGTCAACAAAATATTTTCTGGATGAGCAAAAAATGCATTTCTTTGTATTACTAAATCAACTATTTCTTTCGCTGTTCTTGGTAGGTATTTGGATCTTCTTATTAAAGAGAATAAATGTTTAGAGCCATCAGTACACGATGAATTGATTTTAATATCAAACCAGGTAGGAGCATAAACTTTTAATATGAATTCTGTTAATGTTTTTAATTCGCTCGAAGGTTGTTCTGTAGCTACGTAAAGTCTCAAGATCCTATTAGCCGTTATTAGCCATCTTGCGTGCGCCATTTTTCCAGGATCACGAAGGGATAAATTTAAGGGTATTTCACCTTTTGCGATTGCTAAACACATTTCGTACAAATAAGCTTGATCGGTACTGGTATCACTCAGGTCAAATTGTGGCAGTTCACTGTCAATTTTTTCAAATTTAACTATTGGAAGATTCTGACAAGTTGGAAGAAGCTTTCCAATCGGCCCATAAAATCTTTTTGGATCATTTGTTTTGCCATCAATTTTCTCAATCAAATGGCGGAGTGGAAGTTCACTAGCGTGAAGTAAGCATATCATCCATTGTAACGAGTGTTCTATTGCATTTTCTAGTTGTCTTATAACCCCATTTTTAAAACCTGTGTTTACGACGGTCCCATCACAGCCTACAACAACAATGTCTCCAACGGATTCCAAGTTGTCACTTAAAAAATCGAAAATGCTTGACTTTATGTCTTTGGCATTTCCCGAAGTAGGAGCTACATGGCCCAGGTAAGTAGATCCCGGTTCTGAAACTGGAACAATATGTTCCTCTAAAACGTATTTTTTGTGATAAGTACTACCTTTTTTCTCTGTTAGTAGCGTCTTGTCCTTTCTACCATCAAAGTAGATCCCGGTAACTTTTAAATTGTTGCTTGATTCTTTTTTTAGCTCTGTTCTTCGTCTTTTTCTTTCTCTTCTTAATTTACTTCGGTTTAATATCTTTGAAGGGTTATCTTTACTAACCACACCAAGATCTTGTAAAACAGCATTTGCTAAAAAAGAAGCAGATCTATCTGAAACTCCCGTTCGATCGCAAGCGTCTGCGAAATTTTTGTTGCTTTTGAAGTTGAAGGGCCATCGATTTGAAAATCATAATCACTAGTAGAAGAGCTTTCTGACTGAAAACTTTTTTTCATTCTCTAATTGCTCGGGCTTGCTCTGATTCTCTTTTTGGGTATTGGCTTTTCTTTGCATCCGTTTTTGTAGTACCTTTGTCATTTTAACATCCAGATTTCCAATAAACATTTTCCTTACTGTTCTTTGGTCTCTTAAAAATTCTGGTTCGGTTTTAGAAACTTTATTTCTACATTTACATAAGTCAAAATCTTTACATTTGCAAATGGAAATATCAAAAAGTTTTGTTTCGCTGGACTGTTTGAATTTTTGTAATTTTTCTGAACACTTTTTATTATAAACCGATCTGATATTTTTTTTTTAAATTTCGGAACTTCTCAACATAGTCTTTAATTAACCACGAAATCTCTTGTTCGCTTACTACTTCTAAGGAAGCATTTTGCCAAATGTTTTTTAAAACCAGTAACACACTTTTAGATACTTCACTCACACTTGGGTCCCTTTCATTGTTCTGGTCCTTTTTTATTTGTTTGTACCATAAATATGTCCTCATAACATCACCATAAGTCGGAAGTATATTGCACTTAAGTTCTGATGGTACTCCAAACACCTCACATTTAATGTTTTTACGCGTGTTAGGCATTTTGCTTACAAATAATAAATAACACGTTTATTTAATGCGACCGCGTCGAGATAATTAAACTTGTCGAAACGGGAACAGACTTATAGCCGTTGCAGCGGAATTCCGATATGAGTATTACGCGCGGGCTTCTGCGTATTTCTATTCAATTGAATTCTTTTTTAGGATTTTATAAGTTTATTTGTATCTATTTATGCGTAGAATGGCTAGTTGAAAAAAAAGCTTAAAAAAATAATTACATTTTTTTGTAATTTTTTGTCTAAATTTAACCTCAATTTTAAACTGAATCCGGTTTTAGAAAATCTCATAGTACCACTACTGCTCTTACTGATATAGTAGATGAGTGTCTTCAGGCATTTGATAAAAATCACATAACTTGTCTTACTCTCTTAGATTTTAGTAAAGCTTTCGACATGATGGATCACAAAGTCTTTTTACAGAAACTTAAATACTTTGGATTTCAATCTGAATCAATGAAACTAATAAGTAGCTACTTAGCTCCTCGCTTTCAAAGAATCATCTATGATGCAAAATTTTCAAACATTCTTCCTATTGCTCAAGGTGTTCCTCAAGGTTCCATATTAGGCCCCATCTTTTTTTCAATTTACATCTCTGATTTCTTCACCTAAGTACGAGATTCTAAACTACATCATTATTGCGACGACACACAAGTTTATTTAGTTTTTCCATTTGAATCTGCATTTCCTCTAGTCGAAAATAAAATAAATCATGATCTTCATATGCTTTCTGAAATCTCTAATGCTCATAATCTTAAAATAAATCCTAATAAGTCCCAGGTAATTTTCTTTGGAAATTCACAAAAAAGAGAAATTGCATCTCAAAATATCTCTGTCTGCATTTCTGGTATTGACATTCCTGTTTCCACAGAAGTAAAAAATCTAGGTCTTTGGATTGATTCAGACCTACGCTTTACAAAGCATGTAAATATTCTATGTCAACAGTCATATAACATTCTAAGGCAACTATATCCACACAGAGATATAATGAATCCTGACCTGAAACTTGCATTGTGTGAATCCGTAATAATATCTCGTATTTCTTACTGTGATACAGTTTATGGTCCCTGTCTGTCTAAACTTGAAGAAAATCGACTACAACGAATTCAAAATTCTTGCTTTAGATTTGCTTTTGGAATAAGAAAATTTGATCGAATTACTTATAAGATTCGTGAGCATCAAAGGTTAAAACTGAATGAACTTAGAGAAATGCATGGTATGGTTCTAGTCCATAAAATTCTGCTAGCAAATGAACCTAGTTATTTGCGCAAAAAACTTAATTTTCTAGAAAATAGACATCACAGAACTAGAAATACTAGGACACTGATCATCCCACAACATAGAACAAAAACTTTCCAACGATCTTTTTCATATTTTGCTGCTAAAATTTACAATAAGGTACCTTCTGAATTTCAGTGCTACAGTATATTAAATTTTAAAAAACGTTTAAAAGAATTCAAGATTTTACAATTATGTTCAGTTTAAAGATAATGATCTTGCTCCCCAAATAATGAACTCCAATTTCCCTTTTATTTTTAATCTTTACTTTTTTTAAATTTCTTTTTGTCATGTTATGTGATTCTTACTAAATGATTCGGCAGTTGGTTGGTATATCAATTTTAAGATATGTATAGTTGTTATTTTTTTTTATCTTGTTTGAAAATAGTTATAGGTATGGTAAATCGCATAGCGACTAAAGTGAATTTTTTTAGTTTATTTTCTTTGGTTAGGTTGAAAAACGCTCTAGGAGCGACATCTCGCCATTTTATCAAGCCATTTTTTTTGTATTTTGCTTAAGAATAAGCTCTTATTTTTGTAAAGCTTGCTAAATAAAGACGTTACTTATTTTATTTATTTAACCTCAACTAGGCACCTTGAGATATTATTTTAAAAAGTTAAAATTTTGCCAAACTAATACTACACCAAAACGACAACTTTTAATTACTCAGGCCAAACGATATTCAAAAAAAAAGTTTTTCGGCCCAACCTAACGCACATGTCTCTCCGCACGTGAATTCCATTACCTTAGACTAACTCAAATATCGCAGATAAATAACGACCTGGAGATAATAGAGGACTGGGGCAACAAAAACCTTGTACAGTTCAACGCGCAGAAAACCCAAGCAGCCCTGTTTTCAAAAAAGACCAGCACCGGTGAGCCAAACATCATGCTATCTGGAAGTGCTGTCGCATTGCAGAGCCAGTTGAACATCTTAGGAGTCACTGCAGAGACCAACATGTCTTGGCACAGTCACGTTGCAGATATAGCTAAAGGGGCGTCCCTAAAGCTTGGGGTGCTATTTCGTACAAGACATCTGTATACGCCAAGCCAACTGCTGACACTCTACAAAGCCCAGATTCGACCAACTATGGAGTACTGCTCACATATATGGAGTGCGGCACCCAAACATACCTTAATGCTTTTGAACACCGTGCAAAAACGAGCTATCAAGCTGATCAATGACCCCGCACTTACCCGTAGCTTGGATAGTCTCGAACATCGAAGGACAGTGGGCGATCTATCTCTCTTCTACAGGTATTATCACGGAAAATGCTCTGAAGAGTTGGCACGTATGATCCGCCCGGGAGTAGCACCTACTAGGCGAACACGTCAAACAGATGGTAACCATCAATTTATTGTCAATGAACCTCATTATACGAGTATCAGAATTCATATCTCTGGAGAACAGCATCGCTGTGGAATAAACTCCCTGCGACAGTTTTCCCTGCAGGTTACAACTTGAACCATTTCAAAACCAACACATACCAACATTTCCGCACACTTGCCGCTCCTCGAGCGTGATAGGGATCTCCTTGCGAGTGCGCATACCCGTAAAAAAATATATATATATTCCTGGATTTACCGAACACCAACATAAAAATAGGTATTTAACCTCCAATTTTTGCTGCACATACCAAAACTATAAAAACAAATATAAGCTAAACATAGAAAAAAGTATATATTTCTATAGACGTTTAAATCAAAACACTATTTCCGTTTCGGACAGACTTATTTCACGGATCACCTATTTGTTAGGTGATCCGTGCTTATTTGCTTCAAATCACGTTAATAACAAAGCGCGTAAACGCGTATTAAAACTTGTCCAAGCCAAATATTAGGAAGATGTATCGATTCAAGACAACAAGAGTTTTATTTTCTTACTTCAAGACAAATGCCTTAGGTTGTTTTGGTTCAACGCGCGGCATATTTTTTGTTGTAATCAGAGACAATTTATGTTGGGTTGTTTTGGGTAAAAACTCAATTTTCAAGATTCTGTTTTTCTTAAAGATAGACAGAGTGTTGTAGCTTCGATAAAAACTAATTTCTGTTATATTTTAAATAAAATTAAGCAAGAATTCAGAATGATTTATATGAAGACAATTTGCTTTGTTACAAAATGGAGTATACTGAAACAAAACAATTAAAGAAGAAAAATAAAATCTCATTTCAAGATTAAACGCTGTGTTAAACTAAAAATAAATATTTTAATTCAAAACAAATTGTTTTAAGGTAAAACAATTTATTCAAGAAAATAACGTGTTTTCATTTTAGACAAAAATTTTTTACAGTGTAGATAGCTTCGATCGGCTATCAAACAGCGGACAAGTAGTGAGCAGCTTGCTAGTAGATAGTTTGAATTTAATGTCGAAAAACAACACTCGAACTTCCAATCGATTGTAATTTGCGACCAGTACTATTATAGCAGAAATCGTAAGGGCGCAACAAACAGACATATTGGTGCTTGAACCCCAGGCTTAAAATCCATATAGTGCGAAATATTCGATTACAGGGCAGAGAAGGGGAAAAGGGTTAAAATCGCAATATTAAAAACTTATGACAAATTGAAAAAAATTGGGCTGTTGGCAAAAATTTTGGAATATACTTAATTTTTCCCATTTTATTTTTGTTTTCTTTAAATATCCAACCTTTAACAAAACAGAACTAAATACTGTGGGTAGGCCAAGGTGTACTTCACACATTAACACAAAAATTGGTATTATATAAGTAGATACCTATATAATTTCTCAGCCTAAGAACTGCGAGTTAAAATGGCTAATAACAACAATATTTTCGCGAAAGTTTTAACCAATATTATACATTGTTCAGTGGCATAGCGGCGGGCGTAGCCCCGGGCCAATGAATTATATATGAAGTTACTGGAAGGCCACGGCAAAAATTTAAAGAGGTGCACCGTTTCTCTCTCGAGTTCTAATCACCGGTGGTATTCTGTGAACTTAATACTTTAAAGATTGTCATTTGTGATTTGTCATTAAAGTGTTTGTCAATGTTGTCAATATATTTTTAAAATTGTTTTTGTTGAACAAAAATAAAAAATGGGATCACGATGCGTTGCTTGTAAAAACGAGTTTTATAGGAGTGAGAAGCCGGTTTCTTTTTTGAAGTAAGTAGCTTTGATTATTTAAAAAACTTTATTAGTATCTAATCACAGTAATAATCCCGTTATAGATTAACACTCAAACGTCCGCGAACTTTCTAAACCACAGAATATCATCGGAGAGTAAAAGTAAACAAGGAAAGGTAGCACCTCCTGCGCAACGTGCTCTCTTTAGAAAAAATATCAATATTTTTGCATCACTTTGCATATACGTAGCCTATCCAGCTATATATATAGAGATCTATGCCCCGGGCTCGTGTGCAAAAACTTGCGTCGGCCACCCCTACTAAACCAACCAAACCTAACCTAAGCTAAAAGCTTTAACCTTAATTGTGGAATAACCGGCTTAAAAAAAAATACTGGGAAATCCATATTGAAGCTATTTTATTTTGGAACTGTTAATGCACCGTTTCTGAATAAAGCTGGAAAACCTGGTTTAAATGGAAAACTTTAGAAATTAGAAAAGCCGCTTAAAATAAACATATACTCATATTGAGGCTTCTTTGTGTTTTGGCACAACTATATATTTTAGATTAAACCAGTTTTTTTGACTTTTATCAAAAATGGCGCATTTATTTGACCCGCACAAAATCTATTTAGCATTTGTATTTGACTACTATTTTAATCCTACTCCTTGATTCCACCTAAGGTACCCTATATATGTATACCTATTTTTTATGGTATCCAACCAGGAGTTTTTTCATCTGGATCGACATAATATTGACTTACTGTTGACGAATTTGCTGGTAATTTTTTTAATAGGTCGTCCACGTGCTTGCCCACGACCATGGTGCTTTCAGGACCATCTTTTCTTATAGCATAATGCACGATATAGAAAATGCATAGAATAATGCAGTATGGAACGGCAACCTGTTAAAGAAATGTTACCGTTGTCAGGCTGAACATTTTTAGATACTTCCTATTCATAGTCCACACTACATTGGTCTATTTTAGCTCACACTACTACTATACTATAGTAGTGTGAGCTATGGTGATCCTAATTTTTTCAAGAAAAAAAAGTTGCTCCGATTTAAAAAAATTTTATACATCTTTGCGTTTCAGATGATTTTGAAACTTTTTTGTCGCGCCGTCTGTATGTCTGTCTGTATGTCTGTCTGTATGTCTGTCTGTATGTCTGTCTGTATGTCTGTCTGTATGTCTGTCTGTATGTCTGTCTGTATGTCTGTCTGTATGTCTGTCTGTATGTCTGTCTGTATGTCTGTCTGTATGTCTGTCTGTATGTCTGTCTGTATGTCTGTCTGTATGTCTGTCTGTATGTCTGTCTGTATGTCTGTCTGTATGTCTGTCTGTATGTCTGTCTGTATGTCTGTCTGTATGTCTGTCTGTATGTCTGTCTGTATGTCTGTCTGTATGTCTGTCTGTATGTCTGTCTGTATGTCTGTCTGTATGTCTGTCTGTATGTCTGTCTGTATGTCTGTCTGTATGTCTGTCTGTATGTCTGTCTGTATGTCTGTCTGTATGTCTGTCTGTATGTCTGTCTGTATGTCTGTCTGTATGTCTGTCTGTATGTCTGTCTGTATGTCTGTCTGTATGTCTGTCTGTATGTCTGTCTGTATGTCTGTCTGTATGTCTGTCTGTATGTCTGTCTGTATGTCTGTCTGTATGTCTGTCTGTATGTCTGTCTGTATGTCTGTCTGTATGTCTGTCTGTATGTCTGTCTGTATGTCTGTCTGTATGTCTGTCTGTAACGACCAATGCGCATAACTCAAAAACCGCTTGCACAAATTGAATGAAATTTGGTACCTAGGTTAGGCCTTCGGTCGAGATGGTCCCATTGAAAAATGAAAGGGTGGAGGTAGATTTTAAAAATTAGAGTTTATAGTTGATAGTTGGTTGTTGGGGTAGGACAAACAAATTCATGTAACTGTTCAAATTTATTTTTCTTTCTTTAATTTCACTTGTTGTTTATAGTTTTAGGCCCTTGCATTATTTGCAATTTGGTATTTGATAATTATATTGGCAAATCGCCCATTTGCGATTAGAAATTTTAACACACGAAAAGGTGATCTCATGCTTTCAGACGTTGATCTTTACGTCTAATTTGAGTTATCATACCTTTGACAGTGGGAAAGAAGAATTTAGATATTAGTTGGATGATTTGGTCGAGTTAATACCCTGAGAATCTCTCGTTCTTGTATTGAGACACCGCAGCCTGCATAGGTAGAAGTTTCCGAAAAATTTATGTATGGCTTCGGTAGTTCAGTGATGGAATGTTTGCCTAGATAGCAAGAGGTCCCGGGTTCGATCCCCGGCCGAAGCAGAAAACTTTTTTCTTATTTTTCTTTCTTTAATTTCACTTGTTGTTTATAGTTTTAGGTTTTTGCATTATTTGCAATTTGGTATTTGATAATTATATTGGCAAATCGCCCATTTGCGATTAGACATTTTAACACACGAAAAGGTGATCTCATGCTTTCAGACGTTGATCTTTACGTCTAATTTGAGTTATCATACCTTTGACAGTGGGAAAGAAGAATTTAGAGATCAGTTGGATGACTTGGTCGAGTTAATACCCTGAGAATCTCTCGTTCTTGTATTGAGACACCGCAGCCTGCATAGGTAGAAGTTTCCGAAAAATTTATGTATGGCTTCGGTAGTTCAGTGATGGAATGTTTGCCTAGATAGCAAGAGGTCCCGGGTTCGATCCCCGGCCGAAGCAGAAAACTTTTTTCTTATTTTTCTTTCTTTAATTTCACTTGTTGTTTAAAGAATTAAAATTATTAAAACAAAATCAATATAACACATTTACAATACGCGAAAGACAAGCAACACTTCATATTTATTTTATATACCTACTTATCAATTTGTCAGTTATTATTATATTTTAAAAAATCTGATTTTAGGAGCCTAGTGGCGTTATCTGTAGAAAAATGTTAAAACTTTGTTTAAACTTTAAAAAGAAACCTAATAATAAATATTTTATTGATATTGCTTTTAGTCATTAATCTAAAATTCGTCGAAAATTTTTTATATTTTTTTGAATTACAAAGTTTTTTGTTATAGAATTAGTAAATCAGGTTGTAATATATGTTGTTAAAATTCTGTGTATCTGCTTTAAAGTTAATTGTTTCTGTACTTTTCTTTATATGGAACATTTCTAACAGTTTCCTTTTAAACCTTTTCCTTTTTGCCACGATACGTTGCTTGTAAAAACGAGTTTATAGGAGTGAGAAGCCGGTTTCCCTTTTGAAGTAAGTAGGTTTGATTATTTAAAATACTTGATTAGTGTCTATTCACAGTAAAAATCCTGTTATAGATTAACACTCAAACGTCCGCATCTTTCAGGTATAATGGTCTTAATTAATGTGTCAACAATTCTAAATGACATGGACACTCATAAAAAACTATCCAAAGATCCTACAACAAAATTTGAAAATAAATATAAACAACATATAAAAGCTTTGTAACTCATACATCAACAGCGCCTAAAATTTACTGGTTACCTAAAATTCATAAAAGGGATTACCCATTAAGACCAGTCGTGTCTTGTATCATACAATATTTCAAAATATGTTACAAGTATTTTGAATCATTTGAAGCCAAGCTTTATGTATGAAGTTAAAAATTCTGTTGAATTTGTGGAAAATATTAGAAATACTGAGCTACCCGATAATTATATTTTAATTTCGCTAGATGTCTCGTCACTATTCACTAATATTTTTATGAAGCACCCTGTATGATCAATTTAATAATAATTTGCAAGCTTGTAAAAACAGTAATTGTTTAAATAATAAAATTAAATCGAGGACAGTGAAAATGGGAGCCTCGACCGTAGAGTTTTTTTGGGTGTGCAGAAATGTGGTCTGTGATGGGAGCCGAAAGTGCTCTCGCCGAGTTTTCTTCTGTAAGTAAAATTTAATTAAAATTAGTAAGTACACAGGCAATTTGGGTGGGTGCGGCGAAAGTCCGTACAGTGTAGGTTAGCGTAAGGGTTAGGTTAGGTTAGGCCGAATTAATTATTGAGAATTTTGCCGTTTTGTATCGATTGCTTTTAGTAAATTCGTCAAAATTTACAAGTTTCTTAGTTTTTTAATGATTTTTCACATACATTTTTAATTTGTCACTGTAGTCTCAGAAGTATTGTTTGTTTATAGAGTTCATATTAAATTAAATAAGTACATGTTGGTTTTCAGGAAAAAATTACATTTTTATTGTAAATTTGGGAAAAAAAATAGTTGCGTTTGTTAATCATTTGCTAGGTTATTAGAGTTAATTTTTTTTGCCGATTCAGCCAAAAATTGTCTGTGTAGTTGCGAAAGGTAAATTACCATACATATTTTATTACAGTTGAACTTAAATTCGTTTTAAAACAGCTCATTGGTATACTGGGTGTCAAAAAATTAACTACGATATAAAAAAATGCAGGCAACAATTAGGACGTCACTTGCGAGTGACAAATGTGCCATTTTACCTCCCTATAAATCACCTTGTACTTTTTACCCCTTTCAAAGTATAAGTGCCAAAGGGTTTTTAGAGCATTACGAACAAGTGGCTCACACAAATAGATAGGACCAATTTTTACAAACTATTTTACTTCAGAAACTTTTTAGGGGGTGCCTCACTTATATGGTTTGAAACTTACGCAAAAAATATACAAAACCTTAGTAAAAGTTGGGATCAAGTAAAAGAAGATTTTTTAACGGAATTTTTTGACGTTAAAGCTTACCAAAAATGTTTGCGCAAAAGACTTGCACATTTTAACCAGTCACATGACGAGGCTGTGATTGCCTATTTTTATGAATTACAGCCTCTTTACAGGGAAATTTACCCTAAGTTTGACATTAATGATTTTAAATACTACTTTGAAAAGGGGTTGTTAGATATAAATAAATATCACTTCTATAGGTTAACTTGTTCTAAAGAAATATGTGACTTAAGCGATTTTTAAAAGTTTTCAAAAATAATCGATAATGCCCCAGTCAGTGTCAGTAAAGCAAGGTCAGAATTAACCCCTTTAAGCACTTTTAATATGGGACCTCATGAAAACATTTTAAGGATTGGGGGTTTTGTAAATTACAAATGGTCAGAAATTGTTATTGATACTTGGTCAAGCAAAAATATTCTAAATTTGAATTTTTTGGAAAACTACGAAGGGGGCTCTATCACAATCATTTAATAGGGGTAGGGGGTGCAAAAATACCGCTCCTTAGAAAAACTAAATTACTCTTAAACATAGGTAGTAGTAGTAGTTGTGGGGCGACCATTTTTGGTCTAGCGACTAGGCACACGGAGCGCCCTTTTCGCAAACCCCGATTGGCCGTACATCATATATCAAACTGATGCACGTGCCCCTTAGGATGCAAGTTTTCTTTCTATAAGAGGACTTAATTTTGCCTGACACCTCTTTGTCGAGGGCGGGGATCTTTATACTGCGTAGCAAGTATACACAGTGGACCCACGCTTTTAAAACCCCTTCCGAAAGGTGGTCCTACTACATGTTAGACTTGCATCTATCTAACATGGCTATCGTCCCAGCAGAACTTGGTTATAGACGATAGACTTCTTTCTTTTTCAGCGCAACAGTCGTGGTCGTCGTGGATTGACTGTAGGAGATTTATGCTGGCGTTGTCCTGGTTCCAACTATATAGCACTATAGCAGGCTCCTGGGTTATTATCCCTGGTTCCTCGGCTGGCTGCGTGTTGTCGACTCCTGGACTACACCTGCGTATATTCTCGATGTTCAATGTCGACTTATATTTTTTGCGTGCATCGCATCGCATGCTTATTCGATGACGGCTGTTGAACGCTGAAAAGGAAATCGGCGACAGGGCGACAGATTTTTTTTTGTTTTTGCATCGTTCGAGACGCGAGCCTGGTACCTTCTGCATGTGAAGCCGACGACCATATCACGGCACTACCCTGCCGCCTAAACATAGGTAATTTACAGACTTCTTGCGAGGCCTTGGTGGCCAGTCAGCTATCGGTAGACATAATTTTGGGGATAAATACTTATTAATTTTCAAAAATTAGAACTTACGATTTTTAAAAATTCAACAAAAACAGTGGTAGCAACTTTAAATCCAAATGTGTGACTCGCAGTACTCTCTGGCTCATTGTGTGTCGGAGGACATGGTCATGTCGAGGGGAATAGCTTTACATTTTAAAAATAACTTTGGAGACATTGATAAATTGGTGAAAGCAATTAACAGGGAGGCTTGCATTTTTAAATAAAAAAAATTCGTTTTATCTATTATTTAGTAACAAAAGAAAGATTTTTTGACAAGCCAAGTTATGAATTATTATGGTACGCACTTATTAAATTACGTAATCAGATCAAATTGCATAAAGTTAATAAACTGGCGATTCCGAGAATGGGTTGCGGCTTAGATGGTTTGGAATGGAGCATCGTTAAAAATATGATTTTGTTTATTTTCAAGGACATAAATATAGAAATATTAGTATGCACGTTTAACCCTCAAAAAGAAAAGGCACAAAAAGAAAAACGGCTATTACATAAAAATAAAGATTATGAAAAATACGAAATTAAAAAAGATGATAACTGTTTTAACCGCGCTGTTAGTCTTGCTTTATTTAAAACTCAGGAAAAACACAGACTTTTGAGAAGTGTTACGTCGGTGCATATTTTAAAAAAACTGGGAAAAATTTCAACCATATATTTTTAAAGAAAGCCCCACCTCAGATAAAATAATATACCCTTCTAAAGAAGAATATTGCAGAAATATTAAGAAAGATGGTGTTTATGGGACCAATGTGGAATGCGTAGCTTTGGGAGAAATATACCATATTAACTTAAAAATTTTCGTGTCTGAAAAAAGAATCTATCCGAAATTTTAAGAAAAAAGCCAATTTTGATATCCACGAAGGATCACGCCAATACTGTAAACCTGTCTGAAAGAAAGAACTTGGAAGAGATGTTTTACATTCAACAAGAGAAACTGTATGAAGATAATCAGTGTAGGTACTGGTGAGGTCAGGCCTTCTGTAGAAAATAAAATATACCGAAGGACCACTCGAGATAGCTCGAGAAAAACGTGTGGGAGTTAAGAGGGACTGTATCTTTCCACAGGGCTCCGACAGGGAAAAAAGAGCCTAAAAACTTATTTACTAAAAATAGCGTAGCAATGAAAAATTGTGAAAGCGACTTACCATTAGATGTCTTTCGTAGCTACTTGGCTGGCCAGCCCGATTATACGCGAAGTACCAGACTCTCCATTGTTCTATAGTTCAAAATGTTCCAAACACTAATATCTAATAACTAAAGCGTAAAATTAATAGTTTCCACAATTTTAATATAAATAATAGCGGTGCGGTGACTTTACTTGCACGTGGCGCGTGGTTGAGTTGTTCGCTCAGACAATCGGCGTTTGCGTCTGCTAGGCCGAATTTAGCCGCTTATCTCAAATCCTTCATTGCTGGAAGAAGCGCGCGAAGTTTAAATTTAAAATATGGAAAGATATAGCGTAAAGTAAATCAAAATAATATTCTAAAACGCTTGTAAGCGTAGAAAATGTAACCCAAAAATATTTAAAAACTAAGAGAGATAGCATCTCTAATTTTAAGTGAAAATTAGAGAATATAATTATTTACAAAAATAAAAACAAGTTGGGAAACTTGTTCATTCGGCCCACCAAAATGAGCATCATTTTTCGGTAGGTGAATCTGAATCAATTGGAAGGGGGCAAAGCTTGACTAAAGGTCGTTTAAAGATACCGGACGCGGTACGAACATTTGCCACCCTAGCGTGCCCATCAGGCCCTTTAAAAATTTCAATAATGCGACCTACCCGCCATTGAAGGGGCGGTGATAACTCGTCTTTGATAAGAACGAGGGTACCTATTTTTGGCTCTGCGCATGGTTCCAACCATTTATTTCGTACTTGAAGGGTATGTAAAAATTCTTGGCTCCAACGACGCCAAAAATCGGCTTGTATTCGTTGGACCAAGTTCCATCGCGATAACCGATTCTCAGGTTTACTTGAAAAATCTTCGTCAGGAACAGAAACTAAAGGTCCATGTGTTAAAAAATGTCCCGGTGTTAAAACCTGTAGATCGTTACAGTCGGTAGATTGCGGGGTCAAGGGGCGAGAATTTAAAATCGCCTCAATTTGACAAAGAACTGTGTACAACTCCTCATAACTTAGAATTTGCGAGCCAATGGTACGAATTAAGTGAGTTTTTACTGATTTTATCCCTGACTCCCAAAGACCGCCGAAGTGGGGAGCTGATGGAGGGATAAAATTCCAGGCGATAGCTTGTTGCGTGCAAGCAATTCTTGCAAGATCAAGCAATTCTTTGCTTGATTTAACGAAATTTGTGCCATTGTCTGAAAAAAGAGTTTTTATGTAACCTCTTCGGGCAACAAAGCGACGTAGCGCAGCTAAAAAAGCGTCCGAAGTTAGATCTGACACTAACTCGAGATGTAAAGCTTTAGTATTTAGACAAATAAAAAGGCAGATATATGCTTTTTGTGTTTTTACACCTCTGTGTTTACTGAGAGTGATAGGTATAGCACCACTAAAATCTACTCCACTAAAAGTAAAAGGCTTTTGTGGAATCAAGCGGTAGGACGGAATTTGTCCCATGATTTGCTCATAAGAATGCGGTTTGACGCGAAAGCAACGAACACATTTGGATAAAACCGTTTTAATTAAGCGTTTGGCAGATAAAATCCAAAAAATTTGACTAATGAGATATTGGACTGTTTGCACTCCGACATGCAAATATTTTTTGTGCATATATTCAATAAAAATATAAGAAAGTCTACTTTCCTTGGGTAAAAGAAGAGGATGTTTTTGTCCGTAAGAAATAGTCATGGCTTGTTGAATGCGTCCTCCAACTCTTATAAGACCATCCTGGTCTAAAAAGGGATTCAATTTTTGTATGGGTTTTATGCATTTTTTCTGGTTTTGAAGGTTAAGAATTACTTCAGAAAAGTATTTTTGTTGTTCGTGCTTAGCCAAACATTTTAAAGCGTTAAAGAGATCGATATAATCTATATTTGTCTTTTTTCTGACGTCTGCGGATAGTCTACAATTATTTATGAATCGTAAACTGCGGGCTAAAAGTAGTTGAATAGCGTAAAAATCGGATTTATTATTTAAAAGCGAATCTAAAAAATTTTCCGTTGTTCGGTCACAAGAAATCAGAGCAACATTTTTTCGTTCCTCAGTCTCTAAACTGTCATTTATTTTGACTTGCGGGGTTTTTGTTGGCCATTTATCGAAAGATTCTTGTAAAAAACTAGGGGCGGCCCACCATAGGGGATGATTTAAAAGCTCACTCGGCGAGCAGCCGCGGCTGGCTACATCGGCACTATTGAGAAATGTGGGGGTATATAACCAACATTCTGGATTAATATTATCTTGGATAAGACTAACACGATTTGCGACAAAAGTTTTCCATTTACTTGGATGGGATTTTATCCAGTGTAAAACAACCATTGCGTCCGAAAAAGCGTAAATATTATTTATTGTGAACCTTTTTATGAATATATCATATGTGTATTTTAAGACCTCAGATAAAAGAGTAGCGGCTAGAAGTTCTATTCTCGGAATACTAACAAATTTTTTAAGTGGAGCGATGCGACTTTTCGCAAGAACAAAATATATGTGATATTTAGCGTTTCGTAAGACACGTAAGTATATTACGCATGCGTACCCTCGTTCACTCGCATCACAAAAACCACAGAGATCGATGGATTCGGCGTTTGTGATGTCAATGTGGCGGGGTAAACTAAATTTTTCTAAAACTTGAAATTCAGATTGATAGAGTGTCCACTGACGAACTATTTCTAAAGTAGGCGTGGCGTCCCAGGAAATACCAAGTAACCAAATTTGTTGAATCAAATATTTTAAAGTGAATGTTACTGGGGTAAGATAACCATGGGGGTCATAGCAGCGTGCTAAAAAAGAGAGAAGCGTCCTTTTTGTACAGCTTTGCTGATTAGGTAATATGTTAAATCGAAACTCGTCGTATGAAGGATGCCAGCACAGGCCTAAGACCTTAGTGACGTCATCCGAATCGAGAGATAAAACTGCGGGGTTGACTAAGGAGGGATCTAAATGAGAGATCACTTCTGAGCGATTGCTAGACCATTTGTGTAATTTCAAGCCAGCGTTTCCTAACAATTCCGTAAGCTCATGCTGCAAATTTAACGCCTCTTGAACCGTTTTACATGAAGTAGTGACGTCATCAATATAGGTATCGTTAAGTATAACTTTAGCAGCGTGAGGGTAGTTATCATATTCGGACTCAGCTAAGTGCTGAAGGGTGCGTAAAGCGAGATATGGTGAACAGTTCACTCCGTAAGTGACAGTTCGTAGTTTAAAAATGGAAACTTTTTCATTAGGGTTAAACCGCCAAAATATTTTTTGGTATTTTTGATGATCAGGGTTGATATTTATACCCCGATACATTTTTTGAATATCGCAGGTGAGCGTCACAGGGTTAAGGCGAAAATGTAATAATATTTGAATAATATCTTTTTGTAGTTTTGGACCCGATAATAAGACTTGATTAAGCGAAATATGCGTAAAAGGGTCGGTAACACTCGCATTAAAAACTACCCTTGTCTTAGTAGTGATAGCTTCATTTTTAACAACAGCGAAATGTGGAATAAAATAGCTGTCTGAATCGTCTTCTTTTTCTGAGTCATAGTCCATATGACCCAATTCCAAATATTCATTCATAAATTTAGAATATTCACAATACAAGTTTTTATCGCGAAGCAGTTTTTTTTCTAAAGATAAGAAACGATTTAGCGCGACTTGTTTGATTGTAGGAAACTGCGGTGGATTCTCAAATGTGCGAAAGGGAAGGGAGACAGTATACCGGCCTTCTTGATTACGCGACACGCTCTGTTTAAAATAATTTTCACAAATTTCATCCTCTGGTTTCAAATGAGTTTTTTGGGGGACGCAGTCGGTTTCCCAAAATTTTGAAATTAATTGCGAAAGCGAGTCATTTTCATTTTGACAAAAAAGAGCATTAATTGGCGGGGTAGAAATTAAGGGTTGATTTATTTGTCCCATCAAAATATAGCCGAAAATAGTTCCCATAGCAAAGGGATGATTTGGATCATCGCTAGCGATTTTTTCACCCTGTATAATTAGTGGAAATAGATCCATACCAATTAGTAAATTTACAGGCGAAGGGTTGTAAAAAGTGGGATCTGCTAAGGGTAAATTTTTTATAAAATGCCAATTTTCTGTATTTATTTTTACTGACGGTAAATCAGTACAAACTTTTTGCAAAATAATTGCTTGCGTAGACACAAAAATATCTGGTTTTTGAAAATTACAAATTTTAATAAAAATCGATCCTAGATCAGAAGTAAGAGAGTTGCCTCCAACCCCCTGTATATTTGAACATAAGGGTTGTCTGGGAAGGCCCAATTGTTGCGCTAATTTTTGAGAACAGAAAGTGTTTTGCGAACCGCTGTCTAAAACGGCTCTAACTGTTTGAAAGTGACCGCGGACATCTTGAATTTTTACTAGGATAGTTGACAATAAAACTTGCGATTGCGCAGAAATAAAACCACAATGCGTGGGGTTAGAACCCGAAGGAGTTGCGATTGGTACTTGTGAATTAGAAGACGTCGAAGTAAAATTGTTATTATTTTGAGTAGAGTAATTTTGAAGCGGACACCCAGTAGCCGGGGATCTAAAACTTTGCTGACTGGCCAAGTAACCACGTGGTGAACTATTTGGAGATGCGTTGGGAGACATATTAGAGAGATTTTGTGAGAAATTCACGTTAGCATCAAAATGGGATCTATTTTGATTTTGAGAATTAGCGTAATTATAATTTCGCTCAAAATGAATTAATGAGTGGTGTCTTTGATTACCAGGGCAATAGCGACATGAGCGTAGACTTTGACAAGAATTTGTTGAATGTATTGAGCTTAAACAATTTAAACATAGTTTCTTATTTTTAGCGTAAGAATAGCGTTCGTAGGGAGATTTACCTTTAAATGCGTTACATAAATATATTGAATGTGTGTTAGAATCACAAAAAGCGCATCTATCTTTAGAATGAGTATTTTCCGTACCAAGTAGCGTTTTTGTATAATAAGGCGAGGCGTTATTTTTATAAAACTGTTTATTATTTTTAAATCTATTTTTAGATTGTAGCGAATAAAGCGAATTACATTGACTTTCAAGAAAATTATAAATTTCTTGATATTTGGGCATTTCATTAGACCTAGAATTAGCTAGTTCAAAGCGCGAAAGTAGTACCTCAGGCAATTTATCTAGTAAAATGTTGGCGAGCGGAAAACACCATTGATCAGTGTCGTAATTTAGAGTTTTTAAAGCCTCAATGTTTTCTGAAAAAACATCAAGCAGCGTGCGTAGCGTTTCTGGATTGTCGTCTTTGAGAGCGGGAAAATTATACACGGAGCGCCAATAAGTTTGAGCCGATAAGCGGGGGTTATGATAGCGTTTTAGAAGCGTATTGTAAGCGATTATATAATTAGCGTCGGTTATTTGTAAGTGTTTAACTACGTTTAAAGGCGGTCCTTTTAGGTAGGACAGTAACAAATTAAATTTAGCGTTTGTAGGAATACTAGGATTATTGTGTACAGAACTATTGTACATATCTAGAAAGGTTGGAAACTTAGTGATGTCGCCATGAAATTCGACAATGCGCAGTCTTGGCATTAAAGACGCCATAAAGCGGTCTGGATCAGAAGAATTTGAAATTTGCGTTAAGTTTTGAGGTTGAGGAGCTTCAATTTTCACCTCAAATAGTTGTTTTTGAATTCTTTTAATATCATAGAAGCTGTCGTCAAACTCAGTAAGGCGTTCATTTTCTTCTTCCAGTCTCTCCGGACTTGCCGAATAAGCCTCTATTATTTGATTTTGATAAATAAAAAATGTTTCTTTCATTTCATCAAGGTCGATAAGTCGAACCTGTAAACACGGTTTTTTTGTATCATCCGTTAGGCAAGCATTAGCTAAGTTATGAAGAGTATTAATGCGATTATGTTGCACATTACGGAGTGCTTCTAACTTCTTAAGTTGCGTACTCATTGTGATGTTTTTAAAAAATTCCGTTAACACAGGTGAACGATTAGTTTCCGAAATTTTTAATATTTAAAAATTAAAAGCGTTTAAAAAGAAAAGAGAATAGGCGATAAAAAATGTAAACAAGTCTCATTTACCTCTTAATATCTTTGTGTTGGAAACTTTTCCTACGTGCATTCGACGCCAAGCCAAAAAGAGGTAGGAAATGCGCGAAAACAATGCGCGTTCGGTACTTTTTTACTTGTTATTTTTACTGCGAGCACAGCAAAAAGAGCAAGGTCAGCGTATTTATTAAAAATTTTATTTTTAACAAAATGCGATTTAGACTTTAATTTTTCCCGGGGTCCTGTTATCCGACTCGAAGGACCAAATGGTGAGGTCAGGCCTTCTGTAGAAAATAAAATATACCGAAGGACCACTCGAGATAGCTCGAGAAAAACGTGTGGGAGTTAAGAGGGACTGTATCTTTCCACAGGGCTCCGACAGGGAAAAAAGAGCCTAAAAACTTATTTACTAAAAATAGCGTAGCAATGAAAAATTGTGAAAGCGACTTACCATTAGATGTCTTTCGTAGCTACTTGGCTGGCCAGCCCGATTATACGCGAAGTACCAGACTCTCCATTGTTCTATAGTTCAAAATGTTCCAAACACTAATATCTAATAACTAAAGCGTAAAATTAATAGTTTCCACAATTTTAATATAAATAATAGCGGTGCGGTGACTTTACTTGCACGTGGCGCGTGGTTGAGTTGTTCGCTCAGACAATCGGCGTTTGCGTCTGCTAGGCCGAATTTAGCCGCTTATCTCAAATCCTTCATTGCTGGAAGAAGCGCGCGAAGTTTAAATTTAAAATATGGAAAGATATAGCGTAAAGTAAATCAAAATAATATTCTAAAACGCTTGTAAGCGTAGAAAATGTAACCCAAAAATATTTAAAAACTAAGAGAGATAGCATCTCTAATTTTAAGTGAAAATTAGAGAATATAATTATTTACAAAAATAAAAACAAGTTGGGAAACTTGTTCAGGTACTATAAAGTTTGTGTGTCACAAACAGATTTTTTAATGCCATTCAAGGAGAAAAAGTTTACTGTGTTCATACAAAATAAGGAACAGCGTTCACTTAAAAATGTATTTTGTCCAAATGAAGAATTTTTGGTAAAAAGAGGATTATTTTTACAACCACCATTACAGAAGTGCAAAGAAAAGGACATGGTTTCAATAATAATCAGGTCGAGTTTACCGCAGATGGTGTATAAAGGAACTACTATTGCATTTTTAAAAGAAGATAATTGTCTTAAAAATGAGTTATTCATAATTAAAAAAGGACCGAGTGAAGAAACGGTATTGGAAAGCGAGGGGTAAACCGCGTGGATATTTGGGTGTACAAGGGTATTAGGGGAATTGTTATAGGAAATAGTGGGTATTAGAGATATTATTAGGGTATTAGTGGGTATTAGAAGGGTATTAGATGTAATAGCCGGGGTATTTACCACAGAACAAGTCCAATGTAACCTGGTATCTGGTACCTTTCGACGCGTATCAATATGCTACAGTAGATAATGAGCATTTTTTATGGGAACCTCCTTATTAGTAGATACATATTAACGATTTGGCAACATTGCCTACACCTGTTGTGAAAAAAATCGTGCGTATCGAGGTGCGTACCCAGTGGTAAACTTTATGTTTTTTGTGGTGGCAGTCAAAAAAATAAGGTAAGTTATGTTCAGTAGAAATGTCTGTGAGACTGACAATTGTCTATATGATTCATTTTTCATAATATGTACTTTAATTTAAGTTGGCAATCGGCTAAAGCGATAAAGCGAGCAATAAAGTTAGGTTATGTTAACTCCAATATTTTCATGCAGCACCGAGTGCAGCACGATTGCTATTTTTTTACAATGTTGCCAATAATAGTGTAATACAGGTAGTAATATGATTTTTCAAATTCAATTTTTCAAGGGGTCGAAATAAATTTTTGATTTTTGACTGCCGTTCATTTTTACTTGTAAAGTCCTAAATGATGTGGAAGTATAGTATCGGCAAAAAATTTTTCTTGGCTAAATCGTCTTAAAATGGCCCAAAACGCGTAGAAAACCTATTTTCAGCAAAAAATTTTTTTGTGTCTGTCTGTCTATAAGTCTGTCGGTGTGTCGGTGTTTTAGTTTACGCGATAGTTTTTGAATGAATTGAGCTATCGACTTGAAATTTGGCACACAGGTAAAGCTCCATAGGAGAATGGTTCGGACTATATTTAAGCCAAATCAGCCCAGGGGTAGGGGGTAAGAGGTGAGTTGAACTTCCAAAAAAATGAATTTTTCGGTGTAAAATGCAATGAGGACGGTTTTCGGGGATCTGTTTTCACATCTAAATTTTTAATCAGGTTGTTCAAAAGCTGCATGACGTACTTAGCTTTGGGGATGGGGGTAAGAAGGGGTGGGGATGTTGTGAGATGGAAAATATCGTGTAATATGTCGTTTTCAAGGTTTGCGGGTTCGGGGATCTCATTTCCATGAACTATACTCCAATTCAAAAAAATTGAGACAACATTTACTAAGAGTTTGACAAGTCTGACATTTAAATGTTATTTGTAATGTCACATTTGTCAAACAGTCAATAAAAAGTGTCTCAATTATTTTGAATCGGAGTATATTTGTTATTATTCTTAAATCCAGAGCTTGGTGGTGATGGTAAGAAGGGGGGGGGGTAAGATGCAAAATATCGTGTACTATTTCCAGAGATATTAGTGGGTATTAGTGGGCTCGAGTAGGTATTAGTGGGTATTATTATGGGTATTACAGGGTAATAGAGGTATTAGTTTAACAAATTCGGGTATTAGAGGTAAAATGAGGTATTAGTGTACACAATTTTGGAGCGCGGTTTACCCCTCGTTGGAAAGCTTGTACAAAATGTGTGCTGAATTAACAAAAAGGGAGGAAATGCAACTTAAGCAGTTAATTAAAGAATACAGCGACGTTTTTTCCACAAAATAGAGCTTAGCGACTGCAAGCCATTCAGGAGTAAACCGTATAAAGTTTCCCCAAAAGAGAGAGAAATAATTGAAAAACAGGTTAACGAAATGTTAGATGATGATATAATTCGGCCTTCAAGTTCATCCTTTTCCATCCCTATTGTCCTAGTAAAGAAAAAGGGGGATCAAGGGGAGGAAAAAACAAGATTTTGTGTAAATTATTCAAAAATTAACCTTTTTACAAAAAAAATCAAGTTACCCATAATTAAGTAAGAATAAATGTTAACGTACTTTGGAAACTCTAAATATTTTTCAACTCTGGATTTATTTAGTGGATATTGGCAAGTGGAGATGGAAGGTAAGCCAACACAGATTATTTAACAATTAATTGATGCAATTTTGGAAAGAAATTGGCTTGAAATTACTAAATTTACTAGTATTGATAAAAAAAAACATTTTTAACTTTGATAGATTTTATATTCGACTCGAGTTATTTTATTCATAATACTGAGTATTATGAACAAATCTCAGGAACAGCAATGGGTTTTGGCCAACATTGTGATGAATGAGTTACTTGAAAAAACAATAGCTCAACTTCCATTTGAATTTTGGTTTTCTTTATCTGTACGTAGACGACATAGTTTGCTCCATTCCAGAGGGCGCTGAAGACATAGTTTTAAATTATTTTAACTCATTTCACCCTAAATTAAGTTTTACAATTGAAAAGGAACAAGAATGTTGTCTTCCATTCTTGGATGTCTTAGTGATAAGAAATTCCACTAACAATAGAATTACAACTGACTTGTATAAAAAACCTACTGCATCTGGAAGACATATAATTTTAAATCAAATCATAAATTGTCACAAAAAATTGCAATAATTAAATCCTTAAAGCACAGAGCAATAAATCTAGCTGATCCAACATTTAAAGAAAACAATTTTGAAATAATTTGAAAAATGGGAAAAGATAATCATTACCCTATAAAACTAATAAACTCAATCTTGTATAAAGATACACATAATACCAATGGCAAAACTAGTATCCTTTCCACAAAATACTATAAGATTGCGGCAATACCAGGCTTATCTGACAAATAGTCCCATATTCAGGAAAGACGGTAGGTAATTTATTTACTAGAATAAAAGATCAAACACCTTAAAGTCCATATCATTATTTTTGGGATAACTTTTGACGATTTTTTTTCGCTGGCCTATGCTATTTGCTATGGTAACAGCTGATTACTATCAAAAAGTTATCTCAAAAATTATGGAATGAACTATATGTTGACTTATCAGGCTTGGTTTACCGAATTGACTGCAACAATTGTCCTAAAGCATATATAGGGGAAACTGGTCAAAAAGTAGGTAAACGTGTCACACAAGACAAATATGACTAAAACATAATTAACGCTAATAAAGCCCAAAAAACTGTGTTAGCAGTACACCATTTTAAAACAGGGCATCATTTTAAGTTTGACCAACCAAGGATCCTATGCAGAGAAAACAACCGGTTTAAAAGAAAATTGTTAGAAATGTTCCACATAAAGAAAAATGGTGCAGAAACAATTAAATTTAAAACAGATACACATAATTTAAGCAACATATATTACAACCTGATTTACTAATTCTATAACCAAAAACTTTGTAATTAAAAAAAAAAAAAATTTTTTCTACGAATTTCAGATCAATGAATGAATCTGTTTTTCCAAACATTTTCCGAGTTTTTCCTGACATTTCCGAAAATTTCTTGAGTTTTCCCAAAAAAATTCTGAGTTGTCCGAAAAATTTTAAAGTGTAAGGACTGTACATTTGCCTCTGGCCTTAACTCTTGGAAGTCAGAAAATATATCTACTTTTTCTTACCTACATATCTATGCCTACACTGGGCAAGACGCGTCCACCCCTACAGAAGGTTGCATGTATACTGAAAGGAGTGACTGAAAGATTTTTCCAAATGATTTTGAATTAAATAAAATATCGGCAACACTGCACTATGGAGTAATCACAGGGGCAAAAACGCTTCCTCTCTCTTTTTTCCTATGTAAATTATTGCATAAGAAAAAAAAGACAGAGCGAGCATTGGAGTTCATGTGGTTACCTGCTATTACCAAACGAATAGCGACATCAGCGGTCGTCACCGGCTGATTTCAAAGGTCCTCAGTGCGTGAATTAAAGAGTATGCTATTGGCCTAATGAAAGCTGAGCGTCTATTATATTATTAGTTTATGGTTCCAGACTCAATTACTTTTCTTTTGATATCACACACGCCATATTTTTACTTAAACTCTAATTTTTGACGTATACCCCCACCCTTTTTTTTTCAATAAACTAAAATTTATTTTGTTTAACTCCAGGTTTAATCACCATTCGTTTGATATCACACACGCCATATTTTCACATAAACTCTAATTTTTGAAATCTACCCCCACCCTTTTATTTGGCTTGCGTTTGGTGGATTTTGGTCATTTTTAAATTGGACAATCTCGACTTAAGACCCAGCCTATGTAACAAATTTTATTCAAATCAGGCAAGCGGTTTGCGAGTTATGCGCGTTGGTCGTTACAGACAGTTAGACATACAGAGAGACGGCGCGACAAAAAAGTTTCAAAATCATCAGAAATGCAAACATATATAAAAATTTGTGAAATCGGAGCAAGTTTTTTTTCTCGAAAAAATTAGGATCACCATAGCTTACACTACTATGGTATAGTAGTAGTGTGAGCTAAAATATATATTTTCTTGATAGTCCACAGTACATCGGTCTGATTTTTATAGGATGAGTAACAGCCTGAATTTTTGCACATAGCTTTATTTTTCCAAGACGCCCAACTTTTCTCTCTGTAAAAAAGTGATTCCTACTCAATGTGCGGTCGCAAAAATCTTTAGAACTTGGGTGAAACTGAACCAAATATGCGAAACACATAATTTATGAAATGAAAAAAGTATCGGTAAAGAACTAGCAACGAGCCATTTTTTTCGGGAGCTTAAAACATGTGTTTAAAAGTATATGGTAATGGTAATGGTAACATTGTCTCCAAAATCGCATCCTTGGTTTAGTTAGTCCGAAGCTCGAAAGATTTCTTCGCCTCACACTCTTTTAGGAATCACTTTCAAGATTTTTTTTTTTCGTTTGATATTACACACGCCATATTTTTACATAAATTCTAATTTAACTTAATTAGTGTCCTTAAATGTTTTTAGTTGCTACTTGGTTGTTGGAGTAGGACAAACAAATTCATGAAACTGTTCAAATGATTGCAAAGGTTCAAATGATAGATAAAGGAACATGTAGTAAAATAGTTAATCAAAGCA
Source organism: Aspidapion aeneum (assembly GCA_963576565.1). Classification (NCBI taxonomy): domain Eukaryota; kingdom Metazoa; phylum Arthropoda; class Insecta; order Coleoptera; family Brentidae; genus Aspidapion; species Aspidapion aeneum. The sequence goes on from OY755044.1 coordinate 71,600,088, forward strand.
AAAACTAAATTGATTGATTCATTCATAAAAATAATTGTTTAGAAGAAGCATTTTAATGAAAAACTTTATGTAGAAAAAATATTATTAAATCTTTTTAAAAATTATTATTAAAAAAAGTTAAAACATTTTTAAAAATTATTTAGAAAAGAGATAAACTCAGAAACATTACGGGAAAACAGAAAAGAAGCCCAATTTTTCACTAGCAGCTACATTCGTCAATATAATTGTCTTTCAAATGCCAATATGTCATTTTTTTGTTGATGCTTGTAATATCTGGAACAACGATTAGCAATTAGTTACAAAGAATAAAGTAAAACACAAAAAAAGACAAATAAAGAGAATTGCAGAGTTAATTGCTGAAAATAAAATGAAGTAAAGCTTACCCTTCTTATTACTTCCTCCAAGAGTCATATTACACAAAAAAACGTTTTTTAAAATGAAAAATATAAAATTAACACAATAATAATTAAAAATTCAGACGTAACAAGAATTATTAAAACAAAACCAACATAACATATTTACAATACGCGAAAGACAAGCAACAATTAATCTTTAATTTATATACCTATTTATCAATTTGTCAGTTATTATATTTTAAAAAATCTGATTTTAGGAGCCTAGTGGCGTTATTTGTAGAAAAATGTTAAAACTTTGTTTAAACTTCAAAAAGAAACCTAATAATAAATATTTTATTGATATTGCTTTTATTCATTGATCTGAAATTCGTAAAAAAAAAAAAAATTTTTTCTACGAATTGTAGCTGCTAGTGAAAAATTGGGCTTCTTTTCTGTTTTCCCGTAATGTTTCTGAGTTTATCTCTTTTCTAAATAATTTTTAAAAATGTTTTAACTTTTTTTAATAATAATTTTTAAAAAGATTTAATAATATTTTTTCTACATAAAGTTTTTCATTAAAATGCTTCTTCTAAACAATTATTTTTATGAATGAATCAATCAATTTAGTTTTTGCTTTGATTAACTATTTTACTACATGTTCCTTTATCTATCATTTGAACCTTTGCAATCATTTGAACAGTTTCATGAATTTGTTTGTCCTACTCCAACAACCAAGTAGCAACTAAAAACATTTAAGGACACTAATTAAGTTAAATTAGAATTTATGTAAAAATATGGCGTGTGTAATATCAAACGAAAAAAAAAAAATCTTGAAAGTGATTCCTAAAAGAGTGTGAGGCGAAGAAATCTTTCGAGCTTCGGACTAACTAAACCAAGGATGCGATTTTGGAGACAATGTTACCATTACCATTACCATATACTTTTAAACACATGTTTTAAGCTCCCGAAAAAAATGGCTCGTTGCTAGTTCTTTACCGATACTTTTTTCATTTCATAAATTATGTGTTTCGCATATTTGGTTCAGTTTCACCCAAGTTCTAAAGATTTTTGCGACCGCACATTGAGTAGGAATCACTTTTTTACAGAGAGAAAAGTTGGGCGTCTTGGAAAAATAAAGCTATGTGCAAAAATTCAGGCTGTTACTCATCCTATAAAAATCAGACCGATGTACTGTGGACTATCAAGAAAATATATATTTTAGCTCACACTACTACTATACCATAGTAGTGTAAGCTATGGTGATCCTAATTTTTTCGAGAAAAAAAACTTGCTCCGATTTCACAAATTTTTATATATGTTTGCATTTCTGATGATTTTGAAACTTTTTTGTCGCGCCGTCTCTCTGTATGTCTAACTGTCTGTAACGACCAACGCGCATAACTCGCAAACCGCTTGCCTGATTTGAATAAAATTTGTTACATAGGCTGGGTCTTAAGTCGAGATTGTCCAATTTAAAAATGACCAAAATCCACTAAACGCAAGCCAAATAAAAGGGTGGGGGTAGATTTCAAAAATTAGAGTTTATGTGAAAATATGGCGTGTGTGATATCAAACGAATGGTGATTAAACCTGGAGTTAAACAAAATAAATTTTAGTTTATTGAAAAAAAAAGGGTGGGGGTATACGTCAAAAATTAGAGTTTAAGTAAAAATATGGCGTGTGTGATATCAAAAGAAAAGTAATTGAGTCTGGAACCATAAACTAATAATATAATAGACGCTCAGCTTTCATTAGGCCAATAGCATACTCTTTAATTCACGCACTGAGGACCTTTGAAATCAGCCGGTGACGACCGCTGATGTCGCTATTCGTTTGGTAATAGCAGGTAACCACATGAACTCCAATGCTCGCTCTGTCTTTTTTTTCTTATGCAATAATTTACATAGGAAAAAAGAGAGAGGAAGCGTTTTTGCCCCTGTGATTACTCCATAGTGCAGTGTTGCCGATATTTTATTTAATTCAAAATCATTTGGAAAAATCTTTCAGTCACTCCTTTCAGTATACATGCAACCTTCTGTAGGGGTGGACGCGTCTTGCCCAGTGTAGGCATAGATATGTAGGTAAGAAAAAGTAGATATATTTTCTGACTTCCAAGAGTTAAGGCCAGAGGCAAATGTACAGTCCTTACACTTTAAAATTTTTCGGACAACTCAGAATTTTTTTGGGAAAACTCAAGAAATTTTCGGAAATGTCAGGAAAAACTCGGAAAATGTTTGGAAAAACTTGGAAAATTTTCAAAAAACTCGAGAAATGTTAGAAAAAACTCGGGAAATTTTCGGAAAATGTTTAGAAAACCTCGGACAATTTTCAAAAAACTTTAGAAATGTTTGAAAAACCTCGCGAAATGCTCGGAAAAACTGGGAAAATTTTCGGAACTCCTGGAAAACTGGGGAAATGGTCAGAAAAACACGGAAAATGTTCAAAAAAACTCGAGAAATGTACAGAAAAACATACATTGGAAAAGAACTTTTTAACCTGCTACCATCTGAACTGAACAAAAGGTCAAAAAAATCTTTTAAAAAACAAATAAGCACTTGGTTACTTCAAAATTATCCAAAATTAAATTAAATAAATAAATAGATACCTAACTAACTAGAAACTGATCTTCAAGAATATTTCATAACTTTTTTTAGTTTTATATATTATTTGTTTTTTTTTTCATTGTAGTAGTATAACTACTTAAAAATTTTGCATTTAGTTATTTTTACATTTATTTGTCTGAATTTTTTAAACTTTTTATTTAGCCAAATATTAAATTCAAAAATACGTAAAACACTTTTAAGTTAAACGGTTCAACTGAAATCATCAGCTGTATAAAAAACTAAAAAATTTTAAGTACACTAACGTGACTTTTAACAGACTAAGGTAAAAGCGTGGGGTGTATAAAAATAGTGTTAATAAACGATTGTTTAATCAAATAAGAATGACTTGTCTAAAATATCAAATGCGCTAAAAACCAGGTTTGTAATTCCTCACCTGTCACTTTTCATCCCTGATTTTAATTTTTTATCCCTGATCTATCCCTGTTCATCCCAGGGATAAACAGTGACACTTTTATCTTTTATGTTTTTATCCCTAAACAACGAAAAAGGATTGGGACTGACCCTTGAAAGGAGGCGCAGTTTCATTCTTTTTTTGTAATAAGTGGACCCTTTTTGTGGTTTCTAGTTAGTAAGGTCTGGAACGAGTAACCTTATTATTCATATGGTAAGGTTAAAAACGAAATAGTCTATTACATATGAACAAGAGAAGAGAGTGACAAATTTTACACGAGCGTGAATGTTGAGAATGAGGCGCCAGCCGAGTGAAACAACAGGCGAGTGTAAGAAAGTTACTTTCTATCGAGTTGTGTACGCTATCTTTCCTACGAACACTGATGAGCTATACTCATTTTTGTAAAAACGGTTTTTCAATTTTGCACAAATCAAATGAAACTGCTTTTCCGCACATGTGTGGAAAGATACTTTGCAACACATGTGCAAAAAGTATTTTTCAAAAAATTTCTGCCCATGGGTGAAACCTAACGTTTTCTGAGGATGAAAATGGTGTGAAACCCATGATTTTCATGTGTGGTCGTAGGAAAAATATATTGCATATGAAATACCTCTTATAAAAATAATTAACAAACAAAAGTTTAATTTGATACCTTTGCGCTTTTTTTTCTCTTACATTCTATTTAGTTCTCTTTGCTCAAATAACCGTTCGCCCGCCTTTCTTTTTGTGTGTTCTTTCTGTCTAGAAATTAACAGTGTCGGAGTAGCAAAGGGACTACCGGGTGTGCCAAATTCGATGTAGTCGAAATTTATAAAAACTTATGTAAATATGAAGACATACGAGGGGATTATGAAAAGTCTGACTTTATGAAGGTGGCCTACAACTTTTTTATTTACAAATTTTTTTATTTTGGTGTAATTTACCTTATTAAATGCAAACTTTTTAAAATCCCGTCGGTCCTAAAAAACCACGAGGTGAATCAAATAATAGAATCTTTAATAAATATCCAAGGTGTTTTTAGTATAAATTTATTTTATTTATTAAGTAATAATAAATGGATCCATGACGGATAAGATACCTTCCTAGACTAGCCAATTAGCACACAATAAGTAAACTCCACCCTATTATATCAGCCCTAAAAAGTATTTTCTAAATTTATCGGAAATGAAAGTAACGAAGTTGTTGGTTCTACCGTTGTTTGATGGATCTCCATCAAACAACGGTTCTACTTAACATCTTTTAGTGATTTTTTACTGCGTATCCAAATTTTTCAAAAGGCCCGCGCGCCGCTGTTTTGTGTACCCTGCCCGATTTAACCCAAAACTAGTTAAAAATTAGTCTTGAAAAAGTTTTTGGAGTATTATAGGGTGTGTCTGCATAACTAATCAAAAAAAAAACTGTAATTTAACCCGGTACTCATATCTGCCGGGTGGACCAAAAAAACCCGGTCAAAATGTTTTTGTTATAACTATACTAACCAATTGATTAGGCTTTCAAGCAGAAAGATTTGATATTATAAATTCTAAGATGGCTGAGAGAATCAATCTTGCCCGTTTCAAAGAGGCTTTTTAATTCTTATATTTCGGATTTTTGGAACTCTTAAAAACGCTCTGTTTTCGCCACCCTCATGCAACTAGTTACGAATCATTAAAATCCGTTTAGTGGATCTCGAAACATTAATTTTAAAACGGTTTAGTGGTTCCCGAAATATTATTCCTTAATTCTGTATCCATTCTTCCATTAATACTGAATGGATTCTATAAAATCTCTAGAATCGGTTCAGTGGTTCTTTAAATTAGAATTGTTATAGCAACTGTTATTTCAATTTCTGTCTGCAATAATTTCGTTATAAACTCACTGAATCGATTTTAATGAAAAAAAAAGAATTATGGTGATACCCGATTGCTCTTTGATCAAAACTATTAAAATTGAACAAAAGTCAAATTTGTCCTTCTATGAAGGATCGCTTCTTTGTATGTTGCGAAGATTTATTTTTTTATGATTAACTTGTGCGTGGTGGACCTAGGATCTTTTAAATAAATTCAAAAAAAGGTCGAAAAATTTCTCTCAACATAAGAAAAAACTACCCTTTATGGAGGGTCAAATTCGAATTGGTAAGCCATATTATATTTAGAGATGGCTGAAAATTTAAATACGGATCTTTAATGAACTTGATCTTTGCCATGATGCTTTTTATTTAATTGTCGGTTTACTAGTAATGAATTTATGAGGAAATAAATGCACATAGAAATGGCAAGGCAATCGCATATTCTGTAAAATTTTTCTGTACTTCTAAAAAAATTCAAAACATTTTCGGAATATAAAAATAAACGAACCTTTTTAAAAAGTAAAGTTTTTATGTCCGCCATTTTGGATTTTACAATGACGGCAAATTTTGTTTGTGATCTTTTAAAAGCAATCAATCGTTAACCTGTATGTAAAAGAATATAGTTAAAGCAAAAATTAATTTTTAGGGGCCTAAACCGATTTAAACGATTCATATCTCCGAACCATGTTGTGCGTAGCAAAGATAGAGCTTTTCGACAAACAAAAATATATATCTAAAATTTCCGTAACGGAAGAATAAACGAGCCTCTTTCAAGGTCAAGTTTGATTCTGTCTGCCATCTGGGATTTTAAGATGGTGGACAAAAATATACTTTTACACAATTGTCCGATCAATTCCCTGCAAACTACTGCTTGCTTTGGTAAAATCTATAGTTGGAAAGCTATAACGATAAACATTTTGTCCGGTTTTTTGCCCACCCGGTATGACACAATACATATAAAATATACATAGATGGCATATTTTTTTTCTTTTGCCCTTATTATCGAAGAAATAACAATTATTTCTTCGATGCCCTTATATCAGGGTGTAATAATAGCAAACTAATAGGCGCTAGAAAAGATCAAACTAAGGATTTTTTTCTTATTATATTTTGCATCAAACCTCTTTGTTTTTTAGAAAAAGGGTCCAACAAACTTAACAGCTTTTATTTTATATTTTTTACTCCCTTGTAATAAACAATGAGAAATGCTGGCCAGTTGGCTCGATCAAGGCCATATTACACACACACACACACACACACACACACACATTTTATATTTTATTATAACTTCCTGAAAAATTAATTTATTATAACTTCCTGAAAAATTACAACAAAATCGATATTTTTTGAAATTATGCATGACAATAGGGGTAATAATTAAATGGCAAAATTATTTAAAAATAAATAGAAATACTCAAAATTATTACCAAAAATCTCTTTTTTTCTTTAACAAATTTGAAAAACTCTTTAATATGTAGTGCTACTACAGTAAATATCGGTTGTAACGACATTGAACGGACCGCTTAATTTCGGTCGTTAAAACCAAGCTTTGTAATAGAAAAAAAAAAGTAAAAAGTACTAAATATTGATTGTTAAAAACTAAAATTATACTTATTTTTAAAATTTATAAAATGTAAAGAAGAAAATCTTCGATTTTGAATCCGCCAATCCAACTTATAAATTGAATTTCATCTGCCCATTCGCTTATGCAAGGAAAGGGGATAATGGGGGTAATTATCCCCTCCTAAGATTCGTAAAAAGTGAGAATTTTTCCACAAAAATGCCCCCAGTTTTTTTTCCCCCAGCGCAAAAAACTTTCTTTATTATTACTGAAATTATACCTATTTTAGTAGTATTCGTTTAAAATGAGGTCCTTAGCCTGAATTCATGGATCAAAAATGCAAATTGTTTTGCCTGCGGCGCGCAAGTAATCTCTAGTTATGTAAAAAATTTACATAAACTGCATAAAATTTTGTTTGTGGGACCTTAACACATATTAATAATTGCTATTATTTATTAAGTATGTGTGGCTGGACTGAATTGCCTCTCGCAAGATCAGGCCTCTATCAGCATCGTAGCTAGCCTCAGTTTTCAGGGGGGCCGTGGCGTAGATCTATTTTTTCATAGATATTTTTATAGTAGAGGGGGGAAAGCCCCCCGTGCCTCCTAGCTACAGCAATGTCCTACTCTCTACTAATAAAAAATACAGAAACAATATACCTAATATGTGTATCACATAAAACATGGGCCACAGCCTCGCTTAAACACTAGGTTAGCTTAAGGGCCTAAATAAGGGGGAAGTAGTTAGTAGGGTTAAATATCTCCACCTTGCCCCAAAAAATTAGTTCATTGTGGATATATTATATTACAATGATTTTTTTTTATATTCTGAATTCTTGGGCTAGCTACGTCGATGGAGATTAGATAAAATGTATTTCTTTATGGACTGACACCCTGATTTATTTGTAGTTTTTTACATTTTTGTATTTATTTGTTTTTGGGTTTAAATATTTTTTATTAATAAAATTAATCATGCAAATTCCATGGAAAAAATTCTAACTCTATGGATACAATCTCAAAAACTAAAAGCCAAAAGTGACAGATAAAATTTAATTTGACAGTTGGATTATTTATATTTTTTTAAATAAAAAAGCAATTTACAATCAATTGTTTTTTTTAAATAAAAAAGTTATAGACCCCCTCTTAAAATGTAGACTACTTAGCTTATAAAGGGCTATTAAAATGAGGTTTTTACTTTTTTCTATATCCCCTAGAAATACCTAAACCCCCCAAAAAGATCGATATTGATATACATACAGGATGTATTAAAACGCAAAGGAAGCGAAATATATACAGTATGTCCCCCTAAGTTGGAATCATATGAAAAACTTTTTTATTATTAATTTTAGGAAAAAAAGTTATTCTTCAAAAAAAATCCTGCATTATCTAAAACCTAGAATACAGTCATCAAATATTAAATTTTTTCAGTGGTATACGAGGTTTGTCAAAAAATATGAGTTTTACTTACTTTAAATTTGCAAAATAAATGAATATGCACTTATTACGCGTTTTAATTTCAAAATTATTAGAAAACATCGAAAAACTAAAACTAATCACAAAATTATTCATTCAAAATAGAAAGAGTAGTAAAAAATAAAATAATCTGAAGTTTTAAACGTAATTTTTAATTCTGATCAACTTTTTTTAGTAACATTTTTCGATATTGTCAAATTTAAAGGTACTTTAATCTTGAGCAAAACTCATATTTTTTGACAAACCTCGTCTACCATTAAAAAAATTTGATATTTGATGACTGTATTATAGGGTTTAGATAATGCAGAACTTTTTATGAAAAATAACTTTTTTTTTCTAAAATTATTAATAAAAAAGTTTTCCATATGATTCCAACTTAGGAGGACATACTGTATATATACATTTATATATGTATAAGTCGAAAACGTAAACGCCTAAGCATATTAAATAGGCAGTAGCTAGAAAAGGAATAATATTTGATTAAATTACGCGGTATACTAACCAAATTCTAAATACCTTATTCATAATGATCGAGTTCGACCAAACACACCGGGGCTCCCGAGAGGCTCTCTCTCTTTAATGCACCACATTCAAAAGAGCGGAAGAATTGCCAAGCGCCCCGGGTTGTCTACGCGAACTCACTAACTGTCCACCTATTGAAAAATCAATCTGGGGAAAGTAGGAGAATTGTAAAGTAGATAGGTATAATTGTCTTTGGTATGGCAACACCGCCGACTCATTCAGGCGAGACAATTAGCAATTAATATTTACACCGTCGCGTATAGCCATCTCGTATGAGATTTCGGTGGTAACAGGGGCCATTTTTGGATCAGGCGTCTTTTATATTAGTTTATGCTGGAACTAAACAAAGTCATTTTAGTTTTAAAAAAAAGGGTGGGAGTGGAAGTAGATTTCAGAAATTAGAGTTTAAGTCAAAACATGGCTTGTGTAATTGTGTCTGGAGTTGAATAAAATAAATTTCAGTTTATAGTTATATTAGCTCACACGTAGACTATAACTATAGTACCTAGTGTGAGCTTAGATGCTCGTATATTGGCAGAGTATTTTCCTTTACAATGAGAATTTATAGACCAGGTAAAACTTTAGGATTTCCAAACAATCATACTACTTTACCAAATTTTGTACACATACCGGGTGGGCCAAAGAAAACCGGATAATTTTTTTTCATTATAACTTCTGAAATATACAATAGATTTTAATGGGACCAACTGCAGTTGGCAGAAAATTAATCATAGTTTTGACTAAATATATTTTTTGTCCGCCGTCTCAAAATCCAAGATGGCGGGCGAAATTAAAATGTACCCTTCAAAGATGGTCGTTTATTCTTGTGTTGCGAACATGTTTTAATTATTTTTTCAAATCAGCAAATAATCCGCATTCTTGAGTGTACAACAAGCAAAATCTGTTTGGTGGTTCTAAAAAAAATATTTTTATTTCAACCATTGTTTTGTATATTATACGATTGCCAATCATGTGTGCATTTATGGCCTTATAAATTCATTACCTCTGAACCGATTTTAATGAAATTAAAAATATCCTAATGAGAATTGATTGCTTTTTAAAGATCATATTCAAAGTTTATCGCCATCTGAAAATTTAAGATGGCGGACAGAATCTTACTTGATTTTTCAAAATGGCGTGTTTATTCTTATTTTCCGATAACGCTTTAGTTTTTTTTTTTAATTTTTAGAAAAGCGCTACTTTTCCCGCACTCAACAAGGTACAAATTAGTAAAAGGCTCTGCTACAAAATAGCGCCTTACAAAATAGCGCTGCTACAAAATGACGCTGCCACAAAATAGCGCTGCTACAAAATAGCGCGCATCAAAATGGCGCCAACAAAATAGCGCTGCTACAAAATAGCGCGCATCAAAATAGCGCTGCTACAAAATCGCGCACATTAAAATGGCGCTGCTACAAAATAGCGCGCATCAAAATACCGCTGCTACAAAATAGCGCTGCTACAAAATTGCGCACATTAAAATGGCGCTGCTACAAAATAGCGCGCATCAAAACTGCGCTGCTACGAAATAGCGCCTTACAAAATAGCGCTACTACAAAATAGCGCGCATCAAAATGGCGCTGGTTCAAAATAGCGTCTTATGATTTGCCACTACCGGTAACCTCTTTCTAACATATTTTTTCAAAAACTTCCCTGACTTTTTCCCGGGATCCTAGAGGGTGTGAAACCAAACTAAACCGAAACTTCGGTTGGGTTCAGTTCGGTTCGGTTCAGTTTTGTTTCACACCCTCTAAGATCCCGGGAAAGAAGTCAGGGAAGTTTTTTGTTTGAAAAAATATGTTAGAAAAAGACGCCTTAGTGAAACAGTTGCTGTTTTTAATGTCGCGAACCGAAACGAACAGAACCGGCATCTTAGAGGTTGTGAAACCAAACCGAACTTAACCGAAACTTCGGTTCGGTTAAGTTCGGTTCGGTTCGGTTTTATTTCACACCCGCTAGTATCGCGGGAAAGAAGTCAGGGAAGTTTTTTTTTGAAAAAATATGTTGAATAGAATAGTTGCTGTTTTTAATGACGCTTTTTTAATGTCGCTGTTTGTTTCAACCATTGTTTTACAGATTATACGATTACACTGCCAATCCTGTCTGCATTAATTTTCTTATAAATTCGTTACTACTAAACAGATTTTAGTGAAATAAAAAAAAATCTAAAAATGTATAAATAAATCATTGCAGACAGGATTGGCAATGCAACCGTATAATTTGTGAAACAATCGTTAAACCAAAATCAAATTTTGTGAGAACCACTACACCGATTTTATTAATTTGTACCACGTTATGCGGAGAAAACTGCTTTTCTATGAATAAAAAAAAACTAAAACATTTTCGGAAAATACAAATAAACGTGCCTCTTGAAGGGTCAAGTATGATTCTGTCCGACATCTTAACTTTTAAAATGGCGGCAAATGTTGTTTATAATCTTTTCTCACCATGATTTCTTTTATCCCACTAAAATTGGTTCAGTAATAATGTATAAGGAAATAAATGCAGATAGGATTAGCAATGCAATCGTTTAATCTGTAAAACGATGGCTGAAACAAAAATGGATTTTTTGAGAATCACAACACCGATTTTAATAATTTGTACTTCGTTGTGTGGGACAAAAGTAGTGCTTTTTTTTAAATAGAAAAAAACTACAACATTTTTAGAAAATTAAAATAAACACGCTATTTTGAAGAATCAAGTATGATTCTGTCCGTCATCTTAAATTTTAAGATGGATGTAAATTTTGATCATATTCTTTAAAAAGCCATCAGTTGGATGGATGTTTTTTATTTAATTCAAATCGGTTCAGTAGTAATGCATTTATAAGGAAATAGATGCAGACATGTTGAAACAAAAATATATTATTTTAGAACCACTGAACCGATTTTGCTAATTCTTAGCCAGTTGTGCGTGGCAAGAATGCAGCTTTTTGACTGATTTTAAAAAAAATTATTAAGACATGTTTGCAAAACAATAATAAACGAGCATCTTTAAATGGTATATTTTAATTTTGTCCGCCATTTTGGATTTTGAGATGGCGGACAAAAAATCTATTTATTTAAAACTGATTAATTTTCTGGCAAGTGCAGTTCGTTCCATTGAAATCGATGGTATGGTTTGTTTTGGCCCACCCGGTATACAGTACCCTTTCACGCTTCCAACCTACTTCTATAAGTATTCTGTTAACTTACTGTGGCGCAGAGGCGATTTACTGATATACGAGATTTGTACAAACCTATGTTTCTTATTCATTATATATACTGGAACCACCATGTATATACTGCCTACATTTTTTAAAAGCTGTAAATCTTTTTTGAAATTAAAGAAAACAAAATAAATATTAAGTTTTCCCACAAAATTTTCGATTTTTTAAAAAATGTATTTTTTTGTTTTTTAATTATCAAAAGCAATAAACATAAATTAAATAATACGATTTACCACAAAATGTTTTTGGGATCTCTCTACTACTAAAATAAATGGATCCATGACGGATCTGACACCTTCCTAGTTAGCCTATTAGCACACTTCAAGTGAACTCCTAAACAAAAAAAAAACAGTTTTTTATAAATATCTCAGAAACGAAATCTCCCACAAAGTTTTTGGTTATAACACAAATTATTAAGCAAAATGTGGTCTACTATATTCCGAAAACCGCATATTGATGCGATGCTCTATTAAAAAATTAGCATTTTTTTAAATTTCTTAATTGTCAAAAAATTGTTATTAGCATTAATAGATTTTGACCAAAATCTAATCAGCTCGTAACAGTATCGAACACTATTTTACCTGAAAATTTTATGAAAATCGGGTTAGCGGTTTAGGAGCTATCCTGTTACGGACAGACACACACTGAGACAGACATCACGACGTTATTGCTAAAATCCGGTTCCCACCTACGACTTTCTCGAGCGTGCCCCCGCACGGGTCACATGACTGTCATAACATTTAATACATGTGACGTGTGAGCGGGCACCCACGAGAAAGTCGTAGGTGGGAACCGGGTGTAAGATAGGTTCATAGGTTCAAATACACCCAAACAACCCATTTTCGGCGCTATCTCAAAAAAAAAATTCGTCAAAAATAACACCTTCTCTAGCCATTGCTGCACGGGCTAGTAAAAAAAAAGTTAAATATGCTACAGGGGAAACACGATAAGTTTGTATATTGACTCGGATTAATCAAATTTTCTTTAAAACCGTTTTAATTATAAAAATAAATTAAGCACGAGTTTATAGCGGCTTTCTGGTGCTTGCACAAAAAAAAATTATAAAATTCTAGATACAAAAATAAGCCACCCAAATAATCAAATATATTAAAAATGCCTATTTGGTGTCTTTTGATTTTATTTTAAATTTGTCCGTTTTTACCTCATAACATTACCATTTCTACTGGGGACCTGGTAATATTATTATTATTTCTTGTGTATTTTTAAATAAAAAAATATCATATTTGTCTATCTGCGTTATGTTTTTTAAAAAGAAGAGTACTTTTTCACCGTTTTCAACATTTCAAAATTACAATTAACCGAAATATTATGGTTGACGAGCAATCTTATACAATTACCTGAAATTTAGCAGACATGTCTAAATATGACAAATTTTTCTTGTAAAGATGTCAAAATCGACGTTTTTTTTACATATTTATTACAATGTAGCCAAACGCCAAACTTAACAAAATATGAACAAAGTTCATCTTCTTCCATTTTTTGGTTAGTCTCGGGCTGAATGAAGCTTTAAAAATCATTAACGCATGGTCTCCCAGTTAAGGATTATTTGCCAGTTAATATTTTGGTTTGGTGTTTAACTTGACTTTCTTCATGAATTTCTTTTAAATTTCAAAACGTTCTTTTCAGATTAAAGTTTCAAAATTGTATTGTAAACATGTAGGTTGATAAGTTGTGGTGGCACAAAAAGCTGCTGATATTAAAATTAAAAAGGTACAAAAATCTTGTCATTACCAAATAAAGCAGTGGGAATGAAACAATCGCCGCGGTCAATTCGCAGGGGGAACAATTCGCCGCCGGTCGCTTTGATTTTTGTTTAATATTTATTTTAATGTTTTCGTGTGTATTAATTATTTATATTTAATATTTATATGTTTATTACACACGAAACATTGTCCCCTCGGCGAATCGTCCGCTGCGGATTGTCTAATTACTTCTACTTTACTTACTAATAACTTTGACATTTCGTTTTTTTTTCAACGCTTTCTAGGTCTTACCAACATAAATGGACGGGACGACAACACTTGTGCCTTTTTAATTTTAATATTAGCAGCTTTTTGTGTCATCACAACTTATCAACTTACATATTTAAAATATAAAGGTATACGGTTTGGCTCAAGAAAATTTAGAGCCAAAATTATTAACGGGTGTAAAGTTTAAGTTAGGTACCTAGGTATCTGCCTTTTATCTAAGTGTATAATAACAGATACCTACGTAAGTAAGTATATTGACTGAAAATTTTAGATCTCCCTGTACAATTTTAAAACGGTAATTTAAGAAAAACATTTTGAAATTTAAAAGAAGTTCATGAAGGTGTAAAGTTAAACCACTAAACAAAAAGTTTAACGGGCAAATAATCCTGAACTGGGGAACTCTGCATTTCTGATTTTAAGGCTTGATTCAGCCCGAGCATAACTAAAAAATGGAATAAGATAAACTTTGTTCATATTTTGTTAAGTTCGGCGTTTGGCTACATTGTATTAAGTATTTAAAAAAAACACCGATTTTTGAATCTTTACAAGAAAAATTGGCGATATTTTTACATGTGTGCAAACTTTCAGGTAATTATATAACTTTTCTCATCAACCATAACATTTCTGTTAATTGTACCAAATATCATAAATATATGCCGATTAGGAGCTTGATTGATATTTTTGGAACGTTGAAAACGGTAAAAAAGCACACTTCTTTAAAAAACATGGCCTGCTAGCATAAATAATTTCATATAGAGCGCCGTCGCGCAGAGAGACATGTGCGATATTTTTTTATTTAAAATATACAAGAAACGAAAAAAATATTACCCGATAAAACCTTTAGTAGAAATGGCAATGTTATGAGGTAAAAACGGAAAAAATTGAAATATAATGAAAACACACCAAATAAGCATGTTTAGTATTTCTGATTATTTGTGTATCTAGAATTTTTTTAAATCTTTTATGTGAAAGCACCATAAACTTGATATAAAGTGGTGCTTAATTCATTTAAATAAATAAAACTGTTTTAAAGAAAATTTGATTATACTCGTATCTTCAAGAAAATGCGATTTTTCTCTGTTTTTGTCAGCATAAAAACTTATCGTGTTTCGCCTATACCATATTTAACTTTTTTTTCAATTTTTTAGTAGTTGAGAGATCCCACAAACTTTTTGTAGTATACTATATTATTTATTTTTTGTTTTCTTCTTTTGAGAATTACAAAACCAAAAAATACTTTTTTTTTCAAACGCAAATTTTTTGGAAAAACTAAATATTTGCTCACATCTTTCCATAATTAAAAACAAAAATTGTAATAATATAATACAATATATTATTAGAAATTTTATCAGCTTTTAAGAAATGTAGGCGGTATATACAAGGTGCTCCCGGTTGTGAAGAAATATAATAAATAAGAAACTTATGTTTGTACGAATCTCGTATATCAGTAAATCGTCTTTGCGACACAGAAAAGTTAACAAAAAACTTAACAAAGTAGGTTCATGGAACCGTGGAAGGGCACTGTATATGTGTACAAAATTTGATAAAAAGGTATGATTGTTTGGAATTCCTAAATTTTTGCATGGTCTTTTAGTGGCATAAGAGTAAGGAATAAATATTGTTACGGGTCCATTACTTACTCGCAAAATGTCAAAAACGATATGTCAATTTATTTCGACAATTATGTACAAAAACACGCACTTAAACTTACTAATAACTTTTTAATAATTCACTACTTTAATCGGCCTATTAACTTCGCGTTAACATCTAGCGATCACTACCTTTCGTTATCTTTGACTGACTCGATGCGCTACGTCCGGCCCTATATATAGGGTCTGCCTACTATTCAAGAATCATCCATTCTTCTTCGATTCATGAGCATTCTCGTCTCTTCCAGAAGGTGCGCGGCCGAGCATGTCATAGATAACGGAACTAAAACCTAGACTTATAATACAACCATAAGATAAATCAACCTAATACTACACTAAACCTAAATAAATACCTATAAAATTTAAATAACCTAAATTTGTAACACTATCCTCCTCTTTAGGTATTGTCTTCTCGATCAACATTTGCCAGGTAAGGTTTTAGTCTATCCAGATGAACAACTTTCATCTTGGATTTCGGGCTTCTTTGGATTCGGTAGACTACATCATTAATTCTCTTAACAACTTTATAAGGTCCTTCCCATGGTGGTGTCAACTTAGGTGATCTTCCTTTCTTTCGTTCTAAACGTTCTACATAGTCATTAACTTCTAAGAGTTCTTCTCCAGGAGACCCAAACATGATATCACATGGTAAACGCAGTTCTCTACGAAAAAGGATATTAGATGAAATAGCTCCTGTCGTATTGTGAATGGCGGCTCTGTAGGCCATCAAAAATAATGGAATATATTAGTCCCAATCTGTTTGGTGGTCATCAACAACTTTGCCAAGATGTTCTTCTATTGTTTTATTAAATCTTTCAACCATACCATCAGACGGCGGATGTAAAGCAGTAGTTCGTATTTTATGTATTCCTAAAACGTCACAGATTCTGGAAGAACTTTAATTCAAAGTTTCTCCCTCGATCTGAATGTAGTTCCAAAGGAATGCCTAATCTGCTGAAAACATCATTTACCAGAACTTAAGCTCGGTTAGGCAAAGCAAAAACTTCTGGCCATTTGCTAAAGTAATCCATTACAACAAGGATGTATTTGTTGCCCTTTTTCATATGACCTCTGGACCTTGTTTTGGGACCTTGGCTGGCTGCATAAGTCGAACATCGGCGGCACCAGTTTTTCACCTCTTGAAAGTAATTGACCCAGTAAAATCGGTCTCGAATTTTGTCCATGGTTTTATTTATGCCTAGGTGCGGACCTGATTTTCCACCATGACATTCGGCCATTATATTGTCTACCATGCTCCTAGGAACTACTACTTGATTAATCACAGTAAGGCCATCTGCACTTTCCCAGGCACGTTTAAGAATGTTTTCTTCTACTATCTGTGAATCCCATTGTGCCCACAGTGATTTGAATATCATCCCTTGGTTTGCGATATCTTGACATGATGGTCGTGGCTTCTTTTAATCGCAAAATAGGTCCTACATCTTTTTCGCCAAGTTGTGTGGTTCTAATTGAAGCCGACATCCATTCTTCATCTGGTTCTAATTTTATTCTTCAGGTTGTCTTATTTTCTTGAGCCACTGTAACGCAGCATGATCCGTTCTAATCAGAAACTCTTGTCCGTAGAGATATTTGTGAAAGTGATCTACGGATTTAATAATGGCTAGGAGCTCCTTTCTGGTAACACAATAATTTATCTCTGGTTTAGATAGCTTCTTGCTAAAAAATTCGGTGACCCGTTCTTCTCCATCTTGTACTTGGGAGAGTACTGCTCCTATGCCATCGTTGCTCGCATCAGTATCTAATATGAATTTTTTTGAAATTGGATATGCAAGAATCGGACTAGAACATAATGCTGTTTTTCTAAATGCTTGGTCACATTCGATTCCATTTGTAAGAAGCTTTATCTTCTGTAAGTCTATGTAATGGAGACGCTATTTTGGCGAATCCTTCTACAAATCGTCTGTAGTATGTAAACAGACCCAAAGAGCTTCTCAATTCATGTTTGTCACGAGGTTGAGGCCATTCTTTTATTGCTTTTAACTTCTTTTCGTCGGTATGGATGCCTTCTCGGGAAACGACGTGGCCCAGGAACTCAACTTTTTCTTGGAACAGAAAACATTTCTTTGAGTTTAATTTAAGACTTGCGTTCCTGATTCTGGAGAATACTTCTCGTAAATTGTCTAGATGATCTTGAAATAATTTCCCCATTAATATGACATCATCCAAATAGACTAGGCAGGTTTTCCAAGTGAGGCCTCGTAGAGCGACTTCCATTAATCTTTCAAATGTAGCTGGGGCATTGCATAGGCCAAATGGTATCACATTAAACTGTTAAAGCCCACTTCCAGCAGAGAATGCTGTCTTCTCTTTATCTTTTTCAAAGATTCCTACTTGCCAATACCCACTTTTTAGGTCAAGAGTAGAAAACCAATATGATCCTGCCAATGTTGTTAATGTGTCGTCTACTCTTGGCAGTGGGTAACTATCTTTCTTGGTCACATCGTTAAGTTTTCTGTAGTCGACGCAAAATCTAGTACTTCCATCATTTTTAGTGACCCATACCACAGGAGATGACCAAGAACTTCAATAACCGTCACTAAGCATTTTATTAATGAGATTGTGCACTTCTTCTTGTATGGCCATTGGTAGTCTTTTTGGGGGCTGTCTTATCGGTTGGGCATCGCCAGTGTTGATGGAATGTTGAATAAGGTTTGGGCGTCCTGAACTACTTTTAGTTTCGAAGATATTACTTTGTTCTTCTATAAACTCTCTCGCTGTACTAAATTTTTCTGGAGTGAGATGTTGCCAAGTTGACTGAAATTGCTGAAGTACCTCCGTTGGTAACTTGCTTTTATCCTCGGAAGTTGGCTCTTCAAATCTGGTTACTTTCTGGACTGGTTCAAATAATGCTACCAGCTCTCCCTTATTAATTTTGACACTATTTGGGAAAAAATTGGCGACTCTAATCGGGATGTCTTTATCGGTTTTAACTAGTGACCTTGCGACGAAGTAGGTGTTGGGTGTAATCTGTTGGCTTATGAGTCCGACGCAGCTTGATGTTTTATTTTCAAGCCTCCCAAAAGTTATGGTCTCACTGTTACCGACCAGTCTTTTTATGCATACTGCCACCACCTTTATTGGTTCTTTATTGAAGTGACTATTTGACAAAATGAACTCTTCATTCCCAAATCTTAGGTTATTAAGTTTATTATCAAATGCAAATCCATGTTTACTTATCAAGTCCATTCCTAAAATAAATTCGTCTTCTATTTCTGCAACTAATACAGTGTGGCGAATCTTCAATCTCTCCAGCTGTAGGTCTATGTCTGTTTGCCCCAACACGTCGGCGGATTCTCCAGTCACAGTCTTAAGTGTTATATTTTCTTTATTGGTCGAATTTTATATCTCGTTGCAATTTCGAACTTAAGCAATGATATGGCAGCACCAGTGTCTACTGTTATATTAACTTTTCTTCCATTAATAAGTCCGTCGATGTTAAGACTGTCAGCTGTATGTTTTAAGCTCTTAATAGAGTAAATTTTTGGGGATAAATTCCCATTAGCCAACACCCGCCCCTCTGCGTTGACTAGTTTTAGTTTTTCTGATCTCTTCTTCGGTACGCTGTCTCGCCAGATGGTGAGCGGGACCTCATTTGAACGTCCGCATCTGAAACACTTCACATTTGGAGAGGATCGTCTGATTTCTTTCAAAGAATCAATCTTCTCTATCAGTGATTGAAACATTTGGTTTAGCGTTTTTGAGTTGACCTCATCCCCGGTGCTCATTTCTTCTCCCTCCTGAATTGAAACAGCTCTTGCTTTAGGCCTGGACATATTGTTTGATGATTCTATTTCAAGGGCTCGAATCAGCACTTCACTGCTGTTATGGAAGCGTTCTCGACGAAGTAACTTTGCTAAGTCATTGTCACACAAGCCGTTAATAAATCGGTCTACCGTGAAGGGATCTCTGTAATTTTCTGGCATTTCTGGGTAAGCCAAATACATCAGCCTCCTGATATCTGCTTTATACTCTTGTAATGACTCTCCTGCTCTTTGTTGGCGAATATTTATTTCTGACCAATGTAAATTTCGTAAATGTTCATCTCCATACCTTCTTTCTAAGGCTGCCACTAAAGCATTGTAATTTTGTTTTTCGTCGGCTGGAATTGACCGTGAAAGTCCCAGAGCAGGTTCTCGTAGAGCTACTAACAAAGCTCTAGCTTTCTCGTCATCGTCCCAGCCATTTGCAGCAGCGGCAGCTTTAAACTGTTGTTTGTAGGTGGACCAGGAAGACGTACCATCGTAATTTGGTGGCTTAATGTTTTGGTTGGAATTCAGAACATATCCCTGAGCTTTTATTTTGTTGTGTTCTTTCTGAAGCTGTATAAGCTGCTTTGATACATCCTGGAATTTTTCTTCCACTATTTAAAAAATCTTGTTCGTTCACGTTCTGTAGCTTGATCTCCAGTTTTTCTTCAACATTCTGCAATTTGTCTTGTACGGTTTCTTCTACATTTTGCAATTTATTTTGTACCGTTTCTTCTAAATTCTGCAATTTGTTTTGTACCTTTTCTTCTACATTCTGCATTCTTTGAGTTATTTCTTCTTTAAGATCTTCAGTTGCTGCCTTGAACTCTTCTCTCAGCTGTTCTGAGTTGCTCTTTATCTCCAGAATTAGATGGATGCTGGGACGGACACGAAAAGACCTCGGACTGCTGATAGGTACTCTAACTGGACATAACCGGTTGAGGAAGCACATGACGACGTATACGAGTATAGGAGTCGAGAATGACCCTACCGGCCCAGCCTGTGGACAGGAAGAAGAGACATCAAGACACCTCGTGGCAGAATGCGAGGCCTACGCAAGGATGAGACAACAGGCTCTCGGAGCGCCAACTATGAGCGAGGAAGAACTGCACATGCTCAAATGGGCAGACTTACTGGACTTTGTAAAGAGAACAGGAAGGCCCAATGAGTTACCCGACCATCAAAGGGAAGTGCAGAGAGTGGGTTAAGGGACAGAGTTGGGGCATGGCAAAAAGGGCCTACTCTGGCCTACTTGTCAGACCTGCGGGTCAACCCCCCCCCACTACTACTACTACTGCTGCTCTTTATCTGATCGAAGTTTTCTTGCATGCCATCTAATGTCTGTCTCATATCATTTTGATTTTGTTCAGTGGTGTGTTTCATGTCGTCCATGGTGTGTTTCATATCGCCCTGGTTTTGTTCAATGATCTGTTTCATTTTGTTCTGATTTTGAGCCATTTGAGCTGCTAGAGCCTGCATCATTTTAGTTAAATCTTCCATCTTTGCCGATCCTTGTCTAGTAAGCATCAACTTCCTGATAAATTAATTAAAACGTTTATTTTAGGGCTATAAAGCGAATGTCGAAGTCGGTTTTCCAATATACCTTCTGATTCTCCAATAGAACGTTGTAGAATGTTATAGAATATTCTAGATATTCTTTCTCATTCTTACTTTTTAAATAACTGAGCTAACGTCGAAGTCGCTTTTTGGATATCTCGTCTGGTTCTATAAATTCTTTCTGATTCCTAATTTTTAAATAACTAAGCTAACGTCGAAGTCGCTTTTTGGATATCTCTTCTGGTTCTCAAATAGAACGTCGTGGAATGTTATAGAATATTCTAGAAAATCTTGCTAATTCTTACTTTTGAAATAACTAAACTAATGTCGAAGTCGGTATTTGTATATCTTTTCTAGTTTTTTATTAGAACGTCGTAGAATGTTCTGGAATCTTCTAGAAATTCTCTTTAGTTCTTACTTTTGAAATTACTATGCTAATGTTGAAGTCGCTTTTTGGATATTTCTTCTGGTTTTTGAATAAAACAATAATATCGAACTTCTTCGAATATTCTGGAAAAATCACTTACTGTTCCTCTTTTCAATTGCTCTAGCCGGTGGTACTATGTAAGGATAGTTTTTGCACTATTTATTTATTTTAATCCCACTTCTGACACCAATTGTTACGGGTTCACTGCTTCAAACAAAACTCGCAAAATGTTAAAAACGATATGTCAATTTATTTCGACAATTATGTACAAAAACCCGCTCTTAAACTTACTAATAACTTATAATAAATCACTACTTTAATCGGCCTATTAACTTCGCGTTAACATCTAGTGATCACTTCCTTTCGTTATCTTTGACTGACTCGATGCGCGACGTCCGGCCCTATATATAGGGTCTGCCTACTATTCGGGAACCATCCATCCTTATAGGGCAACTAAAACCTAGACTAAGAATACAACCATAAGATAAATTAACCTAATACTACACTAAACCTAAATAAATTCTAACTATAAAATTTAAATAACTTAAATTTGAAACAATATTCCGAAATGATTTGTTGCTTGCCTATTTATGATGCAAGATTTTCCGATACATCAAAATTTGCAGAAAAAATCGTAGTAGGTATACGAATTTCTATGGTGGAGATCTGCCATATGGTGCAAAACCACTTTGCACCCCCTTCAAGGGGTTAGGGGTAGCGTTTTGTAAAATCTTGAGTTAGTTTTACTTTGGTTTTTTTAATCCGCTATTTTCAAACTTAATTTAACCATCTACCACCCAAAGCGGGGTCAGCAACCGCAAACCTAGGTCTAAAAACTTTTTATTTTGTTTTTTAAATTTCGGCGAAAAACACTCTTGACAAATGGATGCGATTAAAATTTATCGCTTATCTGTATTGTCTCAAAAATTAGGGGTAGTTTCTTAAAAGTAAAGTGATTTTTTTAATTAAACAATTTTTTCTTAAAAACCGTAGGTTTATTCAAAAAACTTGTTGAGACCGCTCTTATATAGGGTGAAACGGCCTACTAGAAAAATATAGTTTCAATTTGTAGCTGTCCAGGACAGCTGTAATTTGTTTATTTAGGAAAAATCTCTGTTTTTGATATATAAAACATAGATGTCTGGACAACCAATATCAGATACGTCACAATTGGTTATGACATTTTTTATTGACGCAGCTGCTTAGCTATGTTAACACGCCTAATATCAACACTTATACTTGCAATTTTTTTAGTCATAGAAAAATTTATAGGTGCGTCTTATATCAATTTTCTTTTAAACGATGTGGGGATCCATCTACTCACCTTGCAGCAGACGTAATTTCTACGTTTGCTGAAGGTTGGTTTAAAAAATGTTTGTTATGCTTATTTATTCAGTTTTATTTAAACAAGTATTTAAGCCGTTTTGTCGGATATTATAAAAATTATCTATAAATGATTTAGAAATTATTGACGGTAAGAACAGTGCCCCAAGTGCTCCACCAAAAAAGAAATAATTGTTGTAGGTCTCATTACAAAGTCAAATATAAATAACCGTATGCAATTTTTGTCTTTTGGTGTAAAGTCCCTGTATGTTGACATATTTGGATCTGTATGTTTACATATTTGGATATATTAGAGTCGCGACAAGCCCATCAATGTCATTCTTGAATTTGCGTCTAGGTTATGTTATTTTCATTGGCGTGGCATGAGTATATTACTCTATTGAAAATTAGCAACGGAAAATTAATATGGCCTCCCAATACAGAGGGCCCAATCAAAACCACCTATGAGTAGTAGATATGTATGTATACTGGTGGCGCGGTTCAGTAAAATAAATCCAGTATTAAAATCAACAATTTGATTTTATCTGTGTGTTTATCATTTCAATATTTTAGGTTTTTTTCCTAAAAAAGAAAGTCAGAAATTTTTTTATTATGTATATATTTATTTATAAAATAACATATAATTAGGTAACATCCAAAGTGCATATCGCATAGTCAATATTAGCTCACACATATACTATACTATAGTAGTGTGAGCTATGGTGATCCTAATTTTTTCGAGAAAAAAAAAGTTGCTCCGACTTCAAAATTTTTTATATATCTTTGCGTTTCAGATGATTTTGAAACTTTTTTGTTGCGCCGTCTGTCTGTCTGTCTGTCTGTCTGTATGTCTGTCTGTCTGTCTGTCTGTATGTCCGTCTGTAACGACCAACGCGCATAAATCAAAAACGGCTTGGCCGATTTCAATGAAATTTGGCACCGAGGCTGGGTCTTGGGTCGAGATGGTCCCATTTAAAAATGAACAAAATCCACCGAACACAAACCAAAAAAAGGGTGGGGATAGATTTCAAAAATTAGAGTTTATGTGAAAATATGGCGTGTGTGATATCAAACGAAAGGTAATTGAGTCTGGAGTTAAACAAAATACATTTTAATTTATTTTAAAAAAAGGGTGGGGGTATATTTCAAAAATTAGAATTTAAGTGAAAATATGGCGTGTGTGATATCAACCGAAAGGTAATTGAGTCCGGAGTTTAACAAAATACATGTTTTTGTAGTTTGTGTTTTTTTAAGGGTGGGGGTGGATTTCAAAAATTTGAGTTTAAGTCAAAACATGGCTTGTGTGGTATCAAACAAAAGGTAATTTAGTGTGGAGTTGTATAAAATATATTTCAGTTTTTAGTTATATTAGCTCACACGTACACTATAACTATAGTACCTAGTGTGAGCTTAGGGGCCCATATATTGGCAGAGTATTTTAACTATCTCCTAAACAAAGTAGTTTATGATTTTTTTATTATTACAGCAACTGCTTTGGAAGATTTTAGTCCACAGTACACCGGCCTATTTTTTTAGTGATGAGTAACAGGCTGAATTTTCGTAAGTAGCATTCTTTTACTAATGGTTCAACTTTTCCAAGTGTGAAAATTATGGAGGGTGATTTTTAAAGCTGTATCCAAAGATTTTATGATATTAAACATAAAAAAAACTTTCGTCCTACAAATTAGATGCTTTAACGACTGCGCCGTGTCTTACAGACCAAACATGTCAAAATTACGAGATGCAAAAAGTTATAGGAAATAATTAATAACCGGATGATTTTTTTTTTCTGTGGCTTAAAAAATATGTTTAAAAGTAAATGGCAACACTGCGTTCAGTTAGGAATCACTTTCAAGAATTTTCGCAGAGGGAAAGTTGAAGGTCTCGCTGATGAACCAACGCTGTTTTTTGGTAAAAAATGATACTATTTGAACCAAATAGAAAACTAGAAACTATAATAACAATAAAAAATTACATTTTTATAATCGATATAAATTCGAGCCAAATTTTTTGGTTTTATAACAATACATAATTATAATTTTATTTAGTAAAAATAACAAATATTAACGTTGGGAGTTCAAAATCTTCATTTCCAGCACAAATTCCAAAATCCATTTTGACGCCGCAAAGACAAATCAAACTAAAAACCCCCCTGACGGTAAATATCAAATAAACTTGTCAGTGTCATCTAGTATATCAAGTGACATAAAAGCAATATATAGAATGACTGCAATTTATATAAAACTTTATTTATAAATTAGCGTGCGTAAAAGTAATTACTTTTACGCACGCTGTGCGTAAATTTTTTTTTTACGCACGCTGTTTTTTTTGTAAAAAATGGTACTATTTGGGCCAAATAGAAATTATTACACCTATCAAAAATTTAATTTCTAAGATGGTATGGCATAAATTTAAGCCAAATTAACAAAGTAAGCAATTAATACCTCTTCCTTTAGCGACGTGGTATTAGCCTTTTTGTACCATAAAAAAAGGCCTCATACTCCTTTTCATATCTTGCTCTTGATTTTTCCGGAACTAGTTGTTTTTTTGCACACTCGGCAGCGTCCAAAATGCTGCTTGGCAGTTTCAAATCTTCAAAATATGACGCCTGACGATAAATATTAAATAAACTTGTCACTGTCACCTATTATATCAAGTGACACAACAAAAATATATAGAGTGACTGCAATATATGTAAAAACTTTAATTTAAAATTAGCGTGCGTAAAAGTAATTACTTTTACGCACGCCGTGCGTGAAAAATACTTTTACGCACGCTAAATTTCAAATTGAGTTTTAGGCCTAATCCGACGTATTGACCCATTTATAAACTCAATTAAATTAAAAATGAAAACAAAATTTGTTTTTTGCTGTTTTATTGTAAAAAATACCAAATATATTAAAATGTAAAACCAAGCTTTTTATGCAATTAGGAAAAATTTTGTACCTAACTCTTGCGGAAAGTGCCTTTTCCGCCCTTGGCGGCGTGCCCGAAAAGCGTTGTTCGGGCAACTGCCGCCGCGTGCGTAAAAGTATCACTTTCCGCACTAGTTAGGTAAATAACTAATTCCTAATAATTAAATTACCGCCGTTCGTTGTAAGATAAAGAGCGCGTATACGTTCTCTTTCTAACAATTGTTAGAGTATAGACTTCCGATGTTTTGTCCTTTTATTTTAAAAGACATTGATGGGCTTGTCGCGACTCTAATATATCCAAATATGTCAACATACAGGGTCTCTATTTTGGGGTAGGTCCCATTTACCCCGGAGTTCGGGGTAACTGTGACACCCCTATTGCAAAACTATAAAACGTTAAAAACATTTTGATGCGAATGGGTCAATTTTGCAGCTTTTTGTGTAATGAAATTATCATCTTTAATTTTTTTTTACATTTTTGACGGTTTTTGACATTTTTTGAAATTTTTTGATATCTTAGATATTTTTTAAAGTTTTTGAAGTTTCTTGACATTTTTTACTTTTTTGAAATAGTACTTCTATTGTAAAAGTAAAAGACTTGGGGAAATTCAAGTACTTTTATAATGTACTTGGTACTTGAAGTACATTTGAAAAGAAAATGTACTTAGTACTTCAGGTATTTTTATAAATCTTAATGTACTTGGTACTTCTACTTGGATTACTTTCATAATGTATTTGTGACAGCTCTGTGTAGCTTATATCAGGGCTATTAAGACGGACGGGCCACGATCTACAACTTTGTTGACGTCACAGCGCAGGCTGAATTTCTTTTTGATGGTCACCTCACGCCACAGCTGAACCGGTTTCGAGATTGATTTTACTATATTCTTGTAAAACAATTTTTCTAAATGTAGGTATATATCCTTAATTTTTTAGAGCCCCTTCATAAACTCACACAAAAATTAAATATAAAGCAGAAGCGAATGTGTTAGTTTCTGTGATAAAACTAATCGGCTTACCTAAACCTATTTGTTTATATTCGAAACACTTTTAAAACTTAATGTAGTAGCTTACATTGTGTTAACACAAATAACAAAAAAATTTTTTGTGTAATTTTATTTTAAACAGATTAACACTGGTATTTTTGGATATTAAATGAACTTTAATGTAAAAAATTATTAAAAAATCGAAAAAGTTTCACAATACAAACAAATACAAAAATGCCATGACAAAGTCAAATCAGTGTCAAATCTATCAGTTGGAGTGCGGAGCTTGGCGAGAAATTTGAATTCAAAATAAAGAAGGGTAAATTTTGAAGATTTTAACCTTTAAATTATCTTTCATTTTTACAAAATTCTGGTGGAATAGCGAGATAGTGTGTGTGTGTGTGAATATCTCACTGAAATTTCGCGAAAGTCTGAAGTGTCATTTTGAAAATGTCACAAATAAACATCTATTCTCCCATAAGACCCAATGTAAAATTCAGCCCAACTGATTTTTTTAGGGTCGTGGACTGTTCTTTTTTGTTGGCCTCCCACTAAACACAAAAACATTCTAATAACTTCAAAATAATGTTTAATTTACAAACATAACGTTAGGTTGGATGTTAGTTCTAACGTCATATTCATAGTGAAAGAGGAGCTTAATAACCTGTTTTCTGAGAAAAATAATATTATGTTTTTCTAACATTAAAAATAATTATTTTTCCAACATCAAAAAACGAACGTTTTTTTAAAATGTTTTTCAAACGTTAAAAGAATAATGATTTCTAACAGTGAAAAAGAAATGCTTTTCTAACATTAAAAAATAAATGTTTTTTTAACACAGAAAAAAAAATATTTTTTAAATATCTCTTAAGTTATGGTAAGTTAAACAACGTAAATAATTTTCTTGTATTTTGAAAACGCAGAGCAGCAAGAGTCCGCTGAGATCTTCCTGAACTCGACACGAAACGAAACGAAATTCGGCTCCGTAGCTTCTAAAACTTAAATTTAAAATCTATCTGTGCCTCGCTGCAAGGCCAAACGAATGCCTCGTTTGTATTCATGCTCAAGTGAATAAGCGCCTTGAGGCACACAATATTCAACTGAATGCTCGTTTGAAATTTCCACTCTGATGCATGCTGCTATTAGCCACGCCGTTAAAGCACGTACATATATGTATGCAGGTTTGGCCTCGCAGGGTGGAAAAATTCGTATGCATCGCTGCGAGGCCGGATGCGTTTATGCATATGTACGTGTCTTAAAGTTCGGCGGCTAATCCGCCGCGGCGAATTGTCGGATTCCCTGTCTGATTACATATAACGTTGGTCTGCGATATTCCATACACAATATTGCCTTAAAAAAATTATAAAGTCATAATAATTCCTCATATTAGCAGTTTCTATGCTTCATTATGTTTGATATTTAAATAATAACATACAGGGTACCCGAGCAGTGCTGATATACACAATAACTCCTATAAAATCATGTTTATTAAAAAATGTAAGACAAAAATACATTATAAAGTTATTATTATCACGACTAATTTATTTTAGTTATTATAAATAAATACAAGTAAATGGATTCGCGACGGATCTGATACCTTTCTAGCCCATTAGCACACTTTAAGTAAACTCCATGCCATATCATCCTTGAAAATAGTTTTTTTGTAAATATCTCCGAAACGAAAGCTTCTACGAAGTTTTTGATTGTAACATAAATTTTTGAGAAAATTGTGCTTTACGATATTCCGAAAACCGCATATTGATGTGACGTTCCGTTATAACGTCAGCATTTTTAAATAGTTTTAACTGTTAAAAACTATGATTGTCATTATTGAATTTTTACCAAAATCTAATCAGCTCGTAGTATCTATCGAATATTATTTTACCTGACAATTTCATGAAAATCGGTTTAGCAGCTTATAATCGTGTTACGCACAGACATACACACACAGATAGATATCATGACGATATTGCTAGGATAGGTTAAAATAACCCAAATATCACATTTTTCACGTTATCTGAAAAAAAAATTGTCAAAAACAATATCTTTTCAAGCCATTGCTGGGCGGGCTGGAAAGGTAAAAATGCATTTTGTTAAATAATACATACCTTTTGTATATACAAATACATATTTTTAAACTAATATAATGTCTATTAGTATAAAATAATATTTTTTGAATAAAAAAGTAAAGTAGTGATAACAGTTTTCTATTTCGCTATCAGATGCGTGCATGCGTGTACTTACCGCTCAGCATCTTTAGGAAAAGATTATAATGATAATCCTTCACCGGATTTGGACTGACATCCACGAAGAGCACAATGACAATCATTTAATTACCACTCTAATAAAGCACAAAGGAGCAAAACAGTCACAAGCTTAAAACTGCCAAAATATGAGTTTAACAGACGTTAACGACTAGAACAACTCTACTTCTGTTTAAATCTTTTTATTTTTATTGGTTTAAATTATAAACCTTAACAATTTTTACAGTTAATGGTCTAAAAATACAAATTTTGAAAAGGCTATAGTTAACTAATATTTACAACTTATGTTCTTACTTCGAGTTAACATGAAGATGCTTGGACACAATATAAGCATAATCAGTGGCGTATATAGAAAAAAGTTTCGGGGTGGGCCCGAGGCAGTTTGGGGGGGCCCGAGACGAGATATTTTATGCTATTTTATGTTTGTATTCAGGAAATATGTGGAAAATATCTAAAAAAATCTTAGCTTCGGGGGGGGGGGGGCGGGCCCCCCAGGCCCCCCTTGTATACGCCACTGAGCATAATAGCAGCCTACGCACCATTAAATGACGAAACGGTAGCTGTAAAACAAATATTTATCGACCAACTTGAGACTATCAGTAAAATCGGCAATACCAGGGAAATAATTATGCTTGGCGATTTTAATCGTCGAACTGGAGCCGTATTCTTCAAAGTTTGTGAAGGGAGTGCTCCCGGGACGTTCCCGGGAAGTCAAACTCACTTTTTCTCCCGGGAATGAAATTGTCGTATTCTTGAACGCTCGAAGCCGTTTGTGAGTGCAGGGTTTAGAATCACGCCGTGCAACTCCAGTGTACAACGTTGCTGCGTATCTCGCAACTAACCAAAGTGCGTTTTATGCCATTTTATTTTTGAATTCAGGAAGTTTTTTTAAAATTAGGGACTTATTACAAATAAAACCAGGCAGTAATAGTGCCGGGCACTATTCTGACAGTTTTCCATTGAAAACTGACAGTTGATCTTTCAAAATTGACAAACCAAAGTTATCCTGAGTTTTTTAAATGAAGTTGATTCTAAACTTGATAACAATTTTGTATCAACGGTATTCTGTGATTTCGCAAAAGCTTTTGACAGCGTGGATCATATGGCATTGTTGTGCAAGATGGAGTTTTATGGTTTCCGGGGCACAGCTTTAATGTGGTTTAGATCTTATCTTGAAAATAGACAACAAATTACCCAAATTCGAGATGCACATGGAATAATTAGATCTTTACTTGCTCCGATAACCTCTGGGGTTCCACAAGGATCTGTTTTGGGCCCAGTTCTATTTCTTTTATTTATAGATGACCTCTCACATCTTCCAATAAAAGGTGTTTTTACCTTTTTCGCTGACGACACAAGTATCACTTGGTCATCAAGTAATAAGACTGAATTGAAGGGAATAATGAAGTTGGACCTAAAACTTATCAAAAACTGGTTTGACTGGAACAGATTGGCATTAAATATTGAAAAAACCAAACATATTGTTTACAAAAATGAAACCAAACTAAATCTACAATTAGAAGGTAAGAAACTTGAAGAGGTCAGTGAATTTAAATTTTTAGGAATTATATGATAACAAATTGTCTTGGACCACACAATATAATAATTTAACAAAAAAACTAGCATCGAGTCTTTACGCAATTAAAGTAACCAGAGAAATACTTGGAATGAAGGCAGCAGTTGAAGTTTACCACTCACTTACCTCAACATATAAGACAGAACTTATATTTATGCTTCAAAAACGTGTGTGTAATATCTCAAACACCACTTCTTGCAAACAATACTTTAAGGATCTAGAAATATTGACTTTTTATGACTTAATTTTGTTTGAAGCACTTTCATTGATACATAAATATAATAAACAAGGTTTTTTTCAGAAAAGACTTGATATACATAATTATAATACAAGAAACAGGACTCAGCTACTAACTGACCAGGAATTATTTTTTTTTTATCTTGGCAAAACACTATATAACAAGCTTCCAGATAATATCGGAACTTTGACACCTAAAAAATTTAATAAATCCCTTAAATCTTATTTATTTCAATCAGCTCATTATTCATTAAATAATATTACTAAAAATCTAAATTTGTTTAAAAATATGAAAGTCTCTGAAAGATGATGAATTAATGGGTATATTATATAAACTAGTAATTAGTTTGCATTTTAGTTTGTAGTTTTTTTCTTTTTAGTTTAGGGAGCAATATTGTACAGCTATAGGCTTTATCAATAAAGATTCATTCATTCATTTATTCATTCATTCATTCGAATTTATAAATCCAGTAGTTTATTTTCCATTAATAATGGCGGCACTATTAATTCCGGCTCTTATAATACACAAAGGCCTAATTTTCAAAGAAGACAGCTGTTCTTATAATGGGTAACTGTCGAATAGTGCACAATTCGTTAGCTTTAGGGAGCCCTAGCTCGAGACCCCCCCCCCTTGGTGTGTCTATGTCCTACATAAACATAACTCACACTTATTTCTGTCAGTTATTTCAGGCCAAATGGAGTTATGATTATTAATGTTTGTCTATGTCCTACATAATCATAACTCACACTTATTTCTGTCAGTTATTTCAGGCCAAATGGAGTTATGATTAT
This sequence comes from Aspidapion aeneum, assembly GCA_963576565.1. NCBI lineage: Eukaryota > Metazoa > Arthropoda > Insecta > Coleoptera > Brentidae > Aspidapion > Aspidapion aeneum. Next base: position 71,631,513 of record OY755044.1, read on the forward strand.
TAATGTTTAACACTTTGTTTATAGAGGCCTATTAAAGTGCTTTTATATAAGGACAGTTTAAAAATGTAGTTGTAAGAACACTATATTATACATTATTTTAAACCGCCTTTAGGTTCAGATAAACGTTTCTCTGTAGTGTCAATTTAATAAACACGCGGCTTTTCTCGCTTCTAAGATATTTATATTATGCATTAAATTAAACACTCTCACTCAATTGGGTCTGAAAGTGAAGATATTGCTTTTAAACTATGCACCGCAGTATAGCAATTTAGTTTCAATGCATAAACATACATATATCTAATTAGGGCTTTACCTAAAAACTATATTTTGACTTTCGCAAAAAAAAAAACAAATCACAAAACAAAAAAGTGAGGTTAGAAACTTTCCCGGGAACTCTTCGTGAGAGGTGGTGAACTTGAATTAACGGGAGTGTGCTTTGGGGAATAGAGCATTCACCATTTTATGGTGAGGACTACTCACATTCTCCTCCCAAAAATTCAAGAATACGTATCCTGGTAGACAAAGTCAAAGCAAAGTGGTAGGACCATTTGGAGAGGAAGTAACAAATGATAATGGCTTGAGACTGATACAATTGTGTGAAACCCATAATCTAAAATAAATAATGGTTTTTTTAAACATAAGGATATTCATCGGTATACCTGGATTCAGCCAACAAGAAATCTTAGATCAATCATTGAGTATGCTATAGGTGGACAACACTCGGAACTAAAGTGGTATGATGTGCGCACACTTCGTGGTGTTACCTGTGGATCTGACCACCATCTGGTCAAAGAAAAAATATTATTCCCTGTAAGAAAAACAAATAAGGTCGAAAGTATTAAAGAAAATTAAAATCTAGAATGCATCGAAGATAATCAAAAATACAACTTTAGTCTAGAAATCGAAAGTACACAAAGATTGTATCAGAACCGATTAGATGAAACATTAATAAACACAGATCACTCATTTGAAGAGATATATACAAACATAGTAAAAAGTTTGAAGGAAGCAAGCAAAGAAGCTGTTGGATACCAAGATAATAGAAATAACAATAAGATGTGGTGGACGGAAGAAATACAGGAAACGGTCAAGGATAAAAAACGCACATACTTGAAATGGCTCAGTACTAAGGAGCAAAGAGACCTAGAAATCTACAGGCATACTAGAAGACAGCTAAGAAATTTGATACGCACAGAAAAGAATGAAATGTTCGAGCGCAAATGCCACGATGTAAATACACACGTAGAAGGTAGGCAGAGTTCTGAAGTATGGAAATTCATTTCTACAGTAAAAATCCTAACAAAAGAAAAAGTAAACATCTAGATCATCAAACCAGAACAATGCACAGAACACTATAAGGGACTGCTGCAGGAGAGGAGACCCGAATATCTGGCAGCCTCTCCGAGGAGAGACATAGAAGTACATGGAGAAGAAGTTATCGAAAAAGAAATGATAAGGAATAGTATTCAAAAGCTTAAATCCGGAAAAGCTAGCGGACCTGGGGGAATATATGCTGAAATGCTCAAATATGGATCAGAGAAACTACTCGAAAATCTCACATATATTATCAATGAATGCATAAACGGACATCCAGTACCTGATGATTGGAAAATTGCATTCATATCCTCAATACATAAAAAAGGAAACAAGCTGGATTGCAACAATGACAGAGGAATTTCAGTAACCAGTGACCAGTAGATTGTACGGTAGGATTCTTAGAGATCTAATAGAGAATCATTTTCATGAACAAGAAGAAGAAGAGCAAAGTGGGTTTCGTGCAGGCAGATCTTGTAGTGATAATGTTTTTTGTCTTAAACAAGTATTTGAGAAAAGGAGCGCCAGAAATATAGAGACTCATGTTACCTTTGTGGACCTACAAAAAGCATATGATACCGTTCCAGTAGAAAAATTATGGACAGTGTTAGAGCAGACTAATATCAATTATACATACATAAAAGCGATAAAAGAACTATACAAAGGGTCAAAATCTAAAATTAAAATTGGAAATCGACTTTCAAAAGAATTCCTGGTAACGAAAGTCTTAAGACAGGGATGTTGTATCTCTCCAACTCTTTTTAAAATATATAACGCAGTAGCTCTAAAAAACTGTAAACGCAAAGTACACGGCATGGGAATACAACTTAACGACTGATTTACCATATACACACTACAGTTTGCTGACGACTAAGTAATTGTAGCTAATGATAAAGAAGACATAGAGTATATGATGAGAAAGTTAACGGAAGAATACCAAAAGTGGGGGTTAACAGTGAACGGGGACAAGACACAGTAGTTATGTATTGGAAACGAATCAAGTAAATTAGAACTAGAAAATGGACAAACAATATCTCCATATAATGAGTATGTATACTTGGGTGTCACATTTGATAAGACGGGAAAAGACTGTAAAGAACTGGAAAAAAGAATAGTAGAAGCAAAAAAGGTTATTGGTTGTCTTAACAGTATTTTATGGAGCAGAGAGATAAAAAAGTAAAATTTAACATATATGAAACAATGGTAAAAAGCACGCTGTTGTATGGATTAGAGACTTGTCGCGTAACAGAAAAATACAAAGCAAAAATGGAAAGTGTCGAAATGGATGCAATAAGAAGATCAATGAGAATTAACAGAACAGATCATATAAGAAATAAGATCATAAAAGAATGGGAATCGAGGGAAGCATAACGGATGACATCACTAAAAGGCAACTGATATGGTACGGTCATGTACAACGGATGAGCGACGAAAGATTACCAAAGCAGGTCCTGGCAACCAATACGGCGCAGAAAAAGAGGGCGTCCTAAACTGGAATGGCAACAGTCAATCCAAAAATCAATGAGTCAAAAAAACCTGACGGAAGATGGCTGTCAGGATCGAAGGAGGTGGAGAATAGGCGTCGGACAACGTAGAAAAACGTTCTAAACCGACATACTAGTAGTAAAAATATTTTCGTCTTGATATGTACTTTCCGGAGTACATACACTGTTAGTGCGAAAAGGTGCGATAGTCTCCAAATTCGTTATTAAACATGACCGTACATATTCTAATAAACACAAAATACCTATTCTAGTGCATTTTAATTTGTGTTTCCGTGTGTCTTCTATATAGATAGTAATGAGCAAAGTACCTTTAAAGAAGCAAAATGAATCATAGATACCAAAACTCCTGTCTTAGCAATGAACTTTAAAAAACAAGGGAAAAATTCAATATGGCCGCCAAAATAGATAGGAAATTAGTAGAAACTGCAAACATTTAACATCGGTTTTGGGATATTTGGAGCATCTAAATTCAAATATAGAATAATTTTTACTGGGGGAGAAAAAGAGCAATTTAGAATGGTGTGGGGTTAACTAGGTTCAAAATCATTAAGGTGGTGAAACAAAAACAAATAGGTTTTAATTATTTAACATATTACCCCCAAACTAAAATATGATGATCAATATAAATTTATCCTCAATTTATATCATTCATCGGATTCATTCTCTCTTTTTCATCCTGTATGTGGAGGTAAAATCTTCACTTTTTAGGAACATTAAAAGTTTTTAATGCAATATTAGGTATTCGCTGAATTCAACCAGAACAAGAAAAACTGTTTAGCATCCCCCTGGCAGAGGGAGGCATGGAAGTGGGAGTCTATAAATAAATTTTGTATGGAGCTTACTATAGGCACGACTAAACTTCTATATTAGGGAGGAAAAAGGGTTGCTGGGACAAGGTCGTATCTAACCCAAAACAGAAGACGGGGCAGGTTTCTGAATTCCATGGTTTTCTTAATTTAGAGAAGGGGAATTCATATTCTAATTGAATTTCAATATCCGATTTTAAAAAACCTGGTTAAAAAGGTGGACAGCTCAACAGCTGCCCTGCTCCCCCCCCCCCTCGGATACGCCTTTGTGCTAAGGGTGACTTAGGGGATAATTGAGTAAATTATTTTAGCTCACACTACTAATATATAAGTAGTGTGAGCTATGGTGATCTTAATTTTTTCGAAAAAAAAAGTTTCAAAAATTTTTATATATCTTTGCGTTTCAGATGATTTTGAAACTTTTTTGTTGCGCCGTCTGTCTGTCTGTCTGTATGTCTGTCTGTGTGTCTGTATGTCTGTCTGTAACGACCAACGCGCATAACTCAAAAACCGCTTGGCCGATTTTAATAAAATTTGGTACCTAGGCTGGGTCTTGGGTCGAGATGGTCCCATTTAAAAATGAACAAAATCCACCGAACACAAACCAAATAAAAGGGTGGGGGTAGATTTCAAAAATTAGAGTTTATGTGAAAATATGGCGTGTGTGATATTAAACGAAAGGTAATTGAGTCTGCAGTTAAACAAAATACATTTTAATTTATTTAATAAAAAAGGGTGGGGGTATATTTTAAAAATTAGAGTTTAAGTGAAAATATGGCGTGTGTGATATCAAACGAAAGGTAATTGAGTCCGGACTTTAACAAAATACATTTTAGTTTTTGTTTTTTTTGTAAGGGTGGGGGTAGATTTCAAAAATTTGTGTTTAAGTCAAAACATGGCTTGTGTGGTATCAAACAAAAGGTAATTTAGTCTGGAGTTGAATAAAATATATTTCAGTTTTTAGTTATATTAGCTCACACGTACACTATAACTATAGTTCTAGTGTGAGCTTAGGGGCCCATATATTGGCAGAGTATTTTTATATATCTTTGCGTTTCAGATGATTTTGAAACTTTTAGCTCACACTACTACTATAAGTAGTGTGAGCTATGGTGATCCTAATTTTTTCGAGAAAAAAAAAGTTGCTCCGATTTCAAAATTTTTTATATATCTTTGCGTTTCAGATGATTTTGAAACTTTTTTGTTTTGCTGTCTGTCTGTCTGTCTGTCTGTATGTCTGTCTGTATGTCTGTCTGTAACGACTAACCCGCATAACTCAAAAACCGCTTGTCCCATTTTAATGAAATTTGGTACCTAAGTTGGGGCTTGGGCCGTGATGGTCCCATTTAAAAATGAACAAAATCCACCGAACGCAAGCCAAATAAAAGGGTGGGGGTAGATTCCAAAAATTAAAGTTTATGTGAACATATGGCGTGTGTGAGAACAACGAAAGGTAATTAAGTCTGGAGTTAAAAAAAATGAATTTTAGTTTATTTTTAAAAAAAGGGTGGGGGTAGATGTCAAAAATTAGAGTTTAAGTGAAAATATGGCGTGTGTGATATCAAACGAAAGGTAATTGAGTCTGGAGTTAAACAAAATACATTTTAGTTTTCTTCAAAAGGGTGGGGGGTAGATTTAAAAAAATTGAGTTTAAGTCAAAACATGGCTTGTGTGGTATCAAACGAAAGGTAATTGAGTCTGGAGTTGAATAAAATATATTTCAGTTTTTGATTATATTAGCGCACACTATAACTATAGTACCTAGTGTGAGCTTAGGTGCCCATAGATTGGCAGAGTATTTTGTTTTGCCGTCTGTCTGTCTGTCTGTCTGTCTGTATATCTGTCTGTCTGTATGTCTGTCTGTAACGACCAACCCGCATAACTCAAAAACCGCTTGTCCGATTTTAATAAAATTTGGTGCCTAAGTTGGGTCTTGGGCCGTGATGGTCCCATTTAAAAATGAACCAAATCCACCGAACGCAAGCCAAATAAAAGGGTGGGGGTAGATTCAAAAAATTAGAGTTTATGTGAAAATATGGCTTGTGTGATATCAAACGAAAGGTAATTAAGTATGGAGTTAAACAAAATGAATTTTAGTTTATTTTTTAAAAAAGGGTGGGGATAGATTTAAAAAATTTGAGTTTAAGTCAAAACATGGCTTTTGTGGTATCAAACGAAAGGTAATTGAGTCTGGAGTTGAATAAAATATATTTCAGTTTTTGATTATATTAGCTCACACTATAACTATAGTACCTAGTGTGAGCTTAGGTGCCCATAGATTGGCAGAGTATTTTTTTATTGTCTTCGTTGAATTTAGCAAATAGAAATATTTCCATGATAAACTATTCATGTCGATTTAAAAAGTTTTCACCCTCAAATAAACGGAGTAAAAGGGGGGATTGTGTTACTGAATGGTTACAAAACTTTTTAATCCTTAAATTTTAGTTCCGCGGACCAACACACTTAAGAATATATATATTTTGAATTTTTATAATAGATAAAATTTTACCACCCCAGGGGTCTAATAGGGGCAAATTCGATAATTGACACATTTTCTTTTCGGCAACTGGATTTTAGTGCACCAAAATTAGGAGAATTTGGGGGGTCTACCCTCTGAGTTGCAGCTTATAATTTTTTGTGAGGCTGTGTAATTTTCAGACCATATTAAAAATTATACACTTTTAAAGGCTTTTAGGCAGTATAAATTACGAAAATGGTGGTGGTAAGAGTGGGGGGGGGTGGTAATAAAAAATATTTTTTAATTGTATATTAGCATTAGACTTCTTTATCGATTTGCGTTTAAGTGATTAGAGAGTTTAACTACAAAAGTCTATTTTTGGCCAAAATATTGATCCGTCGGACCATAGTGCGACGGGTTAAAATGCGAATTGCTTTGGTTAGCTGACACTGAGTGTTACAAATGTTTTTAAGTCGATCTAATCATATACGCATCCTAAACTCCTAATTTCCAAAAAAGATATGAACCGAAATTTCGATTATCCGAAATCACTTTCGTCCACATTATTTCGGATAATCGGGACTGTACTGTATATGAATGTGTTTGAAAATGTTGTAACATACGTTACCGCCAAGACTTGTTTTTGATTGTTGTTTAGTTACTTACAAGCAAAACATAATTTAGTGCTCTGATTTGATCTTTTTTGGTCAAAATGTGTGTTTTTTCAATCGGCACACACCAGTTGCATCGGTCCCTTTTCGCATTTGGCCCTTCCTCCATTTTTACGTCATCTTGTTTATAAACCTGCTAAAATTATATACAGATTATATTACAAATATACAAAACTACCAATAGTAACAAGTATTGGAAACTCTTGCCCACCTTTTGCAATAATTTTTATACTAGCCCATCATTAATGATAGTTACCCGCTGACCGACCCTCTCCTATATTATCTGGTTGTCAATTGCTTCTGAAGATTTTCCCACCCGTACCGCTATTATTAAATTCCGGAAAAAAATTATTCCACTTTATCGCACAATGCATCTGATTGACCAACGCAATTTCTCTCGGGATTGACGCAAATGAAATTGGTCGTTGGTTAAAGAAATAAAAATAAACAATTCCATTAAAAATGGCGTTCTTCCAAAGTGAATGATTATTTTAACTTATTTTAATTGTCTAATGCTTTTTTAGACTATAATTTTTCCGTATTTTATTTTCCATCTGCTTCGCGAGAAAAATGGTTTACGACAAGCTCATCGGTATTCTCGTTATCTGCCCATATGTTTTAAAACCTATCTGGTATTCTGGATTACTATTTTCAGCGAAACAATCATCAACATGATTGGAATAGCTTAGGCTAGTGACACTTACTCTTGAGCCTGGAACTGGTTGTAATGCTGTGCCTCTAGGGGACAATTCTATGTCACGGGCCGACATTTTCGTTGATTTCAGTTTTTCTGACACCGGATTTTCGCGTGTTCCTGGTATGTCGCGTAATTCTAATTCTTCTTGGCTAAAACATGGATAGCTTTGAGTACTGGGAAATCTTGCTTGCTGTGATGTATATTCTCCATAAATTGACGCTGACTCAAAGGGTGATGAAGGATGCATCTTATACAATCTGAAATTTTAGAATGTTTATAGTATTGTTACATATTTTTTTATTTATATACTAAATTTTTATTAACGAAAATGTGAAAATGTTTCACGGGCAATTCCTCAGAGGAAAAGGTAGCTCGGGGATGCTCCGTTTCGGCCTCACTAAGCCTCATTCATCCCGAGCATAACCTTGAAATAAAAGGAAATGAAATGATGATGTGGGTATCTGGAAAAGAAAAATGAATTATGTTGTTTACTGAGGAGAGACCAACTTTCAATTTGCAGTTTCGATCAGGGTTGCTTCAGTTTTGAGTTAGTTGTTGTTGTACTCATTACTTAAAAAATAGACTGGTGTCCTGTGGACTAAAATGTTTGTTTTTTTAGTTAGGCAGATACATCACATTTGTTAATTCTAATAAAGTTTTTCTAATTTACCTATTTTAATTCCTTCGTACCTACTACACACAACGGAAAACTAGGTTACAAAAACTTCTTCAAACAACAAGAAATACAGCATGGTGGTCTCGATTCATTTCCATTACCCAGATAAATACGAATTGTTATAAACATGGCGGCGTCGTCAAAGTTGAAAGATTTGTTTTTTCAATATGTTAGCCCAGCCATATTATTATTATGTGAAACAAACCTCAAACCTCTAAAAAAATAGGTGCATGCTGGATTTCTGGATACTTATTCGTCAGCATCTGAGAGACGTATAAGGCCCAAAATGCCCTAAAATAGTCAAGAGAAATCAATGGTTCCAAAACGGATACCTTCCTAGCCCATCAGCCCACTCCAAGTGAACTCCACGCCTTGAAAACAGTTTTTTGTAAATTTCTCCAAACGAAAGCTGCTGATGTTTTTTATTGTAACATAAATTATTGAGAAAAATGTGCTTTACTATATTCTAAAAACGGCATATTAATGCAATGCCCCGGTAAAAAGCCTTTTTTACTGTCAAAAAACTGTCATTAGAAATTATAAATTTTAACCAAACTTCTTTTTGCTCATTGCAGTGTCGAACACTATACCTTCTAAAAATTTCATAAAAATTGGTCAAGCTCTAAACTTTTTTATAAATAGGGACTTATTGCCATAAAACCAGGCACTAATTGTGCCGGGTACTATTCTGACAGATTCGCATTGAAAACTGACAGTTGATCTTTCAAAATTGACATACCAAAGTCGAATTTATAAATCCAGTCGTTTAGTTTTCATTAATAGTGGCGGCACTATTAATTTTGGGTATAATACACAAAAGCCTAATTTTGAAAGAAGACAGCTTCTTCTAAAGGTACGTATTGACTTGCAACAAAACACTCCAAACACGCAAAACCCTACGAACACTTCAAACACTCCGATCTTTTTCCTTCGATGCAACAAACATTCGTGCGCAAAATATCGTCGTGTTTGTAGCATTTGCTCTGAGCGCTGCGCATAGGAATATTCGTATAGTTTTTGCAAAGTCAGTTGAACAAAGGTTAAAGCCGACCATCGGCATATCCTTTTAAGAAAGTGCCATGGGCGGCGGTAGATATACTCATGAAAATTATTTCATTTAATTATGGCGTAAACTAAAGAAATAAAAGTAGATAATAAAACTTTCTATTCCTATACCTACAGAAACGACACTGATTTATTTTCTAACTCTGCATACTGCCGACTAAAGGAGTCCCGCAAAGAACACCTGAAAGCAATTAAAAGCGCATCTCAAAAAAATCTGCCAGTCAAATGCCGTCTAGCCACCTGTGCTGGGTCGGTCAGAAAACAAATACTTTGTCGTCGGCCCGCAAAGAGTCCCGCCTTTTCACTGTCGGTAGGGCTGAAATTATACCAGGAAGATTTTATATGAATTTGGATAACTTTTGAAGGGCAGATTGAAGCAAAATTTCATGAAATCGATAGAACCCCGTATTAGGAGCATTTCAAATGACTTTGCAAAAACTATACCATAAAATGGGACAAAATTGTTTTGTGCAATTTCTTTGAATGAAAGATAAAGTTTGATGATAATAAACTGTTTATATTAAAAAATATATCTATACAGGGTGTCTCACATGTCATGGATCAAAGGACGTGAGGTGATGGGGTTGAGGTAAAAAGAATAACGATATAAGTATATTGTAATCCGGTTTTTAATAAATTAACAAGTTATTTAATGTTATTATGTCAGGCCCAGATCTACAGGGAGCGGGGAAAAGGGAAAATTTCCTCTCCCAAATCCAAAGTTATAAAATTTATATTCAGTTTTGACACACAGAACAGCCCTGCTGGTTCCTATATATAATTTTTACTAGCCAAATGAAATTCCTAGATCCGCCCCTGTTCATTTTGTTAGTTTTTTGATATGATATTACTTTTTAAAATTATTGGTCACCGTTTTATACAATTTTATTTTATGAGCGGACACTAAATTTTAATTAATGACAAATAGTTTTAAGAAATAATTTTTATTGGAAGGCTACAACATTTATAAACGTACACTAAAAAAATATCAAATAAATATTTGTTTTAAATTTTAGTTGTTCCACAGTTTCATGAAATAACTTAGTATCAATAATCAGATTTTTTTAAGCTAGTTTTAAAAATCGAATAAAAGGAGCGTCATTTCGTACGAAAAATATCAATTTTAGTAATATCTCAAAAACTAAAAGTGACAGATAAAAATTATTTTTCCAGTTGGATTCTTTGTTGCCAAAACTATAAAAAATCACTTTACCCAATATGGAATTTTCATAAATAAAAAAGGCCCCCTCCCAAAAGGCAGATTTTTCAAAAGCCAAGATGCGGTTTTCACGTTTAATCATCCTCTGAAAATTGAGGCTCGCAAGTGGAAGTAGGTTTTTCTCCATACATGTCTTTTGAGTTCTATTGCTTTTACACGATTAATTTTAATTATTGCTGTTTTTTATCCGTTTTTGTACATTTTTGTACCAACTAGAAAAAAAATTTAATTAAAAAAAAGTATTTTTTATATGGAAAAATCATATTTTACATGTTTTTTACGCATATCACTGCTTTGAAAGCCTATAAGTCAAAATGGCGAACGGAGGCGGACAATTTTTTGATGCGATATGATTGACATAAGCTTAAACTTATTAATTTTTATTAAAGAAATATAGCTCGGCAAGACCCAGCAGGCAACTAAAACGCTTTGATAAGGAAAAAATTAGGCAAATATAAATACCCAAATAGGGCATTTTAAAATATTTCGTAAACATTCATTACGGACCTATTGCAATAGTGCCAGGCACAAATTGTGCCGGGCACTATTTTAACAGTTTCGCATTATAAACTGACAGTTGATCTTTTAAAATTGACATACCAAAGTCGAATTTATAAATCCCGTCGTTTCTTTCCATTAATAGTGGCGTCACTATTAAATCCGTTCGTATAATACACAAAGCCCTAATTTTGAAAGGACACAGCTGTTCTTATAATGAGAAACTGCCAATATAGTGCCTGGCACTATTGCAATAGGTCCCTAATGTAAACAACAAAGGTTTAAAATTACGTTTTTAAATATGGTACATGCCTTCTATTTATGTTTTAAATAATTGGTTTTTCTAATATGAGCCACTCGAAAACACAATAACACACCTCAAAACAGAGGTCGAGAACAAAGGCTTGATTTCAAAATTCATTAAGTTTCGACGGACCTCACGAGACGATGCAAGTAGAGGGGTAATTTTTATGGAGGCGGCTTGATAGATAGGTTATTGCAGTAGAACAAAAAATGGTTAGAAGGCACTTTTGAGTATCCTGGTAATTTTTAGTTTTTGACCAAAATCTAACCAGCTCTTTACAGTGTTGTACACTGTTTTACCTAAGAATTTAATGAAAATCGGTTCAGCGGTTTAGGATCGATCGTGGGCCGGATAGACATACACGCACACATACACACACATACACACGGACAGACGTCACGAAGATGTTGCTAAGATAGGCCAAAATATATCCAAATCACACATTTATCGGAGTTATCTAAAAAAAAAATTCTTCGAAAACAATACCTTCTTCAGCCATTGCTGCACAAGCTAGGAAAGTAAAAATATGCTAAATCATTCGATCTATACTATAAAATAAAAAAAAAAACAAACCTAACATTTTAATAAAAATATTTAATAAAATTGACTTTTTTATTTTAGTATTTTCTCACCTCATATGTAACTTGTTGCTCACTTGTACAAAACAATTTAGTTTTTTTTAAAAGTTAAACAACTTTAAGTAAAATAATAGTCGAACCGCCATCGCCTATGGGATTTGGCAAAAAATATTTTTATACAATTATGCTCACTACGACAAAAAAAAATGTATACAAAAAAATTCAACTTCTTCGTAGAAACAGCTTTAAAATATGTGAATATGTGCAAATTTTTTTCATATTTGAAATATCTGCGAATCTGCTATTAAAACAATTTCTATACACATTTTCTCAAAAATAGGGTTTTACTATGGTTTTACTACACTTTAATAGGAGAAAGGGGTTTAAACAAAATAAATGAAACATTAAGCTAGTTTTTTAAGGGGTTGATATTATCGATATTATGGACATAGGCACGTAAAGTTTTACAGAATAGTCGTTGTATCATGATTTTTCCTTAAATATGTTAAAGGGCTTTATCTTCTAACAAATCTGCAATAATTTATCACTGTACAGTAGCCTGATTTTTGGAGAAAAATCATGATATAAAAATCTAAAAGTTGCATATTAATACGAGTACCTTTTTGTTAAAACTACCGTAATCATATGCTTGAATGAATATCTGTTTGGCTGAAATTTCAAAAATAATAAAAGTGTCCGCATTTTCGCATATTTTAACACAGTTGAATAAAAATATATTTTTTAAAATCCCATTGGTGGTCCAGTTGCTATTGAACATTTTCAAAAACTTATTTTTAGGACATTTTACACCAGTATTTACTAAGACCTTAAGACCGAAGATTGTAGACCGGGTTTAAGTGTCAAGTCTATAGACTTGATACCGACCGGTTTAAGTGTATTTTTTTAATACTTACAGGTCAAATAACTACAAAGATTTGGTTCACCCTAATGTGCAATATGATAGTAAGCATTTCTCAGTGAGTTTCATCTCATATAAATTCAAATTAACTTTAGAAATTAAGAAAAACCACACAAAAATTTTGTAACAAAATGTTATTTTTTTGAAATTTAGTCGTAGGATTTCCGTGAAAAATGGTCTCAAATTGTAGTACCACCCCTGAGGGGTGGTATAAAGTTCGAAAAACAATATTAATGATCCATGATTGACAAAAAAACTTATATACAAAAATGTTCAAAGCTAAATAATTCGGGTGGCGGAACAAAGATCGAAATACAAAAGATCGAAAGAAAAAAGATCAAAAAACAAATGATCGAAAAGGTAAAAGATCGAAATACAAAAGGTCGAAAAGACAAAAGATCGAAACCACAAAAGGTCGAAAGACAAAAGATCGAAACTACAAAATATCAAAAAACAAAATATCAAAAATGCAAAAATGCAAAAGATCGAAAATGCAAAAGATCGAAAGACATAAGATCGAAAGTACAAAAGACCGAAAGTACAAAAGATCGAAAGACAAAAGATCAAAATAGCGCGTATTAAAATAGCGCGTATTATAATAGCGCGTTTCAAAATATCGTTATTACAGTTTTAAAAAAAAAAAAAACTTTCCTGATTTCTTTTCCGAAACCGAACCGAAACGGTTCGACTATGGGGTCTTTTTCTAATATATTAAAAAAAAACTTTCCTGATATGTTTCCCGGGATCCTACAGGGTATAAAATCAAACCGAACCAAACCGATTGGGTTCAGTTCTGTTCGGTTCGAAGAAATCAGGATTTTTTTTTTAAATATGATTGAAAAAGAGACCCTTTTATCGAACTATATGATTTGACCTTGCCTATGAATAAACCTAAGCAAACATGATATGTCATTTTGTATATTTCGATCTTATTTACTTGAGATATTTTTTCGATCTTTTGTCTTCTGATATTTTGTTTTTCGATCTTTTGCCCTTTGATCTTTTGTCTTTCGATCTTTTGTACTTTCGACCTTGTGTATTTTCGATCTTTTGTTTTTCGATCTTTTGTCTTTCGATCTTTTGTATTTTCGATCTTTTGCCTTTTCGATCTTTTGTTTTTCGATCTTTTGTATTCGATCTTTGTTCCGCCGTCCAAATAATTCATAAATAACTTAAAACTATATCTATAGATGCATTACCGTATTAAATACGTATCAATATTTAAATACTGTAAAAAGCACAAGATATATTAGAATCCCTTTTCAATTACACATTCACCAAAACAATCGACCATCGGTTTAATCGTCGCTAACTTGTCTAAAAAATTAACATGTAAAATATAGCGGACAGCTGACACTGACTTACACCGTTTTTATTCGAGATTTCCTAGTGACGTTTGGAGGTTTGAATATGGCTACCATTTTTAAACCAAAATATTTTATTATTTTTATTTATTTATAATCCTTGTGTGGAAATGATGTCTTTGTTACAACGAAAAAAGATTCATATCGCAAGGTATTTATAAAAATTAAAAAAAACCTTCACCCAAAATGTAGACTTTCAATTTTAGGATTTTAGCACTTAGCACTGTAGACCCCTTAGTAAATACTGGTGTGCCGTAAATTTATAAAAGTTTAAGGAAATTTTGGCGTAGAATATTTGAAAATGTGTCCCAGACGCTAAGCAATAAGTACACAAAAATTCAACTTGCACCTATTTTTTTTCAGGTTTTCTCCTTATTTCGCTGGGGTATGATAGAAAATATCAGCTTTGAGAAAATTACATAAATAAACAATTTATTTTTAATCTTTCAAAGAAAGACCCAAAAATGAGAGTAGGTAAAGCTGGAGAGAACAGGATAAGGGGCCCAAAAACAGTTAATGCCACTAATTGTTGCTTATTTGTTGCGATAAAATTGATTTTGTTGCTGCACCCCTTTATGAGAAAAAATGCCACAAAAACACTTTCGTAAATCGCTAAAGCAACAAAATTAGTCTTTCGCAGCTAATTAGTACTCGTTACCCTCTATTGAGCGACATATAAAACCCTTGGGCCCCTTAGTTAATTTTTAAGTTATGACCCCTACAATGTTTGAACTCTTTCAAAAATAAGGCCACCACAAAATGGATTTTCCTGCAATAAATTAGAATTAGGCGAACAACAAGATCCAGTTCTTGTTTCATCTCGATAGCTCAATCCAGTGGCGAAATATGGCTGGTCCCTCTAACTTAAATATGAACCAAAACTTGTGTTTTGGATATTTCTCGAAAACGGCTACAGCAACAAAATTCGTTCTTTTGCAACTAATTAGTACTCGTTATCCTCAATTTAACGACGTATAAAATTTTTGGGCCCTTTAGTGAATTTTTGAGTTCTGTCCCCTACAATGTTACGAAATTTCAACTTTTTCAAAAATAAGGCCTCAACAAAATGGATTTTGCCGCAACAATTTAGAACTAGACGAGCAACAAAATCCGTTTTTTGTTTTATCTCGATAGCTCTATCCAGTAGCTTTATTTAAAAAAATGGTTTTTTGCCTATAAAAAAATAAGGATTATTTTTTTTAATTGTTGATGGGCCTTCCGAGCAACAAATAATGCCGCAAAATCCGAGGGCACGGCAGTGCTTCGCCAAGTTCGCGCGCCGTAACCATCTTTTCTTGAAACATTTCAGCCGATATTTGACCTACCTAAAACTTTACTTCGGAATGAGCTACGAATCTCAAACTTTACACAGTCGTAGATCTCCATGGAGTTAACCCCTCCAAGTTTCATGGAATTCCATAAAGTAGTAAAGTAGTTACGAAATTTCAAAAAACGTCGAAATTGCCACTTAATCCTTCACTCACTCACTCATGTATAGATCATCAATATTCTACTTTACTTCCAGACATGCTACAAAGCTGAAATTTGGCAGACTGATAGAAATTATGACCAAACCCCTGGAAAAAATCAAAAACCCCAAAATTTTCATTTACTCCCCTCCCCTATAAATTTAAAGTTATGTAAAAGTAGCAGCGCCCACTTCCAGAAATGCTAAAGAGTTGATCATTGGCAGACTGATAGGAACTATGATAAAACTATAGTAAAAAATCAAAAAATCCAAAATTTTAATTTACTCCCCTCCCCTATACATTTAAAGTTATGTAAAAGTAGCAGTGCCCACTTCCAGAAATACTAGAGAGTTGGGCTTTGGCAGACTGAGAGGAACTGTGATAAAACTATAGGAAAAAATTAAAACACCCCAGAATTTTAATTTACTTCCCTCCCCTATAAATGTTAAGTTAAGTAAAAGTAACATTGCCTACTTCCAGACATGCTAGAGAGCTGAGCTTTGGAAGACAGATAGTAACTATGATAAAGTTATAGAAAAAAATTAAAACACCCCAAAATTCTAATTTACTTCCTTCACCTATAAATGTAAAGTTATGTAAAAGTAACACTGCCCACTTCCAGAAACGCTAGAGAGCTGAACTTTTTAAGACTGACAGACAATATGATAAAACTATATAAAAAAATTTAAAAACACCAACATTTTAATTTACTTCCCTCTCCTATAAATGTAAATTTATATAAAACATTGCCCACTTCCAGAAACGCTAGAGAGCTGAGCATTGGAATGCTGATAGAAATTATGATAAAACTATGGGAAAAAATTTAAAAAGTCCAATATTTTTATTTACTCTCCTCCCCTATATATGTAAAGTTATGTAAAAGTAACATTACCCACTTCCAGAAACGCTAGAGAGGTGAGCATCGGAAGACTGATAGGAACTATGATAAAACTATAGGACAAAATTTAAAAACACGACAATTTTAATTTATTTCCCTCCCCCATACATGTAAAGTTATGTAAAACTAACATTGTGCACTTTCAGAAACGTTAGAGAGCTGAGCTTTGGAAGGCTGATAGGAACTACGATAAAACCATGGAAAAAAATTAAAAAATCTCAAAAATTTAAGTAAGGCATTGCAAAAGTTTTGAACAATAATCCGCATATTTTACTACTTTAAAAATTAAGTATTATCCAATTCCTTTAAAAAAGAAGTGAAATCATAACAAAAAATTTCATGTAAAAAAAAAGCCAAGTACGCGAAAGTGGCATTCCGTAAAAAGAATTGAGATAAAGGTAAAGCCAGGTTCTCCAATACAAATTTCAAAATGAAAGGTTCATACTAGTTTGGAAATATTTTTCTAAACTTGGCTATTACGGCTGTAAATGACTCTTAGGCACAGTGCTAAATTGAACATAAAGAAGTTTGGCTCTAATAGTAAAGTTTAAAAAAACATTTCCAAACTAGTAAGAACCTTTCATTTTGAAATTTTTATTGGAGAACTTGGCTTTACTTTTATCTCAATTCTTTTTATGGAATGCCATTTTCGCGTACTTGGCTTTTTTTACATGAAATGTTTTTGTTACGATTAACCTTTCTACTCCTTATCAAATCGGAGATACACGACCACCGAACCCTACCTTTACGGTAAAGTTAGAGGGACCGCCGTGTTTTAATAACGGCTGCAGCAAGCAAACTCGTTTTATCGCAACAAATTAGCAACAAATATATAGAATTATATATCAATAAAAAAAATTGCTACCGGTGGTCAGAGAAGTTCTATTGAAACACAAAATAGTTTTTTGTCAATTGGAAGAAAAACTGTAAGTTTTTTCAAAACATTATTATTGGGTATTACTGGTCCTTCAGAGCAACAATCAACGTCATAAAAACTAGATTTGTACTTAAATTGAAGATAAGCGTGGCCCCCCTAGCTTTACGGTTAACCTAAGGGGACCATATTTTTAGGAATAATTACATTTAAATGCTACTAAATTTTATTAATTTATTATTTATGCATTATTTTGCACTTATGTAATAAAATGCTTGTCAAAAAATTTCAGTTTAAGTGAGTTTGATGGGCTTGTCGCGTCCTTCTTTTTTTAACGGTCATGCATGCATACAGTGTTTCTAGTCTATCGTTGATATTGTATTAAAGTGGCACCGCGTCATCAAAACCGTGATGGTCGGGAAGGGTGTAGAGGGGTACATACAGTGGCACGCACTACCTTTAACTTTTTTGGTGATATTGATTCCCAAAACGAGGCACTGTACTAATTAGTCATTAGCATACTATTTTACTTGCTTTTTATTTATGTCTTCTTCTAACCGATTTCATTAGAAAGAAACATATATAGTCTTTTCTGGTTGTTACGAAAATATTGATTTAGCTGAGCTTTGACGTTTTCAATTCTTTGTTGTTTTGACTGTTTTATGTCAAACAAACTTTTTACAAAACAAATTACCGTTTTTGCAACTAAATTAATATTTGCGCACATTTTAATATAATTTTGGACTCTCTTTTATGTTTCGGATCTTTATTTATTAGGTAAGTACCTATTTTATCTCTCCTTTAAAAGGTCTCAGTGTGTTATCATACAACTATAAAGCGGCACACGGCATGGACAAAGTGAAACACTATTTTTTTTTTTTTTTAATTTGAAGGAAGTTCACAAGGTATAAAGTCTTAACAAAAAAGTTTCACGGGCAAGACCTCAGAGGTAAAGGTAGCTACGGGGACGCGTTTCTGCCTCATTCAGCCCGAGCATAACCATAAAATGGAAGGAGATGAAATGATGATGTGGGTAACTGAAAAAGAAATATGAAATATGGTGTTTACTGAGGAGAGACCAACTGTCAATTTGCAGCTTCGGTCAGGGTTGCCTCGGTTTTGAGGCTAATTTTGACGTCGCGACGGAGACAGATATAATCTGCTCCCAGAAAACAGCCTAATGAGGCAGAAACGCGTCCCCGTAGCTACCTTTACCTCTGAGGTCTTGCCCGTGAAACTTTTTTGTTAACTAATTTTTTTATTAGATTTTGCCGCAAAATTTGGTTTACCATAGCTATGAGGTGGTGCCACTTAAATACATCCTCAAGTATAGGTAAAATTAAAGCACAAGTTAAGGGGTCAAATATAACCCGAAAACTTACCATCTGACGATACTGATATCTCATTTTTTAGCCAAATCTTTGTCCTAATAGAAATAGAAAACGAGAAAGCGGAATGCATCGAAATTTTGCGGGGTGGTTTTTGAAAGCATTTTTAACAAACGTATCTCAGCAGTTTTTACCGCTAGTTTATCTTATTCAAAAAATAAAATAAAAAGTTATAGCTAAAACACAACAAATATTTCAAAACAATGTTTGGCATTTCAGTGGCGAATTTCTTTCTAATTTTGTATTTTTTGAAAATATACAAGGGAAAATCAAAAATCTAACAAGATACCTACGTTTGACAATTTAAAAAAATCTTTTATATGAACAGAAAAAATGTTTGAATTAGTTTTTTATAGACGAGATCTATTTGGATTTATAAAAGCGTCGTCAATTTTATAATTGCTTCAGAACACCAAATCAGACAACATCCATCAACCTCCTGACTGAAGTGCCACCCCCATATACTGAGGGCGAGTCAACTTAACTGATAAAATTTAATTAAAATCACCTGACCCGGATTTTCAGATTATTTTCAATTATTTTGAACAAATAAAATGTTGTTTAATCTTAGTTAAAGGCTTATACGTAGGTACTTAAGAGATATTATAGTCCATGCCATAGGCAGTTACACTTTTGTGACATTTCTAACCTATTTATTTATCATATGCTTAATGAGAGCAACAAAAAAAATCGAAAAAACGGCTTTTCTTTGAATTGTTTTTATCTGTTCATTTTTGTTGTCAATTTACAATCAGCATCTTTTCATTCAGAGAGAGTAACAAATTTTCGTTTAATTTTATACCATTACATTTAATTTTTAATATATTTAAGTTTTAATATATTTAATTTTTAATATATTTAATAT
Source organism: Aspidapion aeneum (assembly GCA_963576565.1). Classification (NCBI taxonomy): domain Eukaryota; kingdom Metazoa; phylum Arthropoda; class Insecta; order Coleoptera; family Brentidae; genus Aspidapion; species Aspidapion aeneum. Next base: position 71,651,081 of record OY755044.1, read on the forward strand.
ATGTTTATTTCATGTCAAAGTCACAAAAGTGTAACTTCATATGGCAAGGACTATACATTTTTTTTTTATTTACAAAAAGTTTTGACTCTAATCTGATACTTAAATATTTTGCCTTGTTGTCTTTTGCTTAAAAAATTGTCTAAATCGAATTTGTCGCCTTAATATAACATATTCTGAACTTTTTATAAGATTTCGGAATTCATGCACAACCCTGTGACCATTTTTCGTAGAAAATGTTATCCGTTTAATTTTCTGGCACACTGTATGTCTTTGTGTGTCAAAAGATATAAATAAAGGCATATATAAAAATGCTGTCAGTAATAACGATCGCTTTACGCACCTTTATCGCATTCAATTTTCCTGATTATACAAAACTTTTTACGGTCTTGGACAACTGGGTACCGCCAACTGGGGGCAGGACCAACTGGGCGCCGGACTAAAACATTTTTTTTTTAAGTAAAATGTGCAGATGAAAGACATAATATATTATTTATACAAAAATATCTTTAAAATCGTTTACGCTTTCTTGAAATTTGGTTTCGTCAAGTAGAGTCACAGCCCCCTTGGCGGCAGGGTAGTGCCGTGGTATGGTCGTCGGCTTCACATGCAGAAGGTACCAGGCTCGCGTCTCGAACGATGCAAAAACAAAAAAAAATAAAAATCTGTCGCCCTGTCGCCGATTTCCTTTTCAGCGTTCAACAGCCGTCATCGAATAAGCATGCGATGCGATGCACGCAAAAATATAAGTCGACATTGAACATCGAGAATATACGCAGGTGTAGTCCAGGAGCCGACGATACGCAGCCAGCCGAGGAACCAGGGATAATCACCCAGGAGCCTGCTATAAGTGCTATATAGTCGGAACCAGGACGGCTCCAGCATAAATCTCCTACAGTCAACCCACGACGACCACGACTGTTGCGCTGAAAAGGAAAGAAGTCTATCGTCTATAACCAAGTTCTGCTGGGACGATAGCCATGTTAGATAGATGCAAGTCTAACATCTAGCAGGACCAACTTTCGGAAGGGGTGTAAAAGCGTGGGTCCACTGTGTATACTTGAAACGCAGTATAAAGATAAAAATTAAGTCCTCTTAGAGAAAGAAAACTTGCATCCTAAGGGGCACGTGCATCAGTTTGATATATTATGTACGGACAAATCGGGGTTTGCGAAAAGAGCGCGCCGTGTGCCTAGTCGCTAGACCAAAAAAATGGTCTCCCTACCACTACTACTACTACTACTACAGCCCCCTTTATATCAAGCCTGATTCTACTTTGAATGGCAACAGTTTCAAAGGATAACAGATAAAAAATATTAACCATTTTCAAAACAAAAAATATAGACTGAAATGAAAATAATGGAAATGTCAGCCTTTGACAGTGTTGTATTTCAAAGAAGGATCGGGGTTGTTAATTTGAGGGGGCTGTGGTAGAGTTGAATCCATTATAGTATAAGAGCCCAGTAGGATTTTGGGCTTGAATTACAAACCGATACTCATATATTTTAATCGATTCGTCATAAGACCATGTCCCAAAAAAAATGGAGAGGCGAAAGGAGTTTGAATCAAATTTACGTAACTTTTTTATTATGAGATCGCTTTTACTCAAACAAATTTATATTAGCTTCTACTATAATGGCCTCTCCAAAACACTATCAATACTTTGTTTTTTATTTGTCTCTATACTATAAATTCTGTAAGTTCCTTAAATACGCTGTTTTTTTTTAGGTTTTTTGATTTTTTAAAGAAAACTACTGGTTTTACGAAAAAAACATTTAAAAAAATATGCAGATTGTTAAGATGTATTCATGGTGGGTCTAATATTTTCTGTAGATTGAGCGGTTCTTGAGTTACACTCAAAAAACCACTAAATTGGCCTAAACCTACCCCTGGGTACAAAATTTTCATATTTTCACCAAAGTCATGAAAGCTACTAAAAAACTATACAGATCGAAAAAGGATGTCAAGCTAAATAAGAAACGGCTATTAGTTTCAAAAAGAAACTGATACTGAGGTAGATATGGCGGCTTAAACATGGCCGAAGCGTAATTTACAATTTTATTTTTGAGGCTAATTTTTTTATGTAAAACCCCCCACGGGGTCAAAATGCACTCCCGCTAAAAGACAATTTAATTATCTTCAAAAAAGGATAGTACACTTTTTGTCGTAAAGTTAATAGTTTTTCTTAAAAAAACAAAAAATATGCGGCATACATAATTCGATGTTTTCGTCCCATTAAGGGAAAAAATAATTTATGCACAGATAAGCGAACCCGCAGTTACATATTTAATTTGATACTTTTCTGTTTAATTGACAGGTGGTCACGTGATTTTGGCAACTTCTTAACGGTTTGAGCTAGAGACTTGGTTCTTTTTTTGATTTGTAGACAAAAATGTCCGATCAATATTAATCACCACTGGCATGTTTTTAAATTTGGAAAAATATATACAGGGTGTCTCAAATATCCGGGTCTATCCAAATATCTGCTGAACTATTGAAGATAACTGAACCATATTTGGTAGTGATTGATGACATCGAGAGATTTATTTTATGCACACATTAACAAAAAATTTTAAAAGATACACTAAGAAAAAAGTTATATTTATATTTTAGCTATTTATTCGATTTTTATTTTCTGAAAAACGCCCTGTATTTCGAAAACGGAGCAATGTCGGATTAAAGTAATTGACTTTTAATTGTCTTATTTTGACCTCAGAAATATATCTTAGGCTGTTGTACTGACCGTTCATAGACACAGACTGTATAAAAAATTTAATCCATATTTCCGTGCTTTTCCATGTTTTTCCTGGGTATGCTGTAATTGACCAGAGGCAAACAACCAAAACCTTAAACTGCATGGCAATAACAACAAAAAAATATGTGTCCAAAAATTCCCACGTATAGGGGATGGCGGGTATAACTATGGTTAAAAATTTGTAAAAAATGGTAAAATAATAAGTTTGACAGTCGATAGATTTTGACACGTTTTTTGTCATAGGCAGGGGACAGTTGGCGTACATGGTTTTTCTAAGACCTTTCAAACAATATATCTCTCAATAGGGTTTTTGTTTAAAACAACAAACTTGTGAATTTTGACAAAATCTGAAAAAATTAGTTTTGACAGTCCATAGATTTTGACAGATTTGATTGTGTAGACAATTAACGGCTATATCAAAATGTTTAATTTTCAAATACCTTTATAACGAGGAATCAATCGATAAGGATTTATAATTAAATTTTTTAAGTTGATCGCCCCTATGCCGCCCCTAATGCAGGGGCAGTACAACAGCCCCTTCATAAAATAGCTCTCTTGACGTTATCGATTACTGCAAAATATGGTTCAGTTATCTTCAATAGTTCCGAAGATATTTGAGTGGACTCAGAGTTTTGGGACACCTTATATATATATATATATATATATATATATATATATATATATATATATATATATATATATCTTGTTTTCGGTCACTCTTCTGGCATCTCCTTCTTACCCTCTTGGCTAATTTTAGTGCCAGGAAGAGTAAAAATAATATAAAAAAAAAGAAATTTTAATCTTAGCAACCATCTCAGGAAAGGAAAGACCTCGGGCAAGACTGCATTCCCGGCCGTTTTAACAAATAGTAAAAATAAAGAGCCTTCAAAAAGTTGGCGGCAAAGTCAGTTAAAAAGGGTACACTAGAAGATGGGATTTTCAATAAAACAAAACATATTAAAAAGACTTATTTTATAATAATTTTTAATGGGTTCAAAAAAACGTCATATAGAAATAGCGGTATATGATACCGGTAACAGCGTTAATGTAAGTTTTAGCTCACAAATATACTATACTATAGTAGTGTGAGCTATGGTGATCCTAATTTTTTCGAGAAAAAAAAAGTTTTCTGTCTGTCTGTCTGTCTGTCTGTCTGTCTGTCTGTCTGTCTGTCTGTCTGTCTGTCTGTCTGTCTGTCTGTCTGTCTGTCTGTCTGTCTGTCTGTCTGTCTGTCTGTCTGTCTGTCTGTCTGTCTGTCTGTCTGTCTGTCTGTCTGTCTGTCTGTCTGTCTGTCTGTCTGTCTGTCTGTCTGTCTGTCTGTCTGTCTGTCTGTCTGTCTGTCTGTCTGTCTGTCTGTCTGTCTGTCTGTCTGTCTGTCTGTCTGTCTGTCTGTCTGTCTGTCTGTCTGTCTGTCTGTCTGTCTGTCTGTCTGTCTGTCTGTCTGTCTGTCTGTCTGTCTGTCTGTCTGTCTGTCTGTCTGTCTGTCTGTCTGTCTGTCTGTCTGTCTGTCTGTCTGTCTGTCTGTCTGTCTGTCTGTCTGTCTGTCTGTCTGTCTGTCTGTCTGTCTGTCTGTCTGTCTGTCTGTCTGTCTGTCTGTCTGTCTGTCTGTCTGTCTGTCTGTCTGTCTGTCTGTCTGTCTGTCTGTCTGTCTGTCTGTCTGTCTGTCTGTCTGTCTGTCTGTCTGTCTGTCTGTCTGTCTGTCTGTCTGTCTGTCTGTCTGTCTGTCTGTCTGTCTGTCTGTCTGTCTGTCTGTCTGTCTGTCTGTCTGTCTGTCTGTCTGTCTGTCTGTCTGTCTGTCTGTCTGTCTGTCTGTCTGTCTGTCTGTCTGTCTGTCTGTCTGTCTGTCTGTCTGTCTGTCTGTCTGTCTGTCTGTCTGTCTGTCTGTCTGTCTGTCTGTCTGTCTGTCTGTCTGTCTGTCTGTCTGTCTGTCTGTCTGTCTGTCTGTCTGTCTGTCTGTCTGTCTGTCTGTCTGTCTGTCTGTCTGTCTGTCTGTCTGTCTGTCTGTCTGTCTGTCTGTCTGTCTGTCTGTCTGTCTGTCTGTCTGTCTGTCTGTCTGTCTGTCTGTCTGTCTGTCTGTCTGTCTGTCTGTCTGTCTGTCTGTCTGTCTGTCTGTCTGTCTGTCTGTCTGTCTGTCTGTCTGTCTGTCTGTCTGTCTGTCTGTCTGTCTGTCTGTCTGTCTGTCTGTCTGTCTGTCTGTCTGTCTGTCTGTCTGTCTGTCTGTCTGTCTGTCTGTCTGTCTGTCTGTCTGTCTGTCTGTCTGTCTGTCTGTCTGTCTGTCTGTCTGTCTGTCTGTCTGTCTGTCTGTCTGTCTGTCTGTCTGTCTGTCTGTCTGTCTGTCTGTCTGTCTGTCTGTCTGTCTGTCTGTCTGTCTGTCTGTCTGTCTGTCTGTCTGTCTGTCTGTCTGTCTGTCTGTCTGTCTGTCTGTCTGTCTGTCTGTCTGTCTGTCTGTCTGTCTGTCTGTCTGTCTGTCTGTCTGTCTGTCTGTCTGTCTGTCTGTCTGTCTGTCTGTCTGTCTGTCTGTCTGTCTGTCTGTCTGTCTGTCTGTCTGTCTGTCTGTCTGTCTGTCTGTCTGTCTGTCTGTCTGTCTGTCTGTCTGTCTGTCTGTCTGTCTGTCTGTCTGTCTGTCTGTCTGTCTGTCTGTCTGTCTGTCTGTCTGTCTGTCTGTCTGTCTGTCTGTCTGTCTGTCTGTCTGTCTGTCTGTCTGTCTGTCTGTCTGTCTGTCTGTCTGTCTGTCTGTCTGTCTGTCTGTCTGTCTGTCTGTCTGTCTGTCTGTCTGTCTGTCTGTCTGTCTGTCTGTCTGTCTGTCTGTCTGTCTGTCTGTCTGTCTGTCTGTCTGTCTGTCTGTCTGTCTGTCTGTCTGTCTGTCTGTCTGTCTGTCTGTCTGTCTGTCTGTCTGTCTGTCTGTCTGTCTGTCTGTCTGTCTGTCTGTCTGTCTGTCTGTCTGTCTGTCTGTCTGTCTGTCTGTCTGTCTGTCTGTCTGTCTGTCTGTCTGTCTGTCTGTCTGTCTGTCTGTCTGTCTGTCTGTCTGTCTGTCTGTCTGTCTGTCTGTCTGTCTGTCTGTCTGTCTGTCTGTCTGTCTGTCTGTCTGTCTGTCTGTCTGTCTGTCTGTCTGTCTGTCTGTCTGTCTGTCTGTCTGTCTGTCTGTCTGTCTGTCTGTCTGTCTGTCTGTCTGTCTGTCTGTCTGTCTGTCTGTCTGTCTGTCTGTCTGTCTGTCTGTCTGTCTGTCTGTCTGTCTGTCTGTCTGTCTGTCTGTCTGTCTGTCTGTCTGTCTGTCTGTCTGTCTGTCTGTCTGTCTGTCTGTCTGTCTGTCTGTCTGTCTGTCTGTCTGTCTGTCTGTCTGTCTGTCTGTCTGTCTGTCTGTCTGTCTGTCTGTCTGTCTGTCTGTCTGTCTGTCTGTCTGTCTGTCTGTCTGTCTGTCTGTCTGTCTGTCTGTCTGTCTGTCTGTCTGTCTGTCTGTCTGTCTGTCTGTCTGTCTGTCTGTCTGTCTGTCTGTCTGTCTGTCTGTCTGTCTGTCTGTCTGTCTGTCTGTCTGTCTGTCTGTCTGTCTGTCTGTCTGTCTGTCTGTCTGTCTGTCTGTCTGTCTGTCTGTCTGTCTGTCTGTCTGTCTGTCTGTCTGTCTGTCTGTCTGTCTGTCTGTCTGTCTGTCTGTCTGTCTGTCTGTCTGTCTGTCTGTCTGTCTGTCTGTCTGTCTGTCTGTCTGTCTGTCTGTCTGTCTGTCTGTCTGTCTGTCTGTCTGTCTGTCTGTCTGTCTGTCTGTCTGTCTGTCTGTCTGTCTGTCTGTCTGTCTGTCTGTCTGTCTGTCTGTCTGTCTGTCTGTCTGTCTGTCTGTCTGTCTGTCTGTCTGTCTGTCTGTCTGTCTGTCTGTCTGTCTGTCTGTCTGTCTGTCTGTCTGTCTGTCTGTCTGTCTGTCTGTCTGTCTGTCTGTCTGTCTGTCTGTCTGTCTGTCTGTCTGTCTGTCTGTCTGTCTGTCTGTCTGTCTGTCTGTCTGTCTGTCTGTCTGTCTGTCTGTCTGTCTGTCTGTCTGTCTGTCTGTCTGTCTGTCTGTCTGTCTGTCTGTCTGTCTGTCTGTCTGTCTGTCTGTCTGTCTGTCTGTCTGTCTGTCTGTCTGTCTGTCTGTCTGTCTGTCTGTCTGTCTGTCTGTCTGTCTGTCTGTCTGTCTGTCTGTCTGTCTGTCTGTCTGTCTGTCTGTCTGTCTGTCTGTCTGTCTGTCTGTCTGTCTGTCTGTCTGTCTGTCTGTCTGTCTGTCTGTCTGTCTGTCTGTCTGTCTGTCTGTCTGTCTGTCTGTCTGTCTGTCTGTCTGTCTGTCTGTCTGTCTGTCTGTCTGTCTGTCTGTCTGTCTGTCTGTCTGTCTGTCTGTCTGTCTGTCTGTCTGTCTGTCTGTCTGTCTGTCTGTCTGTCTGTCTGTCTGTCTGTCTGTCTGTCTGTCTGTCTGTCTGTCTGTCTGTCTGTCTGTCTGTCTGTCTGTCTGTCTGTCTGTCTGTCTGTCTGTCTGTCTGTCTGTCTGTCTGTCTGTCTGTCTGTCTGTCTGTCTGTCTGTCTGTCTGTCTGTCTGTCTGTCTGTCTGTCTGTCTGTCTGTCTGTCTGTCTGTCTGTCTGTCTGTCTGTCTGTATGTCTGTCTGTCTGTCTGTCTGTCTGTCTGTCTGTAACGACCAACGCGCATAACTCAAAAACCGCTTGGCCGATTTTAATGAAATTTGGTACCTAGGTTGGTTCTTGGGTCGAGATGGTCCCATTTAGAAATGAACAAAATCCACCGAACACAAACCAAATAAAAGGCTGGGGGTAGATTTCAAAAATTAGAGTTTATGTGGAAATATGGCGTGTGTGTTATCAAACGAAAGGTAATTGAGTCTGCAGTTAAACAAAACACATTAATTTATTTAAAACACATTAATTTATTTAAACAAAAGGGGGGGGGGTATATTTTAAAAATTAGAATTTAAGTGAAAATATGGCGTGTGTGATATCAAACGAAAGGTAATTGAGTCCGGAGTTCAACAAAATACATTTTAGTTTTTGTTTTTTTTAAGGGTGGGGGTAGATTTCAAAAATTTGAGTTTAAGTCAAAACATGGCTTGTGTGGTATCAAACAAAAGGTAATTGAGTCTGGAGTTAAATAAAATATATTTCAGTTTTTAGTTATATTAGCTCACACGTACACTATAACTATAGTAGCTAGTGTGAGCTTAGGGGCCCATATATTGGCAGAGTATTTTTTTAATACATTTCAAATCAAGTAATTTAAGCTTTGTTGTATTAAAGTCGGATAAAAAATAAAAAAGATACAATTTGTTTTGATGCTTTTTCGCCATATTGAATCCGCGATATTTAAAAAAAAACGCGATTATCACAATGACAATAAGTCAAAACCTGATCTGCTAGGTATGTTAAACAAATTTAAGTTACTTTCAAAAAGTTCTTATGGTTTTCATTAAAAGCATAATTTTTGAATATACCCCAAAGACCCCTATTTTTTTCCAGTTATTTGGACATAACTGAAAAACTAATTAACGCATTGGAACATTTGAACCAGATTTGAATAAAGAATCAAAATAGCTATCTTTCTTTTCTAGCTCCAATAGTTTTATAAATAAAATAAAAAAAATTACCTTTTTTTTGAATTTTTTAATTTTTTTGGAAAATACAAAAAAATACATATTTTCTGACCAATACATTTTTAAGTACATTACAAAGCAAGTATTTTAAACTTTGTTCGATGAAAATCGGATAAGAAATAAAAAAGTTACAATTTTTTTAAAGATACGCCTTTCCGCCATTTTGAATCCGCCATATATTTCAAAAAACGCATTTACCAGAATGACAACAAGTCAAAACCTGATATATGGGATGCACTTAACAAAGTTAGCTTATCAGCAGAAAGTTGGCACGACTTGCACACGAAACTTGATTTGTCCATAGACTATTAGCCAAATTTCATCATTAGACTTAATAGTCTAAGAGCCCAGTAGAATTATGGGCTTGAATTGCAAACCGATACTCATATATTTTAATCGATTCGTCATAAGACCATGTCCCAAAAAAATGGAGATACCTGCAAAAATCCTGCATCTTTGTTCAAAGATGGCGAAAAGGAGATTGAACTAAATGCACGTAACTTTTTATTATGACATCGATTTTACTCAAACAAATTGTGATTACTTATATTATAATTGCCTCTCCAAAACACTTTTAATACTCTGTTTTTTATTTGTCTCTATACTATAAATTCTGTAAGTTATTTTTTTTTAGGTTTTTTGATTTTTCTAAGAAAACTACTGGTTTTACAAAAAAAAAATATGCAGATTGTTAGGATGCATTCATGGTGGGTCTAATATTTGCTGTAGATTCAGCGGTTCTCGAGTTATACTCCTGGGTACAAAATTTTCATATTTTCACCAAAGTAATGAAATTACTAAAATACTCTGCCAATATATGGGCCCCTAAGCTCACACTAGGTACTATAGTTATAGTTTACGTGTGAGCTAATATAACTAAAAACTGAAATATATTTTATTCAACTCCAGACTAAATTACCTTTTGTTTGATACCACTCAAGCCATGTATTGACTTAAACTCTAATTTTTGAAATATACCCCCTCCCTTTTTTTAAAATAAAGTAAAATGTATTTTGTTTAACTCCAGACTCAATTACCTTGAGAATGTCTGTCTGGCTGGCTGGCTGTCTGGCTGGCTGGCTGGCTGGCTGTCTGTCTGTCTGTCTGTCTGTCTGTCTGTCTGTCAATTTTAATAGCCGAACTGGTAGACAAACCCAGAGCAAAGTGATAGGACCATTTGGAGAAGAAGTAACAAATGATAATAGCTTGAGACTGATGCAATTGTGTGAAACCCACAACCTAAACATAAATAATGGTTTTGTTCGGCATAAAGATATTCATCGATATACCTGGATTCAGCCAACAAGAAATCTTAAATCAATCATTGATTATGCTATAGGTGGACATCACTCGCAATTAAAGTGGTATGATGTGCGAGCACTTCGTGGTGTTACCTGTGGATCTGACCACCATCTGGTAAAAGCAAAAATATTATTCCCTTTAACAAAAACAAATAAGGATGAAAGTATTGGAGAAAATGAAAACCTAGAATGCATCGAAGACAATCAAAAATACAACTTTAAAAGTCTAGAAATTGAAAGTACACAGAACACTTATTTGAAGAAATATATACAAACATAATAAAAAGCTTGAAGGAAGCAAGCATCGAAGCTGTTGGATACCAAGATAATAGAAATAACAGGAAGATGTGGTGGACGGAAAAAATACAGGAAATGGTCAAAGAGAAAAAACGCTCAGACTTAAAATGGCTCAGTACTAAAGAACAAAGAGACCTAGAAATCTACAGGGAAACCAGAAGACAGCTAAGAAATTTGATACGCACAGAAAAAAATTAAATGTTCGAGCGCAAATGCCACGATATAAATACACACGTAGGAGGTAGGCAGAGTTCTGAAGTATGGAAATTCATTTCTACAGTAAAAAACCCAACAAAAGAAAAAGTAAACATCCAGATCATCAAACCAGAACAATGGACAGAACGCTACAAGGGACTGCTGCAGGAAACGAATATCTGGCAGCCTCTACGAGGAGAGACATAGAAGTACACGGAGAGGAAGTAATCATCGAAAAAGAAATGATAAAGAATAGATTAAAAAGCCTAAATCCGGAAAAGCTAGCGGACCTGGAGGAATATATGCTGAAATGCTCAAATATGGATCAGAGAAACTAATCGAAAATCTCATATATTATTAATGAATGCATAAACGGACATCCAGTACCTGATGATTGGAAAATTGCATTCATATCCTCAATACGTAAAAAGAGAAGCAAGCTGCATTGCAACAATTACAGAGGAATTTTAGTAACCAGTACTCTAAGTAGATTGTATGGTAGGATTCTGAGGGATCTAATAGAGAATGATTTTCATGAACAAGAAGAAGAAGAGCAAAGTGGGTTTCGTGCAGGCAGATCTGATAGTGATAATGTTTTTTGTCTTAAACAAGTAATTGAGAAAGCGCCAGAAATATAGAGAATCATGTTACCTTTGTGGACCTACAAAAAGCATATGATACCGTTCTAGTAGAAAAACTATGGACAGTGTTAGAGCAGACTAATATCAATCATACATACATAAAAGCGATAAAAGAACTATACAAAGGATCAAAATCTAAAATCAAAATTGGAAATCGACTTTCAAAAGAATTTCTGGTAACAAAAGGCTTTAGACAGGGATGTTGTATCTCTCCAACTTTTTTAAAATATATATAGCAGTAGCTCTAAAAAACTGGAAAGTGCAAGGCATGGGAATACAACTTAACGACCGATTTACCATATACACACTGCAGTTTGCTGACGACCAAGTAATTGTAGCTAATGATAAAGAAGACATGGAGTATATGATGAGAAAGATAATGGAAGAATACCGAAAGTGGGGATTAACAGTGAACGTGGACAAGACACAGTACTTATTAATTATTAAAAAAAAAGGAAATTATTAACAGGACTTGGAGCATTGGAAATTGTAGAGCGGCGAAAAACGAAGTTAAAAAAAATAAATGCGTGAGCAGGGGCGTTGCGGGTTAGGTTGGGGGTAAAAGTGGCAGGGAATCGTATTATTGCGATTTCCGGCGAAAGTTGACCTCGGACAAAAAAGTCATATACAGAAAAGTCATAGGCCATAAAAATGGCTAAAAGTCTTGTGAATGACATTTTCTACATAACCTCAAAATGTGTGAAAAATTTAAAAAACCGTCATTTTTTTTATTTTTTGTTTTTTATTTTTTATTTTTGCAAAAATAATGTCAGTTTAACAAAACTTGGTAAGAGTAGAGCTCTTTGGGTGCTAAACGTTTACAATATTTTCCAAACAAAAAAATTAAATCGTTTCAAAGATATTTGTTTTTTCTGCTCAAAAACACTTTATTTTTAAATGAAATTTCTCCTTCAGAAAATTATCGTATCCAGTTCTGCTGGTACTCAGTTTTTGGCACTGAGATATACTTTTTGGCGAAAGAAAAAAAGATAATATGTGTAATTTAAAAAAATGTCCAAAAAAGGAAAAATTTAAAAAAAAATTGTTACAATATGTTTTTAAGTTACTGTAGTTATTTTATAAGTTTTAAAACATTTTTTAAAACTGACTATATTACTCAATTTTACGCAAGAAAAATGGCTAATATTATGGCTAAAAAAAATTAGGCTACCTGCCTTGCTTTTTGAAAATGAATGTAAGTATATACATTATGACAAAAATTTTATTTTTTTTAATAAAATTTTTTTATCGCTCTGTATATTATTTTTAATTTCTTTCTGAGTTTTATCGCCCCCAAAAAGTGCCGCCTAGAACGAAGCACCCTGTCACCCCCTAGATAAGCCAATTTCTATATGTACAGGGTTTTCCCGTATATTTTTACACCATATCTTAAACGTTTATTTGAATTGTTATCAAAATATGATAAATATAAAAGTTTCATAATTTTTCACGAGGTTTAAGAATCTTAGGGTCAGAATGTATTTTTTTTTCTAAATGTCAAAATTTGACAGTTTTTTTTTTAAATTGAACATATATATTATTTTAGATTTTATTAGAACTTTTCTTCCTGATTCCTTTCAAAAATATATATGTTGAGATTATTTAGTTTATTGGTTTTGGAGATATATGCGTTTAAAAGTTTAAAAAAATTTAAGTTTCAGCCATGAAAAAGACAATCGCATTGACACAAAAAGTGAGCTGTTGCTTTTGTAAGGTATATAATTTACTAATATTTTCCATCTGTGGTGATTCTGCGCAGTAATGTGGGGCGCCGCAAGCCAGTAAAAGCAAAAAATAATACATTTTTTTTTGAAAAATATTAATATCTAAAACTTCATTGAAAATTCCACACCACTGTTTTTTAACCAATCAAAATGTGTTTTTTGTCATATCACCATAGCAACGCCCGAATTTTAGTGGAAATTTTTTCCTCGTGGGTACCCAACAGCGAATTAAATCGAAAATTTTTTGACGTCTTAATGACAAGATAATGTTTTGACAGTAAGTTTTAATTTATTTATTCAATTTGAATACATTCCATTTACATATTTAGGATTTTTTCTGTATTCTTTGGACACCTCCTTTCTACCTCCTTTCTTTTTAAAGACGAAAAAGCTGGACTTTGAGTGGAATATACTTTGTGGTATTGGACACGATTTTATTCACCATTTTTGCGCTGCATGGTTATGAATGATATACAGTCGAACCTCTATAACTCGAACCTGAAGGGACAACCAAAACAGTTCGAGTTATGGAGAGTTCGAGTTATAGAAACTCGAGTTACATAGGTTAAAATACATGTAAAAACTGCAGGGACCGCTTGAAAGGTTCGAGTTATAGAGGAGTTCGAGTTATAGAGGTTCGAGTTAGAGAGGTTCGACTGTACTAATAAAGCCCGTATAAGTAATTGATAAAAACGCAAAAAACCAATTTTCTACCATTTTTAGTAATACAAAACTTACGCAAATCTGAATAATGTACTGTGTTGAGTCTTAAAATGTTATTTCCGTGCAACTACAAGTAGAAATCAACAAACAATTTATATGGCTAAAATTGCTGGCGAAACTGTGACACAAACTAAATCTGTTCACGTACCTTTATAAAAAATCATCAAAATTATAATTTTCTACCAAATGTAGTAGCCACAAGTACCTATAAAATGGAAGGTATAATATTTTATATCGTAAAAATGTATTTTTGTGTTACTACAATGAGTAGAAGTACCTATATGAAAAACTAATAGGTACATTTTTATTTTCTACCACTTGCAGTAGTTCAAAATTACAAAAAAATTAAAGATTATGATATTCTTTCTTGTAAAATGATACTTCTGTGTAACTACAATAAGTAGAAACTGTGAACAATGAACATCTAAAAGGCTGAGAAGCCATTGCTACCCAAACTGTAATGCACACTAAATTTATCTATGTACCTATGTAAAACATTGATAAAATTATAATTTTCTACCACTTGTAGTAATCCAAAATTGATATAAAATAAGATAATAAAATATTTTACATTCTGAACTGCTATTTTCATGAAACTACAATACGTAGAAATTAATCTAATTGGTGCTGAAACTGCAAAGAAACTAAATTTGTTCCTAAACGTAAGTATATGAAAATGAAATAAATAAAATTTTCAACTATTCTTGTTATAGTCATAAAAATAATAAATCAGCTTTTAGTTTTTAATGTAGGTAGGTAGACTGACAAAATATTAGTTGCCATAGTAACTAAATATTTAAGTCAATCAAAACTGGCTATGTTTTGCTGGTGCCTTGTCGAAGAAAAAATTGGCATTTTTGTGAGTCAAAAAATAAATTTTAAGTTTATTCAATTTGGTGTGGAATTTTCTTACCGGATACCACGTGAGGTTAAATTAAATCCGTAAATTTTTTCTCGTTAATGAATATTTTCAGAAAATTATTTTAATTTTCAAAATATTCATTAGCTCGATAAAATTTTCGGAAATAATTTAACCTCTAGTGGTATTCCTAGTGATAATTTTCTACATAGCCTCCTTTATTATTTAATTTTGAATAATTCTTATAAATTTTCTGTAAATAGCTTAATAGATAGAGTGCGTAGAGTTTCCATTGAGATCGACAAATATCTGTTCTATTTTCTCTTGTAGAACTTGAACAGGCTCGAAAACACTTCAAATTCTACAAGAGAATTGTGTTTTCCATGGTTTTGATGTTTTAAAGAATATCAATTTAATTTTTTAAACTTTTAAACGCATATATCTCAAAAACTAACAAACGAATTATTCATAACAAGTATATTTTTGAAATCAGGAAGAAAAGATCTATAAAAATCTAAAATAATATATAGGGTGTTCAATTAAAAAAGAACCATCTACCTGTCAAGTTTTGACATTTAGAAAAAGAAATTACATTCTGACATTAAGATTCCTAAAATTTGTAAAAAATTATAAAACTTTTGTATTTATAGTATTTTGATATCTATTCAAATACACGTTTTAGATATGGTGTAAAAATATACGGGAAAACCCTGTACATAAGGAAATTGGGTTATCTAGGGGGTGACAGGGTGCTTCGCTTTAGGCGGCACTTTTTGAGGGCGATAAAAATAAAAAATAACATACAGAGCAATAAAAAATGTTTATTAGAAAAAATAAAATATATATATTTACATTGATTTTCCAAAAACAAGGCAGATAGCTTATTTTTTTTAGCCATAATAATAGCCATTTATCTTGGGTGGATTTAAATAATCTAGTCAGTTTTAAAAAATGTTTTAAAACTTATAAAATAACTCCAATAACTTTAAAAAATATTGTGAATTTTTTTTTTCGTTTTTTCTATTTTTGGGCAAGTTTTTAAATGACGCATGTTATTTTTTTTTAATTCACCAAAAAGTACATCTCAGTGCCAAAAACTAAGTGCCAGCAGAACTGGATGCGATGATTTTCTGAAGGAGAAATTTCATTTAAAAATAAAGCGATTTTGAAAGGAAAAAACAAATATCTTAGAAATTTCTTAATTTTTTTGTTTGTAAAATATTGTAGACATTTAGCACCCAAAGAGCTCTACTCTTAACAAGTTTTGTTAAACTGACATTATTTTTGCAAAGATAAATAATAAAAAAAATACGGTTTTTTTTAATTTTTCTCGAACTTTTTGAGGTTATGTAAAAAATGACATTTACAAACGTTTTAGATATTTTCATGGCCTATGACTTTTCTGTATGTCACTTTTTTCGCCGACGTCAGCTTTCGCCGGAAATCGCAATAATACGATTCCCTGCCTCTTTTTACCCCCCTTTTTACCCCCCTGAACCTTATTTCCAACATTTAATTTTTATAGATTTTTTGAATTTATAAGCTACATAGCTATAAGGTTAAAGAAACAAAATTGTACGCGGAACTAGTTTTATATTTAATTTATTAATTTTTTCTGTCCCCTCTCAAGTACGCCCCTGCACTGGGGTCCATCGGAGCACCACTTCTAAAATGACATCTCTAGGTGTCTGCTACCTGTGTGCCGAATTTCGTCACGGTACGCGAAAATGCAGACAAGCATTACAATTTAAAAATGGAAATTTTGTATTTCGTGCAAAAAATCTTTATTGTTCTATGTCATAGGCAGAGCGCTTTCGACCACTTAGTGGTCATCATCAGTGCTTCTGAAATAAAGAGAGCATGTTCTTGATCTTTGTGTAGTTCCTTAAGTCATAAAACAGATTAAAATTGTCATACAAACACAAAACACGTTAAAATATAATATAAGCAGTTAAAATTTCCTAAAACTATAAGGTACTCTAGGTTTCAATCTCAGTCGTGATTTAAAAAAGTTAGTTCCATTTTGGAAAATAGTTTATAAAGTTTTTCCTAAAATCTAGGTTAGGAACTTATTGAAACTTATTGGCGTGCACGCAACCAACCTCTCCTACTTTGCATTACAATTTAACTTTTTTTTATTACAAAAATGGTGGATCTTCTTATTTTTAAACCGATTTGTTTCAAACTTGAAAGATTGGCGTTTCAAGTCACTGATTATGATATTTGACTCAAACTTATAAGAAAAGGAAAATTTTGCTCAAACTTGACAATTTGCAGTGCTTGAGGTCACTTAATACAGTTTTTTCATCATACTTAAAAAAAAAATTAAATGGCTGATCCAAAATGGCGGACTTTCTTATTACTAACCCGATGTTTCAAATAAGGAACTTGGCGAGGTTTCAAGTAACTGATTAAGATTTTTGTTTTCCTTTAATGTTTGTGGCTACATACTAAAACACTAACTCCTTTGCGGGGGATTTCAGACGGTTGCTTTTGTATATGGTTACTCCTCGACATAAACCAAAGAATTTTTACTATATTTATTAACAACTAGTAAGATTAGGTTAGGTTCGGTTTTGTTCGGTTTGGTTCGCTTTGGTTCGGTTTGATTCGGTTTGGTTCAGTTAGGTTCGGTTAGGCTTGATTAGGTTTAGTTAGCGTAGGTTCGGCTAGGTTTGCTTAGTTTCAGTTAGTGTAGAATCGGTTCATTTCGGTTAGGGTCGGTTAGGTTTGCTTACGATTGGTTAGGTGAGGTTTGGTTCGGTTAGGTTCGGTTTGGTTATTTTCAGTTCGGTTAGATTCGGATAGGCTCGGTTCGATCAGGTTCACTTAGGTTCGGTTACGTTTGATTAGGTTCAGTTAGCGTAGGTTCGGTTAGGTTTGCCTATTTTCAGTAAGGGTTGGTTCGGTTCATCTCGGTTAGGGCTGGTTAGGTTTGGTTTGGTTATATTTGGTTAGGTTTGGTTAGGTTTAAGTAGGTGTCGTTAGGTTGGTAGGGTTAGGATAAATTAGATTAGCTTAAGTTAGAAGAATTCGGTAAGACAATGTAAGATTAGGTTGGGTTAGGTTAGAGTAGTAGGCTATATTTGGTAAAAATAGGTTAAGTTTGTAGATAAGTAAAGCTAGGTTGGGTAAGGTTAGGCTAGGTTTAGTTAATTTAGGATAAAAACTAGAAAGAAAATAAGAACTTAATCAAAGGTCAGGTGATATTAAATCAAGTAAGCTCAGCGCTTACTAGATTGGATAAAAAAAACGGTGTTTATATTATTATATTTTTCGGCTCACTTCCTACCTAGCCCACAATCCTGTAACCGCCTTTTAGCCTGTTAGTTTAGACCCTTCATAAATTAAAAAATGTAAATAATTTTCAATTTCTAGTGATTTTTAAAGGCACCGGTTCAAAAGAGCGATATTTAAAACAGCGACATTTAAAACAGCGACATTCAAAAAAGCGACATATCAAAACGGCGACATTCAAAAGGGCGACATATCAAAACAGCGATATTCAAAGAGCGACATCTAATAAAAACAGCGACATATCAAAACAGCGACATTCAAAACAGCGACATATCAAAACAGCGACAATTCAAAACAGCGACATTCAAAAGAGCGACATATCAAAACAGCGACATTTAAAAGAGCGACAATTCAAAAATTAATATTAAGCAACACTTATGACTGACCACACCCGGTATTTTAGTAAACCTTATTGTAACCACGATACACTAAGACATCAAAAATCGTCAAATTAAGCCACTGCCAGTCACTTTTAATCAACGTTAAAATGAAAAGTTCCTCGAAAAAGGACAAACCGATTCTATACCATGAGTGCTATATGTTCGGTTCGGTTCGGTTCGGTTCGGTTCGGTTCGGCTCGGCTCGGCTCGGCTCGGCTCGGCTCGGCTCGGCTCGGCTGGGCTCGGCTCGGCTCGGCTCGGCTCGGCTCGGCTCGGCTCGGCTCGGCTCGGCTCGGCTCGGCTCGGCTCGGCTCGGCTCGGCTCGGCTCGGCTCGGCTCGGCTCGGCTCGGCTCGGCTCGGCTCGGCTCGGCTCGGCTCGGCTCGGCTCGGCTCGGCTCGGCTCGGCTCGGCTCGGCTCGGCTCGGCTCGGCTCGGCTCGGCTCGGCTCGGCTCGGCTCGGCTCGGCTCGGCTCGGCTCGGCTCGGCTCGGCTCGGCTCGGCTCGGCTCGGCTCGGTTCGGTTCGGTTCGGTTCGGTTCGGTTCGGTCCGGTCCGGTCCGGTCCGGTCCGGTCCGGTCCGGTTCGGTCCGGTTCGGTTCGGTTCGGTTCGGTTCGGTTCGGTTCGGTTCGGTTCGGTTCGGTTCGGTTCGGTTCGGTTCGGTTCGGTTCGGTTCGGTTCGGTTCGGTTCGGTTCGGTTCGGTTCGGTTCGGTTCGGTTCGGTTCGGTTCGGTTCGGTTCGGTTCGGTTCGGTTCGGTTCGGTTCGGATCGGTTCGGTTCGGTTCGGTTCGGTTCGGTTCGGTTCGGTTCGGTTCGGTTCGGTTCGGTTCGGTTCGATTCGGTTCGGTTCGGTTCGGTTCGGTTCGGTTCGGTTCGGTTCGGTTCGGTTCGGTTCACACCTTCTAGGATCCCGGGAAGGAAGTCAGGAAACCGAACCGAACCGAACCTCCCACCCAAGCCTTAGATTTTTTACATATTTTCTACATATTTCATGACAAAACAGAAAAAATAGCGTCAAATTTGACATAATGAGGACTGGTCGCAAGATTTTTGAGGGGCGTGTTTTTGAGCTGTCGGACCGCTCCCACATACGATTACCTTTTTTTTTTTTTGGTTGCACGATTTTTGCGAGGCGCCCGTTGTAGCTGGAGAGGTCTCGGCCCCCCCCCCCCTCCCCCAAGACACATTCCTGGGTGCGCCACTGCCGGAGGTATTTCCTTTTGGTGTACAAACATCGGCGATCGAGCCACCCCTCGCATAAAAATTGCTATAATGTACATTTAAACTAATTTTTCTTGTGGAAATGTTGGAAATCATAATTTTCTTTATTTTGTTAAATGTTGGATATCATAATTCTTTTTATTTTGTTTTTAATTTCATGTTTCTTTAAAAATTGCGCATTTTTATGAAGCGCCCAAACAAATGAACTTGATTTCGATTATTGACCTTCGTTATTTAAAGTTTTTATAAACGACTGGTCAGAGGCGGTTTTCTTTCAGTTAGAAATGGCAAAATGCTCTTTCTGTAGCAATTTTTATGGGTTTAAGAATATGCGATTTTCCGCAATTTTTTTTAGAAATCACTCTAAAATAGTCTAAAGTTATTATTTTTTTTTTAAAATATGCATTTTTAAGAAAGGTGGAAAAACGTATTAGACCCAAATTAAAAATAAAAATATTTTATAAAATAACATAAAAACATAGGTACTTACCCACAAAATAGTAACTTGAACTTGAAACAAAATTATATTTGCACCATTTGCTTGCACTGGCAACTTTATCTAATTCATAATTTATTAAAAAATTATTATCTAATTTGACTTTGTCAGATGACAATTTGAGTTACAAAACTGACTTAAATTTTATAGGTGTTAAATTTTTTGTTTCAGCACCCTTTGTCTAAAATGTACCAATTTATAAAAATAATAGAGTTTATACTGCATCGTAATAAAATAAAATAATACTAAATAAAAGAAAAATTCCAGTGTACAGAAAACGGGATATAAAATGCATACAGCAGAAGTTAGCCGCAGATATGGCTTTTTAAAAATTTGCCGTTTGCAGGGCTTGTAAGTAACTAATTTTTGATTAGGTTCAGTTAGCGTAGGTTCGGTTAGGTTTGCCTAGTTTCAGTTAGGGTTGGTTCGGTTCATCTCGGTTAGGTTTGGTTTGGTTATACAGTGAAACCTCCCATAAGCGGACACTCACGGTTCCGTCGATTTTGTCCGCTTATTGGAGGTGTCCTCTTATGAGAGGGATTTGCGAAATTTCAATATATTATATTTATTAACAATTTCCGCTACTTGTGTTTTTCCGATATTAAATTTTTCAGCGATCTTTTGTGCTGATAGATGTTCCTTCTCCGAGACGTTAACAACATCCATTTTTTCACAAACTAAGAAGTTTTTTACTAGGCACTATTTCATAAAGATCTATTACAACCCAATTGGACAATAAAAATAAAACACAGCAGTTCCGCCCCCGCCGAATAAAATATGTTGTAAATACGACAGAAGTATTTAGTATCCGCATTAAAACGGAAAGAGGTAATTTCCCGGCTGCAGAGTGCGTTGTTGCCAACATACTACATAATATTTATTTGCCCATGTTGTACAGCGCTCCGTCCCGTTGTCAGAGGTTCGCGTCCGGTTAAGGGAGGTTTTAAAATTTTTTAACCAAAAAAAGTTGTCCGCGTCCGGGTATTAGAGTGTCCGGTTATAGGAGTGAATTTCACATGTAAATAAATACTGAAAATAGTGGTTCCAAAAAATTTGTCCGCCTAAAGGGAGTGTCCGCTTAATAGAGGTGTCCGCAAGGAGAGGTTTGACTGTATTTGGTTAGGTTTGGTTATGTTTAAGTAGGTTTCGTTAGGTTGGGGTAGGTAGTGTTAGGATAAATTAGATTAGCTTAAGTTAGAAGAATTCGGTAAGACAATGTAAAATTAGGTTGGGTTAGGTTAGAATTGTAGGCTATATTTAGTAAAAATATAGTTAAGTTTGTAGATAAGTAAAGCTAGGTTGGGTAAGGTTGGCTAGGTTTAGTTAATTTAGGATAAAAACATAATAAAATGAAAACTTAACTAAAGGTCAGGTGATATTAATATTTTTCCAGTTTACAGAAAACGACATATAAAATGCATACAGCAGAAGAAGAAATTTTGGAAAAAGGTTAATTTTTTTACACATAAATAAACTAATAAGGAGACCTTTCCTATAGTTATCTGAGTGTCTAACCGTTCTATAAGGCTACCTTAAACTGTTTATATTGCGTGTCCCACAATATATTGTAATCCGGTTTTCAATAACTTGGACTAACTAACTAATTATTTAATGTTTTTTATGACAGGCGCGGATATACCCAATCCAAAATTAAAAAATTATATTCAGTTGTGGCACAGAGAATACCTCTTCTGGTGCCTAGGCATAATTTCTTTGAAGACTAGCCATTGATAACCCCCCCCCTCCCCCGCCAAATGAACTTTTCAGATCTGCGCCTGTTCATGTTGTTAATTTTTTGATATGATATTACTTTTTAAAATTTTTGGTTCCGCTAAACCAAAAAATAGCTAGAAAATTATTCATTGCATTTAAAATGACAAATAATTTTAAGTAATAATTTTTATTGGAAGGCTACAACATTTGGATTATTAAATAAATATTTTGTTTTTACTTTTAGTTGTTCCACAGTTTCATCAAATACTTAAAATAAACTTTATGTGGTATCTCAAAAACTAAAAGTAACAGATAAAAATTAGTGTGCCAGTTGGATTCTTTGTTAAAAGAACTATGAAAAATCATTTTACACCAATATAAAAGTTTCATAAATAAAAAAGTTATAGGCCACCTTCCAACACGTAGACGGGGGCTTTTGACAAAGCTACATTTTGCAAACAGCTAGCATTATCAAGATGCAGTTTTCATCTTTAAATTTTTTGAAAATTAAGGCTCGCAACTGGAAGTAGGTTTTTTTCGATCTCTCCCAGAAAGCCAAAAACCCTCAAAAACTTCGAATTTGGGACACCCTGTACATGTTTTTTTCAGTTTCATTGCTTTTAATTAACTTTTTATTTGTTTTTGTATATTTTTTGTACCAAATAGAAGAAATTTTAATCTTACAAAAAAAAAGAATTTTTTATATGTAAAAAATCATATTTTACATCTTTTTTTACACGGATATAACTGCTTTAAATGCACATAAGCCAAAATGGTGGACGTAGGTGGACAATTTTTTTATGAGCCATGATTGACATAAGACATGTTTATTAAAGAAATGTAACTCGCTCGGTAACTCGGCAAGACCCGGTAGGCAACTAAAACGCTTTGAATAGGAAAAAATTAGGTTATACCCAAATAGGGCATTTTAAAATATTTCGTAAATCTACAATGTAAATCATAAATGACTAAAATCACGTTTTAAAATATCGTACATATTTTCTATTTCCATTTTCAATAATTGGTTTTTCTAATATGAGCCACACGAAAACACAATAACAACACTAACTAACACTTCAAAATAATGGCATGAGATTCCAAAATTCATTAAGTTTCGACTGACCTCACAAGACGAAGCAAGTAGATGGAGAAATTCATGGGGGCGGGCGGCTTAATAGATAGGTTATTGGACTTGGACTAAAAATGGTTAGAAGGTAGTTTTGAGTATCTTGGTAATTTTTCCTTTTATAGCCGATCACACACAAAAATGCATTGCGCATAGCATGGCGCATAGAAGTTCAACCTTATGGACTTTTCTTACGCAAATCCAATATGGCCGCTGCTATTCGATCGCTTTGCATCACTATGTGCCATGCTATGCGCTTATGCATTTTTGTGTGTGATGGGCTTAACCGGTTTTATTATGCAGATACTCCTCCGTGCGCCGCACTTTAGTCTGAAACCCCACTATTTTGGCCAAAATAGCAAAAACTAACTTCACAATAAAACTGTTTAGTTATATATTTTTTAAAGCTAATTAGTGACACCTCAAAATTCCAGAATAATTAGCTTCATTGCCAAACCAGGCTTCGAAATATCGTTGTTTGAATTTGACATTTCCTGACAATGAGCAATTGTTTTTTTATTGTTCATTATTTTTCACTAACTCTAACGTGCTATTTCTAAGGAGTGCATAGAGTTATAAAAATTTTTAAAAATGGCTTTTTTAACTAAAGGTAATTAGATTATTTTTTGATAATTTCAGTCACAGGAATTTTAAACTTATTCTTTAAATACGAATGATAGAAAAATTGTGCAAGAAATGTATGAATTTTTTTTTCCTCGATATTTCATTGGACTAACAAAAAAGCTTTTACGAACTTTCATGTTAATTTTTGAGAAAATATTTTCGTCTTGATATGTACTTTCCGGGGTACATACACTGTTGGTGCGAAAAAGTGCGATAGTCTCCAAAAACTGTTTAGCATCCCCCTGGGAGGGGGAGGCCTAGGACTGGGAGTCTATAAATAATTTTTTTATGGAACTTACTATAGGCACGACTTAACTTATATGAGTTTTCATTTTAGTCTCTACGGCTTCTCCTCTTAGGGAGAAAAAAAGGGGTGCTGGGGCAAGGTCGTATCCAACCCAAAATATAAGAGGGGGCGGGTTTCTGAATTCCATGGCCCTCTTAATTTAGAGGAGGGAATTCATATTCTAACTGAATTTCAATGTCCGATTTTAAACAACCTGGTTAAAAAGAGGGACAGCCTCACAGTTGCCCTTCGGTTATGTGCACCAAAGGATTTGGGGGTCTACCCTCCGAGTTTTGGAATTTATATTTTTTTGTGAGGCTGTGTTATCTGCAGATCATATTAAAAATAATACACTTTTTGAAAGGGCTTTTAGGCAGTATAAACCACGAAAATGGTAGTGGCAAGAGTGAGGGGTAATAAAAAATACTTTTTATTTGTGTATTAGCGATTTAGACTTCTTTATTGATTTGCGTTTAAGTGATTAGAGAGTTTAACTGTAAAAGTCTATTTTTGGCCAAAATATTGATCCCTCAGACCCTAGTGCGCCGGTTGGTTGGTGCGCCGTGTAGCCGCTCACTATGGATGAAACAAGTCGACAATTGTGCGAATCAAAAGAAAATATGATGAAGGGAGAAATGTTCGGTAAAAAAAAGGCACTGACTGGACCAAAATCAATGCGCTCCAGTCATATTATTTGCAATTTAAAGAAATATGGAAAAAAAAGCAATATTTAATAACGTGTCATTGCACCATCGAATGGCCTGGACAATACTTGCTAGTCTTCTAGGTATTAAATTTGATGTCGTTACTAAAACTTAACCTCAATCTTTACTCACCCTAAATTCAAAACAGTGCGATACATATAGTTTTATAGCTACAGTGAACTTTTTAGGCGTTTAAGCGTATGCAATAGTGCATTAATTTTCGTGAAGAATGCTTCGATAAACAATAAAGTCTATAAAAGTTATCTGCTGTTTTATTCCAGCTGTATATGCAAAACCTAAAAGGCAACCCCTAGTATGAATAAAAACATTACCAAGATGATTACTTTAATTTATATTTATAATAACTGTGGCTAAAGTGGCTATAAGGTTTTGCTAATCGTTCAGTTGAACTGCAAAGATTGCTTTTGTAACAGTCTGAACAGTGATAACCGATAGATAAATTGTTTTTAACAATACACTTTATTTTTTTTCCTGGTTACGATCAGCAGGGAATCCAGGGGGGGATAAAGCCCACTTTTCTTGATATAAAGCTTATAGTTTTTTATAAAATCTTAATTTCACACTATTTTACGAAAAAAAAATATGAAAATTGGTTCAGCGGTTTAGGAGCTATTGTGGGTCAAACAGACATACACACACAGACTGACATACGTCCCAACGATATTGCTAAGATAGGTCAAACTACACCATTTTCGGCGTTATCTCTAAAAACATTTTTCTTCTTAAACAACACTTTCTCTAGCCATTGCTGCGCGGGAAGGTAATAACTAATGCATAAACCATATTTTATTTCCAAGTTTTCTAAAATTATACATAAAAAATTTAAAATAAATTAAACCTCCATGTAAAAATGACTATTTATATCTCTGAAACAAAAGCTCTTACCAAAAACTTGACCCGCCGGGGTCCCTACGTACCCAGTCCGATCCTGTATACGTATGGCACCAATCAAACGGCTGTCTTGGTCCCGGGTTGGTAAAACCCCATACCTATCTGGGGGCACGGCAGTGCCCCTGCAAGTTCGCGCGGGAACTGCTGTACCATCTTTTCTTGGAACACTTCAGCCCATATTTGACCTATCTAAAACTAAGCCACGAAACTTTGCACAGTCGTAGATCTTTATAAAGTTAACAATTCCTCCAAGTTTCATGGACTTCCATAAAGTAGTAAAGTAGTTACGAAATTTCAAAAAACGTCGAAATTGCCACTGACTCACTCATCTACTCACTAATGTATAGATCATCAAAATTCTACTGTACTTCTAGACATGCTACAAAGCTGAAATTTGGCACACTGATAGAAATTGTGACCAACCTCTTGGAAAAAATCAAAAAACCCCAGTTCCAATTCACTCCCTTCTCCCATACATTTAAATTTATGCAAAAGTAACATTGCCCAGTTTCAGATGCGCTAGAGAGCTGAGCTTTGGCAGACTGATAGGAAATATGATAAAACTATAGGAAAAAATGAAAAAACCCCAAAATAATTTTAATTTGCTTCCCTCCCCTAAATGTAAAGTTATGTAAAAGTAACATTGCCCACTTCCAGACTAGGGAACTGAGCTTTGGAAGGCCGATAGGAACTATGATAAAACTATAAAAGAAAATTAAGAAACCCCAAATTTTAATTAATTTCCTTCCCCTATAAATGTATAGTTATGTAAAAGTTGTTGTTGTTCTTTTGTATGCAGGTGTCTTTTTAACAATAGGCGAAGGGTCATTGTCTTTTTAACAATAGCTTAATAGTGAGGGTCCTTTTTTAAGCATAGCCCAATAGTGTGAGTACTTTTTTGACCTTGATATTACAATTTGCAATTATGGGAGCTTTTGTTTTTTTGACAATAGCCGAATAGCGCCACTAGTTTTTTGGGCATAGGCCAATAGTATGAAGGTAATTTTGTATGAGGAGGAGTTTGGACGGGGTTTTTAGAGCATAGGCCAATAGTGTAAGTGCTTTTTTGCCTTTGATATTACAACGTACAGTTATTTGAGCTTTTGTTTTTTATATGCAGGTGCGTGGGTCCTTGTTTTTTTACCCATAGCCGAATAGTGCGAGTAGTTTTTTAAGAATAGGCCTATAGTATGAAGGTAATTTTGTATGAGGAGTTTGGACGGGGTTTTTAGAGCATAGCCGAATAGTGTAAGTGCTTTTTTGACTTTGATATTACAATGTACAGTTATTTGAGCTTTTGTTTTTTTTGTGCAGGTGCGTAGGTCCTTGTTTTTTTACCCATAGCCGAATAGTGCGAGTAGTTTTTTAAGCATAGGCCAATAGTATGAAGGTAATTTTTTATGAGGAGGAGTTTGGACGGAGTTTTTAGAATATAGCCGAATAGTACGAGTGCCTTTTTGACTTTAATATTACAATTTGCAGTTATGTGAGCTTTTGTTTTTCATATGCAGGTGCGAGTGGGTCTTTGTCTTTTTACCAAAGCCGAATAGCGTGGGCGGTCTTTTTGGCTTTGATATGATATCGGATACTTGCGAAGACCATTATCTTTTGTGTACAGAGGCGAGCACTGTGGGTGGTCTTTTAACCTTGATATGACAATGTAAATGTATGTGTGTCTTTGTCTTTTGTGTGCAGGTGTGAGTGGGTCTCTGTCTTTTGTATGCGGAGGCAAACAACAAGGGGTGTTTTATTGACATCGACAATGAATGGCCTTGAGCCCAAATTTATTACCCAACAAGTTAAGGCAAGTAAGATTGAATTCTCTTATTACTAATTACATTAGGCGTTCATTCATTATGCATTATATGCAGTCTTTGTCTTTTGTGTGCATGTGGAGGCGAACATCGCGAGTGGTCTTTTGTTTGACCCTGAGAATTGCCTTGAGCTAAAATCAATACTTCAAAGCCGACCATTCATTAGACATTAATGAGTCAAAGTTGATATATTTCACAACAAAGTGGGTTATATTTTTGGATACAGAGGCTTATAGTCTGGGAGGTATAATTTTTTTTACCCAACAAATCAAGACAAATTTAAGTAGAGATCGTATTCTCTTGGTACTAATTACACTAGGTGTTCATTCATTATGCTTTTTCAAAATTTGGAATGCTGTAAAGTGACATTATATTATTAAAATTTATATCAAAGAACTGCTACAGCTTGTGATTTATGGTCCAATTAATCATGAAGATGCATTGTTGGAAAAAATACTCTGTCAGTATATGGGCACCTAAGCTCACACTTACTATAGTCATAGTATACGTGTGAGCTAATATAACTAAAAACTGAAATATATTTTATTCAACTCCAGACTTAATTATATTTCGTTTGATATCACACATGCCATGTTTTAACTTAAACTCGACACAAAACCCAGCACAGGTACCAAATTTCACTCAAATCAAGCAAGCGGTTTTTGGGTTATGCACGTTGGTCGTTACAGACAAGCAGACAGACAGACAGACAGACAGACATACAAACACACACACACACACAGACAGACGGCGTGACAAAAAAAAGTTTCAAAATCATCTGAAAAACAAAGATATATAGTATAGTAGTAGTGTGAGATAATCAACAACAATTTCAGCCTTGACAATCTATGAATTAAATTTGACGGACAACCCCAGCCATTTATCAAAATATTGCTCCTTATTATTATTTAAGCTTTTCTTCAAAATTTTTCTACCAAATAAATTCCAGGTGTTTTAGTTTTTTTAAATTCTCATTCATAAAAAGCATCTCACATGGGCTCACCATCACCTAATTTAAATACAACCGGCTAAAGGCATTTTTTCTTTTAATATGAATAATACGAAATAATGTTGTACAATTAATAAATTGAAAAAATATTCAATTTCTCAAAATGTGTAACGAAGTTACTATTTTTTTTATTGTTTTAATTAATTTAAGAGACTATTTAAGCTCAGACAGTTAAAAAATATTTTTACTGAAACCTGACTCAATTTTCGCTTATTAATTTTGTTTCATACTTTTCGAGGAAAAATGCCGTTTTCAAATATGAATGTCATTAAAGCCTTTCAAAACGTTTGTTGCAAAAAGACTAGATAAAATAATATTCCGAATAAGTCAAACCACGTTCATTTTTAAAAACGTGGTTGGGTTTCATTCGGTTATTTCCGTTGGTTCTCGATTTGCAGCCGAGCTCTAGCCTATAAAACAGCAATGCCTTCGCCCATACGGGGATTCAAGATTTCTTTCTCGTTCAAGCACAATGTATAGGTGGTACGCGGTGTGTGTAGATGTCGACCAGTTTCTGCTAAGAATGGGTTTTCTAAAAGAAACCTCATTTTTGCCTAATCAAAGTTTTTATAATTCTATTTGATTTAAATTTATTTTGAACCGTACAAATTACTTGTTTGTCCTTTCCCGATTCCATGCTTTCCCGTTAGTATCTTACATATTTTCTGGTATTTATTAATTTTCTTTCGCAAGAAAATTAAGAAACAAATCGGGTTTATTACTTGTGGGCTGCAGGTTCGTCACCAAGTAATAATCATCCCGGATTTGACACACAAGTTTCCCTTTTCCTGGTTTTTATTATTTTTGTTCTCTTTCGAGAAAGCAAAAATGATAACAAAGCAATAGATTATATTTCATGGGCTGTATGTTTCGTCACCGACTTATAATTGTAGCGCCTTGCTAAACCCCCGTCCTCGTTTCCCGTTTCCCGTTTTTTTAATATTATTTGTGTTCTCTTTCGAGGAAGCAAAAATGATAACAAAGCTATAGATTATATTTCGTGGGCTGTATGTTTCGTCACCGGCTTATAATTGTAGCGCTTTGCTAAACCCCCGTCCTCGTTTCCCGTTTCCCGTTTTTTTTTATTATTTTTGTTTTCTTTCAAGGAAGCAAAAATGATAACAAAGCTATAGATTATGTTTCGTGGGCCGTATGTTTCGTCACCGACTCATAATTGTAGCGCTTTGCTAAACCCCCGTCCTCGTTTCCCGTTTCCTGTAGTGTCCCTAAATTTAGTAGGGGTTGGCAGAACATTACTCACTAGACCTAGACCACTTTGGATCGGATCTGAGTAACAATTTTTCATAACAAATTGTTAAAATTTTCTAATGGAATACTGGCGACAGCGGTTACAAAGTCGGTCATTTCCATTTGTTTTACCTCCTTCGGAGCCAGTATGGTGGTTTCCTGAATTGTATACATTGTAATTTACAACACCCTTAATCTCTGAGAAGAGCTGTTCGGAAAGTGTACTGGTTAGATCTACTTTATTGTTCATGCGGATGGTTCTGCCTTGAGGTAAAGTCGGAGTTTCCGAACGGGCTTATGGTGCTTCTGACGCTACGTCAAAATTCATCAAGTTGAGCTATTCGAAATAGACTCGGTAACTTCAGAACAGCTTTGGAGTGAGTTTGCGGTACTAATTGACCACGTTGAGTGCGGAATTTGCTTCAAATTCAATTTTTGGTGAGAAGTGGTACCCGGACCATCGGGTTTTGGGGGGAGTTATAACTTTTGGCGGTTTCCAAAGTTATAAGTTTTTTTTTTCGGAAATACCCCCGAATTACAGAAGGGATTTAAGTAATTTTAGCAACTCTATAATAATAATAATAATAATAATAACTCTAATCTGGATATTGACTGACCATCGGATTCTTCTACAGGGTGGTGGATTCCAAAGTTATAAGTTGTTTACTGAAGCATGTTTTGGATCTAGAAGTTATAACTTTTGGCGGTTTCCAAAGTTATAAGTTGTTGCCGGAAATACCCCGGGATTACAGAAAGGATTTAAGTAATATTATCTCCGAGTCTGGATTTTGACTGACCATCAGATATTTTCTACATGTTGACTGCTAAGTTATAACGTTTGGCGGTTTCCAAAGTTATAAGTTGATTGATCATCGTTTTTTTTTCTCCAGAGGCTGCTGAGTTATAACTTTTGGCGATTTTCAAAGTTATAAGTTGACTGATTACCGGTTTCTTTCTTTAGAGGCTTGATGGCTGCTGCAGTATAGCTTTTGGTGGGTTCCAAAGTTATAAAGTTTTTTTTAAGTACCCTTGAATTATTGAAAAAAAAAATAGATTAAATCTTAGAAAATATCGGGTTTTGGAACTCGGAGTTATACCTTTTGGCAGTTTCCAAAGTTATAAGTTGTTGTCGGAAGCCCCTTAAATTTTTGAAGGGGTTAAAATAACTTATTATTATTTGTTTTTAAATAACTGGACTTAAACTAACCACCGTGTTTTGGATCTTGGATTTATAACTTTTGGCGGTTTCCAAAGTTATAAATTGTTACCGGAAACAACCGTAAATTACTGAGCCAATTTCCAGAATTTAATTTTAAAATTTAAATAATATAAAGTGAAAAAACAATAATAAATTTTATGCAATTTTGCTAACAAAAAAAAACAAACTTAAAATAAAAAAAATTAAATTATATTTGAATCAAAATATTTTATATTAATTTTTATTCCGTAAAAAAAATATTTAGTAAGTGTATTTCCCCACATGGAAAACGGCTTAGTGCTTCAATAAACAAATTTAAGGTTTAAATTTCAAAAAAAATTATAAATTGTTTATAATCGAAATTTTTTCAAATTACTTTCTTATTTTGACAAGATTTTCCTTTTAAATCTGTTTTTTTTAATAGAATTTATACAGTTAAACGAATATATTATTATTTTTTTTTAATTAAAAAAACTAATTCTACTCTTAAAGAAATAATAATATATGAATTTGCCAACTTCTAGACTTTTACTATTGTTAGTTTAGAAGTTGGTACTACGGTAGTCCGGACATGTTAGTTCAGGTCCAGTTATGTCAGGTCAGGTACGGTTAGGTCAGATCAGGTCCGGATTCGTCAGGTCAGGTCCGGATATTCCACGTCAGGTCCGGATATGTCAGGCTAAATCCAACTAGGTGGGTTTAGATCAGGTCAGGTCCGGATACGTCAGCTCAGTTCCAACTGGTCAGGTCAGGTGACTAGACTAAGTGAAGTCCGGCTGGGTCAGGTCCAGTACGGCTAAATCAGGTCAGGTCCGGGTATGTCGGGTCAGGTCCGGATATGTCAGGTCAGGTCCCACTAGTTTGGGTCAGATCCGATCAAGTCAGATCCGGCTAGTTCGGGTCTGGTCCGGATGGGTCAGGTCAGGTCCGGAAAAGCCAGGTGAGGATCTGTTAAGTCAATAAAGTCAGTATGGGTCAGGCCTGTTCAAGTCAGTTTCGGATAGGTCAGGTCAGGTCCAGATATGTTCAGGTCTAGCGAGGTCAGGTCAAGTTCGGATATGTCAGGTCAGGTCCGGTACGGCTAGGCCGGATTTGTCAGGTCAGGTCCGGATATGTCACGTCAGGTACGAATATGTCACGTCAGGTCCGGATATGTCACGTCAGATCCGGATATGTCACGTCAGGTCCGGATATGTCCCGTCAGTTCCGGATATGTCCCGTCAGGTCCGGATATGTCACGTCAGGTCCGGATATGTCAGGCTAGGTTCAGATAGGCCAGGCCAGCTTAGCTCAGATCAAGTCAGGTTCGGATACTTAATATTAGGTCCATCTAAAGTGAATATAACAAATACAATTCTAATTACAAAATGGCTTTAAAATTTTTTTAAATTTTATACAATGGTTTTCCAGTCAGGTCAGGTCATATCAAAACGGTTATACGTTTCAAATAAGTCAGGTTTGGTAAGGTACATATCACACAGAATCAAAATGAAAAAGCCAAAAATAATTAAAATTATAAACTAGATCAGATCAGGCATGGTCTGGTTTGACTGGTATTCTCAGGGCATGTCAGGTATAAAATAATTTAAAGTAAAAAAAATTATTTAGTTTAACATAAAACATTCAAACACCTAACTGAAGTCAGGTCGGGTGAAGCAGTATCTAGCTTTAATTAAAAGCCAAATGTTTATCATTAAAAAAAATTATGCCAAAATAACTCACCTAGGAATTAAAAAAAAAACTTAATCCAAGAAAAAATTAGGTCAGGACAAGCTTGCTCTGGTTTGACTGGTAATCAGAGGGCAGGTCAGGTATTAGATCGGATAGTGATCGGATATCATTAATCATTTTTTAAAAAATTATTCGGTTTAAAATAAAACATTTATATTCTAGGTACTTCAATTTAGGTCAGGTGAGGCAGTATCTAGTTTTAATTAAAAGCAAAATGTTTATGAATAAAAAAATTGTAGTCCAGGATAACCATAAAATTGAATTATTATTAAAAATTAACGTCACCCAGAATTTAAAAAAAACAAAATCCATAAAATTAGGTCAGGTATACAGTCGGTTTAATAATTTAAAAAAAAAATTATTAATTTTAAAACAAAAACATTTCAATAGTCACTTCTAGGTACGACAAGTCAGGTCAGATAAAGCAGTATCTAGTTTTAATTAAAAGCAAAATGCTTATTAATAAAAAAAATTAGGCTAAAATAACAATAAGATATATTTAACTTCACCCAGTATTTTTAAAAAATAAAATCCAAAAAAAACTTTTTTATTTTTAGGTTCGGTTTGGTTCGGTTCGGTTCGGTTCGGTTCGGTTCGGTTCGGTTCGGTTCGGTTCGGTTCGGTTCGGTTCGGTTCGGTTCGGTTCGGTTCGGTTCGGTTCGGTTCGGTTCGATTCATTACTGGTGTGGTTTGACGGGGAATCTCAGGGCAAATCAGGTATAAAATCGGATTATAAAATAATAATTACAAAAATAAATTGTTTAGTGAAAATAAAAAAAATACGTAATTACTTTTAGTTACTTTGAGTCAGGTCACGTGAAGTAGAACATAGTTAGGGTAGGTATCAGGGAGAATTAGAGTCACGCAGGATCTGGAAATAAAAAATAGAATCAAAAATTAAATCAGGTCAGCCAGGACCAACAACTCATGTCAGGTTTCGTCCGGTAGTCTTAGGGCATGTCAGGTATTTGGTTTATTAATTAATAATAATAATAAAAAAATTATTTAGTGGAAAAAAAAAATTGTAATTATTTTCTACCACACAAGCCATGCTTTGACCCAAACTTCAATTTCTGAAATCTACCCCCACCCTTAAAAAAAAATGTATTTTGTTCAACTCCAGACTCAACCACCTTTCGTTTGATACTACACACGCCATATGTTCACTCAAACTCTAATTTTTGAAATTTACCCCCACCGTTTTTTTTTTAAACTAATTCTGTTCAACTCCACACTCATTTACCCTTCGTTTGATATCCCACACGCCACATTTTCACCCAAACTCTAATTTTTGAAATTTACCCCTGGTCGGTCGAGACGTCTTTCGCATGAAAAAGTCAACAAACCAACCGAACTGTAGCAATAGGGATCTCCAGTCCAATAGTTCCCACTCTTAGGTTACACTTTTGTGTTCTTAGTTAGGAATAGTAGCATAGGGAATAAGTAAAAAATGTAAAGAAACGCAGCTCAAAAACACTTTGACTTACCCTTGGATGAAAGGAACTTGGTACATGGACAACTGCACAGTCGAATCCAAATAATTCCAATCAAAGTAGTAGCAGTAGCACATCAAAGCAATCCATAAAATGTTTATACACGACCGTGGTCTTAAAAAACACGCATGTGATTTCACTTGGCGATCAATATATATCACTGGTATGGAGAGTACCCCAAATATTCGCATGAGATCCGTATAGCAAGACGGACTTTGGAGCACTGCTGTATGTAGCAATATAGCAGTAAAAATGTATGTATAAAATTAGGAAAAAAACTTAAATTAAAAAAGGATGGAAAATGGATATACTCAAGGTAGAAAAAAAAGCAAAAATAATAAAGTAAAGTCTATGCATTCTTGAGCATATAATTCACCGCACAAATTCAAATCCTTACCCTTCCTGCAGGCAAGGCACATCTTAGTAACTAAATTAGTCTAAACCAAGAAATAAAAGTAACTCTAAGTATAAAGTTTTAGCATAACTCTAGCAAAAAAAAGAAAACAAAAAGCACTCTAATTCAGATAAATGTCTCCAAATTCCACATCTTAAAACTAAACGCCGGGACGAAGCATTCCGGCCCCCCTGAAAATACCCAGGGCATGGTATTTTCTGAACTAAGCATTAGGGAGAGGGCACAATTTCACCAAAGGCCTCTTGAATAAACCATTGGAGGTTTTAACTGTAGCAACTCTTACTACATTATCAGTACCAGGGTGCAATCCTACTACTCGTCCCAATACCCAATTTAAGGGAGTGGTTTGATCATCTTTGACCAAAACCATCGTACCAATCGCAATGGGATCAATTTTGTCCTGATTCACCCCAGCGTGCTGTTGCAATGTATGTAAGTAATCTCTGTGCCATCTACGCCAAAAATCGCGATGCAGTTTTTGCAGCAACTGCCACCGAAAAAGCCTATTTAAAGGCACTTGGTCAAAATCGAGGTCTGGAACAGTCGTAAGTGGTTCCAGGCTAAGGAAATGACCGGGCGTCAGTGCAGTCAAATCATTTGGATTTGTGCTGACTGGACACAAAGGCCTAGAGTTGAGGATAGCTTCTACTTGAGTAACCACAGTATAAAGCTCCTCAAAAGTAAGCACCTGTTCTCCAATTACTCGTAGTAAATGAGACTTTGCACTTTTGATGTTACTTTCCCACAAACCGCCCATGTGGGGTGCGGATGGAGGGTTGAAGTGCCAACGAATTGATTCGCGATTAGCAACTTCAGCAAACATCTCGTTAAGCATTTTAGCAGAGAGCGTAAAATTTGACGCGTTATCCGAGTAGACTACTTCCACGCGTCCTCTTCTGGCCATAAAACGTCGGAATGCTGCCATAAAAGCGTCTGCCGATAAGTCTGACACAATTTCTAAGTGTACCGCCTTCGTACAACCGCAAATAAATAGAACGACATAAGCCTTAAGTCGTTTTGCACCGCGCATGCGGCTCATTGTAATAGCCAAACTTCCCGTAAGATCAACGCCAACGTGTTGAAAAGCTTTTGCTTGTGAAACGCGAAATTTTGGCAAATTTCCAACAGGGGGTTGATAATTACTGGGGCGCGTGCGCCAGCATGTAGAACAACGCGAAATTATTTTTCTTATATGCCTTTTAGCTGCAAAAATCCAATAATTTTGAAAAAGTAAAAATAAAGTCGTGTTTATGCCGGTATGCATATGTTTCTCGTGAGTATGCGCAATCAATAACTTTGTAAATTGAGAATCACCGGGTAAAAGTATAGGAAATTTTTTGTCATAATCTAATTCCGAATTGCATAATCTTCCGCCAATGCGTAAAATATTATTTTGATCCAAAAACGGATTTAATTTTCTAAAAACCTTTGGCAACGGTTTATTATCGACAAGTAAAGAAATCTCGTTTTGAAAATATTTATTTTGCACGTGTTTTATAAGCACAAATATTGCATTTTGTAACTCATATTGTATTAACCACGTAGAATTAATAATAATTTTCTCATTATTAAATTTACGCGCGCGAAGATTGTGAATAAAACGTAGTATAAAAGCAACAAGTCTAATTAAACGCAAAAAATTTGAAAATTTGTTAAGCAGACAATCCAAAAAATTTGGTTCAATTGTTGCAGCAAACACCAATTTTCGCTCCTCTTCGAGAGCTTCTTTGGGTGTAGTAATATTATTTTTAGTAAAATCCCATGTCTCTTGTGGCTTACAAAGGAACTCGGGTCCTTGCCACCAAAGGGAACAATTAATTAAATCTGCAGGCAATAGACCACGAGACCCGGGGTCCGCGGCGTTTAATTCAGAAGGAACATGGTTCCAATCGCAAGGCTGAACTCTTTCTTGTATGTATGTGACTCGGTTGGATACAAAAGTGCGCCACGCATGTGGTGATCCTTTGATCCAAGAGAGCGCTACCATACTATCCGTAAAAGCAATAGTATTTTGAAAAGCAATTTTATTAGCAAAAGTATTTTGAATAAATTGAATGAGTTTAGCTAGCAAAACTGCCGCACAGAGCTCCAAACGGGGAATACTGATTCTTTTTATGGGAGCGACTTTCGATTTTGCGCACACAAAATACGTTTTAATATCTCCGTTTTGATAAACAATACGAAAATAAACCGTCGCACAAATACCGCGCTCGGATGCATCGCTAAATCCAACAATTTGACAAAATTGAAAATTAGAGAGATCAATCATTCTTGGGATATAAAAATCAGAAAATAATTTGAGTTCTTCCTCGAATTTTTTCCACTTGGAAATTATTTCCGGGGGTGCTAACTGATCCCAATCTAACTTTATAAACCATAAGTACTGGATTAAATTTTTTGCAAAAAACGTAACCGGTGTAAGAAAACCTAAAGGGTCAAAGCATTTCGCAAGGGTACTAAGCAAATTACGCTTAGTGCAAATTTTTGTATTATAATTAAAAGAATAAAAAAAGTTATCACTTTGAGGGTTCCACCTCAAGCCTAAAATTTTTAGAGAGTTTGCATCCTCTCGATCCAAAGAAAAGTCTTTGGTTTGTATGTGGGTTGCAGGCAAGTCTGCAAGCAATTTGGGTTCGTTTGATGCCCATTTTTTCAGTTCAAATCCACCTCGCCCTAATAACTCAATTAATTGATTTTTCATAAGCATGATTTGATCAAAATCATTGCAACTTACTACGCAGTCGTCTATATAGACGCTGTCCTTTAAAATCGCAGAAGCCAACGGTAAGTCTTGATAATCATCGGCTAATTTAAGCAAGGTTCGAATTGCTAAATATGGAGAACAGTTTACCCCGAAAGTCAAAGTTTTTAATTCGTAATCTTGCACCGATTCTTCAGAATTAAAACGCCATAAAATTCGTTGGTATTTGTGTTGATTTTCCTCCACATTTATCATTCTGTACATTTTAGAAATATCGCTAACAAAACAATATTTATGTAGCCGAAAATTAAGCAAAATTTTAACTAAATCTCCTTGTAGCTTAGGACCCGTGTGAAGGGCTTGATTTAGGCTAGGCTTATTTAAAGAATGACTCGATGCGTCAAAGACAAGACGAACAGGCGTGCTACTCGAGCTTTCTTTTATAACCGCATGGTGAGCAATATAAAAATATTCATGAATTTCTGAGTTATTAGGGGGTGAAACTGCACGCATGTGACCCATATCCAAGTATTCTTGCATTACTTGTGAGTAAGAAGTAAATAATTTTTTATCATTTAGCAAACGTTTTTCAAGCGAGTACAACCGACGCAAAGCAAGGGTTCGGGTATCGCCGAAATCAACGGGATTCATTTTAAAAGGCAACGAAACGGTGTATCTACCGTCCACATCGCGTATAGTAGTTTTTTCAAAATATTTTTCGCAAAAAATATCTGAAGGTGAATTTTTCTCCACCGTAGGAACCTCTTCCAACTCCCAGAATTTTTGCAAAGTATTATTTAAATCAGGAGTGGAAATAGTTGCCATAAAAGTAGAAATATTTAAAATCGTACGTAAATATTTAAACTTCTCAATGTCCGAGCTCTTACGCGTATGTACAACCGCATTGTAAATCTCAATAAAGCTTGGAAACTCCTCAACATCGCCCGAAAAAGGAGGGACATTTAACTTGGGAAGAGAAAATTCTGGTTCCGGAAAAATAATTGTTTGATTATTTACCTCATTGTGGCTTCGATTTATTTCTTCAGCCTCCACCTCAAATAAATCATAGTGCAAAGCCTCAACCTCTACGCATCTATCCAAAAAATCTTTTTGTATTTTATTCTGAGCTTCCAGAGCTTCAGAATCGTCTGAAATCAAGATCAGTAAAGCATTATGATGCTTTTCAAAGCTCTTACAACAAGAAGAAAGTTTTTTAAAGTTAACTTTAAACCTTGTGTGAGCAGCTGGATTTGTTTTCGCCTGATTGGCATAGTGTTCAAGCACACTCAACTGATTGATTGCAGTTTGACGCAAGGCTTTAGCCGAGCTTACCTTTTTTTCGGTATCGTTTACCATTTTAAAAGGTTAAAGTGCAAAGTAAAGCAATAGTTAATAAGGGAAGCAAATTTAAAAAATATATCGTAGTACTTTTCAAATTCCCTCGTAAACCAAGATTCAAAGCAATATTAAAAGGCCAGCGGCTTTTAGCAAATATCAAGTAAAGAACAGCAAGTTTTTAGCAAAAAGTATAAATGCTAATAAATATGCACAAAAAATTTAGCAACTGATAAGAGTTTCTGAATTTGTGTAGGTACGCAAGGAAACGCAAGCCTTACATACATCGACAGCGCAATAATTTTTTAACTTTGAAAAAAAATAAATTTTTAAAAATTTGTATGCAATTTGTATATTGCACAAATAAAAAATGCAATGCAAGTTGGTACGTGCAACGTACAATAGACACACCGTAGATAAAATGTAAAACCTAAGATATGCCTTGTCTCAAAAAGACGCAAAGTAAAGTCCTAACTTCAAACACAATTATGCAACTCTGAGAGCACCTATTACGCAGAACGGGAAATCCGGCTCGAAGGACCAAAAAATGGTCGGTCGAGACGTCTTTCGCATGAAAAAGTCAACAAACCAACCGAACTGTAGCAATAGGGATCTCCAGTCCAATAGTTCCCACTCTTAGGTTACACTTTTGTGTTCTTAGTTAGGAATAGTAGCATAGGGAATAAGTAAAAAATGTAAAGAAACGCAGCTCAAAAACACTTTGACTTACCCTTGGATGAAAGGAACTTGGTACATGGACAACTGCACAGTCGAATCCAAATAATTCCAATCAAAGTAGTAGCAGTAGCACATCAAAGCAATCCATAAAATGTTTATACACGACCGTGGTCTTAAAAAACACGCATGTGATTTCACTTGGCGATCAATATATATCACTGGTATGGAGAGTACCTCAAATATTCGCATGAGATCCGTATAGCAAGACGGACTTTGGAGCACTGCTGTATGTAGCAATATAGCAGTAAAAATGTATGTATAAAATTAGGAAAAAAACTTAAATCAAAAAAGGATGGAAAATGGATATACTCAAGGTAGAAAAAAAAGCAAAAATAATAAAGTAAAGTCAATGCATTCTTGAGCATATAATTCACCGCACAAATTCAAATCCTTACCCTTCCTGCAGGCAAGGCACATCTTAGTAACTAAATTAGTCTAAACCAAGAAATAAAAGTAACTCTAAGTATAAAGTTTTAGCATAACTCTAGCAAAAAAAAAGAAAACAAAAAGCACTCTAATTCAGATAAATGTCTCCAAATTCCACATCTTAAAACTAAACGCCGGGACGAAGCAACCCCCACCCCCTTAAAAAAAAATGTATATATTTTGTCTAACTCCAGACTCAACCACCCTTCGTCTGATATCACACATGCCATACCTTCACTTAAACTCTAATTTTTAAAATGACCCCCACCTTTTTTTTTTAAACAGAAAAAAAAGCTAGAATTTATTTTGTCCATCTCCAGACTTAATTACCTTTCGTTTGATATGACACACGTCATATTTTCAAATAACCTGTAATTTTTGCAATCTACCCCCACCATTTTATTTGGCTTATGTTTGGTGCATTTTTTTATTTTTAAATAGGACCATCTTGACCCAAGACACAGCCCAGGTATCAAATCTCATTAAAATCGAGCACGCGGTTTTTGAGCTATGCGTGCTGGTCGTTACAGACAGACAGACATACAGACAGACAGCCGGGCGACAAAAAAGTTTCAAAATCATCCGAAACGCAAAGATATACAAAAAAATTTGAAATCGGAGCAACTTTTTTTCTCGAAAAAAATAGCTCCCACTACTTTAGACAAAAGCGTTTTAGAAGAAAAAATAAAATCGCCACAGACAGACAAACGCAAGTACATGCAAACCTGAAATAAGATGTTTTACTTTGCAAAGGCTTAAATTCTTATTTCTCCAACAATACTGATAAAAAACAACAAGTAAGAAAAAAAACTTACATTTATGTATTTTATTAATTTATTCTTTTTTTTAGGTTCAAATATTTTTTTACATAAAAAAAGTATCTCGCGCTTTAACAATGCATGAAAACAATAAATTTGAAATAACTGAATTCTGTTAAATTTAATAATTTCTCAACCAAAAATACTATCGACTCGATTCTTACGGTACTAGTTTTTTTACACTTAAACAGTTTTAAGCAGTTTAGAATAGAGTCTTAAACTATTTTAACTCAACAAGTTTTTAGGAAACTTTTTCTAAAAATATTTTAAAAAGACAAATCTTGGTTCCCCCCTCAAAACTTGGTGCTTCTCTACTAATTCTGAAGAGACAATTTTGCGTTAAAACTTTTACATCAAACAGAAGGTTTGTGGTGCCAATGCTATAGCTAAATTCTATCTGATTGTCACTTATTTCTGCGTCAATTTAGCAAACATCCTGCTGTGAATAATTTTTTAAAACACTATTAGTGTGTGTTTTGTAAGGCTATTTTGCAGTAATTGGAGCACTCTTTAGCATATGGGTTTTATAGTATTCTGAAACTAAAAAATCCCTTATAATTGATAATTTTTTAACTATTTTAACTCAACAAGTTTTTAGGAAACTTTTTCTAAAAATATTTTAAAAAGACAAACCTTGGTTTCTCTTTGTACTATCTTAAACAAAACTTGTTGCTTCTCTACTAATTCTGGAGAGACAATTTTGCGTTACAACTTTTACATCAAACAGAGGGTTTGTGGTGCCAATGCTATAGCTAAATTATATCTAATTGTCACTTATTTCGATGTCACTTTAGCAAATATCCTGCTATAATTAATTTTTTCAATTGTTAGTGTGTGATTCGTAAGGCTATTTTACAGTAATCGCAGCATTGCTTAGCATTTGATTTTAATGGTATCCTGAAACAAAAAAACCGTTAAAAATTTTTATTAAATGTCAAAAAAACTTGTGTGCAAACAGCTAATTAGGTTTTTGATATACAGTATATATAGTCTAGCTAAATTGGAACCATATAGAAAAGTTTTTTATTAATAACTTTGGGAAAAAATGTTATTCTTTAATATATATTATATTGTCAAAAAATCTTAATTTTGCCCAAGAGCAATGGCTTTATTTTTGACATTATTAAAGATTGTTATACAGAAAAATTAATCAGAACTAATAACTACGTTTAAATTTTATAATAAAAAATTATATTTAGGTATTTTTTACTATCTTTTCTACATTATAAATTGAAAAGTTATTAATTATAATAAAATTAAATAATTTTTATGTATTTTATAAATTCTAACCCGCTTTGACATTGTAGAAAATAACATTTCAAAAATATAAAAATTATAATAATTATATAATATAAAATTATTTTTTAATGTAAATGGGTGTAATTTAAAGATAGTTTTAGTTCCAATCCATTTATATCTTCACCATCTTTTGATGCTTATCTCTCAATAAGTATTTGGGATAGAAGAATGATTCTGGTGCCCATAGGTACATTTTAGTATATGTAATTAAGTCCAGTCTACACAGCATCTTGAGTTGAATGACTTCAAAAATCCTCTTTTTAAATATATATTGGTTTCCGTTAAAACTTTGTGAGACTCTAAAATAGCCTAAATTAATAAAAATCGACGCCAATGTCACGAATACCTATACCCACGGCCTGTGCACTCATAGTTCGGTAAGCATTCCTGAGATGGCACTAATTTCATAATTTTTACAGTTTTTTTCACAAAAAATACCAGCGCTGTTGCTTCCTCCCGGTATAATGTTTTAATACCGTCAAACTTTTCAAATTTATCAATTTTTTATATTTGTCAATTTTTTTCTGTCATTCATAAATGTTTATTTTTTAAATTTATTGCGTATTTGAAATAAGATCTTTATTTGAAAATGGCTTCAAAGTGTTGCGTACTCAATTGCCCTTTCAAAATTAAACTCTTTCATAGATTCAGAAGATATTTTCAGGTAAGTAAAAATATATATTTAGATAAGCATTGCCTTTAGTATGTATACAGTGATATAAGCTTATTTTATAGAAAGATTTATTATGAAAAACACTTTAATTACTTTCAGCTCCGCCAAAAATGGGAGAATGCCGTTTCGTATGAAAATGTCTATCGACTTTTACAAAATCTGGGGGCACGGCAGTGCCCCACCAGGTTTGCGCGGAAACATTTCAGCCCATATTTGACCTACCTAAAACTCTACTTCGGAATGAGCTACGCAACTCAAGCTTTGCACAGTCACTTTAATTACTTTCAGCTCCGCCAAAAATGGGAGAATGCCGTTTCGTATGAAAATGTCTATCGACTTTTACAAAATCTGGGGGCACGGCAGTGCCCCACCAGGTTTGCGCGGAAACATTTCAGCCCATATTTGACCTACCTAAAACTCTACTTCGGAATGAGCTACGCAACTCAAGCTTTGCACAGTCATAGATCTTTATAGAGTTAACAATCCCTCTAAGTTTCATGGACTTCTATAAAGTAGTAATGTAGTTACGAAATTTCAAAAAAACGTCGAAATTGCCACTCACTCACTGACTCATGTATAAATCATGTAAATTTGTCTGTACTTCCAGACATGTTACAAAGCTGAAATTTGGCAGACTGATAGAAATTGTGACCAAACCCTTGGATTGTAAAAAAATCAAAAAACCCCAAAGATCTAATTCACTCCCCTCCCCCATACATGTAAAGTTATGTAAAAGTAACATTGCCCACTTCCGGAGGCGCTAGAGAGCTGAGCTTTGGCAGACTGTTAGAAAATATAATAAAACTATAGGAACAAATTTAAAAACCCCAAAATTTTAATTTGTAACATTGCCCACTTCCAGAAACGTTAGAGAGCTGAGCTTTGGAAGGCCGATAGGAACTATGATAAAACTATAATAAAGAATTAAAAAACCCCAAATTTTAATTAACTTTCCTCCCCTATAAATGTAAAGTTATGTAAAAGTAACATACTCCACTTCCAGAAACGTTAGAGAGCTGAGCTTTGGAAGGCCGATAGGAACTATGATAAAACTATAAAAGAAAATTAATCCAAATTTTAATTTATTTTTCTCCCCTATAAATGTAAAGTTATGTAAAAATAACATTGCTTACTTCCAGGAACACTAGAGAGCTGAACTTTAGAAGGCTGATAGGAACTATGATAAAACGATAGGAAAATATAAAAAAAAACCTCAAAATTTTTAATAAGGTATTGCTAAAGTTTTGAACAATATTCCGCATATTTTACTACTTTAAAACTTCAAATCCTTTAAAAAAGGAGTGAAATCATAACAAAAACATTTCATGAAAAAAAAGCCAAGTACGCGAAAGTGGTATTCTGTAAAAAGTTCTCCAATATAAATTTCAAAATGAAATGTTTTTACTAGTTTGGAAATGTTTTTCTAAACTTGGATATTACGGCTGCAAATGACTCTTAGGCACAGTGCTAAATTGAACATAAAGAAGTTTGGCTGGAATAGCATAGTTAAAAAAAAAAAAAACATTTCCAAACTAGTAAGAACCTTTCATTTTGAAATTTGTATTGGAGAACTTGGCTTCACTTTTATCTCAATTCTTTTTACGAAATACCACTTTCGCGTACTTGGCTTCTTTTTAAATTAAATGTTTTTGTTATGATATAGATATCTAATTCATAAAATATTTAAGTTAAGGTGAAATTATTGAACTAAATTGGTGAGGTTAGGCCTTCTGTAGAAAATAAAATATACCGAAGGACCACTCGAGATAGCTCGAGAAAAACGTGGGGGAGTTAAGAGGGACTGTATCTTTCCACAGGGCTCCAACAGGGAAAAAAGAGCCTGAAAACTTAAATACTAAAAATAGCGCAGCAATGAAAAATTATCAAGAAACGACTTACCATTAGATGTCTTTTTTAGCTACTTGGCTGGCCAGCCCGATTATACGCGAAGTACCAGACTCTCCATTGTTCTATAGTTCAAAATGTTCCAAACACTAATATCTAATAAACTAAAGCGTAAAATTAATAGTTTCCACAATTTTAATATAAAATGAAAGCGGTGCGGTGACTTTCCTTGCACGTGGCGCGTGGTAGTGTTCGCGCAGACAATCGGCGTTTTCGTCTGCTAGGCCGAATTTAGCCGCTTATCTCAAATCCCTCATTGCTGGAAGAAGCGCGCGAAGTTTAAATTTAAAATATGGAAATATATAGCGTAAAGTAAATCAAAATAATATTCTAGAAACGCTTGTAAGCGTAGAAAAGCTTCTCTAATTTTAAGTGAAAATTAGAGAATATAATTATTTACAAAAATAAAAACAAGTTGGGAAACTTGTTCATTCGGCCCACCAAAATGAGCATCATTTTTCGGTAGGTGAATCTGAATCAATTGGAAGGGGGCAAAGCTTGACTAAAGGTCGTTTAAAGATACCGGACGCGGTACGAACATTTGCCACCCTAGCGTGCCCATCAGGCCCTTTAAAAATTTCAATAATGCGACCTACCCGCCATTGAAGGGGCGGTGATAACTCGTCTTTGATAAGAACGAGG
Organism: Aspidapion aeneum; assembly: GCA_963576565.1. Taxonomy (NCBI): domain Eukaryota; kingdom Metazoa; phylum Arthropoda; class Insecta; order Coleoptera; family Brentidae; genus Aspidapion; species Aspidapion aeneum. The sequence continues at coordinate 71,695,392 of OY755044.1, forward strand.
GTACCTATTTTTGGCTCTGCGCATGGTTCCAACCATTTATTTCGTACTTGAAGGGTATATAAAAATTCTTGGCTCCAACGACGCCAAAAATCGGCTTGTATTCGTTGGACCAAGTTCCATCGCGATAACCGATTCTCAGGTTTACTTGAAAAATCTTCATCAGGAACAGAAACTAAAGGTCCATGTGTTAAAAAATGTCCCGGTGTTAAAACCTGTAGATCGTTATAGTCGGTAGATTGCGGGGTCAAGGGGCGAGAATTTAAAATCGCCTCAATTTGACAAAGAACCGTGTACAACTCCTCATAACTTAGAATTTGCGAGCCAATGGTACGAATTAAGTGAGTTTTTACTGATTTTATCCCTGACTCCCAAAGACCGCCGAAGTGGGGAGCTGATGGAGGGATAAAATTCCAGGCGATAGCTTGTTGCGTGCAAGCATTTCTTGCAAGATCAAGCAATTCTTTGCTTGATTTAACGAAATTTGTGCCATTATCTGAAAAAAGAGTTTTTATGTAACCTCTTCGGGCAACAAAGCGACGTAGCGCAGCTAAAAAAGCGTCCGAAGTTAGATCTGATACTAACTCGAGATGTAAAGCTTTAGTATTTAGACAAATAAAAAGGCAGATATATGCTTTTTGTGTTTTTACACCTCTGTGTTTACTGAGAGTGATAGGTATAGCACCACTAAAATCTACTCCACTAAAAATAAAAGGCTTTTGTGGAATCAAGCGGTAGGACGGAATTTGTCCCATGATTTGCTCATAAGAATGCGGTTTGACGCGAAAGCAACGAACACATTTGGATAAAACCGTTTTAATTAAGCGTTTGGCAGATTAAATCCAAAAAATTTGACTAATGAGATATTGGACTGTTTGCACTCCAACATGCAAATATTTTTTGTGCATATATTCAATAAAAATATAAGAAAGTCTACTTTCCTTGGGTAAAAGAAGAGGATGTCCTCCAACTCTTATAAGACCATCTTGGTCTAAAAAGGGATTCAATTTTTGTATGGGTTTTATGCATTTTTTCTGGTTTTGAAGGTTAAGAATTACTTCAGAAAAGTATTTTTGTTGTTCGTGCTTAGCCAAACATTTTAAAGCGTTAAAGAGATCGATATAATCTATATTTGTCTTTTTTCTGACGTCTGCGGATAGTCTACAATTATTTATGAATCGCAAACTGCGGGCTAAAAGTAGTTGAATAGCGTAAAAATCGGATTTATTATTTAAAAGCGAATCTAAAAAATTTTCAGTTATTCGGTCACAAGAAATCAGAGCAACATGTTTTCGTTCCTCAGTCTCTAAACTGTCATTTATTTTGACTTGCGGGATTTTTGTTGGCCATTTATCGAAAGATTCTTGTAAAAAACTAGGGGCGGCCCACCATAGGGGATGATTTAAAAGCTCACTCGGCGAGCAGCCGCGGCTGGCTACATCGGCACTATTGAGAAAGGTGGGGGTATATAACCAACATTCTGGATTAATATTATCTTGGATAAGACTAACACGATTTGCGACAAAAGTTTTCCATTTACTTGGATGGGATTTTATCCAGTGTAAAACCACCATTGCGTCCGAAAAAGCGTAAATATTATTTATTGTGAACCTTTTTATGAATATATCATATGTGTATTTTAAGACCTCAGATAAAAGAGTAGCGGCTAGAAGTTCTATTCTCGGAATACTAACAAATTTTTTAAGTGGAGCGATGCGACTTTTCGCAAGAACAAAATATATGTGATATTTAGCGTTTCGTAAGACACGTAAGTATATTACGCATGCGTACCCTCGTTCACTCGCATCACAAAAACCACAGAGATCGAGGGATTCGGCGTTGGTGATGTCAATGTGGCGGGGTAAACTAAATTTTTCTAAAACTTGAAATTCAGATTGATAGAGTGTCCACTGACGAACTATTTCTAAAGTAGGCGTGGCGTCCCAGGAAATACCAAGTAACCAAATTTGTTGAATCAAATATTTTAAAGTGAATGTTACTGGGGTAAGATACTCATGGGGGTCATAGCAGCGTGCTAAAAAAGAGAGAAGCGTCCTTTTAGTACAGCTTTGCTGATTAGGTAATATGTTAAATCGAAACTCGTCGTATGAAGGATGCCAGCACAGGCCTAAGACCTTAGTGACGTCATCCGAATCGAGAGATAAAACTGCGGGGTTGACTAAGGAGGGATCTAAATGAGAGATCACTTCTGAGCGATTGCTAGACCATTTGTGTAATTTCAAGCCAGCGTTTCCTAATAACTCCGTAAGCTCATGCTGCAAATTTAACGCCTCTTGAACCGTTTTACATGAAGTAGTGACGTCATCAATATAGGTATCGTTAAGTATAACTTGAGCAGCGTGAGGGTAGTTATCATATTCGGACTCAGCTAAGTGCTGAAGGGTGCGTAAAGCGAGATATGGTGAACAGTTCACTCCGTAAGTGACATTCCAATAAACGGAAACTTTTTCATTAGGGTTAAAACGCCAAAATATTTTTTGGTATTTTTGATGATCAGGGTTGATATTTATACCACGATACATTTTTTGAATATCGCAGGTGAGCGTCACAGGGTTAAGGCGAAAATGTATTAATATTTGAATAATATCTTTTTGTAGTTTTGGACCCGATAATAATACTTGATTAAGCGAAATATGCGTAAAAGGATCAGTAATACTCGCATTAAAAACTACCCTTGTCTTAGTAGTGATAGCTTCATTTTTAACAACAGCGAAATGTGGAATAAAATAGCTGTCTGAATCGTCTTCTTTTTCTGAGTCATAGTCCATATGACCCAATTCCACATATTCATTCATAAATTTAGAATATTCACAATACAAGTTTTTATCGCGAAGCAGTTTTTTTTCTAAAGATAAGAAACGATTTAGCGCGACTTGTTTTATTGCGGGAAACTGCGGTGGATTTTCAAATGTGCGAAAGGGAAGGGAGACAGTATACCGGCCGTCTTGACTACGCAACACGCTCTGTTTAAAATAATTTTCACAAATTTCATCCTCTGGTTTCAAATGAGTTTTTTGGGGGACGCAGTCGGTTTCCCAAAATTTTGAAATTAATTGCGAAAGCGAGTCATTTTCATTTTGACAAAAAAGAGCATTAATTGGCGGGGTAGAAATTAAGGGTTGATTTATTTGTCCCATCAAAATATAGCCGAAAATAGTTCCCATAGCAAAGGGATGATTTGGATCATCGCTAGCGATTTTTTCACCCTGTATAATTAGTGGAAATAGATCCATACCAATTAGTAAATTTATAGGCGAAGGGTTGTAAAAAGTGGGATCTGCTAAGGGTAAATTTTTTATAAAATGCCAATTTTCTGTATTTATTTTTACTGACGGTAAATCAGTACAAACCTTTTGCAAAATAATTGCTTGCGTAGACACAAAAATATCTGGTTTTTGAAAATTACAAATTTTAATAAAAATCGATCCTAGATCAGAAGTAAGAGAGTTGCCTCCAACCCCCTGTATATTTGAACATAAGGGTTGTCTTGGAAGGCCCAATTGTTGCGCTAATTTTTGAGAACAAAAAGTGTTTTGCGAACCGCTGTCTAACACGGCTTTAACTGTATGAAAGTTACCGCGGACGTCTTGAATTTTTACTAGGATAGTTGACAATAAAACTTGCGATTGCGCAGAAATAAAACCACAATGCGTGGGGTTAGAACCTGAAGGAGTTGCGATTGGTACTTGTGAATTAGAAGACGTCGAAGTAAAATTTTGATTATTTTGAGAAGAGGCACTTTGAGGGAAATTATTTTGAGTAGAGTAATTTTGAAGCGGACAACCAGTAGCCGGGGATCTAAAACTTTGCTGACTGGCCAAGTAACCACGTGGTGCACTACTTGGAGACCCGTTGGGAGAAATATTAGAGAGATTTTGTGAGAAATTCACGTTAGCATCAAAATGTGATCTATTTTGATTTTGAGAATTAAAGTAATTAGAATTTCGCTCAAAATGAATTAATGAGTGATGTCTTTTATTACCAGGGCAATAGCGACATGAGCGTAGACTTTGACAAGAATTTGTTGAATGTATTGAGCTTAAACAATTTAAACATAGTTTTTTATTTTTAGCGTAAGCATAGCGTTCGTAGGCAGATTTTCCTTTAAATGCGTGACATAAATATATTGAATGTGTGTTAGAATCACAAAAAGCGCATCTATCTTTAGAATGAGTATTTTCCGTACCAAGTAGCGTTTTTGTATAATAAGGCGAGGCGTTATTTTTATAAAACTGTTTATTATTTTTAAATCTATTTTTAGATTGGAGCGAATAAAGCGAATTACATTGACTTTCAAGGAAATTATAAATTTCTTGATATTTGGGCATTTCATTAGACCTAGAATTAGCTAGTTCAAAGCGCGAAAGTAGTACCTCAGGCAATTTATCTAGTAAAATGTTGGCGAGCGGAAAACACCATTGATCAGTGTCGTAATTTAGAGTTTTTAAAGCCTCAATGTTTTCTGAAAAAACATCAAGCAGCGTGCGCAGCGTTTCTGGATTGTCGTCTTTGAGAGCGGGAAAATTATACACGGAGCGCCAATAAGTTTGAGCCGATAAGCGGGGGTTATGATAGCGTTTTAGAAGCGTATTGTAAGCGATTATATAATTAGCGTCGGTTATTTGTAAGTGTTTAACTACGTTTAAAGGCGGTCCTTTTAGGAAGGACAGTAACAAATTAAATTTAGCGTTTGTAGGAATACTAGGATTATTGTGTACAGAACTATTGTACATATCTAGAAAGGTTGGAAACTTAGTGATGTCGCCATGAAATTCGACAATGCGCAGTCTTGGCATTAAAGACGCCATAAAGCGGTCTGGATCAGAAGAATTTGAAATTTGCGTTAAGTTTTGAGGTTGAGGAGCTTCAATTTTCACCTCAAATAGTTGTTTTTGAATTCTTTTAATATCATAGAAGCTGTCGTCAAACTCAGTAAGGCGTTCATTTTCTTCTTCCAGTCTCTCCGGACTTGCCGAATAAGCCTCTATTATTTGATTTTGATAAATAAAAAATGTTTCTTTAATTTCATCAAGGTCGATAAGTCGAACCTGTAAACACGGTTGTTTTGTATCATCCGTTAGGCATGCATTAGCTAAGTTATGAAGAGTATTAAGGCGAATATGTTGCACATTACGGAGTGCTTCTAACTTCTTAAGTTGCGTGCTCATTGTAATGTTTTTAAAAAACTCCGTTAAAACAGGTGAACGATTAGTTTCCGAAATTTTTAATATTTAAAAATTAAAAGCGTTTAAAAAGAAAAGAAAATAGGCGATAAAAAATGTAAACAAGTCTCATTTACCTCTCTAATATCGTTGTGTTGGAAACTTTTCCTACGTGCAGACGACGCCAAGCCAAAAAGAGGTAGGAAATGCGCGAATACAATGCGCGTTCGGTACTTTTTTACTTGTTATTTTTACTGCTAGCACAGCAAAAAGATCAAGGTCATGCGTATTTAATAAAAATTTTATTTTTAACAAAATGCGATTTAGACTTTAATTTTTCTCGGGGTCCTGTTATCAGGCTCGAACCTGGACCAAATGGTGAGGTTAGGCCTTCTGTAGAAAATAAAATATACCGAAGGACCACTCGAGATAGCTCGAGAAAAACGTGGGGGAGTTAAGAGGGACTGTATCTTTCCACAGGGCTCCAACAGGGAAAAAAGAGCCTAAAAACTTAAATACTAAAAATAGCGCAGCAATGAAAAATTATCAAAAAACGACTTACCATTAGATGTCTTTTTTAGCTACTTGGCTGGCCAGCCCGATTATACGCGAAGTACCAGACTCTCCATTGTTCTATAGTTCAAAATGTTCCAAACACTAATATCTAATAAACTAAAGCGTAAAATTAATAGTTTCCACAATTTTAATATAAAATGAAAGCGGTGCGGTGACTTTCCTTGCACGTGGCGCGTGGTAGTGTTCGCGCAGACAATCGGCGTTTTTGTCTGCTAGGCCGAATTTAGCCGCTTATCTCAAATCCCTCATTGCTGGAAGAAGCGCGCGAAGTTTAAATTTAAAATATGAAAAGATATAGCGTAAAGTAAATCAAAATAATATTCTAGAAACGCTTGTAAGCGTAGAAAATGTAACCCAAAAATATTTAAAAACTAAGAGAGATAGCTTCTCTAATTTTAAGTGAAAATTAGAGAATATAATTATTTACAAAAATAAAAACAAGTTGGGAAACTTGAAAAAAAAATGTGATTGAGATACCGACAGTCAGATACTTTTGTTGAACATTCCTTAAATGACTAGCATGTGCCTAAATTAACATTGATTTATTATATAAAATATATTACAGTTAGAACAAATCCTGACTGGTGGAATACTGAACATAGATAAATAAAAAAAATATGTAGTTATTGGGTTGTTTTTTATGAATTTCGTTGAAATGATTATCTAAAATATTTTAAAGACTTTTCAATACAAGTAGTAGTTAAGACATTTTGGATTCATTTCACCAAAATGATTTCCTAAAATATTTAAAATAATTTTTAATATAATCCAAAGATTATGAAATATAAATAATCTTTAAGTTATATTAAAAATATTTTTGAATCACTTAGTATTTTTAAATAAAATTAAATATATCACCCGTGCGCGATTTTCGAAAATGTTTGTAGCGCCATCTTTGGACTGCTTACCCGAACTTATGTACGTTCGACACACTGTATATAATAACAATATAATTTTGAGTGGCCCATCTTAATAATATATATTATAATCTATAATCTTTGCCTATACCTAGTAATCAGATGTGGCACAAACGCATCAATACAACTGATTGACATGTTTTGACAAATAAACGGGTATGACTTTTTTCATAGTCACAGTACATGAGTGTCTCATACAAATATCTTGCAAACTATCAACGAAAACCCATTAATGCAATATATTTTTGGGAAGTGTATTGTATAATACAAGCAAAAAATATAATCGAAGCAATTTAAAAAATGATTAGAGTCAAAAAACTATACTTAGGTGCTGCATAGACTGGAATCAATAACATAATTATACTAAAATCATTCTTCTATCCTAAATACTTATTTAGATGTATGTAAGCATTTAAACATGGTCAAAATATAAATAATGTTGAGCAAGATTCGTATTTTTTAAAAAACCTTGTATATGACTAAAAAAACTTGATGTCTGATCATTTTATTTTAGGTTTTAGAGCATGCAGAAGTTTTTATTAACAATATTCAAATATACAGTGTGATCACAAAGAGCTTTTTAAAAATTACTTTTTGTCATGAAATCAATATTAAAGATTTCTATATTCAACTTAATACACTTTGTTAGAATTTTAGTAATTAATTCAGATTTCTTTTTTAAGTTATCTTTTACCATTTCTGAAGATCTCAAAACTAAAAAGAACGTAAACTAAAATATCGCAAAGTACATAGCGAACAATCAAAAAAACAATCAAACCAACCTGTAATTATGATATGTCTTTATGTGCCCCATGACGACTCTCCTCCTCTTTTGGTACTGCTGCTAGTGCTGCTACTAGATTCAGTTTGTTTTTGAAGATCTTCATTTAATTTAAAAAGTTAAATTGTGCTTACTTCTTACCTTTTTTTGATAGCGAGACCTCAGGATAGCTTTAAGTTTATTGTAGGATGGTAAAATATGTTAAAGGATAGGCATTTTTTAATGAGATTTTTATTAGAAAAGTGAGAACTGTGTTTTGCTAAACGTTATGGTTTGCAAGTTTGGTTTTGTTTCTTATAATTCAAGCAGACTTCCCCATTTTCTGCAGCAAATTATGTTAAAAATGTAATTATGAATATAAATTTGAAACCAAATTTTCCTGGCTACTGTAGTATTTGTGTTTCTTTATAAATGAAACCCCCTCTACTACCTCACAAACCATCCTAAAAAAAATGGTGTCTGCAGGTACCAAAAATTTTTTACACTATTTGTAAATTTGTTAATTTTTTATCAGAATACCTGACTCATTTTGAGTGAAAATAAAAATACCTACTTCCTGTATAATATATAAAAATAGTATTAAAAAGGCAAACTTACTTTCTTTTTCTTTTAATCCTAAGTAAAGATGTGTCTCTTGACATATTACTTGATGAGGAGGATTGTATTATTGAGACTATGTTGGTTTTTTCAATACTACTTGACGAGGAAGAAATAACTGCCAAGCTAGAACTTGTCTCTGTACCTGCTTCATTGGAATGTTCTAGGTCTGCTGAAGAGCTTGGTCCCAATTCTGTAGTTTGGGTAGAACTTAAAAAGCTAACATTCACCTTGTTGCTGGAATCTTGATTATTGTTATACAATAATGATGGCACAGCAGTTTTTGTAATAAATTTTTTGCCATTTTTAAAAAACACATCTCTCTTAAAATGTTGGGAGCAAATAAGTTTATGTTTATTCCATTGCCATTTGTCTACATCAACACCTATAGCTTCTAACCATATCCTACGTCTCGGATATTCTTTTGGAATTCTATAAATAAAACCAACAAGTTCTACTTTTTCTAGATTATATTTTTAGAACACTTGTTAATAGCCATTTACAATGAGTGTAGGTAGGTAGGTAATGTATGAATAATGTATAGGTACTAATACAAAGTAATATGTAAATCCCTCACCAAAAAAATTTGATTAACACACTCTAACAACAAGGGGCTGATCAATGTGTAAGGACTTGTACAAAATCTTAACAGAACTTTTACTCGTAAGGACTTGGCAGGACTCGTAAGGACTTGGCAGGACCCATAAGGATTTGGCAGGACTGATCAGGACTTGGCAGGTCCCATTAGGACTTGGCAGGACCCATAAGGATTTGACAGGGTCCTTAAGGACCAAACATGACCCAAAAAACTGACAGGACAAAAAAAATGGATATAATCTTGGGTGTACCTGTAAAAAGTTTTTGCTATTTATCAGCCCCTTGCAACATAAAATCTTGGTACTTATAGTATATATAACACAGCCCCTATGTAAAAAACTAATTTTCTTAACATACCTGCAGATGCACTTTAAGCACATTTCTTGGATTAGACACTTAATCGCGATTAAGTCTTTGTTGATCACATACAAAACAACAGAGAGAGATTGGATTAGCTAAGCTGTGTTACAGTCCATCTAGGGGATAGGGTCTTTAAATACTACATTTTTATATGATATATAACAGGCCTCTTAAAAGGGGGCTTTGGATATATTTCTCAGGTTTATAAATTAGGCTTTATACTTACAAATGGAACGATATATTCCTATTCTGGTTAAGCCGCGCACTTAAATGGCAGCCTTTTGCCTGACACGTCATTGTCTATGAAAATAGTTCACAAAATGTTTTCAGCACTATTATCAATATTTGTCACTAGAAATACAGCGAAAAGCACGTGAAAATATGATAAAAATCACAAAAAATCGAAAAAAGGAAATAAACGACCGTTCACTTTCCAAATCGAAAAAGTAGGGTTAGGTCTACAGAACACAACAGAGACGTTTGATCAAGGCCTTTTGGCCATCAAATCACGCCCAAGCAAATTTTAAAGCCGGCTGTCCATGTAACTTATTTTCCGCGCCGATTTTTTTTCTCAGTCAAATCAACCAATCAGAGCCCAAGAAAAGATAAACCCAGGGGTATAATAAGGAATATGGACACCCTGCCTTATATCTATCCTCCCTCAAAATGGCGACTGAATGACAGTAATGACAGATAAATGGCGGACTTATTGCGTCGCACGAAATTAGGCTGCGCAGTGGTTTTCACCTGTTCTCATCTTTTTACAAGTTCATTGATAAAATCAGATAATGGTATGATTGTGTGACGTGTTCCAAATTATTTTTTGTTAACGAAAGATCGTAACAACATTGTTTTTTGTAAATGTGTTTTTTAGAAAATTACGCTACTAATTTCGATATCACCCTGTAGCTCTCTCACTTTCTGGACCTAAAAATAATACAATAAGTTCATGGTATGATTTTTTTATGGATTTCTAACTCTTGTTTGCTAACTAAAACTTCTGACAGAGTTGTTTTTAAAAATGTGAATTTTACAAAATTTTACTACTATTTTCAATATCACCGTGTAACTCACCTCTTGAACCTAAATTAGATATAATCCGTTAATGGTATGTTTTTTAGGCTATTTTTAACTTTTTATTACTAAGTAGAAAACCAGAATCACTGAGAAATTTTTTTTGTCATTCCAGCTAAAATTTTCGCTGTCCCAGCTAAGTTACTCTCTACCTATAGCGCCAGCTAAGCTCTCTGCTGTGATAGTAAAGTTCACTGATAATTTTTATTAAAAAACCTACTTATAGTGAACATTGCTATCGTAGAGAAGAGACTTTGCTGTTCCAAGAAAGTGTCTTCACTGCCGCAGGAAAAATGTTTTAAAATTTACAAAAATACCTGGCTATTGCAGCATGGGGCCACTGCAGTTATAGAAAAGAGAATTTGCTGTCCCAAGAAAGTGTCTCCTGTGGCAGGAGAATTTTTTTATAAAGTTAGAAATTATATTTTGGCTATTTCAGGAAAGATACTCTCTATTTAAAAAAAATACTTTCCTGTTTTAGACACACAATACTTCGGTCACAGGAGCGTCTTTTTGCTAGACTTATAAAGTATTTTTTATACGACTGTCTTGTAAAAGGGGGTTTTGCGCACGGAGAACACGATCTGAAAATGGCATTTTGCGCACGCTGTGTGCAAAATGTTTTGCACACGCTTATGTCATTTTTGCGCACGTCTATGTCATTTCTGCATACGGGTCTCCCGTCATTGAGATTTTTGTTGTTGTCACCCATCAATATAAGTTGGCTTAGTTCCGTAGCAACCGTCACTGCTCGTATGTTTTGTTGATTAGATACATCAAAAAATTGTTGAATTTTTAAAGTTTTGTTGTAAAAATGTCGGAAATAAAAACAAGTTAAATTAAAATTTGATTTTTCTTTCTTTATTAGCAGTCGTATAAAAAATATTGTAAAAAACTCGTTTGAAAACCTCTTTGCACACTCCCTCGACTTGTAGACCTCGCCTTCGGCTCGGTCTACCAAACTGTCTCGATCGTGTGCAAAGAGTCGTTTTCAAACCTTGTTGTTTAAACAACTATTTCCTACTTGCGGGCGAAAAAGTAGCATTTACGCTCAGAAATAAATATTTATCCAACAGTGGCACTTACTGCCCTTGACGGCTTGCTTGTGCAGCTGCCGTCACGACCCATCATTAATTTCCGTACTTGTTAGATAAATTACTATTTCTGTAAAAACTATTTTTACTCACGCAAGTAGGAAAACCACTATTCAGGTCTAGCAAAAATACTCTTCTCACAGAACTAATGTGTGTTAAAAACAATGATATATATAAACAAGGATATAATTTGTAGTGTAAAAAAAAATTCTGTGGCAACCAACTTTGTTATCTTCATTTCCAACAGTTGTTAAATAAAAAGCATACCTATTATAGGTGCTGCGTTAGGTGTAGAAAAAGGATAGAGTGCCTCTTTTATAGTTGTACCTTTCAACTTTCATTAAAAAGTAAGAGAAAAGGCTGTTAGGTTTGGTATTTTTGGAATCAGAAAATTTTTTTCAAAATAAATACACAGGATGTTCCATTTAAAAAATCCTAATTATGTACAGCGTGATTGTTTATAAACTTTTACCCCGAAAAATTTGTTTGCGTCTTAGGTTCATTATATAAATTGGTCAAAAAAAGACAACTTTTAGACCATTTCTAGCTACCTTTGTCAAATATGACGTTTATAGCCTTATGTAAGTTATGTAAAGATTGTGTTAATTTTTAAATGGGGCAGCCTGTATGTTTTGCAACACTTGAATACAGCTTTCCATCCAGATTTCAGAAATGCCTTTATATATAGTGGTTTAAAAAAAAATGCATAACTTGTGTAGCTCGTTAGTCACATTAGTCTTATGGCAAAGTTTTTTTGATCTTTTGTCAAAACCACTAAAGATAAAGGTATAATAGGTTTTTATACTCGACATTTCGAAGACGTTGGACGTTCGGGATATCAACCCTTATTCAAATTTTGCACAACATACAGGGTGTTCCAGTTAAAAATTAACATAATTTTCACATAACTTGGAGGCTACAAATGTCACATTTGACAAAGGAAGCTAAAATGGTAGACTTTTATTTGAAGTTAATAAACCTATCAGCAAAAAAATGTTAAGGATTGAATATTTATAACCGATCACACAGCATCAGATACGCTCAGAGTAATACACAGACTGTGTGTATGTATTCTTTCTTTTAGCTTTTTTAGAAAGCTGTAGTTTTTGAGATTTAAAAAAAATATATAAATATGTATGGGTATGGTATTAAAACACAAAAGGTAGAAAAGTTTTTTATATTTTTTCAAAATACTAAGTAAAATCTTAAACAAATTAGAAAAATCAAGCATTACCTACCTCAACAACTCGTGAAATTAGGATTAAACTATTCTAAAAGTCTATAACCTAAAAATAGCCTAATCACAGCCTTTATTTAGGTAGTAGGTACGTCTTTACCACACTACACACACTATTCGTGTAATCTTTAAATTATAACATTCTGCATGTTAAAACTACAACAAAATACTACGGACTTTTTGGGCAGTTTACAAAAATAAATAACTTTTATTCTTATCGTTATTTGACAAGACGTCAAGAGTATAGATATTTCGGCTTATTTTACGATTTCTACGCTTACCTATAAGACCACGAATTCAGTATTTGCCTTAATAAAAAAGTAGCAATTCTAAGAATTCCTTTTGAAAAAATTGCTTTAAAAAAATACTTTGAATGAATTTTTAAAACCCGTATAAAGGCACTGTATACGACCCCCACTCGCAACACGCGTATTTATTACCGAAACGCACTGCGTGGCACTTACCTCCACGGACGACTTTAATTGAATGTAAGATTCGGTCTTCGCGAATAGGGCAAATTTCTCAAAATTCAAGATCGACAACATCCGATCTTTCCCGAGGCTCTTTTTTTCTTAAAGTTGTGAAAAATTTTCTGCTGTAGCAGGAAAGTTTTTTCGCTGGAATGGCAAAGTAGCTTTTGCCAAGACGTCTTTGCAATTCTAGCGAAATTTTTAGCTGGGCTAGCAAAGCTCTTTATACTAAAAAGATAACATAAAGTCACTCTGCTGTGACACAAAAGAAACATAGCTGAGCTAGCTAAAAAATTTGGATTTAAATTCTGAAAAGTAGACTTTCCTAGTACGGGAAAGGCGCTTTGAAATACCAACAAAAATTTTTGCTATTCCAGCTAAAAAAAACTCAAAAAAGTTCTTTCCTGGCACCGTTTCCTCAGTGATTCTTTAATAAATCTATAATAGTCCTTGAGTTCACCCTGTAGCAGACCTGCACCTAACCTTCATAACCTGGGTTAGGCAGAGTTTTTTTTCTATCTTTTGTCATACCTGGTCACAACAAATTATACATAATTATACAACCATTATTTTTCATTATACGAATTTTTAAAAAGTTTGGAATGAGGTTGGTTTATTCGGCCACGGGGTGCAATAAATCCGGAAAATATATTTTTTTTCTGCCATAAACTGATCAAACCTAATAATTTTTTATCGTAAAAGTCATTTAATATATTTTCTGGTCGATTATTTTTTTGCGCAGATTTCTAGCGTTCTTTGATGGAAAATAACTGCTAAGGGGTAGGGGACAATTCGCCGCAACCAATTCGCCGCGAGGACAATTCACCGCCGGCCGATTCGCTGCGGGGACAATTCTTTTCGAGATTCTTTGTTTCATGATATTACCATTGGCAATAATAATTGTTTAAACAGTTTTATTTAGTTTGACTTAATAATATAATATATTTGTTTATTTGATTGATTATAATTTATTTCAAACTTTTTTAACTAGTTATTTGGTGGTTACTATACAATTCAGCGTTGTTTTTATTAGAAAAATAATAAAACGGCGGATTCAAAATGGCGGATTTTCTCATTTATGAATGAATATGAATCATTTACGATATTCACCAAACTTGGAACTTTGAGATCTTTCAGCTCGGTAATTATTTTTTCTGTGTTTTATATTCAAAGTGTTTTGAAACACTACTTAAAGGCCATTGCAAATATCATAGAAGTAAAATTTCGGACTTCCATTGTCTTTATTTATTTTAATTACGTAGTTTCGGTTAGTAAGTATTTCTAACCAGTTTTACATTTGAAAATGGTTAGAGATACTTACTAACCGAAACGTCGTCTTTAAAATAACTTTAAATGGAAGTCCGAAATTTTATTTATAAACTAGAATTATGTTAGGACACAACGAATATATAAATAAATATTATAATATGATAATAAACCTTCGATCAAAATTCTACGACAAGGTCTATACGTTGGAATTTGATAACGGTTCATCCAAAATTTGCAAAATTCTGTATTCCCAATATAAAAAATATGAATTTATAAAATAACAACGAGTTAATAGCCAAAGCTGAATACACAGTCAAAAGCACAATAAACGTGCCATTACAAAGAAGTATATCTTAAGCGCATAGGTTACTTCATAAAGATTTCAGGTGGCCTTGTACAAAAATTTAGCAAAATAAAAAAAACTTAAAAAAAATATTACAAATTTGTAAATAATTTACTCATCAGCTGGTTGTACCTGACAACCCTTTTTTGTTTATTAACGGAAGGCATTCGCTTAAAAACGACACATTTTTTTTTAAATTGGTATATGCATTTTTAGAAACTTAAATATTATTTAAACTAATGTCGATAAAATCCACGTTTCGTTGGAATATTTGAGATACACAGTTTAAAAGCCTGAGAACGATAGATTAACGTATTATATAAGAAACCAAAATTACCAAAAAAAAATCAAGTTAAAACGGTGAGTATTTAAAATAGTCGTGTTTTGAACAAAAATTAATTATTTCTATTTTTTATGTTTAGAGGCTTTTAAAATGTTTCAAGGTCATAGGCGTAAAAAATGTTTTGTACCAATTGATATCTACAAATTTGGAAAATAATTGGTAATACATAGGTTGGTAACATTGTAATGCATTTTGCCAGAAAAAAATTAAATGTTGTTAGAACTCGGTTTATCCAAAATTTGAAAAATTATGTGTTCCCAAAAAAAAAATACTAATTTAAAAAATAACAACGAGCTATTAACCAAAGCTGAACACACAGTCAAAAGCGCATAGGTTACGTCATAAAGATTTCAGGTAGCCCCAAACAAAAATTTTGCAAAATAAAAAAATAATAAAAAAATATTATAAATTTGTAAATTATTTACTCATCGGCTGGTTGCGCCTGATAACTATTTTTTTTTCGTTTATTAGCAGAAGGCATTTACTTAAAAACGACACCTTCTTTTTTAAAATTGGTGTCTAAATTTAAAAATAATTAAATATAATTTTAACTAATGTCGATAAAATCTACGTTGAATGAATACGAATGAACCAATCAAATTCACCACAAAAAAATCAAGTTAAAAAGGTGAGTATTTAAAATAGTCGTGTTTTGATCAAACATTAATTATTGCTATTTTTTATGTTTAGAGGCTTTTAAAATGTTTCAAGGTCATAGACGTAAAAAACGTTTTGTACCAATTAATAGCTACATATTTGGAAAATAATTGGTAGTATACGTGTTGGTAACATTGTTATGCATTTTGCCAGAAAAAAATTAAATGTTATTAGAACCCAGTTTATCCAAAATTTAAAAAAAGTATGTGTTCTCAAGATAAAAATATTGATTTTAAAAAGAAGAACGAGTTATTAAACAAAGCTAAATACACTGTCAAAAGCACAATAAATGTGTCATTAAATTAAAAATTAAATGCATATCCTATTTCGTAAAGATTTTAGATGGCCCCAAACAAAAATTTGCAAAATAAAAAAATAATAAAAAAATAACACAAATTTGTAAATTTTTAACTAATCGGCTGGTTAAGCTTGGTGACCAATTTTTTATTTTTAGTAAACACAAGGCATTGGCTTAAAAACGACACCTTTTTTTTCTAAATTGTTATATACATTTTTAAGAAATTAAATATAATTTAAACTAATGTCGATCAAATCCAAGATGCCCCCCCCCCACCCTGAGCGAATTTGAGAAAAAACAATCACTTTTTGAACGTAGCTTAAGCCCATAGATCTACAGTTAAAAGGACGTTTCGCCACCTCAAAGATCGCACGATAAAACCATTTCTACATAGGCTATCCTCCCTACTAATATATAATTATCTCTATTTTTGTTACATTCGACGTGCTTAAAGGTTATTAAGCTCAAAATAAATTTAACTTGTAACTAGCCCCTTTAATCGAGAAACACGCCTAGCATAGACATTAGAATTGTGGTAGGACAATATATAAATAAATACTATAATATAATAATAAACGGTCAATGAAAACCCAATGAGAAGATATATATGTGGGAATATGCCTCTTTATCTCAAAATTTCTTCACAGGACTCACATATCTGAAATACTAAAAGCCTAAGAACCGTAGATTAATGTGTGGTACAGGAAATCAAAATCACCACAAAAAATTCAGGTTAAAAAGGCGAGTATTTAAAATAGATGTTTTTTTGATCAAAAATTAATTATTTCTATTTTTTATGTTTAGAGGCTTTTGAAATATTTCGAGGTCATAGGACTAAAAAATCTTTTACACCAATTGATAGCTTCTTTAATCGAGAATAACGCCTATCATTAAAATGAGAATCATGGTAGGACATTACATAAAGAAATATTAAAATATAATAATAAACCGTCGATGAAAACTGAACGTAAATGTTTATGCCTGGGAATTTGTCTCTTTATCTCATGGGCTCACACCTTCTAGATTGCCTTCTAGACATACATATAATGGAGTATGCGTCAGCACAAGAACTAAAAAAGCCTACTGCATGCCGAAGATGTACTTGAATTTTCTCAAGCGATTAAATTCAATTGGGAGCCAATAATCATAAACATAATTTACCAGAAATGGGATGTCGAGACGCACATTTTACACCATGAATGGGTAAACTACGAACTAGGCAGATTGCCCACATTGAAAGAAGTTCTTCAGTACTTAATTGAAAGAATTGAAGAGTTGAACAAGAGCCCAGCAACTGATTTTAAGTACAATGAAATTTTTCAGATTCCAAACGTCATTATGGATCATTTAGATGATATCCGAGACATCCCAAGTATGGATGAAGAAACAGTTAAAGAATTACAACAGCTTTATGAGATGAGCCGTCAGTGCCTTAGAGACATTCAAACCTCTGGGCAAAATACATAAACTTGGGACCTACCATTGATGAAATTATTGTCAAAGAAATTGACATCTGAAGTAGAAAAGTCATACCATAGATGGTTTCAAGAGTTTGAAAACAAAATCCCCACACTAGAAGACTTTTTTCAATTTTTAAAAAAAGAAATGTATGCACTTAAGAAGAAAGAAGGAAGCAAAGAAACAAAGACAAACCATAAATTAAGCAACTTTATTCAAACAGAACAAACTGAAAAAGAACATAACTTAGAATGTTACCCAGATCATGTATATCAGAACAAAAAATATGCTCAGATAACTCCAGTCATCTTGGTTATACAAGACGAAACCTTAGTAAGAGACACGAAAATTCAGCATGTCAAATTAAATAGCAAAGTAAAAAAAGTCCTCAATTTAAAGCCAAAAAGAAAATTGGTTCATTTCAGAATTAAAAGCAAGTCCAAACATAACCAAGTCAAGAAGACATAAAAAAAGGAAAGAAAACTTTTAAACAAGAAGCAACAATCCTTATTAGAAAGAAATCCCAAAAGAAGAAACATTCCAACTCAAAATTTACTGAAGAGGCGGAAGGACAATGGCAAATAAGTCATAAACATTTTGCCATTGTAAATATGCAACAAAACATTTTTAAATTCTTGCCGCCCAATTTACAATTTCTTCATGGCACCTATAATAGTAAAGGAATAATAACAATAACAAAAATGGATCATAATATTTTGGAACAGAAAAAATTTGTCGCCACAGCGAAAAGTTCAATGACGTACGATGACAACAAAAACCAAAACACAATCGATGCGATGCCTAGATTCACTGTCAGCAGTTTTAAGACACTGACTCACGTTATAAATGAAGCAGAAGTACCTATTTCGATACCTTCCTACCACATCAACAGCATTATTCAACCTGAGGTCCATACAGTCACCCGTTCTGGAGAGAGGGGAAAATGTTTAATTACAAAATTAAACAGATTTTATTTTTTTACCATTTTTCATAAATCTTCATTTTTAGTTAAATTTATTATTTAAACACAGGTGATCTTGATTAGGTTTTAATAACATAAACTAACCTTCTCAAGTTTACCTATTTAAATAATATAAATTATTTAATTTATAAAACAACACATTATATTGAATTTTATATTTTATAATTTATCACGAACTATAACAATTTTTTAATATAAAAAGAGAGGATTTATCTTAATAAAACAGATTCAACATTTGATAGTTGTTCTCACTATACCTACTTAGTTTACTGTACCATAAGCCTTCTTGGTCATTGCAGGGAGTGAGGCTGCTCCCTGGCAGTAAACTTTTTACTTTAACTCTCTTAGGGCAGTATTCCATTTAAAGTCGCCACCCTGCATATTAAATGGAACATATTTAAAATAAACCTTACTCATGCACAGTTAAAACTAAAATGAAAGGAGTATTTCTTAGTAAACTAAGGACACATTTCTTACACAGGGCGGCAGAAGGGGGAAAAATGCTAGATGAAAATGTCACATTTTTTTTAAAATATGTTCTATATCTAGAGGGATTGTACCGGATGGTTTTTTTTTTATAACCGGAACACTCAGTAACTTTTTTATTATTGGAAATAAAGGGCTATAATAAATTGCCGATTTTCTTGGTAAATCATGACGAACTTAGCAGCTATAATATTTTTTCTCTATCCCTCTCAAAGTACAGGGTGTGACATTGAAGTCGATATTTTTAGGGGGAAAACCTTATATATTTTTGCATATTTTGATTCATCTTTTCGTTCTGATTTTATAAATATATAATATGTCTGTGCTGCGATTAATATTTTAAGGTATTCTTCTTTATGATTCTATGCAGTTCACATTTATTTCGTTTTGTCATAGCTAAATCTTAAAAAATGTTAATCGTATATTATATATTTTTGAAATCAGAAAGAAAAAAGGATCCAAAATTCAATTCCCTCTAAAAAATCGACTTCATTGTCACACCCTGTACATGGTAAGGGATGGAGAAAAATTATTATGGCTGTTAAAGTTGTCAAAATTAACCAAAAAAATTTATTATAGCCCTGTATTTTTGATTTAAAGGCAGTTCAAATTTGCTTTGAGATTTGATGTTATAATTTTATTTGGCTATATTGCGAGTCTTTAAATAAAAACTAAGAAAATAATCAGTGATCAGCTACGATTTCATTTTATACACACTTTGAAAGTAAAATCGCTTTGTGACATTTTCATTAAACTTTTTCTCCCTTCGGCCGCACCTTACCTATAGCTATTATCGATGGTATTTTTACATATCTAAAAAAACCTATTCAATAGGTAAGTTAAAACATATTCTTATAAAAGCAGGTAACAATATTCTTCTTAAATGTTTATATTTTCTGTTTTATAAAAATTAAATAAACTTTTAAATCTAAATGTTTAAGAATAAAGTTTTTATCAGTATCTCAAGACAAGGTACATAAATTTACATACAGGGTGGAAATTTAGAAAATTAAACTACTTCAATTTTATTTTTATTATTTTTCTACGGTGGGAACTCTAAATGGAAATAGTTTTAACGCTATTGAGTAATTCCACGCCAAATCATCCAATGGGGGTAGCTGCCATGTCACGAAAAAAATCCAAATTTTGATAACATGTATTAGTGTCCTTAGGAATACCAAATTAACAAATTTTAATTTTTAATGTCGCCACCTGTATTTTACAGGCCACTTTAAAAGTAAAATAAAGAAGAAAATTTGTGGCCTTATTTTTTTTTATTTCTATTGTATTAAATCTTATGTAAAAAGAAATTTGACGAAAGAAATCCTTAATATTGGTTGGATAATCCTATAGAGAAAAAAAAATTAACCTCACTTTTTTGACATGGCAAAAATAGTTTTAAAAAAATAGTAAATTTTATGATTTTCTTAATTTTTAATTATTTACACCGGTGCTGAATATGGTCCATCAAAAAAAAGGCTATACGCACATTAAAGCTTAGTGGCTTGACTATCACACAAGGCAAAAGAACAATGTCTAGGTCTATTGCTTTCAGCAAACTAAATTTTTTAAAATTGGAAAAACCGCAAAAACCTCAGAATTGGCAACTTTTGACTAAAAAAATTGTCATGTTTATCTGTCTATTAAAACTTCGCTTGTGCCTTGTTTTACTTGACAATGTATCGTCTAAATAAAAGTAAAATAAAAAATCTGGGTCTGTCATTTTAACATCAACTTTTAAACTATTTGGTTAAAGCATGTAAAAAATCAAATTTTTTTATTGAGTCGCAAAAGGAAAAAAATTATAGATAAAAATCATCGTCAGGGGATCTTATTTATAGCTACATGCTGTTTTGCGTGACATCCTAGTTTGTGGGTTCAAGTCCCATCTTCGTACACTGTCGGAAATTTTTTTTTAGTTTTAAGAATACATTTTTGGTGAGACATTAATTAGTTTGTTTCTTTGGTAAATGAAATGGTTCAGGTTTAACAGTGACGTACGCAGGAGGGAGGGGGGTTGGAGGCCTAATCTTTCCAAAGCCATTAAATAACTTCTCCTAAAGATTAAATTTTTCTGAAAGAAGAAATAAATGGTTTTCCAGGACTTTGCTTTTACTCAAGCCCCCTCTCCCAACCCCCTTGGAAAATTTCTGCATACGCCACTGGGCATTAAAAAAACTAACTACAAAACTAACGCATGGTAAAAGCCCATGTGATGCGTTTGGAGGCACTGTGAAACGATTTGTTTTACATTAAAAAAAACAAACTACAACTGGACACCATTTTTTTACTCCTCTGGATGATTTAACTATAGATGCTAAATTTACTTCAAGCTCAGAAATTTTTTTTTTCGGTTTCTGAAATTATATAACTCAACTACTTTTCCGATTTTTTAAATATGACAGTTGGTAACTACTAAAAAAGTAAATAAACTTTTAAAAAAATTGTGTAGTGACCTGATGAAGAGAGTTTAGATCACAATTTATTGAACAGTGCTCATATAAATAAACTTTACCTTCTGATCATTGACTTCTATACCCTACGGGTAGACCCGGCATGGGCCAAAATTGCCATTATATCAAGCTTTTATCGCAATTGACCAAATACAAGTAAGAATTTAATGAGCAAAATAGGGATGAAAATAGAATTTCGGTTTGGTGAGTCCGGAAACATGCAACATCGCAAAAATATTCTATTTGCTTGTCTTGGATAAAAATGGGCAGTGGCGGCGCAAAATAAAAATTTTGAATTCCACTAGAATTTTTTTATCAACAATTTTCTGTTTGAATAATAAATAATTCATGAATACTTACTTGTGTGTGTTTACAAAATTCTCTTCAGTAAAAAAAAGAGTAAAAAGAATTTCTAAGCATGCTAAGTGCAGTGGATGTATTAAAATTATTGTTTTCATCTTAGAACTTTACAAATGTTGTACCTTCCAGGTAAAATATTTTCTTTCTTTGAACAAGGGTCTTCTTCAACTCTTCTTTTCTTGGGTGGACTACAAGTTATGCTCGTGTCAGACGAAATTTCGGAACTAAAAATTTTAATTCGGAATGGGACAACCGGGCGCTGGGCCAACTCGGCGCCGCCAACAGGGCGCCACGCCGGGCCTAATGGGCGCCGGGCCAACTCAGCGCCGGACTATTTTTTTTTCGATAAAATGTGCAGATAAAAACAAAATAAATATGTTATTTATACAAAACTTTCAACATCTATTAAGTCGAGTGTTGAAATTTGGTAGGTGTAGTGTTCTGCGACTTGAAGCACCGCCAAGTTCCATATTCGATACATATCGATGCATAAATAAGAAAGTCCGCCATTTTGGATGCGCCATTTTAATTTTTTTAAGTTTGTTTTTCATCTGCACATTTTATCAAGAAAAAATATTTTAGTCCGGCGCCCAGTTGGCTCGGCGTCAAGTTGGCCCGGCGCCCAGTTGGCCTGCCGCCCAGTTGGTGGCGCCGAGTTGGCGGCGCCCAGTTGTCCTAGACTGCAACACATTTCAGGGGTCTGGTACGTTTAACCACCTTTCTTAAAACTACGAAGTTTTTTGAAAAATGATAATTTTAGACCATTTTATAGTGATTTCTAAAAAAAAAATTGCGGACTATCGTTGATTTTGTTAAAAAAATTGAAATTGAAACATTCTTAAAACCCCAATAAAACCCATACAAATTGCTACAAAAGAAGCATTTTCTCATTTCAAACTGAAACAAAACGGTCCCTGACGTCTATCAGCTGTCAACAAAAACTTGAAATAACTAAGGTCACTGATCGAAATCGGGTCAGTTTTTTGGTCCTTTTAAGAAAATGCACAATTTTTAAAAAAGCATGAAATTCAAAACAAAATCAAGAAAACTATGATTCCTACATTTTTACAAATAAAAATTAGTTTAATTGAACATTATATCAATCTTTATTCCTTAAAACACTAAAAATTAATAATTATTTACTTTTTTAAAATTTATCGAAGGTCTAACTGAACAAAAGCAAACTGAACCCATCCGTATCGAAATGAACCAAATCAAACCGAATCTAACGGTTCGGTTTGGTTCGGTTCGATTTGCTTAAACTGAACCGAACCTAACCGAATATAGCTAAACCTAACCTAAACAATCCTAGCGGAACCTAACCGAACATACTCAAACTGAACCAACCTAACCCAACCTAACCCAACCTGACTCAACCTAACCCAACCTAACCCAACCTAACCCAACCTAACCCAACCTAACCCAACCTAACCCAACCTAACCCAACCTAACCCAACCTAACCCAACCCAGCCCAACCTAACCCAACCTAACCCAACCTAACCCAACCTAACCCAACCTAACCCAACCTAACCCAACCTAACCCAACCTAACCCAACCTAACCCAACCTAACCCAACCTAACCCAACCTAACCCAACCTAACCCAACCTAACCCAACCTAACCCAACCTAACCCAACCTAACCCAACCTAACCCAACCTAACCCAACCTAACCCAACCTAACCCAACCTAACCCAACCTAACCCAACCTAACCCAACCTAACCAAACCTAACCTACCTATTGTTAATAAATATAGTAAAAGTTGTTAGGTTTATGTCCAGGGGGTAACCATTGTCCATAATCGTCGGAAATCGAGTTAGGATTAGTGTATGCGACCATAAACATTGAGTGGCGAGTGAGTGTTTGGTCTTCAATTTTTTTAGGGAAATTTTTCAAAATCTTATTTTGGGCACTCTGGGCACCCTAATAAACCGTAATCTGGTCACCCTAATCCATCGCAATCAAAGAAAATGGGTAATCGAAGTGTCACAAATTTTTTGTTGGTTTCTATTCTTCTTTTATATTATGTAGGACAAAATTATTAATTAAACTAAGTGACCTTATTAAGTAAGACAGCATGATAGTCAAATGACATTAGAAGGACATAAACATATGATACCGGCCTGTAGACCGGTCGCGGTGGTCATATAATAATAAATATATACTTTCGCGATGAAAGACCAAAATTTAACTTAAAATTACTGTAAAGTTCGCAAAAAACATTAAATTTATCGAAATTTATAAAAACATAGATTAGTGTGTGTAACAATTAATCAAGATGTATGAAACTCGACCGTGACATGTCAAAAGTTTGGTTCGAAAAAACAAAAACAACTGGATAAAAATCGGTATGTAAGCATTTAAAAAGAAATCATTTTTAAGAAAATCAAATACTTTTTTTTAATTTTCATGCAATGCAAAAAAAAGTGCGGGGAAGTGACATTTTCTGAATCAAAATGTGTGAGGGTAAAATCGCACGGTCGCAGAAAAAACTATCTATCGTGACGCTACTGAACTTTCTCGTGTTTTAGGAAAAACTATCCGTCAAGACGACTTACCCATGAAATGTTGTTTTTTTATGGATTTTTTTTCTTCTTTTGCACAAAAAACAATTTTGGACCATGTTTAAACTCAAATAGTTACTTCTAAACTTGTTTTTAAACGTTTTAAGATTTCTTTTTGTAATATTCCCGCACAAAATTCAAAAAAAATCATTTTCGTACTTAGACAACATTGTCTATCAGTTTTCCCTGTATACACGGACTAACAGGTAGAATCACTCAAAATACGGCAGGTGGACTAAAGGTAGCCAGCTGCTTTTCTGTCGCACTTATGCCGTCATTGTGAAAGAGATAAAAGTACCCTTATATTATCTAGGGTATTATTAGCATGCAAAATCACCCTATCTTTGTCCGTTTCACATGTTCAATAATGTCTATCTCTGTTTTTATTGTAAAAGAAATACCCGACCATAGGAACCAAATTGGATAGGGTCAATAAAAAATGCCTTGTCTTTCCGTCTCTAACGCCCTTTTAGGGCGTTATACAACTCAATGCTTCTGATAAACCTTAATTTGCAGGGGCGGATCTAGAAACTTTATTTTGGGGGAAAATATCATAATAAATATTTCACAAAACTATTTTGCATAGTGACCAGGAGGTGTATTCTGTGTGTCAAAACTGAGTAAAGTTTCAGATTGGGGGGGGGCACATCCCCCCCCGTAGATCCACGCCTGTAATTTGTGATGCAATTTAACATCACTAAAAATGTTAAAATAACAAAAAAATGTGTAGTGACCTTAAGGATTACAGACCCAGATTTTTTTTCTTGTTTTTAAAAGTATATGATACAGTGAAAAATTTACCCTACTTGATTACCACCAGCACCCCGATTGACAGGGTCATTTTTGATGCTGAATTTGAGGAATTTCCCAGACATTCTTAATTTCTTCGTAGAACTCCAAGGTAACGTCTACTTTTTAAATATGTTTTATACAAGGAAGATATAGTCCTTGAGTATAGCTTTCCAACACTGTATCAAAAATTTAAGAAAACATTACATTTATACCCCAAAAAAAATATGAAAACTTCGAAAATTTCTGCGTTTTTTGGATATTCTCTAAATTGGTCTAATTAAGCCAGTATAAAAGATTTTGCTAAACACCACATTTTTTGAAAACTAC
The DNA here is from genome assembly GCA_963576565.1 of Aspidapion aeneum. NCBI lineage: Eukaryota > Metazoa > Arthropoda > Insecta > Coleoptera > Brentidae > Aspidapion > Aspidapion aeneum. The sequence goes on from OY755044.1 coordinate 71,720,606, forward strand.
TTTTATGCATGTTTTCAAAATTATAGGTTAATTTTTTTTTAGCTGCTGTTTACTATGAGCATAATTTTTTTTTTAAGTCCCATTTTGCCCGTTTTTAGACTTTTCAAATGCGTGTACAGCATACTAATTGTAATAAAAAATCTAACATTGTGCAAAAGTGGTTAAGCATGAGCTGTTTCATTTAGTAAGCATGATTAAAGAAAAAAATTAAATGTCAGGGCAACACTTTTTTTGTAAATTGGATGACTTGGCGTGGAATTGCTCTATTGCTTTAGCATAAAATATTCAGTTTTTTTGCATTGCCAATTTTTTAAATTATATGATATCGCTTATTGCCACTTGTTAGAAAGGCGTATTAAAAATAAAATCAATATTGTTTTGCTAAACTTTTTTCGCGGATAATTTTAAATTAACCCGTAACTACAGATGACACGTCTGTGAAACAGTGCTAAGTTGCGTTCAAAATCCAACTTTATTCCTTATCAATCACAAAAATATTTTTTTGTTTAGGGTGTCCCTCATTTGAGGTTTTTGATGGGTTTCGGATATTTCTAGGGGGATAGAAAAACACTAAACCCCCTTTGCAATGCTCAAATTTCAAGAGAAGCTTAAAGGGAGTATATAACTTGTTTATTTATTAATATTTTTTATTTCTGTAAAAGCATTCTCAAGACACCTTTTTAAGAGGAATTTAATTGTCAAATTAAATTTTATTTTTCACTTTTAGTTTTTGAGATATTACATTAAGTTTTTCTTTTTTTATGGGATAATCCTTTTATTTCCTTATATACTGTTCGTATTTTTTGTAGATTTTTTGTTTTAACCATATATTTTAGTTTTCTAAGTGGGTTTAAAATATTTTAAATTTATTAAATTATAAAAAAGTACGAGGTAATTAAAAAGTGAAAATATAGGAAACAATAAAAAAATAAAAAAAATAAATATTGAGTGCGATACGTCATTTTAAAGAAAATTTAAAACGCTTATTTCAAATAGCGAATAAAAATAGGGTAATTTTATAAGAAAAATAACAAGTTTATGCGATATCTCGAAATTTTAAAGAGATAGATAAAAGCCGTTTACACATGTCAAATCTTCAAGACAAGATCTATCTCTTACACAAAAACAAAATTTTCATAAATAAAAAAGTTATAGACCCCCTCTTAAAATGCAACTTTTTAAAAACGGCTTACTATATCAAAATGCGGTTTTCACCTTTAAGCTTCTCTTGAAATTTGAGCGCCGCAAAGGGGGGGGGGGAAGTGATTTTTTTCTATCCCCTCTAGAAATACCCGAAACCCCCCAAAAACATTGAATTTGGGACACCCTGTACACAAACGTTTTAACATAGTGTTTTTGATCAGCACATGTGAACGTCAATTTCGTTATAGTGGTGGTTATGTTAGTGTTTAATAACCATAACTATTTGTCACGAACAACACATTTCTTGGACCACATAACGAACTGCCATTTCATGATAAACTAACCTCAACATTTTTGTTGTTACTTTCCACAAAACTGCAAGAAACCCATTTTACAAGAAAAATAGTTTGAAACTTTCATTAAAATAATCAAAAATATTTAAAACATAACAAAATTATGAATTTGAAACACGATTCAAGTTTTGGTTGGTTAAAATGTCAATGAAAAATAACCATAACCACTCACATAAAGCGCAAAAGATCCGGAATTAACCACGTCCTTTGTGGTAATTAAACACAACGGCGTGACAGGTCACTACTGGGCCGACTCAGAACCACGATTTTCGAAACAAATGTCCTGACCAAAAACACTCTAATATTTAACAGTTAATAGTAGAGTAAATTTGTAAATTAAAGCTGCAAAAAGGGTACCTATATTTTTTTTTTATATTTGGTATAGTAGTACCTAACATCAAAAGCTAAATTTTCATTCGAGGATCCCCGATTTCCCGGCCTCAGAAACCAAGATGACGGCTGCCAAAGTTAAGAAAAAAAATGATTTCCTTGCTTTAAGATAAATTAAATTAATTTTAATAAATTTACTTTAAGTAGGACTCATTCAATTTAAAAGTGTAAAATAAAATTACACTTGCCACTGCAAAACAAAATGGCGGCTATATTTTAAAAAAATTGTTTTTCTTCGATATTTTTCTTATTTTTCTGCGATATTTATTTTTCATACCTCATATTAAAGTCACTGACCAGCTCTTTAAACATGCTTAAAAGAAATTATAAGTTTTCAAGCCGACAGGAAGATGGCGCTTAATTTGTCAAAAATAAAAGAGACCTTTACAACATGTAGCCCAAATTAAATATTTTCAAAAACATTTTTTGGATTTTATCAGCAGTAAGCCAATTCTTGTAAAAAGTTACAATTTGACATTCAACATTTTAAGATGGGGGCCGAAGTTCAGATAAAAATTATTTTTTTGTTCTTGTTTGATACAACTAGTATTGCCGTGTAATATATCGATAATAAATATTTCATAATAAATGACATATGTCTATTATTATCCAAGATGGCGGCGTTCAAAATATAAATACAACAGTATCTTTTTGGTTTGGTCAATTTTTTATATATGTTCGTGCAACTTTAATTTAAATTCAAATTTTGCGACAAATTCCCGTATTCGGAAAACCCACACAATTTCAATTTTGATTGGCACAAGCAAAGCGCCAGCGCCATCTACGAAAAATGAATCTGCGCAAAAAGGCGTAACGAAAAAAGATTCGTCTGTCGTATTCTATCGAGATCACCACGCAGCATGGTGATAAATTCTATTAACCAAAAAATCCAATAACATTCTTAGAAAATCAAACTAAACCATTACACAAACAAGTGATTCTAGTGTAGATCGACTGCAACGACTGGGCCTGCGAGAGGAGCTCCTCTGGACGACGGAAACAGCTAAAAGGGTGAGTGCCAATCCTCTATATTGTCTTTGTGTGGCTCTGAAAAATTAATATTTTTACATCGTCCTTTTAAGGATTTTTGCACCCAGATTTTATAAAACGACCAGCGCGCTTACAGTCCCGCCGCTCTACCCCTCAAATCAGCAACATTTTCTGGTCCCACGACCCAGATAGTTTTTTAAAATTTGTTTGCTAAAAATATTAGATTTTTTCGCCTCGCCATTTTGGTTCGCTTAGTTGCCGTGTCCAGTTTAGAAAGGAGGTTCCGTCCCCCCTTGCGTGGCTTAACGGTGGCTCTACCCACATTTCATTGCAGCCGAAATTGGCACTTGGTACGTCGTTTGTTTTGATTCAAAAATCGAAATTTGTTTAAATAATAGTTATTTGTTTAAATAATATGTTATAGTTATTCAAAACAACAAAAGTGCTTGTGAGTTAAATGCTTTATTCTTATTTAACAGGTAAACAAACACATCTAGTAGAATTAGTATTTACCTGTAAATAATAAGAGAAGCGGTAGTAGGTACAAGTTGTTTTGTGTGCATTTATTTTGGGAGAAAAATCGCGACCTAGGATAACAGCTGTTGATAAGTTTTTGCGTTTATTCGAGAAATCGATAATAAAATATATGCGTGTTGGACTCTTTTGGACTGATTAAAGTCAATAGGGGTCAAGTGTTAGTTTTATTCCTTTTAAATATTTTTTATTTTTTTAATTAACAATATGTCGTTAAAAAGCTTGAGAATCAACGCAAAGTTTCAATATCTCGTATTACGGAAACGTATAACTTGGGAACAAAAGCTAAATCAGATAGTTCTTCCTTGCCAATTTTTAAGGCGTTTTACGAATCGTTAGATGATCACTATGAACAATTTAAAAACATTCATAATGACATCATAGGTCTCTTGAAAGACGACGACGATGATGAATTCGAAGTACAGGACAAAATTAGGAAAGATACGGATCTATTCTACCACCAAGCTAAAGTTCTTTTTTCGAGTTTATGTTCCGATTCAGTTCATTCAAATTTTACCCCCGCAACTTCACACTATTCACGTAGCGATGATCTGGGCCCTTTAAAGGTACCTTGCTTTAATGGAAACGTAAAAAAGTGGCCAACTTTTTACGATGTTTATTCTTGTTTGGTTCACGAAAACTCGAATTATTCCGATATAAGGAAATTTCAACATTTGCTAACCTTCCTTGAGGGCGAACCACTTAATATTTTAAGTTCTATAAAATTAACGGCAAGTAATTACGCAATCGCCTGGAAGGTATTAACAGATCGCTATCAAAATAAAAGACTTTTAGCCAGTACCTACTGGAACTCAATCTACTATGCAAATTCTTTAAAGGGAAACCAGTCAGCAAAGGATCTTAGAGTCTTGGTAGATACCTTTTTCGAGAATATTGCGGCGCTCGAAAATCTTGAATTTCCAGTAACTTCGTGGTGTTTTTGTTTATTTTCAATTTTATTATCAAAAATCGATCAAACCACAAGAACCGCTTTCGAATTAAAGTATAGTACTACCGAGATTCCAACATATCAAAATCTAATTCAGTTTCTTATTAACCAATGCCGTGCTCTTGAAACAGTACAGCTATCTCCCCAAAATACGCAAATGCAACCTTCGACTTCAAACCAGCAAAAACCAAATTATTCGAATTCTAGTAACCAAAAATATAATTCTTATTCAAATAATCAGTACAAATCAAGCCCTCCATCAAATTTTTTAGCGCATACGCACTCACAAGTATCAAATAAACAATCCAATACTCAATTTCGACAAAACCAACAACCCTATAAGTGCAAATTATGCAATAATTCTTTTCATCCACTCTCGCAGTGTGGTGTTTTTAGCTCCAAATCTCCTTCAGATCGTTTTACTTATGTAAAACAACAATCGTTATGTATCAACTATTTACGTTCAAATCATCAAGTAATGGACTGCAGTAGTACCTACAACTGCAGGGTATGTCGACATAGACACCATAGTCTTATTCATCTATCGCAAATGACAGATTCAATCCGTCAGAATTCAAGTCAATCCTTTGTTAATTCAAGCCAAAATTCAAATCAAAATTCGAACTTAAATCAAAGTTTTAATTCAAATCAAGTGGCCGTGCCTAGCACAGGCACAAACTTATCGTATCAGAATTCAAATTCAAGTCTTAGCCAACAGAACCCTAGTTTTGTTCAACCCAGTTCAAATTCAATTCAAATAAATTCGAATACAAATACATCTACAAATCAATACTCTTCGTTATCCACCTTGACGCCCCGGACGACAGTGCTTCTAGTGACTATAAAATTAGAGGTACTGGATAGTCGGGGTAACTACCAACCTGTCCGAGCACTTCTGGACAGCGGTAGCCAAGCTAACCTGATAAGCGAAGCTTGTCTTAACAGGTTAGGCTTGCCAAGAAACAAAATTTCGTTCCCTGTTCTGGGACTAAATCAATCTTCATCGGCCACTAACGGCATTTCTACTTGCACTATTCGAGCCCTAGGTCAACAAGAGCCTACCTTTTCTATTCAAGTCTTCGTTTTACCGAAACTCTGTTCGAATATGCCCTCAGTACAGGTAGATTCATCCAATTGGAGTCATATTTCAAATCTAAAGCTTGCAGATAATCAATTTTACAACCCTGGTCCAATTGACTTACTCTTAGGTGCACAACTTTACACAGAAATCGTCCAATCAGGACGAATTCCAGGACCTCACGGCCTACCCTCCGCTTTTGAGACAGTTTTTGGGTGGGTCTTGATGGGCCAAACTCAAAACATAAATATTTCACCTCAAGTCAATTCTTACTTTACTTCCTGTGAGCAGTCTCTCGACTTTAATATTCGCAGATTTTGGGAACTAGAATCAATTAAGTCAAAAACGTTTCTCTCACCCGAAGAAAAAAGATGTGAAGAGATTTTCCAAAAAACTACCACTAGAGATATTTCGGGCCGATTTACTGTAAATTTGCCTTTTCGTCACATTGACCCTCCTGACCTAGGAGACACATATTCAGTGGCCTATCGTCAATTTTTGTCTCTTGAATCTCGCTTAATAAAAAATTCAAATTTCTATAGTATGTACTCGGATTTTATGAGAGAATATCTCAAAAACGGGCACATGTCTTTAATTCCAAGATCCGAACCTAGACCTCAGTTATGTTCTTATTTACCACATCACGGAGTCCTTCGTCTTGACAAATCAACGACTAAACTCCGGGTGGTTTTTAACCCCTCGATTAAGGGTTCGAAAGGCCTAAGCATGAACGAAACTCTTTTAATAGGACCAAAATTACAAGCCGATATTTCCGAAATTCTATTAAAATTCAGATTTTATTCTATCGTATTTTTGACTGATATAAAACAGCACTTTTTACAAATTCAAATTAATCCAATTCATCGGGACTACCAAAGGCTACTTTGGCGATTTGATCCCAATGAACCCCTGCAGGAATACAGGCTTAATACAGTGACGTTTGGTGTTAGTTCAAGTCCCTATTTAGCTATTAGAACTCGAGAACTAGCCATCCTGAAGGCTAAGAATTATCCTGAAGCATCCCAGGTCCTTTTGAATAACATTTTCATGGACGATATTTGCTGTGGAGCTAACTCTCTAGAAGGTGCTTTATCACTTCAAAAGGATCTCATAGCGTTGCTTAAATTGGGAAAATTTGAATTAAGGAAATGGGCATCAAATAATCCGAAACTTCTTTCACATTTGTCGCCCGCTGATTGTCAGATCCCTGTTACCTTTGAAGACGATTCTTCAACATCGATTAAGGTGTTGGGCCTTCAGTGGCACCCTTCTACAGATACTTTTACCTATTCTTGTACCCCTTGTGAAAAACCTTGCACCAAAAGGAATATTTTATCAGCTATCGCTAAAATTTGGGATCCTATAGGTTTCTTATCGCCTGTTTCATTTTTAGCCAAAGTGATTATGCAAAAACTTTGGTTATGCAAAACTGATTGGGATGAAATACCCCCCGATCCAATCAAAACTCTTTGGAATCAATTCAATAATCAATTAACCACTCTTTCGAATCTTTGTATACCTAGACATATTTTTTCGAATAATATTCAACGATGTCAATTGCTAGGTTTCTGCGATGCATCCGAGCTAGGATACGCTTCTTGCGTATACGTTCGCGTCGAATTACCAAATAAAATTATCAAAACTGCTCTAGTCATGGGCAAGTCAAGGGTTGCTCCCTTACACACTATTTCAATCCCACGTTTGGAACTACTTGGAGCTACTCTATTAGCTGATTTACTCGAACTAGTTATTCGCACCTATTCATCATTACTCGTAATTGATGAAATTCTTGCGTTCTCGGACTCACAGGTCACGCTTCATTGGGTCACATCTTCACCTCACAAGTGGAAGACCTTTGTGGCAAACCGCGTAAGTCGTATTCAAGAAACAATCCCCGAAGTCCCATGGTATCACATTACTTCACTCGAGAACCCTGCCGACTGCGCTAGCAGAGGGTTGTCGCCCAATAACTTAATAAATCACCCTCTTTGGTTTCACGGCCCTCCATGGATTACCTTGCCCACTACGGAGTGGCAAATTCAAAGGTTTATAAATGAACGTTCTTTGGGAGTTCCAGACGAGGTTCTCAAAGAAGAAAAACCGGAAAATTCAGTGGTGCTGACGGCAGAAATTCAAAATCAAAACTTTTTTGATAGATTAATCGATAAAATATCCAATTTAAATACCATTCAAAAAATCATTTGTCATTTTCTAAGACTTATTCACAATCGAAAAACCTCAGTTGACCCTTTATCCGGCGTTTTTTCCGCTTTTGAACTACACAAGGCTCTACTTGTTTTAGTTAAAAGAGTCCAAGAAGAGTGTTTTTCGGATATCATTCAAAAAATTCAAAATACTCAGCTATTACCTAAGCCGTTTCGTAAACTCGCGCCCTTTTTGGACGAATTGGGTTTCCTTAGAGTGGGCGGACGCTTACGGCATTCTCAACTCTCCTTTGAGGCAAAACATCCCTTATTATTGCCGAAATCTCATAGATTAACCCAATTGATCATTATTCAAACTCATAACGAAAATTTACATCCCGGAATAAACACAGTCCAATACTTAATTCGTCAAAAGTTTTGGATTATGTCATCACGTCGAGCTATTCAGAGGGTTTTATTGCAATGTATTCCCTGCTTTCGCTTAAAACCAAAACCGTATACTCCGTACATGTCGGATTTACCTTCTTTTAGAACGTCACAATTAAAATGTTTTTCACACGTTTGCTTAGACTATGCAGGCCCAATCAAAACCTTTGTAGGTCAGAGACGTCGTGGAGCACAAGTTGGTAAATCATATATCGCAGTCTTTGTCGATACTTCTGTCAAGGCAATCCATATCGAGCTTGTTTCGGATTTAACCACAGAGGCGTGCATCGCTGCTTTACGACGCTTTGTCGCTAGACGTGGCACTTGTGTCCAAATCACAAGTGATAGAGGCTCAAACTTTGTTGGGGCTATTAAGGAGCTCCATAATCTTTCGAAATTAGCTTCTGAGAGCTTAAAAATCAAATGGTGTCTTAATAGTCCGGGAGCCCCCCACCTAAATGGTCTAGCAGAAGCAGGAGTCAAATCTATAAAAACACATTTGTATCGGGTCATCGGTGACCAGATACTAACCTTCGAAGAGCTCTATACTCTCCTCGCCCAAATAGAGGCATTACTCAATTCTCGACCCCTTTGTGAGCAAAGCTCTGACCCAAACGATCTTACGTCTTTGACTCCGGGTCATTTCCTCACAATGGAACCCCTTAATTCTTGTCCTGATCCTGACCTTTCTACCCTTAAAGTTAATACCCTTAAGCGTTGGCAACTTATCCAACGAATTCATGCCGATTTCTGGAAGCGTTGGAAATTCGAGTACTTAAATACTTTACAACAGCGTTCTAAGTGGTCGGACCCTTCGGTTGAAATCAAGCTAGATACGCTTGTATTAATTAAGGATGAAACTAGGCCGCCATTACACTGGTTGCTGGGTAGAATAGTATCTGTACATCCTGGTCGGGATAATCACATTCGAGTTGCTACTGTTAAAACACAACACGGACTTTTCACTCGTCCCGTGGTCAAGTTGTGCCCACTACCTTTAGATGCGCACTAAACTCCCAAGCAACTTCTTTTGTTTCGTATGTCGTTATCTAGAATATATATATATATATATATATATATTTTTTTTGCATTTTTTTTCCTTTTAATCTATAAACCTAAAACGGATTTTAATTACCTACCCTTTAAGGTTTTGAATTAACTTATATTTTTTTTATATAGCCATTTGTTTATTCAACTTAATCTCAATGTAAAACTTCGTTTTAAGTGGGCGGAAAATGTTCGTGCAACTTTAATTTAAATTCAAATTTTGCGCCAAATTCCCGTATTCGGAAAACCCACACAATTTCAATTTTGATTGGCACAAGCAAAACGCCAGCGCCATCTACGAAAAATGAATCTGCGCAAAAAGGCGTAACGAAAAAAGATTCGTCTGTCGTATTCTATCGAGATCACCACGCAGCATGGTGATAAATTCTATTAACCAAAAAATCCAATAACATTCTTAGAAAATCAAACTAAACCATTACACAAACAAGTGATTCTAGTGTAGATCGACTGCAACGACTGGGCCTGCGAGAGGAGCTCCTCTGGACGACGGAAACAGCTAAAAGGGTGAGTGCCAATCCTCTATATTGTCTTTGTGTGGCTCGGAAAAATTAATATTTTTACATCGTCCTTTTAAGGATTTTTGCACCCAGATTTTATAAAACGACCAGCGCGCTTACAGTCCCGCCGCTCTACCCCTCAAATCAGCAACAATATATGATATGTAGATTTATATTAATCCTAATTAGCTTTAAATTTTAATGTACAAAAAAAATATAATTTATTTATTTTTTAAAGATGGCGGTCGAAAAAGTTTAAAAAAAATATTTTTGTTTATTTTTTCAAAATTTAACAAAAAAAAATTGAAAAAAACAAGATATTTCTTTAAACAAAACACAGATATTTTAAAAATGTTAAAAAAGTTGACATATGTCACGTGCCGGGTGATTTGAATAAATTGACCATATTTTACTTTATAGCTATCTCCGTTAATACTGAAATGCAAATATTTCAATAACGGCTGGACTGAATGTCAACGTATTATATATTTTTAAAATCAGAAAATGGAGCCTTATCAAATAAAAAATTGACATATGTCATTTTTGACATCAGATTCTGATGATTTAGGAAAAATTATTTAACTTTGCTTATTTAAACGTTAGATCAATATTAACGGAAATAGCTATAGATAAATATGGTCAATTTAATCAAATCACCCGGTACGTGACATATATCAACTTTTTTAACATTTTTAAAATATCTGTATTTTGTTTAACGAGATGTCTTGTTTTTTCCAGTTTTTTTGTTAAATTTCGGAAAAATAAACAAAAGGTTTTTTTTAAACTTTTTCGGCCGGCATCTTTAAAAAATAAATAAATTATATATTTTTTTGTACATTATAATTTAATACTAATAAAGAGTAATAGAAAACTACATATCTTGGTAAAAAAAATTACCAAACCAACAAGATACTGTTGTTTTTATGCCAAATATAAAAAATATACCCTTTTTACAGCTTTTTCTTGAAATACCCTACAAATTTACTCTACTACAATACCTAATATATAAATAAAAAAGAACTAGATATTCTTTTTATAAAATAAGGTTGTAGTCTCAGAGACATGAAGTCTGGTAAAGTATGACTGATCTGTCACGTCACAATTTTTTATACGATGGCTGGTAATCTTTGTTTTTTTTTTGCAAAGCTTGGTACGCATGTTTGTTCCACGTGAGATGCATACAAAATTTTGTCAAAACTGACATAAACCGATTTTACCTCACTACAAGTTGGGGACTCCACAATTATGAAAGGCAGCATGGGTAGCCCGTGTTTTTTTTAAATGTTTCTCCTTTGTTCAATTACTTCCTCCACCTCCAAGTCAGTGCTGACCTGAAAAAGAAAATAAATTTTATATATTTGTAAGTTTAATAGAGAACCAGTGGCGGGACATACCAAGTTAAGCTTTTTTTAGATATTTTCCACATATTTTATGAATATAAACATAAAATAGCCTAAAATACGGCCTCATGAGGTCTCCCACCCCCCCCCCCCCCCCCCGAAATCGTCTCGGCCCCACCCCCTCGAATTTACTGTATAGAACATTAAACGTTTGCTTTAAGTTAAAAGGTTTAAACTTCGCATTTTTATACTAAAGGCTCTTTGCTTAAAAATCTATAATAATTAATTCAAAGAATTGAAGCCATGATTCAAATGACATCAAATTTAAGATTATTAAAATCACAAAATACAAATATAGAGCATTCTAAAAAAATTATAAATAACACGTACTATTCTTACTGCCCTTCAAATAGGATAGTTTTTGTGATTTCTAATAGGATCGATCTGCTATTGTGGAAGAACAATCAGCAAGATGCATGTTTTTAACCAACAAGCCAGTGTTTTCATCTTTAAGCGGAAATCTGAATCAAAAAAAGGAGTATGAATTTTATATTAAAAACAAATAAAGCCTACGCCTCTGGATACTTGTCGTCAATTAGCACACATAAATCAGTTAATTAAAAATTAATCTTATTTACTGTTTGTTTATAAAGCAATCAGTTTCGACAGAACAAAAAGTTTAAGGCAATATACAATGAATACAACGTTATTTTTTCTTGAAGCTATATTTCTACCTCTAAATATTTACCTTTAAAACGTTATTCCTGATGGCTTTTTATTCACTTCGACTCTTGCGCAACCAAAAACTTAACAAAATACCATTATAATGCCATAAAAATACCCGCGTATTTAGGTCCGTATTAGTACAAAATCACAAAAATATAAACCTTGTTTGGTCAATGCTTGGCCAAAACATGGCGTCCCCTTGATTTTTGGGCTCACTTTCTGTGACGGTCTGTAATACAATGCTCCGCGTCAGACAGCGGCACACATGTACAAAATATCAACCGAAACGTCACGATCAACGCGCGACAAGACCCGAGCTGAGACGGTACAAAGTTATATTGCTCGATAATATCGCTTGTTAATAGTAACCAATTCATTGTTTTACGAAGTAATTAATAGAAACCAATTCAGACCGTTATAATAACAAAATCCCACCATAATATTATACAAAAAATATTTGTTATAATAAACAAAGAAATATTTGCCAATATTAAGAGTATATTTATATTTGGTAAATTTTAAGTATTAATAACAAAGACGTTCTGTTACCTTAAAAGAAAAAGTGTTTTGTTTATGGTTAATATAAGGCAATTAATATTTTAAAAAACATCAAATTATTAAAGAAACAAATGAAATAGTATTTATAACTAAAGACTTTAAAAAAGGTTTGTTACCAATAATAAATGATATTTGCTTTTAATATTTTTTAATGAGCACAACAAAAATCAGGTTTACCAAATATTTGTTAATAATAAAATCGGTTTTTTTTCAGTGTATATATTATACGAAGCCTAGCTAAAGAAACTAAACTGTTTAAACAATTGCCAATGTTTAAATAATTAAACCAAAAATCTTGCGGCGAAATGTCCCCGCGGCCAATCGGCCGGTGGAGAGTTGTTTCCGTGACGAACCGGCCCGAGGCGAATCGGCTGCGGCGAATTGTCCCATCCTCGCTTTAAGCGTGCCGGCATGTTGGATTTCAAATGAACCCAAACGTATGACTTTTGGCTACTGATAATGGGGGCGGCCAGCGCCATCTTTTTTGTTGTTTGATAAAATGTTAAGTATGCGGCTACGTTAACTCAAGATTAATTCTTTCAAAAGTTCCAAAATCCAAAGCATTTTCGTAAAATTTAATTAAATTATTAATCATCGCATTGACAAATCGTCAATGTCATTTAAAAGCAGTCCCTTTTAAAAAAAACTTTTTTTAATCCCATACGTTTGGGTTCAATTGAACCCAATACAATATGGCGGAATGCTTGTAGCAGTCATTTTTCCATTAATGATTTTAATACGTTGTAGCAGTACAAATATGTTTAAGACGAACGTGATTTGACAAATGCCAAGGCTACGGTGTTGCCAACTGATTGTTCTTAATAGCAACATTTATTAGCACAGAGCACAAGGGAGCTTTCACAAGTTAGGTTTCAATTTTATTTTATTTATTTTTTTAATTTAATTTAAAATATATTTACAAAAAACTATAACAACGTGACACATAAAAAGTTCTAAAACATGAATTTAAGACAAACTTTGAGTATTTCAGGTAAATAAGAGAGAACGGGAAATGTACATGCTAGAAAAGTAATTTGAGTCATTTTAAATCCAGTATTTGTCCCGTACCGGAATATAAACAAAAGTTTCTTTTTGGTCAACTGGAGCGGGGTCGCCACAGAATTTTTTTTTTATGTTTGAAATAACATGCTAGAATCTATTTCGAATGACATTTTGTTCAAATGGCTTCTGTTGCGAAAACATTTTGTTCGAAAACTTAGTTCTTCTGTCCTTTTTCTGGCAGATCGGAATCGGTGTTAACCTAACCTTTGTCAATTGATCGCAAACTTATCCCAACCTGGTCATTAATTTGATCGTAAACGTCCCCAAACTGATCCATTCAGGACATTTTTTTTGGTGGAAAAGGTGTGTCTGAACAGGGTAGGATAGGATGCGACGGACGAAAGATCGAAACATCAAATGTCAAAAACACGAAATTTGGAAAATTTAAAATGTCGAAAGCTTAAAATGTAAAAATTAGACTTAGTGTGTTAATGTTTAGTCTGTCGTCCCAATTGACAAGGGCTAGGTTTACAGGCAGGTTAGAGTAGGTTTGCAATCAATTGACATTTTTCAAGAGTCTTTCGTTCAAGGAAAATCTTTTCGAACAAATACTTTTTGTACAAAATTTGTTGTTCAAATGGGAACACCATGCTTTAAAACAAAATGTGCTTCGAAAAAGATGTTTTCGAAAAAAAAGCCGTTCAAAAAAGATGTTTTCCAAAAAAATATTTTCGAAAATGATACCATTCGAACAAAATGTCATTCGAAAACTATATTTTCATTTCAAGAATGTTACTTAAATGTTCTTTAAGCATGTCCAGGGGAGGTTCTCAATTGTCAATTCTCAAAACGTTACCGGACCGGATAGTAGAACCTAGAGTCGCGACAAGCCCATCAATGTATTTTAAAATAAAAGGACAAAAGATCGGAAGTCTATAATCTAACAATTGTTAGAAAAAGAACGTATACGCGCTCTTTATCTAACAGCGAACGGCGGTAATTTAATTAATAGGAAAAATCTAAAATAACTCAAAATCGTTGCGCTGATTAAGCGACCTTAAATGAACTGACAAAGCATGTCATGTTTGTTTTTATTTGTCAAAAAGTTTGAAATAAAAGTCAGGGAAATTAAACAACAGAAAACCAAGTTTTTATTTCGAAACCTTAAATTTTTAATAAAATAAATATGTACCTATTCCTGTTTCCTAGTTAGCTGTTGTCATCAAATAAGAGATATTGATTTTCTAGTTTTCCCAGCAATCCAGAATCTTAAACAATATGGGTAAAAAGTTGGATCTAATCCCAAAAGTTGAGAGGTAAGTGTTGTTTTTCAAAATTAACAATAGGATTTGAAATGAAAGGAGCACTTTGGCCGGTTTGAAATTTATAAAGTTTAGTACATACTCATATGTAAAACATAAAGCATTATATCACAAAAGTATTCCAATCTCTGTTATACAGGGGGTTTTCTTTTAACTTTTAAAACTCTTGGGCACGTCGATTTTCTTTGCGTGAGGGACACCTTTTGAGCGCTTCTCTAGATAGGGATTATAATTCGAGTTTCGCCTTGTTTTGATGGGCTTTTGAAAATCGTTCATTATTTTTTTTATTATAGATAAATTGGTCGATTTTCGAAGAACAAAGCGGTAGATATATAAAAGCCCTAGTAAGGTACCACTTGACTTATCTTCTTATCCAGTAACGTACGCAAGGGAAGGGGCGAAGATTTACCCCTAAAACATGATTTTTCCCACGAAATCAAGATTAAAATATATCAATCCGCGCTCAAGCCCCCCGTCCCCCTTAGGATTAATTTCTGCATATGCCACTGCCTATATAATCTATGGTAACTTAAAAAAAAAAAATTTTTATTTTTTTTTATTTAGTCGGTTTAGAACGTTTTTCTACGTTGTCCGACGCCTATTCTCCACCTCCTTCGATCCTGACAATCATCTTGTCAGATTTTTTTGACTCATTGATCTTTGGATTGACTGTTGCCAATCTAGTTTAGGACGCCCTCTTTTTCTGCGCCCTATTGGTTGCTAACTTTAAATATAAATATCTAAAAAATGTATCAAATAATTTCGGAAAATTTCCCCTAAGAAACAAAATTGGCGTTTTTTATTTCATTTGCTAAAAATTACCACAAATCTTTATATTTCATTTTAAAAGAAATAATAGAAGACATTTTTCTAATGTTATTTAAAAACATAATTTTTTTTAGGACCATTTTGCACAAGAAGAGTTTACGTGTCACTGAAGCAGCAAGTTGTTCCTCTAATATTTACTCCAGAAAAAAGAAAATCTAGCTACAAGGAGTTGGAACATTTTTGGCCTCCTATCAAGATATAATTTCTCATTTTACCACTTTTTATCTATTTTAAAACTACACCCTATATCATTATTTTTAAGATAACTTTTGACAAGTTTTTTTCGTTTGCCTATGCTATTTGTTATGGTAAACAGCTGGTAACTGTCAAAAAGTTATCTCAAAAATTATGGTATGGAGTTTATTTCCATCAGAAAATATTGACAAATTGATGTGAATGTCAAGTTCTCGCCAAATAATAACCAAAATTCTACGATAATTTGCACTGGAGTGATCTAATATTTTCCTAGAAATTATCATCATTATATTTATTATAATAAATCAAACAAAATCATCGTTAAACAATTTATTTTTATTTAAAAAATAGTCACAGTATACCGGTCTATATTTTAAGTAATAAGGAACAGGCAAATTTTTTTTGCATAGCTTCATTTTACCGAGACCTCCAACTTTCCCCTCTGCGAATATTCTTGAAAGCGTTTTCTAACTGAACGCCATTTACTTTTACACACATTTTTTAAGCCACAGAAAAAAATATCAGCCGATTACTATATATTTACAATAACTTTTTGCATCTCGTAATTCTGCATCTAATTTGTAGGACGAACGTTTTTTTATGTTTGATATCATAAAATCTTTGGGTAGAGCTTCTGTTAGGAATCACCCTCAATAATTTTCACACATGGAAAAGTTGAACGTATTAGTAAAAGAATGCTATTTACAAAAATTCAGCCTGTAACTCATCACTTAAAAAATAAACCGGTGTACTGTGGACTAAAATTTTTCAAAGCAGTCGCTATAATACTAAAAAAATCATAACTACTTTGTTTAGGAAATAATTAAAAAAATATTGACAATGTTGCACGTTGGATGTTACCTAATTATATAGGTTATTTTATAATTAAAGATACAGTTTGTCCCCGAATAGAGTTGACAAGAGGAAAAAATCCTTTATTTTTGATTTTACGAAAAAGACCCACTCTTTATAAAAAATTCTGCTTGTTGAAAAATTAAGATTATAATAATAATTCGATAACACCCTGTACTTCTAGTCCAATATAATAATTTTTGACATCAGAATTTTTTATAAAGAGTGATTTTCTTAATTAAAAATAAATGTTTTTCTCCTCTTATAAATTAGGTACATGTTTCTTAATTTGATAACATCCTGTTACATCTAATCAAAGATTTAATTATAAAAATCCTAATTTTTAACAAGCAGAATTTTTTATAAGGAGGTAGTTTTTTCGTAAAGTCAAAAATAAAGGATTTTTCCTCTTGTTAACTACATATATCCGGGGACACTGTATATATAATAAAAAATGTCTGACTTTCTTCTTTAGAAAAAAAAAACCTAAAATAATGGAATAATAAACACACAGATAAAATTAAAATGTTGATTTTAATACTGGATTTATTTAGTGGATCGCACCCCGGTATACATACATATTATCTACTCCTACTCTATATTGGACCCCCCGTATTGGGAGGCCTTATTAATTTTCCGTTGCTAATTTTCAATAGAGTAATATACTCATACCACGCCAATGAAAATAACATAACCTATAAGCAAATTCGAGAATGACATTGATGGGCTTGTCGCGACTCTAATATATCCAAATATGTCAACATACAGGGACTCTAGTAGAACCTAATAAGATATTTAAATTAAATTTTTTTGATTCATGGAATAATACTTAATTTTATTGTTTTTTAACGATTTTATGCTGGGTTTATACAAACAAAAATAAAAATGTTTTGCTGTTTATTCAGCAAAAAAAAATAAAAATTATTTTTTAATACTTTTTTGCAAAAAAACAGTGCCCCCATAGTTTGTCATAAAAGACAAATAAAAAAATCATCTAAGACCATAAAGAAAAAAAAGCATAACAGTCCTATGTTAAAAACGGGATTATTAATAAGCGGATATTATCAAAAACTTCATTCTTCAAAGCAAGAAAAGAGCAAAATCGAAGTTCTGTATAGCCTTTAAATTATCAAAACTGGACAAATTCAAAAAGGAAAAAAACAAAATGGGGTTGGGCCTAGCTTGTGACGTTCACCTAAAGAAGAGCGGTTCTAATATAATTATGTAATTAAAGCGTCCTTCACTGCAATTTATTTACTGCCATGCCTATTAAAAACACAGTATCTACATAGGGATTGCTATAGCACATAAAGCGTTTTCATTAAGCAAGGGCCATCCTTAAAAAAGGTCAGGTGTTGGACCCTAGGTTAGGATTCATTTGCAATTAAATGACCAAAAGGTTTGGTTCGGTTCGGTTTACACCGATTTCGACCTCTCAGAAAAGGAAAGCGCAGCTATTAAAGGACAAAAACAGACACTTATTTTTTTATGGATTTTTGGGTCCAAAAACAACAATCTTATTTGTTCCCGATAAAATTGTTGTGATTTGTCCTTTACTCCACACTTAAAACCTTTAAATTTTGATCAATAAAAGATCTCTTTTTCAAGAAAATTGTTTATTCATTCAAAAATCTAATTTCAACCCGACCGGTTTCAAACCTAAGTTCATTTTCAAGGGTTTTCATCTACAAACAAAAACACAAAGTGTAAAAACTAACATTAAAAATAAGTCGCTTGGATTTATAAACATCAAGTTTACACAAATAAAAACAAAAACTTACCTACAAATTTTGCAGGTCCCATAAAACTAGTTATTAAAAACTAGGTTCAAGCACATTTTTAGAAACTAGGATGATAAAACATCATAATTAACAATTTAAAAAACTTAAAAAAACATATAAATTTGCCGCCAAACTTCCATGAGACCGATTTGTATGAGAAAAAGTATACAAGAAAAAAAAGGTTCATGCCAGGCTCGGCCCCTCTTTATGATTTTGTCCGGTTTTGAGACTTTATACTAAACTTCGATTTTGCTCTTTTCTTGTTTTGATAATGTCCGGTATTAATAATTCCGTTTTTTCATTGGACTGTTATACCATTTTTATTTATGATCTTGTATGATTTTGATTTTGTCATTTATGACGATGGATAGGAATTCGCTTTTTAAAGTTGAATGGCATAAAATGGTACGAAAAAACAAACAAAAAACTGAAAAGAAAAACTTAAAATACTCAAACAAAAAAAGGTCACGTGACGCGATGTCGCACATGCACACATCCATTTCCAGCTAAAAACTAAGTAACTTTTATTTTAATTTTTATTTTTATTTTTATTTGTATAAACCCAACAATAACGTCTTTTAGGCGAAAATTGGTCGTGGCACCCCTAAAATCTTCCGCCTTCGGCTGATTTTCTTCCAGCGGCGACTGTAGCGAGCATTTCTGACTACTCTGTTCAAAACCTCATGGGCGGTCACTGAATAACAGCACTTCCTATATAGGAGTACACCCCAGAAACAAAAAAAACTATTTAAGTGCCTAGCTTTGATAACAAATGTGAAAAAATAATCACCACTTTGACAAAGGTCCCACTTTGTCAGAAAATGTGACGAATTATAGGGAAATTATCTGACTTTTCCATAAAAATCCATTTAAATATAACGTTGGCAACAGCGCGGATGAAATTCTGTAGCGACCCTTCAACGCACCTTCCACGATATGAAGTTAGTGTCTCTTTGCTAATTTTGCCGTGAAAAACAAAAAGAAAGAAAGTTAAATTTTGTAAAATTTTGCCAGATTTTTTCAGATGTAATAGGTATTTACGTTACTAGACCGGAAATAAGGACTTTACAGGTCGACACAGGAAATTTACAGGGCGAGCCGCAGGCGAGACCTGTAAACCTGCGGAGACCTGTAAAGTCAGTTTCCGGTCGTGTATCGTACGTATATTTTTTTTTAACCGACATAATGAAGCACAGCTGTCTGTCTTACTCAAAAGCTAGAGTAAGTATATGTTTGACTACTTATATTTAAACAATATTTATGCTACAATTAGGAACAATTCTTATACGCAACTACCTATATAACTATAGTAACCATTTTATATGTAAGTTACCTATATGTACCTAATATAAAATTCAAACAATTTTAATGCATCATTACTTTTTCTCTTGAGTATAAATATTAAAAATGCAGTTATGCACATTTTGGATATTTATATTTGCAGCCGAAGTATTTTCAATTTTTGGTGAATTTCTCTGCTGTATATTTATTGTTTCTGAAATGTTTGACAACATATTATTTTGAGCATCAGACACATTAGATGTAGTAAAATCTCTGGTTGAACTTCCATTGCTGGCTGCTACTGGGAAGCTTCCGCCTGCACCTGCTCCAATTTTTTTAGCATTATCAACTTTTTGTCTCAGTGAGTGCTCAATATATCCTTCAGAGTTTGAATGCCAGCCGCCCAAATTTTTAAGGTTTAATATGTCTCCACCGCCTTCTATTAGGAGTGTGGCAGCGGTGCGCCTGAATGTGTGTCCGGTGAATTCTTGTGGATTTTTAAGCTGTAGAAATTTGGCGATTTTGGCAGGTGCCCCTCCTACGCCATGAAGACCTACTGGCTGCTTTCTACATTTTCCTTGAGAGTAAAATAAAAAGAATCTTTCATGCGGAACATTTGGGGGCCTTAGATTTTTGTATTTTTTAAATAACTTCAAATTTCTTTCACCAAGAATTACGAAAGTTCTTGAAACATTTGTTTTAGTGTTTGGTATATTGACTATTATCATGTCTTCTTTCTCAGTGACGTCTTTTAGGGTTAATTTAGTAATTTCTTCCCTCCTCATTGCTCCCGAAATGGCCATGATCGTTACAACCTAAAATCAAAAAGTAAATTTAAAATTTTTGCTAACTTTACAATTTGTGAACAGTCCCATATGCAACCGATCCGTAATAAAAACTGGTATTTTTCCTCGTCTTGTTCTTTTCACTAGCCGCAGTCGAGCGTTGCCGGATTTTATTATTTTTATCATTAAGAATGCTAAGTTATTAAACAATCGGATACCTAGTACCACAGCCTACCTAGGTAGGCTGTGCTAGTACTAACCTAGATAGTTTTAAAAATACTTTTTCCACTATTATTTAAGTAATTAGTTAAAGTATACATTTTTTATATTATTTTTTGATAAAAATAAAGATGGTAAAACAAAAAAATCTGTGTTGTATGTTTTTTTTTGTAATTTAAATGGCAAAATTTGTATGAATCTTTTGTTTGTAATAAATAATAGTTGTAATTGAATTCCAATTTGAGTTTTTTATTTGGTTCCAAAGAATCTATATAAAACAAATTGGCATCATTGCTTAGCTTGGTAGTCCTTGTGTTATGTTATGATTATTTTAGTTAGGTTATTGAATGAAAATTAATAAATAGAATTGTTTTTTGTTTTTACAGAAAAAATTGTTAATTGAAGCTAATAAAATTTTAAAATTTGGTTAAAAGTTACAGTGCAGTTGTTGGGATTGAAACACACGTTTTTATAACAAAAATAGCAAGGAGAATAATTAGGTTTGTTTGTATTTTACTTACTTTGAGCATTAAAAATTCCTCATCCCTTGCTTCTTCCAAAAATTTATTAATTTCTTCTCCACTGAAAACTCTGGCCTTTTTAGGCTTATATCCTGCAGACTTTTTCTTTAAAAATGCAATTAGCTTGTAGTAGCGACTAATATCAATATTTCTCCTTAATGATAAGCAAGTTTTTATTGTTGAAAATAAACTCCATAAACTATTGGACTTCAATGTGGCTGATTTTTCGGCAAAATATGCCACTAGGACATTTTCATCAATTGATTTAACTTTGTTTGTGTGACACCAATTAAGGAATACATCATAATTTCTAGTATATCTCTCTTTGGATTTTTCTGGTAGCAAGTCGAAAGTTACCTTTGATGCTGCTTCAATTATTTCTTCCGGATTTAATTCTTCATTCATGTCCAAGTCCATAATTTACTTATTATTTTTTTAAATATCTCTTTTTAAACACAAGTTTTTTATTTAAAAGGCAGCCATATTGATTTATTTTAAATGTCAAAGCTGTCAAAACAAAACAATTTTTATAAGCTGTCATCACAAAGTCATGGCTAATTTGACTGAAATAGGGACCGGAAAGAGAACAAGAGACCGGAAAATTAAAAATAAAGATCACTTTGGAGACCGGAAAGAATCTGAACTAAACCCGCACTGTAAAATGAAACTTTCTGTACAAAAAAATGTACAGAAAGTGTATGTTTTCTGGTCGGTTGAAAAAAAAGAATTATCCCTATATCCCTAAAATTTATATTATAACAAACAAATTGGATAAGAGCGTTAAGTTCTGGGAAATCTAAAAAATAGTTTATTTTAATAAATACTATAGAAACTAATAAAATCAGCAAAGAAATCTAAAAACTAAAAATAAGAATAATAGAGTAAACATATTAATAGAATTACAAATAAAAAAATCTTGCTAGATTTATTTGGAGGTACTTTGTTAAGAAGAGATTTTTTTTTATAAAATGACACTGTCAAACTTTTAAAAAAAATATGTATACTTTATTTGTCAACTCACCGTTAGAAAAAAGCACTTTACAATGATTTTGCATTCACAGAAACTTGGTCCTCATAGTCGGTCTACCAAGTGCGCTCGAACAATTTGAAATACAATTATAATAAAAATTGATTTTTACATTTTTTGATGGTTGAAAAAATAGTGGACTTGATATGTAACACCGCAATTTACTTCAAACACCAGTAACACAATTTTTTTAAAATTAAAATTAAAAATTAAATTTTAAATTTAGCTGTGTAGTTTGTTGATGACGGTCCAGCTCTTGTCATAAATAATCAAAGCGATAATACCCTAAAATTTAAGAGTTTGATTTAAAAAAAAAATCTTCTAAAAAAAGTACCTTACACTTTACAAAGCGGTCATACCTAGACAATAAAAAGATTTTGAAAATTATAAACCGTTATTTAACACTAAAACTATTGAGCTCATTAGGTTTTCCTTGTTTTTTAAAACGCTAGTTGACTAGGCACGTTTAGCAGCTGACCAGTTTTAATATCAAAGGGATAGTATTTCTTCTAAAGTTGCTCTTTAATGGTATCGTAAATTTTTTTATTTTTCATTAGTTCTTCCCTAAAAACAAACAATTGTGTATTTTTTTATCTTTTAATTCAATACTACGAGGTTTTCCCAAGTGATTAATAGTAAACTATATCGAAGGGATAAAAACACACCTTTATCACGAGGTATATATACAGGGTGTCCCATTAAGGATGGCAGCCGGATTTATCTCAGATACTAGTACAGCTATGACTTAAAAATTTTTATAACAAAATCGGGCCTTGTGAATTCACCTAAAATATTTTTGTTTCTGTAGCTCCCCGCTAGGGGGCAGTAATAACATCTCCGAAATGAATATCGCTTGACAACTTCAAGTAAAAATATAAATGGGTTTGTATCGCAATTTTTTAAGAAATTTAAGTTTTTTGGTTTGGTACTTTTAAAAAATTTCATCTTTCGAAAAAATTTTCATTTAAATCAAAAATCAAGAATATTTGCATTTTTTAGACTTTTCTTAATAAGTCAAATAAATAATAAGAGTCGGTTTAGTTACCACGTAGAAGTAATAATTTTTTAAATAAAAAGTGACATTTTCATTCCATCCATGTGGGGAAGTGAGAAAGAGGTACAAGTGAGAGGTCCAAATTATGCAGAATTTTTGAAGCAATACGAATATGGTAAAATTTGTGTATGTTTATCATAGAGTTTTGTCATAAAATGCAATTTTCATAGTTGGGAGGGCTAAAGACACAAAAATATTTTAGGTGAATTCACAAGGCCCGATGTCTAATTTCAATTAGACATAAATCTGGAGATTTATCCCAAAATAAAATAATTATAACAGCAAAAGATTAACACACCGCAGTGGGTCACAAAGAACAGAATGCAGCAGTCAGCAGTTTTTACCCAGCACGAGGCACAGTATTGTTTTTAATTAACATATTTTGTATATAGTTAGAACCATATATAAACCTGTACAGTATATCAATAAAATCAGTATTAAACTTGCTATAGTTGTATTCACTATAAACCCGTTGTTAATATCATACACACAAATACCTACTAGAAGTCACATACAAGGGCTTCACTTTAAGGGATTTGTATAAATTATTACAAGTAGAATTTTATAAATCTTTTCATGGTCCTTCGAAGCCTTAAATTAACCAAGCGACTCCTGAACTTCAAGAAACTTCAAGCAACTCCGACTGCAAAATTTAAGTGCCATAAAATAAAATAACGCGAAAACAAAAAAAAGTTTGGTTCTGCGTTTAAATCTTATTGTCTGATCAGTCTAACGGCTAACAGACGACAATTTTTAATCCAAGATAATTGTCTTGTATTGACCAGTCTCACGGCTAACGTACAAGATAATTATATGTACCAAAAAACGCTATTTTGTCTATTTAACCTTGTTTTTCTTGAACAGTCGAGAGGCTAACAAGGAGAACAAATTAAAAGGCAATAATAGTTAATTCTTATTTTTGTTCCTAAGAATATTTACGGGATAATAAAAATCTGTAAAGTGAAATCAGTTACTCTTGCGACCAGTACCTTTACAGGCGCTAACGTAAGATAATTTATCTCACTACGAAAGTTAAAATAATCAAAATCGCATGCAAACAACTCAATAAAAAACAACATCAACGAAGAAGACTCCTAAAGTTGGGAAAACTCATTATTATCGAAAGTGACATTAAACTGCACCCATCAGGACTTCCTGTCACACCAACTATAGAAGAAATCAATTATAACAAAGAACAGCAACAAATAACGAAGCAACCTACGGAAGAAGCCGAATTGGAGCTACACATTGACAGCAAAATAGTCGATAATATAGATATTCAAATACATTCATCAGGGTTACCCATAACCCCAAAGATCAACCCATTAAAATTAAAATTTCGAGTTCCCGAAGTTTCAAAAAAATTGTGATCAATTCAAAAAAAAAATCTCGACAAACAATATTTAGAAATAGTTGAAGAAAAATAAACACGTCAAGATTATCAACCTAAAATATCAAGCAACTCAACCAAATCAACGGAATCAATCAATCGACTCAATCAAAGCAACCTAATCAATCAATCAAACAGGTCAAAACTACCTAATCAAGCTAATCAGTCAAATCAATCTAACTAATTAAATAAATCACACAAATTACTCAATCAACCAATATGAAGGAAGTAGACAAACTCGCAAGCCTGCAAGAGAAGTGAGGAAAGGAAATATTACTCATAACTAGCAACGTCAAAAAGGATCCATTAGACAGAAAAACTGACAAATATTTCAATCTCAAAACAGCAAGTATTGAGAAAATTTGGGAAGAAATTCAACATACCAATAAAGAAATAGAGGAGCTACAATGTGACGAACATAACTATCATCAAGTAAAATACTTCGAGCAACTTACCAAAGTATACAATGACGCCATTAAAGTTATAAACGACCTACAACAAAAAATAAATCAACAAACAAATCTGTCAAGTCAGCAACAACAAAATATACCAGCAACTCAACAGCATCTGCAACAGTTAACCAATGACATCAAAGAAGAAAAAATCCTTTTAAGACAAATGACTGAATTATTTGATAAAATCAAAACAGAAAGAGCTACAAATACTTTATCTATCCATAGACGCCAACATTTTATCACCAAAATTACAAAAAAAAATGGGAAATGATACCGCAAATTTTCCTAGAATTGAAAGTTCAAGATTTTCATGCATCAGTTGAGACTGAATATACAGAACTGGAAGAATTGCATGAAAAAATGATTCTAGAGCTTGAAGAGAATATAGGACCATTTACAACAACAGTAAATAATAACAACATTATGTTACCAAAAGTAAAATTACCATTATTCGATTGACCATATGAC
Source organism: Aspidapion aeneum (assembly GCA_963576565.1). Classification (NCBI taxonomy): domain Eukaryota; kingdom Metazoa; phylum Arthropoda; class Insecta; order Coleoptera; family Brentidae; genus Aspidapion; species Aspidapion aeneum. The sequence continues at coordinate 71,746,003 of OY755044.1, forward strand.
GAGTGGTCAACGTTTAAAGAGATCTTCACCAAGGTGGTAGACGAAAATACTGGATTATCCAACACAGAAAAGATGCAATATCTTAAAACTCATCTCAAGGGTGAAGCGAGCCGCCGCATCCAGCATCTTCAGATAACTGAAAACAATTACAAAACTAGCTGGGATCTCTTAAACGATAGATATAGCAACGAGCGACTTACAGCTACAAATTAAAATATTGGAATTTCCTGCATTTTAACAGGAATCTGCATATCAACTGAAAAAGCTACATGATACAGTAACAGAATGCTTAAAGGCATTGGATAACCTAAACGTAGAGACATCATCATGGGATCCAACAATAAATCTCATAATAAGCAAAAAATGGGACACTGAAACCAATAGACTTTACGAACAATCACTGGAAAAAACGAACAAAGTTCAAGATACAAACAAACTGATGAGTTTTTTACAAACAAGATTTCAGTCTTTGGAAGCCGTAGGACAAAATAAAAATAAGTCCGAACAAACAGCGATTAAAAAATGGACACCTTCCAAACCAAGCTGCAAGTTTTGCAAAGAACCGCATTCTTTAGAATTATGCTCTAAATTTCAAGCCTTACAACCACAAGCCAGATTTAAATTTGTAAAAGAAGAAAAAATCTGTGCAAATTGTCTTAATCATACATCCGAAGTCAGATGTACATCAACCTACAGATGCCTGAGATGCAAAAGATTTTATCATACTCTACTGCACATAGATGCAAATCAAAACCGAGATCAACACCAACCGAATAACAGATATCAACAACCAAATATCAGAAATCAACAAACAACATTTTATAGAAATAACAGGAGAGAAAATCAAGCGCAACAAACAGAACGCAACGATCAACGAGCAACACATCAAGCTATGTTGGAACACAAAATGAAACGGTTGTACTAGCAACAGCAATTATAAAAGTACAAAATGTACATAGAGACCATGAACTCTTGCGTGCTTTAATTGATCCATGTTCACAATCAACGTTTATAACAGAACAAGCTGCTGAGCTACTGAAATGTTCACGCCAAAGAATATCTGCTGAAGTATCTGGAGTGGGAGCAGAGACAATATAACCAGTGCAATCAAAATGGTTAACGCAAAGAACAATCAAGCCACGCTTGTCAAGCAATTTCGAATTTTCTGTGCAATGCTTAGTCTTACCTAAAATAACTCGCACTCTTCCCAGCGAAATAATTAATATCAATGATGAAGAAATACAAAATACAGTATTAGCTGATCCAAACTTCTATCGACCTGGACCAATTGATATTCTGCTAGGAGCTAAAGAATATGTCCAGCTAATTTTAGATGGAATTAGAAAAACAGAAGATGGACTTCTTTATCAAAACACAGAAGTGGGATGGATTATCTCAGGAAACACATTAAATCAACAAAAGAATGAGATACAGGTTCTCAGCTTAACAACCTTTATCGAAGAGGATAAACAATTGACCAAGTTGGGAGATAGAAGAGATTAATCAAGAACAAAATATGTCTGAAGAAAAGCTATATTGCGAAAAGCACTACGATAAAAACACAATTAGAAACGAAAACGACACATATACTATTCGAATTCCATTTAGAAAAGGAATTAATCAATTAGGAACTTCACGACCTCAAGCAGCAGCAAGATTATTACAACTTGAAAAGATATTCGCCAGAGAAAATCACCTAGAAATTGCCTATCGACAATTTATGGAAGAATATATCAACCTAGGATATATGGAGCTTAATCATGATAATACTAAAACGAAATACTATATACCACACCAACCTGTTGTGAAAGAGTGAAGCACAACAACCAAACTAAGAGTCGTATTCGATGCTTTAAGTAAGACATCGAGCAAAATAAGCCTTAATCAAGCAATGTTTAACGGTCCACGACTTCAACAAGATATATTTGAAATATTATTAAGATGGAGAATGCACAAAATTGCAATATATTGAAAAAATGTATCGACAAATTAAAATTCACAAAGATGATTAACCCTATCAAACAATTACTTGGAGAGCAGATCCGCAATTTCGATTTCAAGAATACAGATTGACAACTGTAACATATGGCACCACTTCAGCCCCATACCTCGCAACTAAAACTATTCAACGTCTGGCGAAAGATGAAGAAGCAAATTATCCGAAAGCAGCTAAAGCAACCTTACAAGACTTCTACGTGGATGATTTGTTTTCAGGCGCAAATAGCATTGAAGACGCACAGATCTTACAAAGAGAACTAATTTGACATGTTTAAGACAGCTGGATTTACACTAAGAAAATGTTCTAGCAACAATCGATACCTCTTAGAAGCATTAGAACCGGATTACAGAGATTAATCAGCCTACGAAATTAATCAAAAAGAAACAAGAAAATCACTTGGCATTCATTGGGCGCCATATGAGGACACGTTTAAATTCAAGACGATTATCTCCGAATCAGAGAAAGTTACCAAAAGAAAAAGACTATCTGAAGTAGCCAAACTATTTGATCCACTAGGATGGCTAGCTCCAGTGGTGATAAAACCCAAATTACTAATTCAAGAATTATGGGTACAAAATTTAAAATGGGACGAAGCAGTTCCCAAAGCAACGGAAGATAGATGGAAAAAATTTCAGTCAGAACTCAAGTATGTGGAAATTTTTACCTTACCAAGATGGACAGGACAAACACCAGGAAAAATAATAGAAATTCATTCATGGATGCATCTGAAAAAGCATATGGAGCAGTCATTTACATGAAAGTAATATCAAATACTCAAGAAACTAAAATAACACTTCTCACAGCAAAATCAAAAGTTGCTCCAGAAAAATCAGAGACAACACTACCCAGACTAGAATTATGTGCAGCAGTCCTCTTAGCAAGATTAACAGAAAAAACCTTAAAAGCTATAGCAATAAGAAATATAAAGCTATTCGCATGGACAGATTCCAGTATTACACTAGCATGGATAAAAGGTGATCCTACTAGATGGCTAACATTTGTAGCTAATCGAGCATCTGAAATCAATAGATTAGTACCTAGTAAACATTGGCATCATGTAAAGACAGCAGAAAACCCAGCCGATTTCATATCTAGAGGAACTGATCCGTCAAAACTGCAAACTCACAACAACTGGTGGCATGGACCAACATGGCTACAAGGCACCGAAGATTTTCATTATGACAGTACTATCCCGACCACTAATGAAGAAGTGAAGCTATGCCATTCGACAACGAAATAATTTACAGATTTTCAACACTGACAAGATTAATTCGGGTAATTGCATACTGTCAGAAATTTATAAATTACTGTAGATCAAATGTCAAAAATGGAAAACCACTAACAAGTGATAACCTACAAAACCCCTTGGAGCAGATCTTAAAAATTGAACAGAGCATACATTTTCAAGGAGAAATGGCCGCCTTAACAAACACAAAACAAATAAATAAAAATAGTAAGTTACATACCTTAAATCCATTTAAAGGCACAACTGGAATACTTCAAGTTGGAGGAAGATTAGAATATTCACAGCTATCGTATGATAACAAACATCAAATTATTCTGCCCTACAAAAGTCATCTCACCAATTTAATCATATTAGATGCTCACACAAACACTTTGCATGGAGGAAACCGACTAACTTTAGCATATACAAGAAGACGGTACTGGATAATTAACGCAAAACGAGCTATCAAGGCAGTAATTGGAAAATGCGTAGTATGTCGCAGATACAAAGCACGCACTGCCGAGCAATTAATGGGACAGCTTCCCGCACCCAGAATCACCCCGTCACACCCGTTCCTGCATAGTGGTGTTGACTATGCTGGACCATTTCAAATAAAAACTACAAAGGGGCGAGGATTTAAATCTTACAAGGGATACATAGCCGTATTTGTATGTCTAGCAACAAAAGCTCTGCATATCGACGTTGTCAGTGATATGACAACTGATACCTTTTTGGCAGCATTTAAAAGATTTGTAGCAAGAAGAGGTCGTTGTAGCGATTTGTACAGCGACAACGGAACCAACTTTGTCGGCGCCAGCAAGATCCTTTACGAATAAATTAAAAATACAATCATGAATGACCAAGTTCAAGATCAACTGGTGACAATGGGAACACAATGGCATTTTATACCACCATCAGCTCCACATTTTGGGGGTCTTTGGGAAGCAGGAGTTAAGTCCATGAAATATCACTTGAAAAGAGTTATTGGAGACACCCGTCTAACCCATGAAGAAATGAACACTTGATCCACCAAATTGAGGCATGTTTGAACTCGAGGCCATTATGTCCATTATCAGATGATATAACAGAGTTTAACGTACTAACACCAGGTCACATTCTAATGGGCAGACCTCTAGTGGAACCTCCAGATATCATTACAAGAAACATAAATTCAAATCACTGCGAAAGATGGAAACTTATTCAAATAATTAAAAAAGAAGTTTGGAAATCCTGGATTTCAAATTATCTGAATCAGCTGCAACAACGGTTTAAATGGTATAATAAAAAAGAATCCTTGAAAGTTGGAGACTTAGTCTTAATCAAGGAACAAGAAATCAATCCAAGTAAATGGCCACTAGCCAGAATAATTGAAACTCATCCAGCAAAAAACGCGGAAGAAGTAAGAGTGGTTACATTAAGAAAATCAGATGGCAATCCAATAAAACGACCAATCCACAAACTAGTTCCTATACTCGAAAATAATTCAACTAACCAGATATCTTCAGACAAACATCAACCATGCCAGTTACCTCAAAGACACATAAAAAAACATAAAACATCCATGCTATGGAGGATAGCCATTACAGCGATATTGTTTTTAACAATGTTAAAAAATACATCAGCAACCATTCACTATCTACAGCCAGGAATATATGTTGAACAAATTGGTCAAGCAAAAATTGACAGAGGCACGTTTAGGACGAAATTAAAATTTAACAAACTCAGAATAAGTAACGACACGATTAACGTGAATAACTCAATATCACTATTATAACTCAATATCACAATACCAAAACCAAAAGGAGTTAATAAAAACTTCAAATCATCAAACTAAATTCATGGTACATGCATTAGCTACGTTCAACAAAACAGAACAAATAATTAATAGTCAATTTAAATGGAGCCAAGGAAAAATAAAGGCAGGACTCGAAGCTATCGAGAGCATGAATCAATGGTTCAAGAGTATCGATGAGAACTAATTGAACATAAAATTTTTCAATGCCTACCAAATAGTGATGAATTTCATTGACGAAGTTACAGAATATCATAGAAAATTACTAGACGTTCACTACCATCGACGAGATCTATTTGAATTAATCTCACCTGCTCACCTTGAGAAAACTATCCTAAACATATCAAATACTCTATCATCTAACATACAAATTATATCTTATCCAATACTTCGAACAGAAGTAAAACACAGCACCGAATTTATTCATATTTATGGATTCTTTATTTTAACGGAAGTATCTCAGTTTAACTTAGTGAAAGCAACTCAAATCCCAATTAAAAGTAAAGGCAAATACTGGAATTTCGATTACAACACACAATCTTATTTTCAAATGACTGAAGAAGAAGTGACAAAATGCTTCAAGATGAATTATAATACATACATTTGTAGCCCGACCACAACTAGAAATATTGAGACTAGCCCGGATTGTGTAATAGATGACACTTCGGTCAGCCACCTGGAAGCAACTTCATGATCTCAACACGTAGATGTTTGTAGAAAATAAACTAAAAATTGCAATAATTTGTGATGGAATTAGAGAAGATGTAGTACTCAACCAAACTGGAATTATCAAGATTGCACAAAATTGTCTAATTAAGACAAAGAAAAACATCTTAATGCCCAAAAGAAGAGAGTCTATGACAATAGCAAGTACCCTTTTCCACCCGGTAAACATGTCTATATAGGGGCATTAAACTCTACATCTGAACGAATTACGAATATCGACACGGAATCTGTTCTAGATACATCTGAATCAATCAACGCTTTAATGAATGAGGAAGTTCAGATAGAAGATAAGCTACAAGAAACTAAATGGAAAAAAATTCATCATCATATGATAGCCAATAGCACTGTGATATTAATGTTATTGGTTGCAACGATGTTAGTTTCCGCCTTCCTCTGTATAAATGGAAGCTCCAGCATACCCAATCACTACAATGAGAAGATCCTGATGTACGACGAGGTATCCCACTTGAACCTCTTCACTTATACATCATCGTACCTACCACAGAAGATGCCACTTTGTCGAGTGGGCAGAATGTCTAATTTCATTTCAACAGCAAAACATTTACACACCGCAGTGGGTCACAAAGGATAGAATGCAGCAGTCAGCAGTTTTCACCCAGCACGAGGCACAGTATTGTTTTAATTAACATATTTGGTATATAGTTAGAACCATATATAAATCTGTACAGTATATCAATAAAATCAGTATTAAACTTGCTATAGTTGTACTCACTATAAACCCGTTGTTAATATCATACACAGAAATACCTACTAGAAGTCACATACAAGGGGTTCACTTTAAGGGATTTGTATAAATTATTACAAGTAGAATTTTACAAATCTTTTCACCCGATTTTGTTATAAACAAAAAATTCCGGAAGTCGCAGCTGTACTAGTATCTGAGATAAATCCGGCTGCCATTATTAATGGGACACCCTGTATATATACCTATTACGCTATTTTGTGCACTTTTTGACCTTTTTACTGTACTAAAAGTTACACATCATTGATAGGCACCTCTGGAATAGGTTAATATGGGCAAATATGTTTAGGCAAAATGTGTCTACAATTTGAATCCCTGATACATAATTTTTACTTTTTATTCCTGATCAAGACACTTTTAGCTCCAAATTGCGAAAATATAATTTAGGCACCAATAAAATTACAATAACGGGTGATTCATTTTATAGCCTATGGACAAATCGGCCTAAAAGGGGGTTTCATGTGCAAGTCGTGCCAAGATATGTCCTCCACCACTTTTTTTTGCACGATACTTTTTAAAACGATGTATCTTTCTTAAAAATAGTCGTAGAGGGTTGCAAAAAATGGCAAATGAATCAGTAAACACCCGCAATAAAATAACTTTGTATTATATTTTTAAAAATTTTGCTTCGTTTTATTAGAAAAAATAAAATAACTGAATTTTTACTTTTTTATTGTATAGCTAGAAAGTTTAACCTACATTTTTAATAACACCAAAATTTTTAAAAAAACTTTAAATAAAAGTTATAGAATGAACATTTTTCTCTAATCTGGTGTATATAAGTCTTATATAGATGTATATTTTATATTTGTTTTAATAAAAAAACAATTTGTTGTCACCAAAACGACTACCGAAGGTGTATTACCGTACGCGGACGCCTATAGGGCGGCGCGCGGCTTTACGCAGCTGAGTCGTCAAGTAAAACAGGTGATTTATATTATTATTGTTATCGTTGTTTGATGGACATTATCAAACAACGTTGTTATTGTTATTTTTAAAATTGAATATCAATCGACGAAAGTTTTTACAATATAATGCAGGTCCTAGAGGTAGTTGAGTATGCAAAATATGAGGACCGCAGTTTGACAATGGATCCTAGCTGAGAATAGGTCAGAGACAAACGATTTGGATGTTGCCGGGCTAGTTTTTGGTCCAAATTTTTTTATCCCCCTTCCTTATATAGTCGTGTGCGAAAAGAAATGGATCAAAAATGTGTAAAATCTAATTAAAAAATAAAATAATATTGGTTTTTTAAATTTTTGCGGCAAAATTCCCCAAAACCCCCCAGACTTCCCAAATCCTAATTTTTTTTGATTTTTTTCAAATTTTCTTAAAAACTAAGCTTACGGAAAAATATGTACTAATCTTTATTGTAGACCATAAAATTTCCTTTTCAACAATGTATAAGTCAGTAGGGTACGACTAATGACAAACTCTTCAGCGGCGTCCGTTTATTGAGGTTGATTAAATAAATTTAAAAAAAGAAACATGTTTATTACAGGTTTTACCCGATTTTCTTTAAAAACCGAGCTCCATATCAAAAAATATAATACACACTTTGTTATAGACAATAAAATTGCCTTTTAAATGATGTATAATAAGGCAATAGTAGTTTTATCTATAACAATTTATGGGCGTCCGTAAATAAAATCAATTTTGAAAAATCATTAAATTTATCAATTTTTTACAATTTTTATCCTAATATCCGGAATAAGCTTTTTGGAAAAAAAATATTTTGCCGCTTATTGTACAAAATTAAATTTTCTTTTTAGCAATGTATTATTCAGTGGGGTCAGGCTAATCACAAACTCTCCAGCGGCGTTTGTTTATTAGGAAAATATAAAAAAATTAAAGAAACCACATAGGTTTTACCCGATTATCTTAAAAACCAAGCTCTCTATCAAAAATTGTGACCCATAGTCGATTGTAGGCAATAAAATTTCCTTTTAAACGTGTATAGTAGTGTAAAGCCGGGTACTCATTAACGAACCACGATCAACAAGCGCGATCTATTTGCTAATGTGGACGGCAATATTCGAGGCTCGCAGCGCGATATCGAAACCTCAAATTAAAATAAAGTACCCACTAAATTTGAGACATAAATACACATCTCTTAAAAAAGTTTACCTACATAAGTAAATTTTTTAAATGAAAAAAACATTAAAAAAAAATTACTTAAATCTATTTGTGATAGTTCACTTGTAAGAAAATAGTAAGCTGTCAGTCTTAATTTTTTTTTTTAAATTGCGAATATCTCAAAAAATAATCTATTAATTTTTGGAATAATATCAATGCTGTAAAGGAATGAAAAAAACTCTTTTAGACAAGATATCACGACCCACTTTCTTTCTCTACACTCAATCAAAGCTACCCCAGCTATGAGTCGATAGATATAAATATTTTAAGAAAATAATAAAGAATAATGTGTCCAAGGATTTTTTCAATTTTTTTTTTAAATACTCATAATGGCATCCCATATACGTTTTTTTTGAGTATATTACTTTAAATTAAAATTAATAATGACGATAATGGAAATGATTTTACGTATGTTTTATCGCTCCGCTTGTTTTTTTAAAAAGAGTTTTTGTTTTTTTCCTTCTGGGTAATAAATTTTGTAGTATAAAATGGAAAATAAATATATTTTGTTTACCTCACTATTCAGATAACGGTAATTACCCCTTATGATCGGACAAGCTAACCTATGCACGTATTAACGCTAAAAATTGCACTTAAGGGATGTGGCTTTACTCAGGCGTTGCAATCTGTATTGAGAGATGTTGAAGGATTAAGAACAATTCGCTTAGATATTTAGAAATTACAAACTGATAACGGTAATGACACTCTACCAGGGTATACTTATAAAATTTTATTTTATAAAAAAAAAATTAAGAAAAATATTTGCTTTTAACAAACGGCGATACATACTTATAAATATATAAACATTAAACTAGACTTATAGAGCAATATTATATTGAATTCGTATGATACATTAGGTTACCGTGGTTCGGTTCGGTTCATTCGAAACATTAGGTTAATGTGGTTTAGTAGATATAAACTTATGATAACGGAGTTTGACGTTTGGGCCAGTCTTTCACAAATATTAGCAATAAATAGCAACTTTAGCATCAAACTAAATGTAGTGCTTTAGAGCAATATTGGAAGGAATTTTACTTGTACAAAAAATTTTATACATAAAATATGTATAAAATGGAAAATAAATATATTTTATTAACCTCACTATACTGACAACGGTAATTACAACTTATGATCGGACAAGCTTAACCAATGCACGTATTAACGCTAAAAAGTGCATATAATAGATGTGGCTTTACTCGGGCGTTGCGGTCTCTGCATTGAGAGATGTTGAAGGAATACGAACAATTTTCGCGTGCTGGCTTCAGGCGCCTTTAGCGGTAGATATTTAGGAATTACAAACTGATAACGGTAATGACGCTCTACCAGGGTGCGCGTTTAAAATGTTATTATATTTAAAAAAATGAGGAAATTATATTTGTTTTTAACAAACGGCGATACTTATATATAGGTCTATAAACATTAAACTAGACTTATAGAGCAATATAATGTTGAAATTTGTATGATATATTAGGTTTTTTTATTTTAGGGAATGCAAACCTTTATCCGGTTATGATAACGGAGTATGACGTTTGGGCCAGTCTTACACAAATGTTAACAACAAATAGCAACATCAGCATCAAACTAAATGTAGTGCTTTAGAGTAATATTGGAGGCAATTTTATTTGTACAAGAAAAATAACTAACATACTAAACACATTTAATTTTGGAGGGTAACATGAAACAGTTTTCAATAATGGCCTAATACTTATACATGTTCTCTGGGTTATTTTGTCTGGTTCAGGCAATTTTTTTTACGCTGCTGCTTGTGCGAGTCGGGGTCAGTGGCGAATCAAGGGGGTGGGGCAGAAGGGCCTGGCCCCCCCCCTCCTTGACATAAAGCTTATAATTTTTAGTTCCAGAAAAAAATAACCAATGCATAAGCCGCAAATTTTAGCCAAATATAAAATTTTTCAAAAATATTAGCTAAATAATTTTTTAATTAAAATTTAACTGATTTTGCTCAAATTTTCGCCTGCTGACCACTGGTCGGGCTTACTGGCAAAGCCATTTTGTTTTAGGCTAGTAACATATAAACCACGCATCTTCTTTTAAATGTTTTTTAAATAGTCTTTGTTCTTTGGATCCCATGTAACAGGTCTATTCATGTAATTTTCAAATAGACAATACTTTTTTATCATTTATGGTATTTTTTTTTCTTTGAAGCGCATTCAACGACGACCGCCTATTGGCTCGTCGCGAATGGCTTGTTGCGCGCTGCGATCATACCTTTTTCACGTCTACATTAGCGAATTGTTCGAGGCTCGTGGCTCGGTAATGAGTACCCGGCTTAAGATTTATCTTCAGATTAACTTCACAGGGCTGTGCAACTTAAATCAATTTTTACAAATCACCAAACAAATTAATTCTGTTACAAGTTTTTCCCAATTTTCTCAGAAACTAAGCTCAATTGACAAAAATGTGTTTTATACTTTATTGTAGGAAATAAAATTTTCTTGTTGACAATGTGTAAATCAGTGAGGTTTAATTAATGACAAACCCTTCAGCGACGTCCGCATATGGGGGTCAATTAAAAAATAAAAAAAATAAAATCCCGATTTTTTTTTGAATTTTTTTAAAAAATACATTTTTTAAAAAGCATTTTTTTAGTACATTTCAAATCAAGTAGTTTAAACTTTGTTACATTAAAATCGGATAAAAATTAAAAAAGATACAATTTGTTTTTAAATATGCTTTTCCGCCATATTGAATCCGCCATATTTAAAAAAGGCGCGATTATCACAATGACAATAAGTCAAAACCTGATCTGCTAGGTATGTTAAACAAATTTAAGTTACTTTCAAAAAGTTCTTATGGTTTTCATTAAAAGGATAATTTTTAAATATACCCCGAACACCCCTATACAACTGAATGACACACTACAACTTTGTTCCATGAAAATCGGATAAGAAATAAAAAAGTTACAATTTTTTTAAAGATACGCCTTTCCGCCATTTTGAATCCGCCATATCTTCCAAAAAACGCATTTATCACAATGACAACAAGTTAAAATCTGATATATGGGATGCCCTTAACAAAGTTAGCTTATCGACAGAAAGTTGGCACGACTTGCACACGAAACTTGAATTGTCAATAGACTAACAAGAATAAACGAGCATTTAATTTCGTCCGCCATCTTGGATTTTGCGATGGCGCACAGAGGGGCCAAATGGAGCTAATCTCGGAAATAATTATTTAAACACCCAAAATATTAGGAACAAAAATAATGTGTATTGGTTATTGTGATATAGGTTAAAATGCACCTGTTTAATAGGTGATTTAAAAATAGATTTTTTTTAAAGAAATTTAAGTACTTTTACACAAAAAAGTAATTAAGACTTAAATATTTATTAAAAATGAGTTTAAAAATTCTACATTTTATAATATTTCTGTTAAAGTTATTTAACCTGGCTCATAATATACAGTATGTCCCAAAAGTCTGGAATCACCTTTTTTTTTTAACTTGGAGATAAAATCATGGACACGTCAATTTGGAAATAGGAAGAGGAGTCACCTAAAAATACTATATTGTACAGAGTGTTCTCAATAAGACATATGCATGCATATTTTTTTAGTTATATTGCATCTAAAAACTAATTTTACCATTTTCTAAAAAAAAATAATTTAATGTAAAGGCTTTTTGGATAAAATTTTTTGCTTGCATTTTGCTATTCTCTACATACAAAATTAAGTTTTGTATTAAAGATCATTGTAAAAAAATGACATAAGGGCATTTTATGTTAAAATAAGACCTATTAATGTTATTTTGTGGACACACTCCACACATGTGTAATTGTTGTGCTTTCTAACATTGTTTTATTAATATTAACTTTAAACAACAAGTAAAATTAAAGAAAGAAAAATTATAAAAATATTTCTCTTTGGCCGGGACTCGAACCCGGAACCTCTTGCTCTGTACTCCAACGCTCTTTCGTTAAGCTACCAAAGATCATACATAAATTTTCCGAAAACTTCCACCTATGCATGTGTGTGGTATCTCAATACAAGAACGAGAAATTCTCAGGGTATTAACTTGACCAAGCCATTTAACTGATTTTTATAATTTTTCTTTTTCACTGTCAAAGATATGAAAACTTGTTGATGTTGCCGTCCGGTAAATCTAAGAAAAGTTAAAAATATAAAAACTAATAACTTTAAAACTAAACACGAAAAGTGGTTTAATAAATCTGCAATAAAACAATTAACAACTATAAAAGTAGAGCCAATCAAAAAACACAAGTAACTTTTTTCTTGCAATATGGTATAAAACTATTAATTCCTGTTTAAATACATTATGCTAGATTTAAAATTCGTTAGTAGTGCTGATATAAAAAAGTTGATTTTTTTACTAACCCCCATATATTATCTAACAAATTAAAAACAAAGTGACTTTGTCTTGGCCGTTTACTAAGCCATTTTTGTGGTAAATTAATTTTTATCGGTAAGAGTTAATATTATTAAAACATACAAAAAAACGACCATTTCATGAATTTTGACCGTTTATATCTCAAAAACTGCACATAGAAAAACTTAACTTTACTTACATTTTTTTTTGTTACATACCCCACTATAACATACTAAAATTATAGCCAGTTCAACCCAGATAAAAATTCCCCATAAGGCCTGTGTAAACTAGTGCCTGGTCTTTTGATAATCCACTTAACCCTTTCCAAAACAAAGATCTGTCAAAATGATATTTTTGAAAAACTTTCAGGCACCTTTCCTAAGTTAAAAATACGAAAACGGCAAGTTTGTAAAAGTTTTGGTTCAAAATTTGACTTACGAAGATTTACCCTTCTCCTTTTAACTAAAGTAACTGTAACCGGCACCATAATTCACTTGGCTTTTTACAGGCCTAAAAAGTTGTTTATTTTAAATTGATTAAAATCCTTTATTTTAAAATTTTTTCGAACGAAGCTTTTACTAATTTTTACGCGTCCGCCATCTTTAAATTTAATGAGTTAATCAAATGTATGTTAAAAAACTATCAATCAAATTTTTAGTCAAACACTTTTTATTTAATAAAAATTTGTTAATAAACAAACAAGTTTTATATTTAAGATGTATAGTTTAATTTCTTTTACTTGGGTGGTATGTAGGCACTTTATTTTTAATATTAAAAATCTCAAAAAGGCGCAAGAAAGTGCAGCCATTTTTTTATTCATTTTGTTAAGAAATATTCAATTAATAAAAAAGTGACAATAGTTTTGCTTAACAAAATTTTATCACACACTAAATTATATTTTTTATATTTCTTTAAGGTAAATTCTAATAATAATTGACTTCTTAGTTTAAAAAAGATGATTAATCTATGTTATGTTTAATATATTTTTTATTTCTATTTTCATCATGACAATGCCACTCTCTCATCAACTACTAGTTATCAACAATAATAATAACAATAACATTACAACTCCCTTTTTTATTCTCTCTTGCTATTCTACTCTCTCTTTTTTTTTTTTTTTTGCTCTTCTATATCTCTCCCTGAGTTTGTGGACATGGTCGAAGATACCTTCTATTTCGTTTTAAAAGTTTTCCACTGGGCAACTTTATTGTATACTGTCTATGTTTAGCTACTTCTACCACAATGCCCACTTTGTCCCATAATTTGGATATTGGATTTTGTATTCTGGCTGTTTCTCCCTTTTTAATTTCAGGTATATCCTTGGCATTTTTGTTGTATGTATTTGCTTGTTTTTGCTTTTGAGCAGTTTTAATATCTTTTAAGGTAGACAGTTTTTTCCACTTTAGATCAAAAGCATTTTGATGTGTCGGAATCAGTGACCTCATATCTCGACCATAAAGCTTCTGAGCTGGTGAAAAACCATCATCAGATGGAGTATTTCTCCATTCAAGTAGTCCAGACAAAAACTTATTTTCATTTAGTCTTCCATTTTCTGTGCTTTTAAAAATTATATCTTTCATTGCACCAACTGCTGCTTCAGCATGCCCGTTGCTTTGAGGGTAATACGGGGTCGATGGACTATGCTCAATGTTCCAATCCTTGCAGAATGATTTGAAATCGTATGCATTATACTGTGGACCATTATCAGATCGAAACCTTATTGGCACACCTGTGTCTGCAAAATTTTTTTTTAGATCTTGAATCATTCTGTTACTAGTAGGATCCTGGTTTCCGTAATGACATACTATCGGCCATCCTGAGAATCTATCTACATAGACCATGTAATGTTTGCCCGAACAGACAAACAGATCTGAGGAAACATCAACAAATGGTCGGGTGGCGGGGAATCAAACATCATAGTTTCTTTTTGTTGAGATGGCTTAACAGTTTGACATGCTTCACAAGAATCAATAAGGTTTTTTATGTCTGAACTCATTGCAGGCCAATAAACCGTGTTTCTAGCTCTTCTTAAAGTTCTTACAATTCCTTGATGTGCATCGTGTAACCGTTCCATAACAATTTTCCTAGCTTCCTTAGGTATTAATAATTGGCAACCCTTCAATACTAACTGATCTTCTATGCTGAGCTCGTTTCTAATATTCCAGAATGGCTTTAAAAAATCTTGGAGATCTTTTTTATTGGAAGGAAATCCATTTTGTATTTGTTGTCGTAGACACTGGTATTCCAAATCTTTAATTGCTGCTGCTTGTAACTTTTTTAAAGAAGGATCAAAGAAAATGGAATCAGAATTGTTTATATTCTGTATTTGTTCTGCGATCACTGCTTCTACCATGAGCACTGCATCTTCTCCCAATAAGTCACTTTCAGTTGACATGGCTATAGGTGATCGAGAAAGAGCGTCAGGGATAATATTTTCCTTGCCTTTACACCATTTAGCTTGAAAATTAAAATTAGACAATTTTTCTTTTAACCTTTGAATTCTACAATTTTCAATTTTGTCCAAGGTATAATTATTTAATATTGTTATTAGTGGTTTATGATCGGTTATAATTTTAAAATTTGGTAATACAAGCAGATATAGTTTGCATTTATGTACTGACCAAGTGATAGCCAATAACTCTATTTCTATCATTGCATATCTGGATTCTGAGTCAGACAAAAATCTGGAGCCACATTGAATCAATTTCCATTTATCGTCATGCTTTTGTAAAAGGATATATCCCAGTCCATTTAATCGAGATGCGTCCACATGCAATTCGGTCTCCAGTAAAGGATCATAATGTCCCAAAATTGGTGGTGAAACTAATGCTGATCTAATGTTTTCAAAAGCTTCATCGTGTTTACTCGACCATATAAATTCGTTTCGTTTCTTCATCAAATCTCTTAAAGGTGTTGCATGACAACTGATTTCTGACGAAAAGTTTCCCAGCTGATTTACTATTCCCATAAATGATCTCAGTTCGTTCAAATTTTTAGGTCTTGGAAAATTTCGAATCGCCTGAACTTTTTTAGGATCAGCTTTTATTCCATTTTGACCAACTATGTAACCTACATACGGAACTTCATTTTGGGCAAAAACGAATTTTTCAGGGTTCAGAGTAATTTTATATTTTCGGCAACGCTCTAATAATTCCACGACTTTCACAGAATGGTCTTTAAAAGTTTCGTCATGTAGCAAAATATCATCTACTACTTTTTCCATATTTGACATACCAGCAAGTGCTTCATCACCTCGACGACAAAATTCATCGCCCGAACTAACTAATCCCATTGGCGTTCTTAGAAATTGATAACGTCCCCATGGAGTCAAAAATGTCGTTAACTGTTGACTTTCTTCATCCAAACTTAACTGCCAATATCCACTAGTGGCGTCCAATGTTGAAAAATAATTTGATTTTGTGTCAATATTTGAAACAGCTTCCCAAGGTGCTTTAAATGGATGTAACGGTCTCTTTACATATTTGTTTAACATTGTATAATCAACACAAATACGCATTTTTCCATTTGGCTTCTGGACTATCACCAACGGGCTGACAAAATCACTTGGGGTTCCCTCTACTGGCTTGATTATTGATTTCTTTACCATGTCATCAAGTTCTTTTTTAACTCCTTCCCTCCACGCGTACGGGATTTTTCTCGGACATGATATTGCAAAGGGCACAACATCTTCTTTAAGATAAATATGAACGGGTTTCCCATCCATTGATTTGAGATTCGTACTGGTATCAAAAACGTCGGCGTATTTTTCCAATAATTGACTTTTAAGAGTTTTGGCGTTTTTTTCGTTTATTGGAACCTCACTTAACTTTGCAACATTTAATGATATTGGTAAAGGGTCAGGAAAATCTTTGTGAATTATTCCCAAATCTATAAGAACTTTCCTATCAAGTAAAAGTTCTTTAACATTTTTGCATATTACAATTTTTGTTTCACAACATCTTCCTTGAAGTATAATTTTGCAGTTTATTATACCGATTGTTTCTATAGTAGATCTGTTTGCAGCTTGTAATTTTAAATTCGTTGCTTCTAGTGAGATCTCGTGTAATCGCTTTAAAAAATCTTCTCCAGCCACCGAAACTTCAGCACCTGTATCCGGAGTGGCCTTATAAATAAATGAAGATACTTTTGGATGACACTGTACTTCTATTGTGACTGTTATATGACGTGTCTTGTCCCGCCAATTTTTATCAATACTGTCAATTGAGGTTATTGATAAATGTCCAATATTTGAAGTTTCTTGTTCTTCATCAACAACATTTTTTACACTTTTTTTAAGCATAAACTAGTAAAATGCCCTCGTAATCGGCATTTATTACAAATTATATTCCTCGCTGGACATTCCAGAAGTGATTTATGCCAATTATTGTTGCATCTACGGCACTTTTTGGCAATATTTTCTGGTTGTTTTGGAACCGCCTTTACTTTCGAAAGTTTTATTTGAGAATTTTCTTCTAGAGTTGCAACTTCTTCGGCTTCGCATAATTTAACTAAAGACTCTAAACTTGCATCTTCTGGAAGTAATCTACATTTTTTGCGAACTTCAGGATCGTAAAGAGATTCAGTAATGTGGTCTATAAGGCATGTTTCGTAACAACTGACGCACGGATCGGTAAGTTGAAACAATTTTAATTTTTGTCTGTAAAATGATGTGAACAACTCACCAGACTCTTGCTTTCTGGCCATAAATTGACTTCGTCTCATTCTGTAATTTTCCTTTTTCTTAAAATATTTTTCAAGTTCGTTAAGTATAGTTAAAACATTAGTTTTATTAGGATTATTAATTTTTAAAACTAAACGTAGAACATCCAGCATATCTTGGTCAAATAATGATAAAAGTATTGCATTAACTTGTGGACTACTAACATTTTGCAAACCTTGAATCAACAGATAGTTTTCGAAATTCCTTCGCCAATCAGTATACTGAGCAAAAGAAATATTTTCCATTAATTTTCCTGGAAGTGGAAAATTACCAATAACTTTTACAATAGGTTGAATAATCTCATCATTATTATCTTCACGCTCTGGTTGATTATCAGTGTGACGTATAGTTTCAGCCGAATTTTCTTTCGTTGATAACATTTTCTTGATTGCTTCTTGAAGCTGTTGTATCTGCAGATTCATATTGGTCTGGAGATTATTTACCATTTCATGGGTGTTTCTTTCAATTATAACAATAGACTCCTGAGTTTTTTGTAATGATTCTTCTAGTGAAGTTCGTTCATTAGCTTCATTTGCAGTTTTATTTTGATTTGTTTCTTTCTTTGATTTCTTTGGCGGCATCTTTGTACTTTTTCCCAATATTTCGTAGCTTTTATATTTTATATATATAGTTTATTAGGTTCAAAATCGCGACTGCGCCATGTTATGTTTAATTAATTTTTTATTTCTATTTTCATCATGACAATGTCACTCTCTCATCAACTACTAGTTATCAACAATAATAATAACAATAACATTACACTCTATGACAACCTACAGCTAAATATTGGTATTTAGTGTTTTTTGGTTAAATTACCTGTGCTGGATGTCTCCATCGTAAAAAATTTTTTTAGTTTTAAATATAACACTTCATATAATTAGAGAAAGTAATACATAATTATTCAATAATTTGTATGTAATTATCATAAAAATTAAACAGACGCTTTTTAAAGTGTCAAACTCACGTCATACTAAAAAACAAGTGAAAATACTCTGTTGCATTTTCAGCGCCCACTAGTTTGTTACATAATTTGAGTTCCAGATATTGTATATGTCTATTTGTGTTTTTTTAGTTTCTTCCCATTTTACACCTGATTGGCCCCTTTGCGTGGCGGACAAAAAAATATATTTAGTCAAAACTCTGATCCATTCTCTGCCAAGTGCAGTTTCTCTCATTAAAAAGTTATAATGAAAAAAAAAATTACCGGTTTTTTTTTCATTGTAACTTTTGAACTGTATAATCGATGTTAATGGGACAAACTGCATTTGGCAGAGAATTAATCATATTTTTGACTAATGTACTTTTTGTCCGCCGTCTCAAAGTCCAAGATGGCGGACAAAATTAAATTGTACCTTTTAAAGGTGCTGGTTTATTCTTGTGTTGCGAACAAGTTTTATTCATTTTTTAAAATTAATAAAAAAGCTGCATTCTTGTCACGCACAACAAGGTACAAATTAGTAAAATCGGTTAGGTGGATCTAAAAAAAATAATTTTTCTTTCAATCATTTTTTAGCATATTATACGATTGGCTCGCCAATCATGTCTACATTTATTTTCTTATAAATTAATTACTACTGAACCGATTTTAATGAAATAAAAAACATTTTGGTTAGAATTGATTGCTTTTTAAAGATCTTGGTCAAAGTTTATCGCCCTCTTAAAATTTAAAATGGCCAATGTTAATTAATTAATACAGTTTTGTTTTACCCTTTTACGGCAAATGATAATATAATATAAGTAATAACATATTAAGTTATAGCGAGGTAGGTCTATATAAAATCACTTTTATGTAACGTGGGCCAAAAAAAATATCAAAATTTTAGTTTGTTTATCCTTTATTTGATTTTGGTCATTCAAATCCAAAATGGCGCATGCTTTTAAAATTTGAAGACAATGCCCTTTAAGATTGACACATTTTTGCCGTTTAAAATTATTAGGACACATTACTTGTAAAAATTGGATAAGAAGCAAACAGTTTAACCACATTAAAATAGGAACCGTTTTAACCCTTTGGAATGTAGATAAAAAACTAATTCCTAAAAAGCTCCTTAAAGGTTTCGACACGGCAAAGATGTAGCTATCTTCTCAATATTTAAAATCACGTCATTGGCGTACACAAACTTTTGGCAAGTGGGTTAAAAATGTTTTAAAAGCCTGCGCCATTTTGGATTGGACGAAAACTACAAATTTTAGATACAGTAAATGTAGTACATGGCCCAAACTTCTTGTAAAGTTTATTACCGTAGAAATTGAATAGTCTGATTAGTCCACAGTAGAACAAATAGTCTGGAGCCTAAGCCACTTTTGTGTGTATTTTTACGTACCGTAATGAAACTTGGCAAGATTGTACCCAGTGCAGAGCGAAGATACAGAGTGTTTTATTTTTACTTGCATCTATCTCATTAAAATTCTATATAAAATTTAAATGTAAAGCTAGAGCAATGAAACTTGGCACCGATTATAAGGACATATACGTTTTTATTTTAAGCGATAAAAAAATTATATTGTTTTATTTTCTTATAATAAAAATAAAATTTGAAAAATTTATGGTGTGCGTGTTGAGTAGAAAAAAAAATCCAGGCGGTTAGTTATACAAGATAACTTGCTAAAATTTACTGTCAGCATTAACAAATTCTCTCTCTTGGTAGTATTGCTGGACCGGTGTGACGTATACAGGGTCGGAGTACAGGGGGGTTTTATTTAATATTTTTAAATTGAAAAAATCTAAAAAGAGAGAAAGGTATGAGGATTTCTTAGACGTAATGATATTTTCAAAAAGTATATACCAAATAAAAGATACGTAGCTTTTATTTATACTTTACGAAAAGAAAATAAAAATTTTGTTAAACTGTTCAAAATGGCTGTTTTTAAAAACGGGTTACATTTTTATGATCAATTGAAGTAATTTTTTTATGACGACGTTACAAATCACTATGGAAAACTCAAAGTCAGTACATTACAACAATACTAGTACAGCTTTCATTTTATTAAATAAAAACTTTCGTACAGAGTGTTAAAAAGTAACTAGACAATAAAGTTTTTCGTAATTTTTTATTTTAGTGCTGAAAATTCAAATAACTCTAGATATGTCAAATTATCATCTTATTGCAATCAGTATATTCTCCTTTATAAACCATTTATCGTAATCTATTTTTGTGATAAGCTCTACATCATTACCTTTTTCTGAATGTATATACTGGGCGACAACAACTTTGCTGTCATTTTTACTGTTTTTTAAATTATTCATTTTAGCTACTGTGTTATTAAAAATTTTGCAATGAAACTTGACACAATTTATTGGCTTGTTACAGGCTCTGAGACAAATAATAATGTTTGTGTAATTTTGTAATATGCTGAAAGATACAAGGTGATATTAAAAAAATAATGTAAAAAGTAGTAGTCTCAGACTTTGGGTCATACCGGTTATGCAGTTTAAGATACTTTCTAAATTTTACAACTTTTTAAAACTAGAGGAACGCCTTTCTCACATGGGGTATATTGTTTGATTCAGCTTTGTAATTGTAAGAAAATACAGATTCTTTCTTTTGTCAATATATAATATTTTTTAATACGTAAAACATTACTTCAAGCACTTATAAAATTAGAAAACATACAGTAGAGAGTTAAACTGTTAATCACATATGTAGCTGTTAGTTAGAGACTTTTCAACATACAGGGTATTCGAATTAAAGTCGGTAATATTGTTAACTTTGTTATTATCAAAAAGGTCGGTTAAGTTATTAGGCAAAATGTTAATATGTTTTCCGCACTAAATTGGTGGAACAAGAATAAAATTAAACGACGAGTAGGTGTAAGTTATAGTAAAAAAATTATTTTAAAAGATACACATAGTATATAGTACCAACAATTGATTTTTTTTTAATATAAATAAAAGCTGTCTTATAACTTTTTATTTTTAAGCAAAAGTTAATAATTAAAAATATAGTAACTTTTATAAAAAATATTTTTTACATAATGTGCGCTATTATTATTTCTATAATAGTTATTACTTCTGACAACCAATCTAAAACAGGATGCAATTATGTAATTTTATTAAAAGTGTATGCTTTGGTGTCCAAGAAATGGCAGATTATGTTAAAAATTCAAAATTCTAGATATTTGATTCCACTTTTACTTAAGTTATGAATTTTTATTAAGGCTTGTTTAGGTATTTTTAAAATCTCTGGCGTAAAACCCGAGAATAGTTAGTGGCTCTTCTCGGGTAAAACCAGATTAAGGTGTCAAATTTGATATGTCATGTGAACAGTTTGACGTATTGACTTAATTAATATTTATTTTGGTTTAAAATACGAAATTACCTAGAAATCGATACACCACACGACCACTTTAGACGGAATAAAATTTGAACAATTTAGCCTCCTACCTTTTGCTCCGTCACCCCTCAAAAAAAACCTTATTTCCAACGTTTAATTTTAATAGTTTTTTTTTCAATTTATAAGCTACAGAGCTATAAACTTAAAGAAACAAAAAGTGTACGCGAAACAAGTTTTATATTTAATTTATCAATTTTTCCTTTCCCATCTCAAGTACGCCCCTGTACCTTAGCCCTGCACTGGGTTCCATCGGAGCACCACTTTTAGAATGGCATTCCTAGGTGTTTGCTACCTCTGTGCCAAATTCCGTCACGGTACGCGAAAATGCAGACAAACCCCTAAATTTCCGGCTTAGGCCCCGAACTAAAAAACAACCGTTTATTTGACCTATGTTACACACAGGGTTAAATCAGTACCTAATTCGTTAAGGTAAAAC
This sequence comes from Aspidapion aeneum, assembly GCA_963576565.1. Taxonomy (NCBI): domain Eukaryota; kingdom Metazoa; phylum Arthropoda; class Insecta; order Coleoptera; family Brentidae; genus Aspidapion; species Aspidapion aeneum. Next base: position 71,768,476 of record OY755044.1, read on the forward strand.
TTTATTAATTCTTAACCAATTTTTTCAGTTGATACCTTTTTGTGCACGGCAAAGACGTGGCTTTTTGGTCAATGTTTAAGTGGTGCACCAAGGTTCGGTTCGGTTCGGTTCGGTTCGGTTCGGTTCGGGGGGGGGGGGGGGGTTATTGAATTAACAAAGGGTAAAAAAACTACAGCCGAAAAAAATGTTGTTGGTTTTTTTTGTTCAACCTTATACTTAAACTAACTAACCATTGTTTTTGATAAATATCTCTCTTATCAATCATGCTCTCAAGAGGGCCTGTTCTATCCACAGCGTAATGCATAATATAGAAAACAGTTATTATAATGAAATAGGGCACCAAAACCTAAAAAAGATTTATGTAAATTACATTGGAAAGGATTTACATACTTGGGGGTTGTTCTGTGTCGCGTTACGTAACAGCCTTTACCTACAACCAAAATTAATATTTTTGGTAAAAAGTTTTTTTTTAATATAGAAGATGGCTTAAGGGGGCAAACTTCGTCCGAAAACTTAACATTTGACAACACTGATATCGCGTTTTTTGCCCCAATCTTTGTTCTAATAGAAATAGAAAACGAGAAAGAGGAACGCGTCGAAATTTTGAGGGGTAGTTTTTTAAAGCATTTTTAACAACCGTATCTTAGCAGTTTTTCGCGAAATCATTTTATTCAAAAAATAAAAAAAAAGTTATGGCTAAAACACAACAAATATTTCAAAACAATGTTTGGCATTTCAGTAGCCTAATTGTGTTATAGAAAACTGTAGCGAAATTGTTTCGATTTTTGTATTTTTTGGAAATGTACAAAAGAAAATCAAAAATCTAACAAGATACGTTTGAAGATTTTTAAAAAATCTTGCATATGAACAGAAATAATGTTTCAACTAGTTTTTTATAGAAGAGATCTATTAGGATTTACAAAAGCGTGCCCAATTTTATACTTGATGCAGGACACCAAATCAGACAAGAGTCATCAACCTATTGACTGAAGCGCCACCCCCATATACCGGGTGGCAAGTCAATTCGATTGAGAAAACTTAACTAAGATCACGTGACCCGGATTTTCACATTTTCAAATATTTTGAAAAAATAAAATATCGTTTAATATAAGTTAATATACGTTAAATGATTATAAGTATTTATTTAAAGACATACAATTTTTTCTATTTACAAAACGTTTTTTTAAGGGCTGGCCATAGCGTAACAAACAAAATCACGGGATTACGAACTAATTTATAAGATAGTTTTTGATAATTAGTATATTGCTCAGTTAACAGAAGCTTGTGCTTAACTTCGCTGAGTTGAAAATAAAGCCCTTTTCATTTATTTATTTATTTATTATATAACAAGAGAAGAAAGTGACAAATTTCACACGAGCGTGAGAAAGTTACTTTCTGTCGAGTTATGGACGCTATTTTTTCTACGAATACTGTTGAACTATACTAATTTTTGTAAAAATTGGTGTTTAATTTTGCGTAAATCAAATGAAACTGCTTTTCCGCACGTGTGGGAAAGTAGTTTGCAACACAAATCAAATGAAACTGCTTTTCCGCACGTGCGAAAAAGTATTGTGACAGTTAAACACTTTCTATACATGTGCCGAAGTACTGAAAGTACTTGTAACACATGTGCGAAAAAATTTCTGATGATGCAAATCGTGTAAAATCCAACATTTTCATATGTGGTCGCAGGAAATAGTAATTTACCTAACCAGTGCGGAAGACGCACACACATTCGTTAAGTATGTAGGTAAAATATTTTTTCTACGAGGTTGTGGAAACAAAAATAAAGTACGACAATAAAAACAACTTATTTATTATATTTAATTTACAATGATTGCCGAAAACTTTACTTTTTTGCCACCTTGTTGCGTTATTTTTATTTTAAAAATGTATAACATTATTTGAAGAAAATATTTTTTTACATCGAAAATATGTGATTCTTGGTATAGTAGGTTGGTTGAATAAAGTCTATTCTTTTAGCATAACCTTGAGAAATAATTTTTGTAATATTTCTAGTTTTCGTAAATGAATAGTTAGGATGCCTCCCCCAAATATATTGTTTTTAAGTGTTTTTAGAAAGAATTTTTGATAAATAGTTGAATTTGTATAGTACTCCTCTTAGATTTCTTATTACTTTGTTAGCATGGTGGTCTGTTCTGTAATGTCAATCGTTAGTGTGTCGTATTGCGGTAATGTCTTTGTGGTGCAGCTAAAATTATTAAATTTAGTTTTATCGTAATTAACTGTGAGTAGCTTGTGATTTAATATATCAATAAGTTCCTTAAGTGTTTTTTGTGCAATATTTTTTAAGGTTTGCCAGTCGTCTGCTTGAAGATAGATTTTTGTATCATCTCCAAAACTTATCATGTAACCAGGGAGCTCTTGGAGAAGTATATTATTTAAATAAATAACAAACAACAAAGGACCTAAGACTGTTCTCTGTGGAACGCCGAATTTCACTGTTTGTGTATTGCTTGGTTGGTCTCCAATTTGAGTAACATGTTCCCGATCTGTGATGTAACTCTTGAGTAGTTTTTGTGACACATTGCGTACTTCAACATCAAGATCTAGGAAAATACATAACGATGGTTTGTTATTGTCTAAATTATTATAAATTTTTGATGTTAGAAAAGTCTTGAGTACTTCTGTTTTCCCGAAATGCATACTGTCTATCTGAGATTATTTAAAATTTTTCTAAATATTTCGAAAGACTTTTGCGATTGTGGAAATCGGTGAAATCGGCCTATAATTTGAAGCTTCTTGTTTGTTTCTGTTTTTAAAGATTGGCTTTATAACGGACAATTTAAAATGAGTGGGTTAGGGGTGAAACAATCTGCTGTGCTACGTCCTTTAAGGTTTCAGACCTGCATGATTCCGTCAATGCCAGGATCTTTTCCCGATTTAAGTTCTTTTATTACTTTCTGAACTTCATATTTATTCGTTTGGTAAAGTTGAAAATTTCGGTTTACCCTTTCCCTTTTTGGTGTTTTTATTTTATTTGCCAGATTTTTCCCGACCTTAGAAACATAGTGGTTAAACTCATTTGCAACTTGTTTTTCGTTTGTTACTAAAGTGTTGTAGAATTTGTATGCTTGGGTTTACTCCGCGTTTCGCACTTATTGAATTAACAATGTTCCATAGATTTTTTAGGCAGGTTTTATTTTTGTTTATCTGCGTTTCATAATATTTAATTTTTGTCTCTTTAATTGCAGCGTTAAGCGTATTTCTGTAATTTAAAGCCGGGTACTCATTACCGAGCCACGAGCCTCGAGCCTCGAACAATTCGCTAATGTAGACGTGAAAAAGGTATGATCGCAGCGCGCAACAAGCCATTCGCGATGAGCCAATAGGCGGTCGCCGTTCAATGCGCTTCAAACAAAAAAAAATACCATGAATAATGAAAAAGTATTGTCTATTTGAAAATTACAGGAATAGACCTGTTATATGGGATCCAAAAAACAAAGACTATTTAAAAAACATTTAAAAGATGCGTGGTTTATATGTTACTAGCCTAAAACAAAATGGCTTTGCTAGTAAGCCCGACCAGTGGCGGATCCAGGATGTCCGGAGGGGGGGGGGCCAAGGAGGGAAAAAAACACAAAATAATTTTTTTTGCGGGATTTAATAAGAATTAGCTTTAAAGTTTACCCCTATGTGCAAATAAAATGTGCCGCAGGCGACAATTTGAGTAAAATCAGTTAAATTTAATACAAAAAAAATTGCGGCTTATGCATTGGTTATTTTTCTTCTGGAATTAAAAATTATAAGTTTTATGTCAAGGAGGGGGGAGGGTCAGGCCCCTCTGCCCCCCCCCTTGGTTCGCCACTGAGCCCGACTCGCACAAGCAGCAGCGTAAAAAAAATTACCTGAACCAGACAAAATAACCCAGAGAACATGTATAAGTATTAGGTCATTATTGAAAAAGGGTACCCCTTTCATGTTACCATCCAAAATTAAATTAGTGTTTCGTATATTAGTTATTTTTCTTGTACAAATAAAATTGCCTCCAGTATTACTCTAAAGCACTACATTAAGTTTGATGCTGAAGTTGCTATTTGTTGTTAACATTTGTGTAAGACTGGCCCAAACGTCATACTCCGTTATCATAACCGGATAGACGTTTGCAATCACTAAAATAAAAAACCTAATATATCATACGAATTTCAACATTATATTGCTCTATAGGTCTAGTTTAATGTTTATATATATAAGTATCGCCGTCTGTTAAAAATAAATATTATTTCCTAAATTTTTGTTATAAAATAACATTTTAAACGCGTACCCTGGAAGAGCGTCATTACCGTTATGAATATAACATTCTTAAACATGTACCCTGGATTACCTTTATCAGTATTAAATTAATTTTAAGCACGTGCCCTGGAAGAGCGTCATTACCGTTATCAGTTTGTAGTTCCGACATATCTACCGCTAGAGGCGCTTTAAGCAAGCGAGCGCGAATTGTTCTTATTCCTTTAACATCTCTCAATACAGATCGCAACGCCTGAGTAAAGCCATATCTGTTTTGTGCGGTTTTTAGCATTAATACGTGCATAGGTTAGCTTGTTCAATCATAAGTGGTAATTACCGTTATCAGTAAAGTGAGGTAAATAAAATATATTTATTTTCCATTTTATACTACAAAATTTATTACCCAGAAAGAAAAAAGCAAAAACTCTTTTTACAAAACAAGCGGAGCGATAAAACATACGTATAATCATTTTCGTTATCATCATCATTATCAATTTTAATTTAAAGTAATATGCTCACAGAAAACGTATACGGGTGCCATTATGAGTATTTAAAGTAAATTTTTGAAAAAATCCTTGGACACATTATTTTTATTTTCTTAAAATATTTATATCTATCGACTCCTAGTTGGGGTAGCTTTGACCTCTTGACTTTAGAGAGGGAAAGTGGGTCAAGTGATACCTGGTTTAAAAGAGTTTTTTCTATTCCTTTACAGCATTGATATTATTTCAAAAATTAATAGATTAGTTTTTGAGATATTCGCAATTTAAGTAAAAAAGTAAGACTGACAGCTTAATATTTTCTTACAAGTAAACTATTACAAATAGATTTAGCAATTTTTTTTAAATGTTTTTTTTTATTTAAAAAATGTATTTATGTAGGTAAACTTTTTCAAGAGATGTGTATTTATGTCTCAAATTTACTGGGTACTTTATTTTAATTTAAGGTTTCGATATCGCGCTGCGAGCCCCGAACAATGCCGTCCACATTAGCGAATAGATCGCGTTCGTTGATCGATGCTCGTGGTTCGTTAATGAGTACCCGGCTTAAGAATTGAGTTTTGAGATCTTCGTTTTGTGGTTGTTATACTTGTTGTTTATATAATATATTTTATTGATTTACTGATTTAACTAAAGCGCTAGTAATCCAGGATTTCCTTTTTTTTCAAAATGTTTTATTGTTATATAGGTCGTCCATTCAGATATATCAGACCTTATGGTATTAATAAAGAAGTTGTTTTTGTTCAATACTTGGAGAGTTATAGAAATTGTCCCAGTTGGTCGTTCTTAGGGAAGTTTTCAATTTATTAATATTGATTTTTTCAATCTTTTTTGGTTTGTTTTTTGTTGTCTTTTTAGGTTCGCAGGGTTCCGAAATCGAAATTCTGTAGTGATCAGTTATTTGTACCTGTAAAATAGTTAGAAAGTATTTTTTGTTGTAATGTTTGTTATTTTCACTTTTAATGAAAATGTGGTCCAAGCATGTCTCAGATCGCGGTCTTGTGATCTTGTTAATAGCAGAACAGAAATTATATTCGGTAAGAGTATTTTAGTTATTTAAACAACAAGGTTTAAAAACGACTCTTTGCACACGATCGAGACAGTTTACAAGTCGAGGGAGTGTGCAAAGAGGTTTTCAAACGAGTTTTTTATAATATTTTTTATACGACTGCTAATAAAGAAAGAAAAATCAAATTTTAATTTAACTTGTTTTTATTTCCGACATTTTTACAACAAAACTTTAAAAATTCAACAATTTTTTGACGTATCTAATCAACAAAACATACGAGCAGTGACGGTTGCTACGAAACTAAGCCAACTTATATTGATGGGTGACAACAACAAAAATCACAATGACGGGAGACCCGTATGCAGAAATGACATAGGCGTGCGCAAAAATGACATAAGCCTGTGCAAAACGTTTTGCACACAGCGTGTGCAAAATGCCATTTTCAGATCGTGTTCTCCGTGCGCAAAACCCCCTTTTACAAGACAGTCGTATAAAAAAGTAATTTAAAGCTTGCTCATCCGTTCTTTTTAGCAAATTAAAGTTAATATCCCCGACAAAAAAAATTATATTCACTGACTTGCGTTATTTCTTTGAGATAAAACTCTACGCTGCTGGTAAATGTGTTTTCATCTATTGATGGTGGTCTATACAGTCCAGTAACTATAAGAGGTTTGTTATTTATATTGTGTACTGTGGTTTGAATGGCACTGCACTCGCCAATTTTTATCAGTTTATAACTAAAATAAAAAAATTTTTTAACGTACATCATCGTGCCATCATTCCTATTTATGTCATCATCACTGTATATGGTACAATAGCCTTCTAGAGAGTGAATAGACAAATCGGGTACTTTAAATGTCTCTGTAAGTATGATGCAATCAAGAGATTGTACTATTTGACTAAGTAATATTTGAAATTCGTCAAGACTTTTTGCAATGGTGCATATGTTTAAATGAAATAACGAAAAATTTTTGCCCTAAATCCCTTCTTGATATACTAAAAACCTTCTATTATAATCGGAAACACTTGCTATCACGTGAGTTTCAATTGACTGATACTCGCATTCTTGTATATATGAATTCATTATGAGAAAAATAATAAATTTAAATATAAAAAGTTTATTATTAAATTAGTAATCCAATAAATTAGATTAGATCAGGCAAAATTAATGATATTTACTTAACTATAGAAAATTTTTAAAAATAAATAACTTCACTAATTATACATGAAAAAAGGAGTTCGTTAGTTTTACTTCTTAGGTTTTTTTGCTGGAGGCAGGTGGTATTGCCTATCTAGTTTTGTTTTGGCCGTTGCTTTATTTCACGTGTTTAATGCCGGTACTTGCTCAAGTGCGAGGCTGTTCAAATTCGGAGTACCACTTGCGGAACTGCCTAAATTTATAGTATCACTTGCTGAGCCGAATGCCAAGTTCACTGCGGACTCTTTTAATTCTTCAACTGTATATGAGTGACTGTTAACTAGCAGTTTATTTTTGACAATTTTTGCGGACTGATTTTTGTCCCTAGCTTCCTTTAGATACTTTACTAGGATTTTTTGCTGTTCTCGAGACTCTGGGGTAAGATCATATGATAAAAAGTAGCTTGAACCTTTTAATTTGTGTGCGTTTTTAAAAATTTCGTATTTAGTGTAGGTGCGTACTATTTCAATGACAACTCATCTTGGCGTCTCTTGACCTATATTTCGAATTCTATAGGTGTCACTAATGTCGTTTGATATGTCTAGTTATAGTTTAGTTGTAAATAATTTAATTATTTTATTTCTTAGTTCAGGTTGTGTTTATTTTTAGTTCTTCGTTTTCAGTTTCCAATTGCTCTACTTTGTTTTGAAGCTCCAATACGTTAGAGGTTTGATTTACTAACTCTAGTTTTATCTGTATGACGTCACTTTGTATGTTTGAGTTTTGCTGCGATATGTTTGAGTTTTGCTTCCTTATTTCATCTAGCGTCTCAAAAAGTTTAAAACAAAGAGATATTGCGCAATGTTTCCAGTTCGTTATACCTAATTTTATTATAGATAATGCTCTTGGCTACACAACCCACTTATGTATGACGTTAAACTTCATCAATTAGGCGCTGACTCGTGACGTATAGGTTGAAATTAGCACCCCGACATAAATTGTAATTTTGGAACATACTCATTTGCATCTTTTTTAAAAGCACAGCTAATTTTTTCTTGCTGTCCAACTCATAGCGCTGCACAATGGGCTCCCGAACCTAACTTTTGACCAAAATTAGAAAAATAGGTTTTGTAACAATATTTTGTTTTAAAATGAGAAAAAAATAATTATCAATCAAAATGGCGGCTATAAACGGCGAAAATGTGTTTTTAGTTCCAACAAAATAAATATTTTTAAAGCGTCCACGTTTTTATATTAGTTTGTTAAAAGTCAGGTTTGGTAAACTGCTGATGATTCAAAATAGAACCGTTTACCTTAAGAGATTTTTATCTATTTTTTTTCATAAACAATATAGTTGTTAAAATTAACTTCATCTGTGAATTTTGATTTTTGAGATATTGCAGTTGGTATTTTTATGGAGTGCCCTTCTTTTTATTTGATTTTTGAAATTAGTATAAAATTCTCTTTAAAATGACGTGTCATACGGAACATTTTAATTTTTTTAACTTTTAGCTTTTTAATTTTTGAATATTTTTTACATTATTTGTATTTTTCCTTTATATATATTTTTTCTATTTTTAATTGTTTAAGTTAGCCCAAAGTGCTTTAAAAATACTAGACAAGCACCTTTGTTAAGACTGACAGGCTTTGTGGTATATGATTAATATAAAACTCGTTTTTCTCGAAGAAATCCTTTTTTAGTAAATTAATAATATCTTTCATATGGGCAACTTGTGGCAGCAGATTTTAAAATATAATTTTTGAAAGATATGTACTCTTTAGTAAAATAAAAATTTCAGGAAAACAGTTAATGACTGAAGCAAAATTTTTGTCCAATATTTATAAGAAATCTATATTTTTATAGAATTTCAGAAATCCCAAGCAAAAACAATTGACTTATAGTCCTTGCCATAGTTACACTTTTATGTAATTTTAAAACCTACAGTCAGCGCATCTTTTTATCCAGAGACAATGACAGTTTTACCTTTAATTTTATACCAATATGACATGTTTACTTTTTAATATATTTCTGGGTAGGAAATATGTTTATTTCATGTCAAAGTCACAAAAGTGTTACTGCGTATGGCAAGGACTATAGCTAAGGTTACTCATCGTCAAGAAGCTTTGCTTGACGATGAGTGACCTTAACTATACCTGTCAACACATCCAAATTGGAATCAAATTGTACAGGTTTAAAATCTACTACCTCCCTCTACAAGATTTATTTTATGCGAATTTTATACAACATAAACTATTTTCGCAAAATGGCTTTAAATCTGAATCAAATCACCATACAAATGGTACTTTAACGCTTTCCTTTGAAAGGAAAAATGACACTTCTAAAAATGAACTGAAAGTTGCGTCAATCAAATCATAGTTTTTTCAAGGCCTACTGGACTATCTACTCTTTTTTAGTAAAGGTGTTCAGAAGTTTCAGTATTTTTTTAATTTAACTCTTTTTGGCGAAAAATCAGGTTCGCGAGCCCACTGTGTACTGATCAAATAAGACGATTGACATTGATTGTCAAAATGACATTTTATAAACACTTCTATTTGCAAAATAATCCCAAGACTGTTTTAGATTGGGTACGCCCTACTTTGAGTTAAAAAGAGAGAGTAAGTAGCTGGATGACAATGTGTGAGTTTGGTAAATAAAACGAGTGGACCACTGTTCAGTTAATAAACTCAGAATCCTATTTTGTATCGGGGTGCCTTGCCACGTCACAGTCAGCGCCTTATTAGGCATGGACGGGGGGCTCGGATTCAAATATAAGATTTTTAAAAATATTTTTGACATTATTCATGAATAAAAATATAAAATAGCATAAAATACGAGATCATAAGCGGGCCTCCCCAAGTCATATATCTGGGTGCGCCACTGAATAAGGTATCGTGAATTAGGTAATTTTTATTATTTCCTTGCAATTGTTCGATCAGTTACGGTACTGTAAAATACAAATTTTAATGTTTTTATTTTTTTTTAATGCCATTTGCAAGGGAAGAGAATATTTTTGTTATTAGAAGCAATTTAATTATTATTCCTGACCGTTGAAAGTGTAAATTATTTTTAAAAAATACTGAGAATCGGTCAATAAAAATATCTTGTTGTTCGTTTGTGCCGTTTCAGTTTATTGAAACCATCACAGACATTTACAAAAATATTATACACTTAAAATTTATATATATAAAAAAAAATCTAGATAGAACAATAATTTATGATAAAAAAATAACATTACAAGTATAAAGTAAAAAAAACAAAAATTTTTAATTTAAACTATAATATAAACTAGCAGAACAAAAACCATACCATGGATTTAAAACTTCGCAGAAAGATAAAAAGAAATTACTATTTTTATTACTTTATAATAAAGGATTTCCCCTAATTTCTCTTTTTTTTGCTTTTAACCCATTTTTGTATATTTTGTCTTCTATTTATTTATATTTATATATGTATTTATAATTTAATAGCAATTTTTGCATTCATTATTTCAAAACGATCGATGTGGTGGTTTCAAAGTCTGTTTTAGATTTAAATGAATGGGTAATATTATCAATTTTTTTTAAATCTATACTTATTCTTTTTTGGTTCGGCCGTTTTATACTGGTTTGGAAAGCACAAGATCATAAAAGAAAAATTCCTGAAATGACCCAATTCAAAAAACACCCCAACGCAATAAATTTTAGATCGGATACGGAAAACCTAAGTAATATTTATCAAAACTTATATATAGAAAAATAATTAAACAATCTATAATTTGCTTGTCAAACAAAGTAAAAAAACAAAAATTTTTTATTTAAACTATAATATAAACTAGCAGAACAAAAACCATACCATGGATTTAAAACTTCGCAGAAAATAAAAAAAATTACTATTCTTATTACTTTAAAATATAGGTTTTCCCTAATTTCTCTTTTTTTCCACTCGAACAAATAAATAATAGGTAGATAAAAAAAAATTGATAATATCCATTTAAATCTGAAACATAACAACACATATATACAAATATAAATAAATGGTAAGACAAAATATACAAAAATGATAAGCAAAAAAAAGGAATTAGGGAAAAACCTATTTTAAAGTAATAAAAATAGTAGGTCGAGCAAAGCAGAAACCTAGTAAGTTAAAAACTAGTTTGAAGTTTATTTGACTACATACTAACTATAGTTTATTTAAGTACATACTAACTACATAACTTCATTGTTTTTGAAGATAGCCACATTCTAGAAAAACTGGCTGGCGCCGTTTTTGACGGCGATTTCAATGATATAAATATCTCATTTGCGAGTAAGTCGTGTTACTAGGTTTTTGCTTTAAACGACAGAGTATTCGTGGATATAACTAATTTAGTGCAGGCGCTGTAGGTAGTTGAGTATGCAAATATGAGGACCGCAGTTTGACAATGGATTCTAGCTGAGAAAAGGTCACAGGTGAACGATCTGGATGTTGCCAAGCCAGGTTTTGGTCCAATATTATAGGAAAAATATGTAAGCACCTTTATTATAGACAATAAAATTTGCTTTTTAACGGTGTATTAGTCAGTGAGGTACGAACAATGACAAACTCTTCAGCGGCGTCCGTTTATTAAGGTGATGTAAAAAAATTAAAAAAGAAACATGTTTATTACATGATTTACCCAATTTTCTTGATAACTAAGCTCTTTATCAAAAATTATGTCCTATAGTCAATTGTACACAATAAAATTTTCTTCAAAGTTATGTATAACAAGGTAAGATGACTTTTATTTATAACAATTTAGGGTCCAGTTTTGTCCAATTTTTTATTCAAAAAAATATTTTACACTTTATTGTAAAAAATAAAATTATATTTTTAGTAATGTATAAGCCAGTGCGGTCAGACTAATACCAACCTTTTCAGCGGCGTCCCTTTATTGAGAGAATGTAAACAAAAATAAAAACCACATGTTTGTCACATATTTTACCCGATTATCTTAACAACCAAGCCTTATATCAAAAATCATGTTCCATAGTTGATTGTAGACAATAAAATTTTCTATTAATTGCTGTATCACAAAGCAGGATTTAGCTTTAAATTAAAACATCACAGGCGTCCGTAAATAAAATTAATTTTTACTAATCACCAAACAAATTAATTTGGTTTTATCGATTTCCTGAGAAACTAAGCCCACTTGAAAAAAATATGTTCCAAACTTTATTGTAGAAAATAAAATTCCCTTTTTAACGATATTTAAGTCAGTGAGATTTGGTTAATGACAAACTCTCCAGCAACGTTCGTATATAAGGGTGATATAAAACTAAAAAAAAAAAATAAAAACGTTTTTGTCACATGTTTCACCCGATTTTCCAAAAAAAACTAAGCTTTTTATAAGATATATGTTTCATAGCCGATTTGTAGAAAATAAAATGTCCTTTTAAATGATGTATAACTTGATAAGATTAATTTCATTTTTAAAATTTCAGGGGCGTCCGTAAATAAAATAAATTTTTAAAAATTACCAAATAAAGCACCACCTTATAGCCGCCATCTGCATTGATAGTCTTGGCACCCCTGGTACCTCTCCACCCTCCCTCCCATCGCTCCTCCACAAAAAAGGATAAAACTCCCCCCAAAAAAAGATTCTAGGTACGGCTCTAGCAGCAAAGGTGATCCCTTCTACTTACCTTTTCTCCACATCCTGCGCCATAATTTTGTAGGTACAGTTAGATATGTGAGGAAAGGGATGGCCTACTACCGCCACTTATTCCAATTTTAAGGATCTTAAGAAAAATCGAACCAAAATTAATTTGTTTGGTGATTTTTAAATATTGATTTAATTTACGGATGTCCCCAAAGTTTTAAAAGTTAAACTTTTCTTACCTTATTATATACATGGTTTAAAAGGAAATTTTATTTTCTACAATCAGGTAAGAAGACATTTTTTGATAAAGAGCTTGGTTTCTTGGAAAATCGGGTGAAACATGTGGCAAAAATATTTACCATTTACGGACGTCGCTGGAGAGTTTGTCATTAATCAAACCCTACTAACTTATACATCGTTAGAAAGGTAATTTTATTTTATATAATGAAGTCAAAAATGTTTTTTTTTTCTGAGCTCAGTTTCTAAGAAAATTGGATAAAACCTGTAACAAAATTAATTTGTTTGGTGATTTTTAAAAATTGATTTTATTTACGAACGCCTGTAAAGTTTTATTCTAAGGATAAATCTTACCTTGTGGTACAGCGTTTAAAAGGAATTTTTATTGTCTATAATCGACTATAGAGCAAAATTTTTGATAGAGGGCTAGGTTTTTAAGATAATCGGGCAGATTTTGTGACAAACATGTGGTTTTTTATATTTTTTTATATTTTCCTAAAAAATGGACGTCACTGGAGAGTTTGGTATTAATTTGATTGTACTAACTTATACACACCGTCTGGGGTGTTATTGGGAGTTTTTGCAGTTAAAATTTAAAAAACTGATATAATTTTATTTTTAGGTTGGGTGTTACACATTTTTGATTCATTTTTATGTCATTGTGGCTTTAGGGCATCAACATAGTTAAATTTTCAGATATTCGAACACGACTATAAGAGGAGGGGGGATAAAAAAAAATTGGACCAAAACCTGGCTTGACAACATCCAGATTGGTAATCTGTGACCTATTCTCAGCTAGAATCCACTGTCAAAGTGCGGTCCTCATATTTTGCATACTCAACTACCTACAGCGCCTGCACTAATTTGTGACTGATAACGTTTTGGGTAATTTAATAAAGCAGCGGCGGCGTCCCACAGTGGAGGCGAAGGGGTACTTTATAAACACCGGTACAAATGTTGAGCCGGGTACTCATTACCGAGCCACGAGCCTCGAGCCTCGAACAATTCGCTAATGTAGAAGTGAAAAAGGTATGATCGCGAGCCCGCAACAAGCCATTCGCGACGAGCCAATAGGCGGTGGTCGTTCAATGCGCTTCAAATAAAAAAAAATACCATGAATGATACAAAAGTATTGTCGATTTGAAAATTACAGGAATAGACCTGTTATATGGGATCCAAAGAACAAAGACTATTTAAAAAACATTTAAAAGAAGATGCGTGGTTTATATGTTACTAGCCTAAAACAAAATGGCTTTGCCAGTAAGCCCGGCCAGTGGCGGATCCAGGATGTTCGAGGGGGAGGGGCCAAGAAGGAAAAAAAACAAAAAACAATTTTTTTGCGGGATTTAATAAGAATTAGCTTTAAAGTTTACCACTATGTGCAAAACAATTTGAGCAAAATCAGTTAAATTTTAATTAAAACAAAATGATATTTTAGCGAATATTTTTGAAAATTTTTATATTTGGTGGATAACGGATGACATTAATAAAAGGCAACTGATATGGTACGGCCATGTACAACGGATGAACGACAAAAGATTACCAAAGCAGGTCCTAGAATGGCAACCAATAGGGCGCAGAAAAAGAGGGCGCCTAAACTAGAATGGCAACAGTCAATCCAACGATCAATGAGTCAAAAAAATCTGACACAGGATGATTGTCAGGATCAAAGGAGGTGGAGAATAGGCGTCGGACAACGTAGAAAAACGGTCTAAACCGACATAGTAGTAGTAGTAGTTTATATTTGGCAAAAATTTTCGGCTTATGCATTAGTTCTTTTTTTTCTGGAACTAAAAATTATAAGCTTTATGTCAAGGAGGGGGAGGGCTAGGCCCCTTTGTCCCCCCCCCCACCCCGGATTCGCCACTGAGCCCGACTCGCACAAGCAGCAGCGTAAAAAAATTGCCTGAACCAGACAAAATAACCCAGAGAACATGTATAGGTATTAGGTCATTATTGAAAAAGGGTACTCCTTTCATGTTACCATCCAAAATTAAATTAGTGTTTAGTATATTAGTTACTTTTCTTGTACAAATAAAATTGCCTCCAATATTACTCTAAAGCACTACATTTAGTTTGATGCTGAAGTTGCTATTTGTTGTTAACATTTGTGTAAGACTGGCCCAAACGTCATACTCCGTTATCATACCCGGATAGAGGTTTGCATTCACTAAAATAAAAAAACCTAATATATCATACGAATTTCAACATTATATTGCTCTATAAGTCTAGTTTAATATTTATATATATATATAAGTATCGCCGTTTGTTAAAAACAAATATTATATCCTATTTTTTTTTATAAAATAACATTTTATACGCGTACCCTGGTAGAACGTCATTACCGTTAAATCAGTTTGTAATTCCTAAATATCTACCGGTAGATGCGCCTTAAGCTAGCGCGCGCGAATTGTTCGTATTCCTTCAACATATCTCAATACAGAGATCGCAACGCCCGAGTAAAACCACATCTGTTATATTCAGTTTTTAGCGTTAATACGTGCATTGGTTAGCTTGTCCGATCATAAGTTGTAATTACCGTTGTCAGTATAGTGACGTAAATAAAATATATTTTTTTCCATTTTATGCATATTTTATGATAAAATTTCTTGTACAAGTAAAATTGCTTCCAATATTGCTCTAAAGTTTTATGCTAAAGTTGCTATTTATTGCTAATATTTGTGGAAGACTGGCCCCCCCAAACGTCATACTGCGTTATCATAAACTAAAACAAAGTAACTTAATGTATCATACGAATTTAATATTATATTGCCCTATAAGTCTAGTTTAATGTTTATATATAGTTTAATGTTTATATATAGTTTAATGTTTATATATATATATATATATATATATATATCGCCGTTTGTTAAAAGCAAATATTATTCTTAACTTTTTTAGAAAATAAAATTTTATATGCGTACCCAGGTAGAGTGTCATTACCGCTTTAAGCGAGCGCGCGTGAATTGTTCTTATTCCTTCAACATCTCAATACAGAGCATTATACTCGTCTCTGGCATGAGTAAAGCCACATCTGTTCTGTGTAGTTTTTAGCGTTAATACGTGCATAGGTTAGCTTGTCCAATTATAAGTGGTAATTACCGTTATCAGTATAGTGAGCTAAACAAAAAATATTTATTTTCCAATTTAGACTACAAAATGTATTACCCTGAAAGAAGAAAACAAAAACTCTTTCTACAAAGCAAGCGGAGCGATAAAACATACGTATAATCATTTCCGTTATCATCATCATTATCAATTTTAATTTAAAGTAATATAGCCACAGAAAATGTACACGGGATGCCATTATGAGTATTTAAAGTCAATTTTTAAAAAATTCCTTGGACACTATTTTTATTTTCTTAAAATATTTATATCTATCGACTCCTAGTTGGGGTAGCTTTGACATCTTGACTTTAGAGAGGGAAAGTGGGTCAAGTGATACCTTGTTTAAAAGAGTTTTTTTAATTTTTTTACAGCATTGATATTATTTCAAAAATTAATAGATTAGTTTTTGAGATATTCGCAATTTAGGAAAACAATTAAGACTGACAGTTTACTATTTTCTTACAAGTAAACCATTACAAATAGATTTAGCAATTTTTTTTTTTAATGTATTTTTTTTATTTAAAAAATTTATTTATGTAGGTAAACTTTTTCAAGAGATGTGTATTTATGTCTCAAATTTAGTGGGTACTTTGTTTTAATTTAAAGTTTCGATATCGCGCTGCGAGCCTCGAACATTGCCGTCCACATTAGCGAATAGATCGTGCTCGTTGATCGAGGCTCGTGGTTCGTTAATGAGTACCCGGCTTTATTCTCTTTTAAAACTCGTTGCGTTCTAGAACTCTCACACCAGTATTTACTAAAGGGTGCTAAGTGCTAAGTCCTACAATCCTAGGTTTAAAAGTCTACATTTTGGTTGGAGGTTTAACTCATTTTTCCCGTAAATGCAATAGTTTTTAATATTTATATAAATTGTTCATAAATACCTTGCGATATGGGTCATCTTTTCTTGTTGTTACAATGGCATTATATCGACACAACCCTTAGGTAGAGTCCCTGTATGTTGACATATTTATCCAAATATGTCAACATACAGGGACTCTACCCTTGGGAATAAATAAAAATAATTAAAAGACCGGTCTAAATATGGCATTTTTAAACTAATGTGGAGTAACACCCTTCGAGCAGTTTTTTTTCGAATTGCACCGGGAGAATGAGGATTCTCATTCATACACTGTTTTGGGACCGTTCAAAAAATAGGTAGTACGGGACAAAGCTGTTGCGATATGTACCAATAGGTAAGTGAATAGGTACCTGGTAAGTACAGAGTGTTTAATTTCAACCTTGCGCAAAAAAATAATAAATGGATCCATGACGGATCTGATACCTTCCTAAACCATGACCAAACTCCATGCTATATGAACCTTAACAACAGTTTTTTGTAAATATGTCTGAAACGAAAGCTCCTACCAAGTTTTTGGTTATACAAATTTTTGAAAAAAATGTGCGCTACAATAATCCAAAAACCGCATACTGATATGACGCTCCGTTAAAAAGTTAGCATTTTTAAAACGTTTTAACTGTCAAAAAACTGCCATTAGCATTGACGAATTTCGACCAAAATCTAATCAGCATAATCAATGATTGATCTAAGATTTCTTGTTGGCTGAATCCAGGTATACCGATGAATATCCTTTTGTTTAAAAAAACCATTATTTATTTTTAGATTATGGGTTTCACACAATTGTATCAGTCTCAAGCCATTATCATTTGTTACTTCCTCTCCAAATGGTCCTACCACTTTGCTTTGGCTTTGTCTATCAGTTCGACTATTAAAATCGCCAAGCACGCAGATTTGGCTCTAATCGATCTAGATTCATTTACCGAACGATTCAGATTTATCTTCTCTACCTTTGCTCGGAATTACCGAACGGATTTAGAGCAGTCGCACTGATCGGATTTAAATACCGAACGTACCTAATATAACCACTAAAAAATGTTTTTTATTTCTTAGTTATAGATCGAGAGCAATTTAAAAATGGTATAAATTTGTAATATCATATTTTATTTCTAATTCTCATATTTCTAGCTATACAGTGTGTGCAAAAGAAAATTAATATAACGTTAAGACAAAAATTTTTTGATTGTTTTTTTAAGGATTTCAAAATTTGTGTTTTGTGTTATAGCCTGTATACTTATATCCAATGAGTGTTAAATAAGTTTTAGGACAAGCAAAAATCAATCGCAGAAATAATTGTTCGGTTAACGTATTATTAAAAAATATTCCCATTTGCAAAACAAATTTTCGCACACATTGAATACTAACATCAAATAAATAAGTTGCCGCTTATTCATTTTGATAACTTGGTATAGTCTTTGCAAAGTCAATTGAAATACCTCCTAATACGGGGTTCTATTGATCTCATGGAATTTTGCTTGATTCTGCCCTTCAAAAGTTATCAAAATTCATACAAAATGTTCCTGATATAATTTCAACCCTACCGACAGAGAAGAGCCGCGGAATCGGGTCCGACCACAAAGTATTTGTTTTCCGACCGACCTAGCCCAGGTGGATGGACGGTACCTGATTGGCAGATATTTTTGAGATGCGGCTTTAATTGCTTTCGAGTGTGCCTTTCGGGACCTCTTTTGTCGGCATTATGCAAAGTTAAAAAATAAATCAGTGTCGTTACTGTATGTGTACGAATAGTTTACATCATAATTAATTGAAATAATTTTCATGAGTATATCTACCGCTGCTCATGTCCTTATTTAGAAAGAATATGCCGACGGTTAGTTTTTGCTCCATTTCAGCTGACTGAAAAAACTATACCGCATTACCCTGTAGGTGTAAAATAAGGTTTTTTCTTGATATTTTACTTACCAAAAGCATGTAATTCAAGGCAATGGATAAATCAACATATTCCAGCTTTTGTTTGGGACAGTGAGGTACCTTCCAGGCTAAATATTTTCTTTTAAATTGCCTTTCTGCGATGTTATTTTCAGCGGTCAGTTCAGCGTATTCCATTGTTAGCTCGTCAGACATTTTTTGAATAGAATTACTAGCTGAAAAAAAAACGATTAGGTATTCGCACGTATTAGGCACGTAAATAGGTTTTCTTTCTGTGTTGATACTCACATATAGAAAGTGCTGTTATTCAATGACAGATTATAAGGTTTTGGGGAAAGTACTAATAAATGTTCGTAAAAATCGCCGCCGGGGCCAAATTCGCCGAAGGATGGTTTTGGGAATGTCATGCCCAATTTTTGTCCAAACGACCAAAATTGTTAAAAACAAGAAACTTATTATAAAATATTATTTCATGATACTAACTTGCTCAGGGAGGTACTGTCCCCCAGTACCCCTTTATCAACTTCCCTGGTATTATAAAA
Source organism: Aspidapion aeneum (assembly GCA_963576565.1). NCBI lineage: Eukaryota > Metazoa > Arthropoda > Insecta > Coleoptera > Brentidae > Aspidapion > Aspidapion aeneum. Next base: position 71,787,607 of record OY755044.1, read on the forward strand.
CAGGGTGGCTTGAATTCGATGTTTTTGATGGGTTGAAATATTTATTTCTTGTAATGTCAAGTTTTATGTAAAATTTATTTTTACATTCCTAGCGCGCGCGGCAATGGCTAGAGAAGGTATTATTTTCGACAAAAAAAGATTTTTCAGATAAAGCCCAAAATGTGTTACTTGGGTGTATTTTGGCCTCTTGTGTGTATGTATATGTGTGTGTGTCTGTCCGTAGACGATAGCTCCTAAACCGCTAAATCGATTTACATGAGATTTTCAAGAAAAAAATTGTTCGACAATGTAACGAGCTGATCAGATTTTGGTCAAAATTCATTGCAGTTTTTTAACAGTTTAAAATGTTTAAATATTCTTACTTTTTAATGAAGCATCGCATCAATATGCGGCTTTCGGAATATAGCAGAACATATTTTTCTCAATAATTTGTGTTACAAGCAAAAACCATTTATTTTAAAATCAAACCCCATTTTATTTTTCTTGGCGTTAAAAGACGATAAAATTATCTTTTTAAAAATGTTTACATGTCATGGGTTTAATAAAACAAATTAAAAAAAAAAACTGGTACGTACGTTACCTCATAGCAAAAATTTAGGATTTCAAAACAATCGTCCTTCCCAAGAACATACTTCGTTAAGTTTTTTGTTAACTTTTTGGTGGCGCAGACGCCATTTACTGATGTACGAGATGCGTACAAACATAAGTTTCTTATTTATTAAATTTCTTCACAACTGGGACCACCATGTATATCTCGAATATATGTTTTAAAATCTGTTAAAATTTGTAATAAAATGGTGTATTACAGCATGACAATTTTTTTTGAAATTAAGGAAAAATATGAGCAAGTATTTAGTTTTTCTAAAAAATTTGCGATTTTATTAAAAAATTCTTGTTTTGTTTTTAATTCTCAAAAGCAGAAAACAAAAAACAAATGATACGGTTTACCCGAAAAAGATTGTGGGATTTTATCTGCTAATATTTTTATTGTTTCTTATATATTTCTAAATAAAAAAATGTGAGACATATCTATCTGCGCGATGGCAATCTATATGCAATTATTTATTTCAGCAGGCCATGTTTTTTAAAAAAGAGTACATTTTACCGTTTTCAACGTTTCAAAAATAACCATCATCAAAAGTTCCCGATAGGGTTACATTTATAAAATTTGGTACAATTAACAAAAGGAGTATTATGGTTAACAAGCAAACTTATATAATTACCTGAAATTTTGCACATATCTCAAAATATCACCATTGTTTCTTGTAAAAGTGCCAAAATCGACCTGTTTTAAATACTTAATGCAATATGGCCAAACGCTCGCTGAACTTAACGAAATAAGAACAAAGTTCACCTTCTTCCATTTTTTGGTTATGCTCGGGCTGAATCAAGTATTAAAAAGCTTCTTTCCAACACTTCGGGATCGATGGATTTTTGTTGGAGGCTGCTCACCTTTATAGCACGTAACCATGATTCGTCACCCGATAGGATATTGAAGATATTTTTACTTTGCCCATTGTCAAATTTCTGAAGCAGAAACTTAGCCCAATCAACTCCTGTTGCTTTTTGCTCATTAGTCAAAAAATGTGGCAATCATCATGAATATCGATTCCTTAAGCGAAGGAGATCGTGTAAAATTGTTTTAACTGCAACTGACCCAATGCCGAGAGAAGCTTCAATCTCAATAGTTTTACCATCTTTTGGACAGTTTCTACTGTTTCCGAAGCTACAGCAGTGGACGGTCGACCTGTGCGAGGCTCATTATCCAGTTTTAAACTCTGCAAACCAATTGAATACTATAGCCCTCGAAGGGGCAGAGTCCCCAAAGCAACTCATCAAACTTTCGTGACATTCGGTTTGTTTTAGTCCTCTTTTGTAGTCATACAAAATCATGGCTCGAAGATCGCAACTACTCGGTCCATTTTTACGGTAAAATTTTGCACTACTGAGATGAATAGGCGTCCGTGACTGAATAAATAAACACCTTTGACTTGTATGAATTAGAAATATCTAAAGAGTTTTAGCCTGACCATTTCGTATGCGCGTTCGCCCTCGCAGTGAGGAATAGGAATTCGTCCATAAATCATTACTAACCATAACCTAAAGGCGCGTATTCACTTGACCACAAATTTGCATGCCTCGCTGCGAGGACAAACGAATCGAAAAAAGAAGGACCGGAAAGAGAAAACTTTTTTATTTTTACTAGTCAAGTTTGGAACAAGAGCAGAATTTTCAGAACAGGTTTTTTCTGGAACCGGAACAGCTAGGGTTGCCAACCGTCCTCCAGTCAGGAGGACAGTCCTCCTTTGAGGCAAAATGTCCTCCGTCCTCCACAGACCCTGTGGAGGACGCCATTTGTCCTCCTTTATCAAAAGTATGTGCTTTAATCAAAAATAACGTGATAAAAAGACATGAGAAATGACCCGAATTCATAGTTGTTCCCCATTTTTTGTCTCTGTCATCCATATAAAATAACACATTTAAGAAATAAATAAAGCAAGCCTGAGGGACGTCTGTAAAAACAGCCCTAAGCAACGGCGGCATCATTCGTAAGTTTTCGTCACGTCTCCCGCGGCAAAGCAAAGGTCAGTCAAGTGTAACTCTTCTGAGGTCAAGTGTTCTGTCACAGAAGAGCCACTCTTCTGAGGTTCTGTGGTCAGTCCGGCACAGACGATCACGCATAGAAGATCGCAGAATTTGCACCCTATGTTTGCCACCAAGTTTTGGTTTGTTTTACTAAGTATTAAATATTTTTTCTCTTTACTCTTGGGGTATAGTAGTAAGGTAAGTAAACAGTCACTTAAGATGATTGCCCCAAATGCCTTAATTTACTGTTTTTTTTTAAATATTATTGAAATCTAGCACTTCTGCTTATGCTGCAATATTTTATGCTGAGTTTATACACTATACATACAGATAAAAATAATAGTTGATTCCATAAAATAAAAAGTTGGACAACTTTTAACTTTTTTTTTTATTTTTATCTGAAAACAGATGTGCAACATCACATCATATGATCTTTGTTGTTGTTTTGGTATAGACTTTGATTATTTTTTTCAGTTTTTTTTAACAATTTTAAGATTTTTAAGCAATCCAACTTTAAAAAGCCATTTATCTTTTAATTCAAAAAAACTTACAGATTGTGTTTTTTTACAAAAATATTGATGTTTGTTTTTTATTTTGGCTGTCTAAATAGCAAAATGGGTATTTTAATTTTTATATACATAACCCCAGCATAAAAATAAAACAAAAGTACATATTAAAATAGAATTCATATTATTTTCTACAAAAACAGTGTTCAAAATTTATTAAAAAACTACCTCCGATAATTTTTGTTTTTTCACTGAAAACGGCGTTTTTCACAGAGCAAGTGCAAAAGTTTTGCACACGCTGTATATTGCATGAAAATTTTTTTTCACAACTCGCTCGAATTATGGACCTCGCTAAGGCTCGGCCCACCAAACTGTCTCGCCCATATAAATAAATTCATTTTTAAAACTTGTTTTTTAAATAACTATTAATTTTGATTGGGCGGTTTCAACAGCAAAATATTTTTATTTTAATTTTTACTTTAAAATGAGTCTCAGTGGCGGCTCGTGGTCATTTGCAAAGGTGAAGCAAAACAATGACATAAAGGTACTCGCCGCAGGCAAAAAAAATTAGGCATCATGATCAAAAACATTAATTTTGAGCCTTAAAAAGTAGTTATTTTACCCATTATTGTAAAAAATAATATGATATTTAAGCTCCTGATTAATTTTTATCTGTATATACCAAGCACACAATACGTTTCTGTTTTGAAACGACAGAATAAACCATTTGTATCTCCTTTTTTAAGTTTCACCTCCCAAGAGAATTTGTTTGGCGTTTGTGTTGATGTTTTGTATATATGTACCTGTTATTTAATAAATGTTTTTTGAACAAGATTTTTTTTTAATTTAAGAAATACATACCAATATATATACGTACCTACCTAGTAAATTTCTATATTATGTTTATACGTATAGAGCTTTATTTTTAAGAACGTGCACTAGAATTTTTTTTTAATTGTGAGATCATATAAAAATGTCCTCCTTTGGCTCCAGTGGGAGTTGGCAACCCTAGGAACAGCTTGTACCTGTTCCTAAAAATACGCTGTTCCGCCCATCCCTAGTTGTTCGTTTGACTCCGATAGGAAGACTTGACATGACGAGGGTTCATGCGTCGCACAATCGAATGCACGTACACATACGTGTATGCTCGTTCCGCCTTTTGACGAGGCATGAGAATTCGTCCTCTAATAATTATGCGACTTAACACCATCGCTGCGGCAGCTTTAAATCACTTGCTACCACCGAGCAAACCCTACACTATATATCATTATTTTTGAGAAAACTTCATACCATAGCATAACAACGCAAAGATCAAAAAACTGCTTGCTTTGGTTACGAGACATTCGTTTTTCTTGTATAACTTCATAAAAAAAGACAATGTAATATACAGTTTCAATGTGCTAATAGATAAACGTATACATGGGCTATATTCGTTACATAAAAATAAACCTATTTAGTGAATTATTCCGATCCATAGCATGCGAGCAGCCAGTGCATGCAATAAGAGATGAATCGCGGTATTGAGTTGATCTGGCGATAAATCTATATAAGTATGTGATTAATTCAAGCTGGTGAATGTGTAAAAGACAGTTTCGTGTTTTTATACATTTTTATCTTTTGTTAATTTGAGGTTTTTAAGTAAAGTGAACAAAACTTAAACTTATTTAAAACTAAATTGTTTTAAAATTTTGGATTGTGAATTTAAATTATAGATTGTAGCCACATAAAAAAGCATATTTCTGAGTTAATAAAATTCTTAAAATCTCAAAAACCATAACAACTGTTACCATGGGGATTTTACTGTTTATTGAGTGTTCTCATCTTCAACTATTTGCTTCGTATAAAATTTTTTCCTAAGGATTTAGTTTTGGAATATGAGCAAAATCTCAAAAGAGAATACGACGAAACTACAAAATGAAAAGGCAAATTTTAAGAAGGAGTTCCGTCGCCACACCCAAGCCTGGCGTCCCATTGTAATGAAACGTAGAAGGGATCAAGGAGTAACAATTCGCCAAAAAACAAGGGTTCACCCGGCCCGGGTGGTAGCACCTTGTTAGGGCACCTGCTTATGGTACATGCGAAGCTGTTGCCTACGTTTTGGTGTTGGCTCGTCAAAGGCTAAAAAGGAAAAAATTAAAAAAATCATGGCCCTTCAAGTAGGGGGTTGAGGCATTAGGCTGGTTCTCTAATACTTGTAAAACAAGGCAATTACCAAAAAGCCTAAACAAAGCCTCGGAGCAATGGATAGAAATTCTCGAAGACGAAAGGAGCAAAGGCAAATGCCTCTGAGTATAGCCACATGGATTGTATAGGGAGTGAACCAAAAGTTGGAAATTATTTCAACCGAAGTGCAGAATTGTAAGATCGATATTATTGCACTCACAGAGACAAAAAAGAAAGGAACAGGTATAAGTAGTGTTTGTAATTTTGTCCACATATTCACCGGAGTCCCAAAAAAAAAACGAGAGCAGCCAGAGGGGTATCCTTATTAATAGAGAAAAACCTAAAAAATAAGCTTAAAGACTACGATTTCATTTCATGCTTGGACATAATATATGTATAACAGCCTACACACCATCAGATGACGAAAGAGTAGCTAAAAACAGATGTTCTTCGACCAACTTGATGAGACTATCACCAAAATCGGTAATACCAGGGAAATAATTATGCGAACTAATAGACAAACCCAAAGCAAAATGGTAGGGCCATTTGAAGAGGAAGTAATAAATGATAATGGCTTGAGACTGATGCAATTGTGTGAAACTTACAACCTAAAAATAAATAATGTTTTTTTTTAAACACAAGGATATTCATCGATATACCTCGATTCAGCCAACAAGAAATCTTGAAACAATTATTATTGATAATGCTGTAGGTGGACAGCACTCGGAATTAAAGTGGTTTGATGTACAAGCACTACGTGGTGTTACCTTTGGATCTGACCACCATCTGGTAAAATAAAAAATATTATTTTCTTCAGGAAAAACGAATAGAGACGAAAGTATTGGAGAAAACGAAAACTTAGAGTACATCAAAGACAATCAAAAATACAACTTTAGAAGTCTAGAAATCGAAAGTACGCAAAGATTGTATTAGAAAAGATTAGATGAAAAATTAATAATCACAGAGCACTCATTTAAAGAGATATATACAAGCATAGTAAAAAGCTTGAAAAAAGCAATCAAGGAAACTCTTGGATACCAATATAATAGAAATAACAATAAGATGTGGTGGACGGAGCAAATACAGGAAATGGTCAAGGAGAAAAAACGCACATACTTGAAATGGCTTAGAACTGAAGAGCAAGGAGACCTAGAAATCTACAGGAAAACCAGAAGACAGCTAAGAAATTTAATACGCACGTTATTTTACCGTAAAACGTTCTTGCGCAAATGCCACGATATAAATACATACGAAGCAGGTAGGCAGATTTTCGAAGTATGGAAATTCATTTTTATTGGGGTAAAAACCCAACAAAAGAAAAAGTAAACATTCAGATTATCAAACCAGTACAATGGACAGAACACTAGAAGGCACTGATGCAGGAAACAAGACTTAAATATCTGTTAGCCTCTCCGAGGATTGACATAAAATTACATTGAGAGAAAGTAATAATCGAAAAAGAAATGATAATGAATAGTATTAAAAAGCTTATATCCAGAAAAGCTAGTTACCTGGAGGAATATACGCTGAAATTCTTAAATATGGATCTGAGAAACTACTAGAAAATATCACATATATTATCAATCAATGCATGAACGGACATCCAGTGCCTGATATATATAAATATAAAAATAAAATAAAAATAAAATATATAAAAAAGGAAGCAAGCTGGATTGCAACAATTACAGAGGAATTTCAGTAACCAGTACTCTAAGTAGAATATACGGTAATATTCTTAGAGATCCAACAGAGAATTTCGTAGTTTTAAGAGAAAATCTTTGTGACAAGTTTTAAAATTTTATTGTATCAACAAACATCTAACTGACAAACTTAAAAACATCAAAATAATGTATGGGTTTAACAATAATGGTGAGTCGCCGTAGAAACAATATAATTAATAAAATGTGGGTATAAAAAACTTACCAATTATTCGCCTGTTTTGTCACTTAAACACCTGGTAAGAAAAAGAGGAAGATAGGGTAGGTAAATTAAAGGGAAGATCATAGGAAAAATCACCGTGATAGGTAATAGTCAGTAATAGTAATTAATCAGCATTCGAATATATAGCGTTTTTGTATATAGGTAGGTATGTATGTGGTCCGACCGAATACCGTTTTTCGACTGTTTTTAAAATAAAACTGAATTCTTTTTAATCGTATAAAAGGCATTGTTGCCATGCCGTTTAATCAAAAATCCTTACTTAAAATAAAACCCAAAATAATTTAAATTGGCGCAAACATAGCCCTAAAAAACAGTTTTTTCAGCCCCGTATGTGTAAAACTTGTGCCAATCGCGATAAACAAAAACAATAATAAAATAAAATAAATTCTCAAAGGACGAGACATTTTAGTAAATGTCAAACAAAATTTGAAGCTATAATTCAAAGCTCCAGTAAACCCGCAAATTTTTATATCTATAATATCCCATCGCACCGACTCATTTTTTCGTTACTTAGCCTTAAGTGTTCCTTATTACGTCATATTATGATTATACTAAGAAACGCTTTAAGCTAAGTAACGAAAAAAAAGTCGGTGAGATGGACCCTTAGTAATTTACAACTGCACCATTAGGCTTAGAAAAACCTATTGATTTGGTAAAGGACATAGCTTCAAAATCGGTCGAGTAAATGTGCCTTTGGCAGTTTTGACAGTGACATTTCTTACGACTCCGTCCTTTTCCGGATGAACCTCAGTGACAATAGCTAACGGCCAATGTAATGTTGGGACATTATCTACTTTTAAAATATCAACTGTCCCGACTACGACATTGGGAGATTTTATATTCCATTTTTCTCTTATTTGCAAACTTGTAAGATATTCAGAACGCCAACGTTTCCAAAAATCTTGGTCCATTCGATCTATTAACTGACACCGATCTAATCGATTTATATTTACAACCGTGACGTCATCAGCCGGCAAACTTCCCAATGCGATGGCGTTAAAACCGATAATGAAGAAGGATCAGCGGATAATCGACACAAAGGTCTTGAGTTTAAAATCGCTTCGATCTGTACCAAAAGCGTATTAAGCTCTTCATACGTAAGTAACTGATCGCCAAGAACTTTGTAAAGATGAGATTTAGCGCTTTTTACATTACTCTCCCAGAGATCCCCGTGACTTGGACTTTGAGGACTTATAAACCTCCATTCTACACCGTTAATATTTAGCTCTCCTAAAAGCGCATCTTTATATTCGTCCGAATTAACAAATTTATTAATATCCTTTAATATCGTTTTCGCGCAAACAAACGACGTTCCTTGATCAGAATATAAGACCTTACATGGTCCTCTTCTTGCTAAAAGCCTTTTGAATGCTTGTAAAAAAGTTTGTGTACTTAAGGAGCTCACCAACTCTAAGTGAACTGCCTTTGTGCTTAAACAAACAGCTAACAAACAATATGTCTTATGAACCGCCGCATTCCGTTTTTTACCTAAAGTTATATTTATCGGTCCGAAATAATCTACATTCATGTGTAGAAAAGGTTTTGCAGCAGTAACCCGAGATTCCGGAAGATCTGCCATAAGAGGAGCCAGAGTTAACGGTCTTGATTTAAAACAACAATTACATTTAAAAACCCGATTTTTTATAAGGTTTCTCGCGCCTAATATCTTTGACGTAACAATGCTTCAAGTAAGTTCAAGTAAGTACGCCCCTGTATGCATATAGATTATATGATAAAAATCAATTAGTAAATTTTCCTGCAAAAATGGCCATAATTTTCTAAGGGCTGTTTTACACTGCTTATTTTCCGAAAGCAATTGTATTTCTGTTTCAAAGTGCTTTATTTGCACTAATCGAATTAGATATAGTGCTGCTTTCCATAATGCCGTTGCCGTAATTAATTTTTGTAAAGGAACTAACTTTAAAAATATTTATACGCGAACCGTAATGCGTAGGATTTTTTGCTAGTTTGAAGTATTTTCAATCAACTCTACCAAGGGATGTATCCGAACATTTTCGCATCTTGGATTTTCTATGACTAAAATCTGCGATTCTATAATTTCCGATCCTACCGTTGGCACAGGCCATTGCGATTCTGGTATTTTAACCCAAGCAGGACCTGCTAGCCAAAGCCCGTGTTTAACCATTTGTGAGGGTGTTGACCCCCGCGATAAGCAATCAGCAGGATTACTTTTCCCTTCAATATGCCGCCAAGGTGTATTCGGTAAATTTTTTTAATTTGTTGAACTCGATTTGCAACAAAAATATCTTTAGTGTTTGCGAAGTTAACCAACTGATCACCATTGATGAGTCGGAAAAGGCAATAGTTTTTGAGATATGAGCAAGTTTTTGATAATTTTCTATTATCAATTTCAATAAAGATGACAACAATAAAGCAGCACATAATTCTAGCTTTGGAATTGTCTTTGTCTTTTTTAAAGGAGCCCATCTAGATTTTGCAGCAATCAGTCTCACGCTCACATCACCGCTAGGATTTAACACCCTTAAAAAAACCACGCCCCCGTCACTATCTTGACTGGCATCCGCAAATCCCAAAATCATAGCAGGCACATTCTTTAGTGCACCTACATGCCTGGGTACTTCAAACTTTGAAAGATCATGCCATTTATCACACACTCTTTTCCACAACCTTTTTATAGAATCTGGGGGTGGATCGTCCCAAACCAACTTAAGCTGCCAAAGCTCCCTAATCATAAGTTTTAGATGTAAAAGAAGTGGACAAATTAATCCAAGAGGGTCAAATGATTTTGCTGCTAACGAAAAAATTTTTTTTAAGTGCAATTTTCATCTGGGGTAGTTAATTTATAATTTAAAATATCCCTATAAGGGTCCTGCATCCCTAAAACCTTTGCTTCCGATTTGAAGGTTACCGAAACCTGTAAACGATTTTTAACTGGAATCTCTCTTAACAAACACTCAGAATTAGTCGACCACTTTAATAAGTCAAAACAACCTCCTTTAAATAAATTAACCGCTTGATTGTATAACTCTATAGCTTCTATTTCGTCCGAAACGCTAATTAAAAAATCATCCATATATAGACCCGCCGGAACATACTGTTTTGCCAAAGGATAATTTTTTCCATCTTCTTTTATTAGCTGTTGTACCGTCCGAAGTGCTAAAAATGGCAAAGACCTTAAACCGAATGCAACAACCGTAAATTCGTAGGTTTTAATTTCATCTTTTGGATCAAACCTCCATAAAATTCTTTGAAAACTCCAGTGTTCTTCAATTAATTTAATTTGCAAAAACATCCTTTTTAAATCTGAACTGCTATTGGAAAAAATTAAAATTAATTAGAAGAGTACAAATATCGGCCTGACGTTTAGCTCCACTATGCAACAAATCATTCAAAGATACATCGCTGTCTGAAGGACATGACGCATCTAGGACGATACGTATAGGTGTGCTTAAACTCTCTAATTTTATTACCGGGTGATGACTAATATAATAAGAAAATTTTGTATCTTCCCTTTTCAATAATCTTAAAAATCCCTGGTCTAAAAAGTCTTGCATAATTTTATTGTAATCCGCACGTAAACTCTCCGATCGAGCGAGATCCGAATTTCCCAAATTTTTAGGAGAACTTTTAAAAGGCAGAGCCACTGTAAACCTGCCCGTTATATCTCTGGAAACCGTTACCTTATATATTTTTTCGCACTCAATCGCATCCAAATCTGGATTTTCATGTTTTGGCACTTGCTCCAATGACCAAAATTTTGCGAGCATTTGTTCAATATTGGTCTCATCCGGTAAAGTAAGTAAATTTATAGGGGTAGAATATTCCGTATCTACTTGTCCCATTATGACATATCCTAAACTCGTTGCTAGAGCCGCCTTCAATCCCGGAGAACTTAAGATTCTTGTACCGCCGAAAAGAATAGGGAAAAACTGAGCACCGATAATACCGTCAATTTCAGATGGCTCAAAAAATGTATTATCCGCTAACCGTAAATCTTTAGATTCCGATAAAGTCTTTGTTTTAATCCGTGTTTTTGGTCATTTATCCGTTATATGATCAATAACCAGAGCTCGTAAGTCATAAATTTTATTTTTATCAAACCGAGAACCGATAATAATATCTACGACCCCCTTCACCGACTGAGGGGTTTGTCCTAACCCTTGAACCGTAGAATGTCCTTTGAAATATTGGAGTCCTAGTTTTTTGCAACAATTTGTCGTTAAAAGATTACATTGACTACCGTTATCAATAATAAACCGAGCTGTTGCACTTTCTAATGGACTATAAGCACAAGCACCGTTGCTGTGGCTCACAGAACCGTATTTTCATTATTCCTACTCAAAAAACTTGAATTTTGGAAAAAAGAAGAATTTACCGATGACGAATTATTAGTCATATTATTATTAGAAACGGATTCTTGAAAATTATTGACAGCTGAATTTGACTGTAGCGTCGCATTGTTAATGTCCGTTTCAGGTTTCCCAGTGTGCAATAAAAAATGATGTTTTTTACCACATGCGCATGCGCCTTTTGAACATTGTCGTACTCCGTGAGTTTGCGAAAGACAACGAAAACATAAATTATTATTTTTAACAAAATCATATCTTTGATTGGGACCCATTGCTTTAAATCTTCTTGTACAGCACACAAAAACACAAAAAGAGACTCTAATATTATTTTTAAAATCGTTTTGACCTACAAAAAATGATTTTGTATTTCTATTTTTATTAAACCCGCTAACGCTAGCCGCTTGCGCATCGCTGTTATGCAAAATTTTGGTTTGTTCTTTAACAAACTGAATTAAATCCGTATACTTTGGAATTTCCGCGTTTATGATTTTCAAAAGCCTTGATTGTTTCTCTGTCTAACTTTGATAAGGCGTGATAAAGTAAAATAAAGTCCATCAAATCTGGAATATCCACCATTTTTAAGGCGTTTGCTGAAACGTCAAAAACCTCTAAAAAGTTATTTAAATTTTTTTCCGATTCATTTTGCACCGGTTTAAAATTAATTATTTGTTGTAAATAAGTGTTTGCTAATAATCTTTTGTTTTGATACTGATCCAAAAGGGCTTTCCAAATCGTTTCATAATTTTCTCCTGAAGTTGCGATTCCCGTACAAATACTTAGGGCCGGTCCCATTAAACGCGTTACTAAAATCCTAACTTTATCCGCTGCTGTCAAGTGAAAATTATCGTGTACCAATTGTTTAATAATTTGAAAAAAAAATTTTTTCCAGTCTTTTGGTTCGCCAAAAAAATCCGGAATGTCAATTTTTGGCAAAAAAGTATGAACGTTACTTTGTTGTTGTGTACTTTGTTGTAAACTAGGGTTTACAATATTTGGATTATCGGGTCTTAACTTTGTATATGCTGCTTTGGCTTCACAACACATCTCATTTATGACGCCAAATACCTGATAATCAGGTTTAAAATTTTCTTCGAGATCGAAACCAACAGAATTTATTTCATCTAAGACTTGTAAAAGAGCTGACCGTGTAGATTCTAACGATTGATAGAAATTCGTAAATTTTCTAGTGTTCCGGTCCGAAGTAAGATTTCTTGACAAATCAAAAATGCTTTGTATAATGGAATATAAACTCTCTTTTTTAGCCGTAAGCTTTTTAAATTGTCTACAACAGTATCAGTAGCAATTGTCACTGTCTCTGATCCGCAAGCAAAATAACAAAAATATAAAATAAACAGCCGAAACAAAACTGGCACTTAATAAAATGTTCAAGTTTAACCCCAGTTTACTATATTTTTCCGTTCTGTAGATGAAATATAAGTTCCCACAGGACGGTTTTAGCATTTAATAAATGCCCTGTATTTGTAAACACCAACTTAAATTTTTCAAAAAATTAAGTCATTTATATTTATTCGTTGGCCCGCCGATCCTGAGTTTCACCGATATTTAACTAACCCGCCGTTAATTAACTAATTATTAAATCTTATGAAATTAAACACATACTGGCAACATCGATATTTTCCGAAAAATAACTGAGTGCCTTCCAACCTACAGAAGCAAAAAAAACGCTACAAAAAACTGCAAAATTGAAATCCTCCGTTTTATATTTTTACCGATAAGAGAATTTAACACCGAAATTTTAAAAAAAATAAAATGTCGATAAAGGATTACCTATTACATTGTTTAAAAACTCTGTCACTATGGTGAGTCGCCGTAGAAACGATATAATTAATAAAATGTAGGTATAAAAAACTTATCAATTATTCGCCTGTTTTGTCACTTAAATACCTGGTGAGAAAAAGAGGAAGATAGGGTAGGTAAATTAAAGGGAAGATCATAGGAAAAATCACCGTGATATAGTGGCGTATATAGAAAAATGTTTCGGGGGGGGGGGGGATTCGGTTCGGTTCGGTTCATGCCCTTTTGAAGTCCATGTGACTGATGCGTTTACCATAATATCCAGTATATCCATATGATGCATCACTGTAAACATAGATCTCAGGATTTTTCGTGGAGATATAGGTCAAGCTTTTATTTATGGAACCTTTAACGTATTTAAAGATCTGTTGAAGCATTTTCATATGCATATCTGTCGGATCAATTTGAAACTGTGATAACTTGTTCACTGCATAGGCTATGTCAGGTATTGTTCCCTTGGCAAGAAATAAAAGACTTCCAATCTTTGACTGATATAGCTCTTTGTCTGCTCTAATATCTTCCTCTGTTGCCTTTAATGCCTTGACACCAGGATCCATTAGAATAGAAACTGTCTTACAATTAATCATATCATATTTTTGCAAAACTTTTTCTAACTATCTTTCTTGATTTAAGGACACAGATGAATCGTTCCATGAAATTTGCAGCGATAATAAAAACTTGGGTTTCCCTAAGTGAGTAACCTCAAAATTCTTGGATAAAATATCTTCACCTGGTAAACATCTTTCTCAGTTCTTCCTAATATACACAAATCATCCACGTAAACTGTCACTATCTTGTGACAGAAACATACAAGGATCTGCTGTGGATTGTTTTAGCTTTATTTCTTTCAAAACGCTGACCAATTTATGATTTCATAATCTAGGAAACTGTTTTAAACCGTATATACTTTTTTTAAATAACAAACTCTCCCTGACTCAACGTCAACACCATCTGGGATTTTCATGTAAATTTCAACATCTAAATCACCATTGAAAAATGCTGTTTTGATATCCAGTTGTTTAGCAATTATATTATTGTGTACACAGTGTGCCAGCAAAATTCGTATTGTCTCATATCTTACAACTGGAGAAAAGGTTTCCTCAAAATCAATACCTGGAATTTGTGTAAAAACTTGAGCCACTAATCTAGCTTTATATACCTTATTACTTCTCCACTTTCTGAAATTTGTTTCTCAAAAATCCATCTGCATCCAACAGCTCTACAGTTTAAAGGTTCTTCTACAATCTCCCAAACTTTATTATTTTCCATGGACTCGAGTTCGTCTCTGATTGCCAAAATCCATTTGTCTGAATCTACACAAGAAACAGCTTCTTTATAGGATCTTGGTTCATCATTTGCTAGGCATAGAAACTCATCAAAATGTTTTAGTGGTTTTCTTGATCTATCACTTCTTTTTAACTCAAAATGCTTTGAAGAAACAATATTTTTATCAAAATCTATACCAATTATTTCTTGTTTGTTTTGAGCATTTTTATTCATTTGATTATTTTCAATTTCGTTATCTTTTTCTAATATACCTTTTGTTTCGTTTTCTTTATATTGATTTTGATCTTTTTGTTCATATTAATCTTCTTCTTTATCAAATTTATTTTTAATATTTCATTGAAAATCATCTCTTTCTTTTGGAAAAATCGGTTCTATAAAAATACCATTTTCTCTCAAAAAATCTGTAGTCTCTTGAAAGGACCACTTTTCGGTTTTCAGTGTTGTAGAATCTGTACCAACCATTCTTCTCTCCATATCCCACCATCAAAACTTCTTGTGATCTAGGTAAAAATTTGCTTCCGCTTGGTCGAATTTCTTCATTGATATGAATGTATGCTTTTTGTCCAAAATATCTTAAATGAGATATTTCCGGTTTTGTTTCGAAAAACGGTGTTTTTTTATGAAACGAATGTGGTAGCCTATTTTTTGTGTAGACTGAATGTGAAACTGCTTCAGCCCATAGTGAATACGGAAGATCTGCATCAATGAGTGATGTTTGAGCCATAGTTGTGATGGTTCTATTTGGTCTTTCGGCCATTCCGTTTGCTTCGTGAACATATGGTATGGAATATTCCAGCTTTATTCCAAATGACTTGAATAAGTTTTTCAGGGAATTTTATACATATTCTCCACCATTGTCACTTTTGAAGGTACCGATTTTCATTCCAGTCAGGCGTTCCATTCGCCAAACATATTCTCGAATGTGGCCCTCTACTTCACTTTTATGCTTTAAAAAAATACCTCTGTATATCGTGAGTATTCATCAACAAACGTTACATAGTACTTGTTTCCTGCAATTGATTGAGTGCTAAAGGGACCAGCAACATCCGAATGAACCTTCTCCAAAATTCTTGTACAGGCGATGCCTTTTTTTCTGAAAATAGTTCTTGTCATCTTTGATTTGATACATGCTTCGTAGTCTATGACAGGTCTTTCTTTAGGTAAAATATGTGTCTCAGCAACTGACTTCTCAATTTCGTTGAAAAGACTTACTGGTGCATGTCCCAAACTTCTATGCCATTCAACAACGCTCACGTTCAGATTTTCTTTATCTTCTGTAGCGATCGCATAGTCCTTATCTTCTTGAAAAATTTGTAATTTTTCAGATGGTAGTACCTCCTACCAATTTATTATCCTTTGTAAATACAATTTCATTTTTAACTCCTTGCATTTTTATTCCCTTTTCTCTCATTTTTTGCCATGATATTAAGGAACATTTTAAATCTTGTACATAGACAACATCATAAAGGGTAACTTTAATATATTTTCCTGATGGCAGTAAAGCATTGAGACTTACTTCTCCAATGTGAGTTACCTTCATGAAATCATCGTTCCCAATCGAATGTGACTGGAATATTGTTTCAAATTTTTGAAAGCGTCTTTATCCCCTGACATGTGGGACGTTGCACAAGTGTCAAATATCCACTGATTTGATTTTTTTCCTGTAAATGTAGGAAAAGCGCAATCTTCTTCATTTTTCTGAGAAACATTTGCATTTTCACGAGTATCTTTCTTTTTATTTCTACAATATTCTAATATGTGTCCTTTGAGCCATTTTTTATTTTCTTTGCAATATGAATATTCCAGGTTTCTAGTTCTCTGAAAATTAGTTCGCTTTTGTTTTCCAATAAGGGCAGTATTCTCATCAGAAATAGGACCAGATATATTATTTACGACTGATAACTCTAATAATCTGGCACAAACGTCATCATATGTTAAATTGTCTCGCTAAGTAGAGTAGTAAGAAAAAATTATCCTTTGGCTCTAGTTGAAGTTGCTAGAGGATGTAAAGCGGCCTCTAATGAGTCTTTCCTTTTAAAATCTAAGGTTCTTTCTACCAATCTAGCCCACAGTTCGTTATATCTGGCAATGTATTCAGGAATATCTTTTGCCGACTCGCATTTAGCCCCAATTATAGATTTGACAAGAGCATGCAACAAGTATTCACATTTTTTGTCGAATATATCATTAAGTGGTTTCCACATACCTGCTGCATCAGAAAAACACGTTATTTGAGGTACAAGTTCTGAATCTACGTTAAACAAAATAAATGCTCTTGTAACGGAATGTCTATACCGCCAATTTTCAGACCTTTTTTCGTATTCTTTTAATTTTTCAGTATCCTCAGGAAGTCCTGCTTTTTCAGGATTAGCTTCCTCACCTGAGGCAATTTTAAATAAATTATTCAGGTCCATGTATGCATGTGCCATCGTCTTTCAAGAATGGAAATTTGATTTTCCATGAAGCTTCTCAAACTTGGGAAATTTGTTCATGGTTGCTGATTTATTTTTTTTCTTTGTGATAAATTGTTATTTTACTTGTCGTTCTTAAAACTAGAGTTCTTTGGCGTGCAATAAGCTCATAACCTTTTGAATTTCGTAGTTTTAAGAGAAAAACTTTGTGACAAGTTTTACAATTTTATTGTATCAAAAAATATCTAACTGACAAACTCAAAAACTGATTGACCATCAAAATAATGTATGGGTTTAACAATAATAAAATATTCCAAGATGTTGCGTCAATGTAGCTTCATATTTCAATACAAAGTGGGTATCGTGCAGCTAGATCTTGTGGTGATAATGTTTTTGGCCTTAAAACAAGTAATTTAGAAAAGGAGTGCCAGAAATGTCAACTCTTTTTATAATATATATCGCAGTAGCACTGAAAAACTGGAAATAAAAATTAACAACTGATTTATGCACACTATAGTTTGCTGGCTATACTTGGGTGTCATATTTAATAGGACAGGAACAGACTGCAAAGAACTGGAAAAAAGAAGAGTAAAAGCAAAAAAGGTTATTGGATGTCTTAATAGTATTTTATGAAGCAGAATGATAAACAAGAGGATGTCCTGAACTCGAATGGCAACAGTCAATCCAAAGATCAATGAGTCAAAAAAACCTGACAGAAGATGATAGTCAGGATCGAAGGAGGTGTGAGAAAAACGTAGAAAAACGTTCTAAACCGACATAGTAGTAGTGGTAGCAAATTTTAAGGAATCTTACATCAATATTGGTATTTTACCTCACAAAAGACCTAAAAACGTGTTATGGCTTAACCAGCATATTTTAATTACTTTGGCGTGACAGAAACTACAAAAAAAATAACAGGAAAAATAAAAAAAACATTTAATATTGATCCAAAATGGCGGACTTGTTTATTCATATACCGATTAACGTGATACTTAAAACTTTGCTATGCTTATGGTCACTTAATAAAATTTTTGGCTGAAACTTAAAAATTTCAAAATGGCGGATTCGAAATGGCGGTTTTTCCATTTATGAACCGATATATCAAATTTGGAACTTGATGCTGTTTCAGCAGTTGACTTAAACTAAGAACAAAATCAAAATGGCGGACCCAAAATGGCGGACTTTCCAATATTGAACCGCTATGTATCAAGTACGAAACTTTAAGGTGTTTCAGGTCGCTGAATATGATTTATAACTCAAACTTTAAAAAATCAAAATGGCGAACCCAATATGGGATTTTTCTATTTATAAGATACATATCAAATACAGAACCTATAGTACTTAAGGTCGCTTATTATGTTTTTTAACTCAAATCTAATAACTCAAAAATTCCACATCCAAAATGGCGGTATTTCCATTTATGAATCGATAAAAAATATCGAATTCGCAAATTTGGGGTGTTTTTGGCATATACGTAATATTCCAATACTCCCGGTTGCCTATTTGCGCAATGAGTGGCTTTTGATTGTCACAATAAGAGATGAGAATACGAAAATTGCATAAGTGTGTCCTTTAAACGGACCTGAAAATGGCCTGCCTTCCAAAGTTGATCAACACACCTCTGTGAATCAGAGCCGTGACTAGGCTGTGAGGTACAAGGCGCTTATTTCAATCCTGGCTTTGAAGAGGCTCAAAACTTAAAGAATAATTTTTTAATTATAATGTTATAAAAATTCCATAAGGAATGTAAAAAAGTTTATAGAATTAAATTTATTGTAATAATTAGATTCTAAATTTTATATCACGCTACAGGTACACTCTTGTCTTTAAAATGGTGCTGTATTAGTTTACATTATAAGTACTAAAACTCAAAAAAATAATTTAACGGTTTCCTATATAACCTATAATAACAGTGTAAAAAATTCTACCTTTCGCACCAAACTTAGCTTAAGACAGTTCCCAAATTAGGTATTTTTTGCATGCGAGCAGAACATAATAAAATACGTACGCATTTGCAAATGACCGAACAACGCGTTAGTTGTTAGTGGTTTAACCAGCAATCAAGTGCAGAAATGTTACTTTACGCACGTTTTAGTTTGGTAGATATATTATTTTTCAACAGGTGTGCAAAAAAAACCAATGCCTTTGGTAAATAACTGTCTGAAAAATTAATAAATATTATTGTTTTGTACCATCATGCATTTTGCGTGCGGAAAGTTGCACTTTTCCGCACTAATTCGGAAAAAAACCTTCCCGTAGCAATAAATTTATACTTATAAAAATCACTAAAAACACAAACTTGACAAAATTTAATAAAAATAAATCTCCCCTTCGATACAGTAAGGGCGTAAGTCACATTCATTACACACGTAGCTTTCGCCCTTATTGTATCAAACCATAAGGACTTCAGTTGGGTGTATAATAAATGGGACTTTACTTAGTGTACCAAAGAGGAGAAATACAATTTAAGGTTTTTTCCATATATATTTCGTATTTGGTTTTTTCCTTAAGCCGATAGAAAAAATAGGGTAACTAGCATGCGCGTAATGATAATCCGCACTTGTTAGGTAATTACTACTACTAATAGTATAAGAGCCCAGTAGGATTTTGGGCTTGAATTGCAAATCGATACTACTACTAATAGGATTTTGGGCTTGAATTGCAAACCGATACTACTACTAATAGTATAAGAGGCCAGTAGGATTTTGGGCTTGAATTGCAAACCGATACTCATATTATATTTTAATCGATTCGTCATAAGATCATGTCCCAAAAAAAATGGAGATACCTGCGAAAATCCTGCATAAACAACCCGCCATCTTTGTTTAATATGGCGAAAAGGAGTTTGAATCAAATGTACGTAACTTTTTTATTATGACATCGATTTTAATCAAACAAATTTTGATTAGCTTCTACTATAATGGCCTCTTCAAAAAACTATCAATACTTGGTTTTTTATTTGTCTCTGTACTGTAAATTCTGTAAGTTCCTCAAATACGCTGTTTTTTTTTAGATTTTTGATTTTTTAAAGAAAACTACTGGTCTCACAAAAAAACATAAAAAATAAAAAATATGCAGATTGTTACGATGTATTTATGGTGGGTCTAATATTTGCTGTAGATTAAGTGGTTCTTGATTTACACTCAAAAAACCACTAAATTGGCCTGTACCTACCCCTGGGTACAAAATTTTCATATTTTCACCAAAGTCATGAAAGTTACTAAAAAACTATACACATCGAAAAAGGAGGTCAAGCTAAATAAGAAACAGCTATTAGTTTCAAACAGAAACTGATACTGAGTTAGATATGGCGGCTTAAACATGGCCGAAGCGTAATTTACAATTTTATTTTTGAGGGTAATTTTTTTATGTAAGACGAACCCCTACGGGGTCAAAATGTACCCCGCTAGGATAGTACACTTTTTGTCGTAAAGTTAATAGCTTTCCTTAAAAAAACAAAAAATATGCGGCATACATAATTCGTTCGATTTCGTTCCATAGAAGTATAAGCGAATCCGCAGTTACATATTTAAACTCAGCGTCAGAAATCTTACAAAAAACATATTTGATACTTTTCTGTTAAATTGACAGGTGGTCACGTGATTTTGGCAACTCCTTAACGGTTTGAGCTAGAGACTTGGTTCTTTTTTTGATTTGTTGACAAAAATGTCCGATCAAAATTAATCACCACTGGCTTGTTTTTAAATTTATAAAAATATGTACAGGGTGTCCCAAAAATCCGGGTATACCCAAATATCTGCTGAACTATTGAAGATAACTGAACCATATTTGGTAGTGACCGATGACATCGAAAGATTTATTTTTTGCTCATATTAAAAAAAAAGTTTAAAAAATACATTTAGAAAAAAGTTATATTTATATTTTAGCTATTTATTCGATTTTTATTTTCTAAAAAACAACCTGTATTTCGAAAACTGAGCAATGTCGGACTAAAGTAAATGGCTTTTAAATGTCTTATTTTGACCTTAGAAATATATCCTAGGCTGTTGTACTGACCTTTCATAGACACAGACTCTATAAGTAATTTTATCCATATTTCCATGTTTTTCCCGGGTATGGTGTAATTGACCAGAGGCAAACAACCAAAACCTTAAACTACATGCAATACCAACAAAAAAATATGTGTCAAAAATTCCCACGTATGGGAGATGGCGGGTATAGCTATTATGGTTAAAAAATTTTGTAAAAATGGTAAAAGAATAAGTTTGACAGTCGATAGATTTTGACACGTTTTTTTGTCATAGGCAAGGGTGTACATGGTTTTTCAAAGACCCTTTTCAAACAAGATATATTTCAATAGGGTTTTTGTTTAAAAAAAACCTGTGAATTTTGACAAAAACTGAAAAAATTAGTTGTGAAAGTCCATAATTTTGACATATTTGATTGTATAAACAATTAACGGCTATATCAAAATATTTAATTTTAAAATACCTTTAAAACGAGGTATCAATCGATAAGGATTTATAATTCAAAATTTAAAGTTGATCGCCCCAATGCAGCCCCCTAATACAGGGGCAGCACAACCGCCCCTTCATAAAATTTAGTTATCTTCAATAGCTCAGAAGATATTTGAGTGGAGTCAGAGTTTTGGGACACTCTGTATATATATCTTGTTTTCGCTCACTCTCCTGGTATCTCCTTCTTACTCTCTTGGCTAATTTTAGTGCCAGGAAGAGCAGAAATAATACAAAACACAAGAATTTTAATCTTAGTAATCAGCTCAGGAAAGGAAAGACCTCGGGCAAGGACTGAATTCTCGGCCGTTTTAACAAATAGTAAAAATAATGAGCCCTCAAAAAGTTGGCGGCAAATTAAGTTAAAAGAAGATTGGATTTTCAATAAACCAAAACATATTAAAAAGAATTATTTTATAATAATTTTAAATGGGTTCAAAAATATGTTATATAGAAATAGCGGTATAGGATACCGGCAACAGCGTTAGTGTAAGTTCTTTTCATTACACTACTTTAAAGGTTAAAAATATTGTATATATATACATAATATATATATATATATATATATATATATATATATATATATATATATATATGTGTATATGTGTTTGCCTCTCTGAGTGGGTCCATTAAAAAAAACCTTTTAAACTGATGTAACTGGTAAACAATATGATCGATGGCTGTTTCGTTTTATCCATTTATCAGGGAAAAATACTACGAATTTACTTTTTTAGGTGAAATAAATCAAATATTTACCTGTAGATAAGCAGGTACTAAAACTAAAAGAAATGTTTAGGCCTATTAAATATGGCTCTGGAACGAAATAGCGATGTACAAAATAGCGACTATTAAAATAGCGATATCGAAATAGCGACAATCAAAATAGCGATGTAATGAAAAGGCGACTATCAAAATAGCGATGTAACAAAATAGCGATTGTAACGAAATAGCGATGTAACAAAAAAGCGATGTAACAAAATAGCTATCAAAATAGCGATGTAACAAAATAGCGACTATCAAAATAGCGATATTTCGGTTCCGTTTTGGCATATAGCTCGACTAAAGGGTTTCTTTCTAAGAAATGTTTTCAAAAAAAAACTTTCCTGACTTCTTTCCCGGGATCCTAAAGAGTGTGAATCCGAACCGAACCGAACCGAACCGACCCAAACTGAACCGAACCGAACCGAACCAGCATATTTTTTTCAAAAAAAACTCTCCAGACTTCTTTTCCGGAATCCTAGAGAGTATAAATCCGAACCGAACCGAATTCGGTTCAGATCGGTTCGGTTCGGATTCACACCTTCTAGGATCCCGGAAAAGAATCAGGAAGTTTTTTTTTTTAATAAGCTGGTATAATAGCGCATTTCGGTTCTTTTCGGTTTGGATTGATTTGATTCGATTCGGTTTGGTTTGATTCGGTATTTTGATACATCGCCATTTTCATACATCGCTATTTTGATACATCACTATTTTGATACATCGCTATTTTGATACATCGCTAATTGATACATCGCTATTTTGATTGTCGCTATTTTGGTTGTGGCTATTTTGGTTGTCGCTATTTTGATATATCGCTATTTTGATTGTCGCTATTTTGATACATCGCTATTTTGATATATCGCTGTTTTGTTACAAACGCTATTTTGATACATTGCTATTTTGATAGTCGCTCTTTCATTACATCGCTATTTTGATAGTCGCTATTTCATTAATCGCTATTTTGAACGTCGCAATTTTGTACATTGCTATTTCGTTCCAGAGCCATTAAATATAGTATGTATTTCAGATACATTTACCTACTTATTTTATGGAGATTTATGTCAGAAATACAATTTTGGATAAATGTAAAAAAAGCAGAAACTAAAAATTGTCTTTATAATTATATATTAATTTATTGCTCGATATTACAAAAACCCCTGTCAATATGTTTAACTTCTATAGAGTATCTGTATTATTTTAACCAAAATTGTATTTCTTACACAGTTTTTGAAATCGAACTTTATCTGGGACACCCTGTATATTTTCTCGGTGTTGAAAATTCATGGACACCGAAGTTAGAAATAGCGCCAATTGAAATGGAGATGAAAAGTGACAATCAGGGATAAAAAATGGCAGATTGGGCCTAAAAAAAAGTACGAAAAGTAGTGTAAATTACGCTTCGGCCATGCTTAAGCCGCCATATCTACCTTAGTATCAGTTTCTGTTTGAAACTAATAGCCGTTTCTTATTTAGCTTGACATTATTTTTCGATCTGTATAGTTTTTTAGTAATTTTCATATTTTCACCAAAGTTTTTTTGATTTGTAGACAAAATAATTCAATTTTAATAACAGAAACATATTTTTAAAAATTTTGAATACGGTGCCGCCTGGCGCCCAAAACAAATTTTATAACTAGTCGAATCCGCATTTCGATATTTTAACTGTTGCATAATTAAAATATTATACTTTTCCAAAATAGTTTTTTGAAATTTTATGTAAAAATGTTGATATTGGTATATTTTCCTTTGTTCTTGCGGTAGTATTTCTGAAGTGAAACTTTTATTTAAAACTGGTGTTACCCTCTACAATTCGCCAAGAAAAAAAAATGCTTTATACGCTACTTTTCGTACTTTTTTTTAGGCCCGATCTGCAACTTTTTATCCCTGATTGTCACTTTTCATCTCCATTTCAATTGGCGCTATTTCTAACTTCGGTGTCCATGAATTTTCAACACCGAGAAAATATACAGGGTGTCCCAGATAAAGTTCGATTTCAAAAACTGTGTAAGAAATACAATTTTGGTTAAAATAATACAGATGCTCTATAGAAGTTAAACATATTGACAGGGGTTTTTGTAATGTTGAGCAATAAATTAATATATAATTATAAAGACAATTTTTAGTTGCTGCTTTTTTTACATTTATCCAAAATTGTATTTCTGACATAAATCTCCATAAAATAAGTAGGTAAATGTATCTGAAATACATACTATATTTAATGGCTCTGGAACGAAATAGCGATGTACAAAATAGCGACGTTCAAAATAGCGATTAATGAAATAGCGACTATCAAAATAGCGATGTAATGAAAGAGCGACTATCAAAATAGCGATGTATCAAAATAGCGTTTGTAACAAAACAGCGATATATCAAAATAGCAATGTATCAAAATAGCGACAATCAAAATAGCGATATATCAAAATAGCGACAACCAAAATAGCGACAATCAAAATAGCGATGTATCAAAATAGCGATGTATCAAAATAGCGATGTATCAAAATAGCGATGTATCAAAATAGTGATGTATCAAAATAGCGATGTATGAAAATGGCGATGTATCAAAATACCGAATCAAACAAAACCGAATCGAATCAAATCAATCCAAACCGAAAAGAACCGAAATGCGCTATTATATCCTATTTTGACTATACCAGCTTATTAAAAAAAAAAACTTTCCTGATTCTTTTCCGGGATCCTAGAAGGTGTGAATCCGAACCGAACCGATCTGAACCGAATTCGGTTCGGTTCGGATTTATACTCTGTAGGATTCCGGAAAAGAAGTCTGGAGAGTTTTTTTTGAAAAAATATGCTGGTTCGGTTCGGTTCGGTTCAGTTTGGGTCGGTTCGGTTCGGTTCGGATTCACACTCTTTAGGATCCCGGGAAAGAAGTCAGGAAAGTTTTTTTTTGAAAACATTTCTTAGAAAGAAACCCTTTAGTCGAGCTATATGCCAAAACGGAACCGAAATATCGCTATTTTGATAGTCGCTATTTTGTTACATCGCTATTTTGATAGTGGCTATTTTGTTACATCGCTTTTTTGTTACATCGCTATTTCGTTACAATCGCTATTTTGTTACATCGCTATTTTGATAGTCGCCTTTTCATTACATCGCTATTTTGATTGTCGCTATTTCGATACCGCTATTTTAATAGTCGCTATTTTGTACATCGCTATTTCGTTCCAGAGCCATATTTAATAGGCCTAAACATTTCTTTTAGTTTTAGTACCTGCTTATCTACAGGTAAATATTTGATTTATTTCACCTAAAAAAGTAAATTCGTAGTATTTTTCCTTGATAAATGGATAAAACGAAACAGCCATCGATCATATTGTTTACCAGTTACATCAGTTTAAAAGGTTTTTTTTAATGGACCCACTCAGAGAGGAAAACACATATATATATATATATATATATATATATATATATATGAAATTGTATTTATTTTATAAATTATATATATATATAAATATATTATATATAAATATTTTTAACCTTTAAGTAGTGTAATGAAAAGAACTTACACTAACGCTGTTGCCGGTATCCTATACCGCTATTTCTATATAACATATTTTTGAACCCATTTAAAATTATTATAAAATAAGTCTTTTTAATATGTTTTGGTTTATTGAAAATCCAATCTTCTAGTGTACCCTTTTTAACTTAATTTGCCGCCAACTTTTTGAGGGCTCATTATTTTTACTATTTGTTAAAACGGCCGAGAATTCAGTCTTGCCCGAGGTCTTTCCTTTCCTGAGCTGATTACTAAGATTAAAATTCCTTGTGTTTTGTATTATTTCTGCTCTTCCTTACACTAAAATTAGCCAAGAGAGTAAGAAGGAGATACCAGGAGAGTGAGCGAAAACAAGATATATATACAGAGTGTCCCAAAACTCTGACTCCACTCAAATATCTTCTGAGCTATTGAAGATAACTAAATTTTATGAAGGGGCGGTTGTGCTGCCCCTGTATTAGGGGGCTGCATTGGGGCGATCAACTTTAAATTTCGAATTATAAATCCTTATCGATTGATACCTCGTTTTAAAGGTATTTTACATTCTTTTTCGATCTGTATAGTTTTTTAGTAACTTTCATCACTTTGGTGAAAATTTGAAAATTTTCTACCCGGGGGTAGGTATAGGCCAATTAAGTGGTGTTTTGAGTGTAACTCGAGAACCGCTTAATCTACAGCAAATATTAGATCCACCATGAATACATCTTAACAATCTGCATATTTTTTATTTTTTATGTTTTTTTTGTAAAACCAGTAGTTTTCTTTAAAAAATCAAAAAACCTAAAAAAGAACAGCGTATTTGAGGAACTTACAGAATTTATAGTAATAGAGACAAATGAAAATCAAAGTATTGATAGCGTTTTGGAGAGGCCATTAGAGTGGAAGCTAATCGCAATTTGTTTGAGTAAAATCGATGTCTTACTAAAAAAGTTACGTACATTTGATTCAAACTCCTTTTCGCCATCTTTAAACATAGATGGCGGGTTGTTTATGCAGGATTTTCGCAGGTATCTCCATTTTTTTTGGGACGTGGTCTTATGATGAATCGATTAACATATATGAGTATCGGTTTGCAATTCAAGCCCAAAATCCTACTGGGCTCTTAGACTATAATTACACGAAAAAGCGACGACACCAAAATTGGTTTTGGTAGTGTTTTAAGGGACATGATTATTTTTTACAAAGGGTAGTTTTAGCGCCCTAAAATATAAATTAAACAAGAGGAGAATTTAGTGGCATTGATATTGTTTGTTGGAAATTCCACGTCTGACACCTTTAGTGTCGCGCTATATGTCGTGCACCACTGGTAGATGGATAAATAGGGTTTCATTCAACTAACAATCGTGAATGTGTATTCCTCTCCCATTCACACATAATACCTACCGTGTCCTCGTAGCTATGGGAAGCTTGAGGACACACACCCATACTAACAAAGAAAAATTAGAGATGACGAAACGGTTTCCGAATAGGCGGATTTTTAATCAGTGCCTTGGTAGCTCAGTGGAAGAGCGTTTGCCTAGATACCGAGAGGTCGCTGGTTCGATCCCAGCCTGAGGTAAATCTTTTTATTATCTTATCTTTCTTATTTTTCCTTGCCCTTATGCCACTAAATTCTCCTCGATGATTATTTTTACTCCTATGGTGATTTAAATCAAGGCAACTAAAATTGATTTTTTTCCTAACAACCTCATTGTCTGCACGAGACTGCCTCGTTGACGACACGACGTAACCTAAGAAGTGCTGTCAAACAGTCGTGTGTGAAAAATAACTTTCAGAAAACGTTATAAAGAATTGTTTTCTAAGAGCGTGAGGAAGTTCAGATATAATTTTATTACAAGTGATTTGCATTTAGTTACTTCTACAAACGAATGTAAGTAAACTTATGCAATAAACTTGTTTTAATATTGCGGTGCACAAAAATTTATCAACTTGTTTGCAAATAATTATTTTCGTACTAGAACGCAAAAAATGTTTACTCCAGTGCGCCAAACTAAAATTTTTACACTGTTATCACTATGCAAAATCATATTTTCGTAAAATGATTTAAACACATGTACAGTATGTCCCCCTAAGTTGGAATCATATGGAAAACTTTTTTGTTATCAATTTTAGGAAAAAAAGTTATTCTTCATAAAAAGTTCTGCATTATCTAAAACCTAGAACACAGTCATCAAATATCAAATTTTTTCAGTGGTATAAAAGGTGTGTCAAAAAATATGAGCTTTACTCAAGAGAAAAGTACCTTTAAATATGCACTTATTACGCGTTTTAATTGCAAAATTATTAGAAAACATCGAAAAACTAAAGGGCTATTATGTGTTTCATAATCACAAGAGATACATGTTCATTCAAAATAGAAATATTAATCAAAAATAAAATTATCTGAAGTTTTAATTCTAATCAACTTTTTTAGTAACGTTTTTCGATATTGTCAAATTTAAAGGTGCTTTACTCTTGAGCAAAACTCATATTTTTTGACAAACCTCGTATACCACTAAAAAAATTGACACTTGATGAGTGTATTCTAGGTTTTAGATAATGCAGAACTTTTTATGAAGAATAACTTTTCTTCCTAAAATGAATATTAAAAAAGTTTTCCATCTGATTCGAACTTAGGGGGGTATATATAGTTTCTCTTTATTTTATTAAAAATTATAGCATCTGATGAATTCAAATATTAAGTAGTTTTGCAAACTACAACTATAATAATCAAATAATAAATTTTTAATTATTTTATGTCAGTTACTCCCTAAAAACTAACTTCTTTTTTTTAATTTCTTTTTACTAATGCAAAAAGTCGCACTTTTAAATCTAGAATGCGCGCAGAAAAGTGGAGTTTTCCACATGCTAGTAGAAAGTAGTAAATCTAATAAGTGCAAAAAATATCACTTTGCCGCATGTATGCAGAAGGTCGAACGACGCATTTAGATGATTTGGGCCAGCAATCAAGTGAACCAAAATTTTACAAGAATTTATTTATATTAAATTTTGACAACGTATAGTGTATTGACTGACAGGTTTGCTTTTATTTTTTGTCATGGTGTTGTTTTTTTCGCACTAGTGCGGAATAGTGTTTTTTTCTTCAAAAACTATTTTTATAGTTTTCCTCGGGCGTGACAAGAGTCTATACTGGCTCTGGAGTCGAAATGAAAGCGCAATGAACAGTAGTTTCTTCAAAAATTTTCAATTGGGATCGGTATAGCCACAAATGCGTTATAGTTTTTGCAAAGTCAGTTGAACAAAGGTTAAAGCCGACCATCGGCATATCTTTTAAAGAAAGTGACATGGGCGGCGGTAGATATACTCATGAAAATTATTTCATTTAATTATGGCGTAAACTAAAGAAATAAAAATAGATAATAAAACTTTCTATTCCTATACCTACAGAAACGAGACTGATTTATTTTCTAATTCTGCATACTGCCGACTAAAGGGGTCCCGCAAAGAACACCTGTAAGCATTTAAAAGCGCATCTCAAAAAAATCTGCCAATCAGGTGCCGTCTACCCACCTGTGCTGGGTCGGTCAGAAAACAAATACTTTGTGCTCGACCCGCAAAGAGCGCGCCTTTTCGCTGTCGGTAGGGTTGAAATTATACCAGGAAGATTTTATATGAATTTGGATAACTTTTGAAGGGCAGATTAAAGCAAAATTTCATGAAATCGATAGAACCCCGTATTAGGAGCATTTCAGGTGACTTTGCAAAAACTATAACTACTATTATTATTTTAAATCAAAGAACATCCAAGTTTTAAAAGGTAAAGTGCTATTTTGAGATATCAATATGGTAAAGCGGTATTTTATTTGTTTATCCAAAAGAGGCTTGAAAATCACTTGTACATACATGATGATAAAAATATAATTAAAGCATTGGCGCATCCAGAAGGGGGGCTCGGGGTCCGGCCACCTCCAAAGGATCCTGCCCGGAGCTTATGGGCGCTGGCTTTCGGTTGGATTTCTTTTAAATTTCAGTATGTTGTAGATCTTGATGCCCTGATGAAAAGTTCTCATTGCCCCATGTTCGTCCGATTTATGGTTTCTAAGATACAGGGGTTAAAAGTTTTAGTTTTTAGCTTTTGTGCATTTTTTACAAAAAACGATTTCAAGTCATTTCTACCTATTCTGAAAAATGATATTAATGTTTGCTACATATCAAACGTTAGGTGACAAGTAGAGCTTAATATACAAACAAAGAAATTGGACCTATTAACAATTTTCTACATTCAGTGGCGTTCCGAACATAAAAATTATAAAAAAATATTTATTCAAAAAACGATGTTTTACAGAATTAAGTATAAAAAAAGCAAACGGTAAAGTTTTTTGTTTTTTCCTATCTTTTAGGAATCTTCTAAAGAAACCAGAATATGTATATATGGTAAAAATCGGTTTGTAAATTTTTTCACAAAACGCTGTAAAACTCTAAGCTTTTTAGGAATTTAATGTTTTTTTTTAGAAATGCAAAATAGTTTCGCTTTTTTTTAACAGTAAAATTTAAACAAATATAATTATGAGGTCAATAGAATGATTTTTGTTGCTTAGAGTACTTTTTTAACATTTATTCATTCAGTGGCGGGCAATTTACCAAGATAAATGTTCGAAATCCTAACTTTTTTTGACATCGTTTTTTGGCGACATTAAAAGTAAAGTTAGCGAGACGAGCTAAAGGTGAGTTATACCGGATGGGCCACAAAAACACCGGATAATATTTTTTTCATTATAACTTTTGAACTGTACAATCGATTTTAACGGGGCAAACTGCACTTGACAGAGAATTAATCAGAGTTTTGATTAAATATATTTTTTTGTCCGACGTATCAAAATCCCAGATGGCGGAAAAAAATTAAATTGTACCCTTCAAAGGTGATTGTTTATTCTTGTGTTGCGAACATGCTTTAATTATTTTTTTAAATCAGTAAAAAAGCTGCATTCTTGCCACGCACCACAAGGCACAAATCAGCAAAAACGGTTAAATGGTTCTGAAAAAAAATATTTTTGTTTCAACCATTATTTTAAATATTATATGATTGCCTTGCCAATCACGTCTGCATTTCTTTCCATATAAACTAATTACTAATGAACCGATTTTGATGATTTTTTTAGAACTATTAAACCGATTTTGCTGATTCGCACCTTGTTGTGCGTGACAAGAATGCAGCTTTTTTACCGATTTAAACAAATAATTAAAGCATGTTCGAAACACAAGAATAAACAAGCATCCTTAAAGGGTACAATTTAATTTCGTCCACCATCTGGGATTTTGAGTTATCGGGCAAAAAAATATATTTAATCAAAACTCTGATTAACTCTCTACCAAGTGCAGTTTGCCCCATTAACATGGATTTTATAGTTTAAAAGTTATAATGAAAAAAAGATTGCCCGGTTTTTTTTGCCCCACCCGGTATAACTTTTTTTCATATAGAGCTCACCTTTAGCTCATTTCACTAACCTGCCAATGTCAAATTGACTGATCATATTGTTAAACTTTTTTATTTTACTTTTGATGTCGCCAAAAAATCAATGTTAAAAGAAGTTAGGATTTCGAACATTTGTAAAACTTGTAAACTGGCGTGCAACTGAATGAATAAATGATTAAAAAATTATTGTGAGCAACAAAATTATTTTATTATTAAAAAAAAACGACAGTATTTTGCATTTCTAAAAAAAAAAACATTAAAATCCTTAAAAGCTTACAGTTTTACAGCGTTTTGTGAAAAAACTTTAAAACCCACCATAAATGTATACATATTCTGGTTTCTTTGGGAGATTCCTAAAAGATGGGAAAAAACAAACAAAATTCCACCGTTTGTTTTTTTTTATAGTTAATTCTGTAAAGCATCGTTTTTTAATAAATATTTTTTAATAAGTTTTATGTTCGGAACGCCACTGAATGTAGCAAATTGTTAATAGGTCCAATTTTTTTGTTTGTATATTAAGCTCTACTTGTAGCCTAACGTTTGATTTGCAAGAAACAATAATATTATTTTTCAGACTAGATAGAAATGACTTGAAATTATTTTTTGTTAAATAAGCATAAAAGCTAAAAACTGAAATTTTAAACATCTGTAACTTAGAAATCATAGGTCGGACGACGATGGGGCAATAATAGCTTTTCATCAGGGCATCAAGGTCTATAACATACTGAAATTTAAGAGAAATTCAACTGAAAGCCACCGCCCATAAACTCCGGGCGGGATCCTTTAAGGATGTTTAGATATTTTCCACATATTTCATAAATAGAAAAATAAAATAGCAGAAAAAGCTACGAAGGTCGCTCATTTATTTAAAAAAATGCAATTTTTTTAATAATTACTAAAACGGCCTAAAATATTTAAAAAAAAAGGAGAAGTAAATACTTCTCGCACGAAAGTAGAAAAAACTTTTAGAAATCGAATAAAGCATTAACATTTTTAAAAATCATTTTTTCCAACCCTTTTTTAAAAATTTTTATGTTAAGCAACTATTCTTTTTATGGAATACACGTGTAATAAATAAACAGTTAGCTTACTTTAAACCATTCAAATAAGGAAGCCAAAATTATAGTCATTAGAACGATATTAGAAGTGAAACCAAAATATGTTTGGGACAGTCACGTGATATGTGCTTATTTTTTAATATAATTTTTTTGTGTCTAGTTTATTTATTACTCTGTCTTTCTCATTTTTTCTTCGACTTGCATATCTCAGAAATCTCACCACGGCTTTGGTAGGCTGAAATAAGCTTTCAATGCCAAGCAAGAAGCACAAACAAACCACGTCTCTGCCGTAATCTGCCACAAACCTAGATCGGTTTCATTCTTTTCAATCAACCCGTTTTTCACTTAAGGCATGCGCAGACACATTATTTGTCTCGATAAGCATAGGCAGCCCATGTGAAAGATAGATTCGTGCACATTCGATATTTATTTTCTATATAAACTTTGCATCACACATTGAAAGTTATCGTCACGGATCACCTAACAAACAGATAGGGAACTCAGGTGGTGGGGGGTGCTACGCGCATCTTTCACGCAGCCTGCCATGTTGGGGTCAACCACTCCAGAGGCGCATTCTGTATTTCAATATTTTTTAGACTTTTAGTACGTGTTGAGCATTAGTGGTGTGTAGATGTGATTTTTGTATTTGATATATGTTATTTTTGATTTTAAACAATGGAAACGGTTTGTGCCGTAAGAGACTGTAAATCCACGTGACGGTATACTCTTAATCGAAGTAATTTTCGATTTCCGCAGAATCCTATAAGGCAAACATTATTTTATCTTTCGATTTTTTTTTAACTTTTGGCCATATCCTATACAAGGTTCATGAATCTGTAAATGATTTAAGTACAAAGAGTTCTTAAGGACATATAGATCTGCAACCCCTTTGATGTTGTTTTTTTATTTTTTTTATACTTTTGCAGGATTTGTTATATTTATCTCAAATTTAAAAATACGCCGCCATTAGATCCTAAAACAAGATATAAACTATGGTTTGTTTAGAAAGTTTTTGGTGTTTTGTATGAAACAGCGGCATAAGCTCAGTTTGTAGAAAAGGGAAATTTGTAGATTGGGATTTTGAGGTTCACAAATTAAAAGGGTAGGGAACAATTCGCCGCAGCCGATTAACCGCGGCCGATTCGCCGCGGCTGGCTGATTGGCCACGGCTCGTTTTGCCACGGGGACATTTCGCCGCCAATCGAATTGCCGCGGGGCAATTTGCCGCGGGAACATTTCGCCGCGAAATTTTTGTTTTATGATATTACCATTGTTTTATTTACCTTGACGTCACATAATATTTTTTTATAAAAATAATGTTTTCAAACTTTCCAACTATTTATTTGGTGGTAACTGTACAATCCAGCATTTTTTAATTGGAAAAAATAAATAAAATGACGAATGTAGAATGGCGGTTTTTGCCATTTATGAACCGATATGCATCAAACTAGAAACTTTAGGATCTTTCAGGGCGCTGATTATTATTTTTAACTTAAACTAAAAAAAATCAAAATAGGACCCGACCTGAAACACCCAAACTTTTGAATTTGATGCATATCGGTTCAAAAATGAAAAAAATCCGCCATGTATCGCCATTTTGATTTTTTAAAATTTAAGTTAAAAATAATGATCAGCGACCTTAAAAATCTCATCAGTCCGAGTTAGATACAAATCCGTCCATAAACGGAAAAATCCGCCATTTTGAATCCGCCATTTTATATATTTTCCTAATAAAAAAAATGTTGGAAAGGTTTAAAAAAAGTTATAATCAAACAAATATATATGCTAAATACAACTGTTTAAATAATTCCCAATGGTAACATCATAAAACAAAAAATCTCACAGTGAATTGTCCCCGCGGCGAATTGGACCACAGCGAATTGGCCGCGGCGAATTGTCCCCTATCCGTCTAAAGGGCCCTCAATAAAAAGAGGAAAAATGCATTTTAGCACTAAATTTATTAACATTTTTAAAACAGATTGTTGGGTAATACGTTTCAATATTTTTAGATATTTTTGAATAATTTTGAAACTTAATTATTACCGTTATGGTAATGCATAATTCCACAAAATTTTAATGGTCTGTTATAATTTTTAAGAAACAAACAAAAAATCGAAAAAAAAATCTAAGTTTAACATTTCCCATTTCCACAACCCCTTAAAGTTTCATGCATCATTTAAATTACACCCTGTATAATACACTATTATATAACAATTGGTCAAGAGTTTTTGACACAAATTTGTTATAATTTTTTATTATGCTACTATTTACACTTTTAAGAATACATATAAAACAACTATTTTTTTTTAAATATTGGATTTTACTAAATTTTAAAATATTAATTTAGCGTGAAGCAATTTTGTGCTAATTGTAAAGATTATTTGGTCACCCTGTATCTCCTTAAACTTTCAGTTTTTTTTAAAACTAATAAATAATATCTGATTCCAGTAAATTAAGAAATTACTCAACAATGTCAAACTTCTTATATTTAAAATTCACAATTTTACTCCTCTTGAAACTTAATAAATGTTTTCCCATGACAACAAAAAAAGCAATCAATTTTTTTCTTTTTGTGTTTGGCTGTATGCTGGAAACGACAATATGCTAACGTATTCTGAACGAAGAAGAAGACCTCTTTTTGTGCTTCCCATATCTCTCATTCAATAGAACACATTATTTCCATAGTCCCCTACAGCGGACAAGATATAATATTTTTACGCGGCCGTGACTCATTAAATTCATTTTAGCTCCCATTTTTAGCAAAACAAAACTATTTTAATGTTTTTATTGTTTCTGGCAGTAAAAATATTTTTTCGCATCAACAATCTGAAACATTCATATTTTATGATAAATTTATTTTAGTCCGGCTCTGAGTTTGATTCCCAATGCTCAGCCATCGTTGAATACTCCGAGATCAAAGACGGCCAGCCGGCTTATTTATCTGTTTGTTAGGTGATCCGTGGTTATCGTTACTTGTTTACAAACTTTTAGTATACCATGTGTCCCAGATAAAAGTTATTACACGGTTTCTTATGGGAATTTTGAAATCAGTAATACACACAAATTTGGATTATTGGGTAAAAAGTGGCGCTATTCTGAGCCCAGTCTATTTCAAAAATAAAAATATTTACAAAGACTTTTAAAATATCAAGCACTAAATAAATTATTTTTAATAAAAGCAGTTTTTAGTTTTTATTTGATATTTTGAAAACCCTTGTAGATATTTTAAATTTTAATACAGTACGTTTGTCCATTTAACCAGAAATGTATGTCTTATCATTTCCAAAATCCTCATAAGGCCCCATATATGTAGTTAATTTTATCTGGGACACTCTGCATAGTAAGTACTTTTTGAATATTATTTATATATAAAAATTATATCACCTGCCACTCAATGAATTATATACGAAGTAACTGGAACGGCCACGGCTATACATTACATATATGGGACACTGAGGTAAAAATTTAACAGTTGTTTTAGAGTAAGAACATACAATAAATGCTAAGCATTGCAACCTTTCTCTCTCTGGTTCTAATCACCTGTGGTATTTTGTAAAAATACTTCAAGGAGATTTGTGATTTGTCATTAAAGTGTTTGTCAATGTTTTTGTCAGTATATTTTTGAAATTGTTTTGTTGAAGAAAAATAAAAAATGGGAACACGATGCGTTGCTTAAAAAAACGAGTTTTATAGGAATGAAAAGCCGGTTGTCTTTTTGAAGTAAGTAGCTTTGATTATTTAGAATACTTTTTTAGTACCTAATCGCAGTAAAACTCCAGTTATAGATTAAAAATCAAACGTCCGCGAATTTTCAAAATCACACAATATCATCGGAGAGTAAAAGTAAAAAAGGAAAGGCAGCACCTCCTGCGCAGCGTGCTCTCTCTACAAAATATATCAATATTTTTGCCTCACTTTGCATATATGTAAAGTCCTATCCAGTTATATACAGTGCGGGCGTAAAATCCCCCCCCCCCTGTTAACTTTTGAACGAAATTAGATGTCAACTTAAAACAAAAAGCATGTTAAATGATATCAACTTTTCTACATTTTGACGTATTGCTTTGAACCGTCATGTGAGCGTAAGACCATAAGGTCACTAACAACTTTAAATTCTTAAATGAGAAAGGGGGTCGTGTGATACATTGTTTAAAAGGTATTTTGATTCTCCAAGCAAAAAAGTAATAAAATCGGTTCAATACTCACGGAGTAATGTGTGTTTATGTTTATAGTGTTTGCTCCTCTTAGTCTTCAGCAGTTTCAGTTATTGAATTGAAGTAAAACCTATAATTAATGGTAACATTGCAGTTACTTTTTAGTGTACCCCTCATTACCGTAATGTCTCCGTAAGAGTATAAGGTCACTGACACCTTTAATTTTTTTGATGAAAAGTGGTCGAGTGGTACCTTGTTTAAAAAATAATTTGATTCTTTACTTTCTTAATGGGGAGCAATTTAAACATCTCTTGAACTAAATTTTTTACGCGCCAAATAATAATTAATTGAATTTAAAAATGTGTTATTGATTTTATGAATCTTGAATTAATATAACGGTGGTTAAAAACACGTAAAAAAGTGGCAAGAGTATCATTGGTAAAAACATATTTTTTATTTAAACTGAAGCTGTGTGCACTATAATCGAGAATAATTAAGTAAACAAGGTATCTCTCGACCACTTTTCGTTAAAAAATTTAAAGGTGTCAGTGACCTTATAGTCTTAAGGTAACATTACGGTTATGAGGGGTAAACTAAAAAGTAACTGCAATGTTACCATTATCATAGAATATATAGGTTAGTATACTTTGTGCTAAAGGTACCCAATAAAGGAACACAAGACTGGCGGGTTAGAATCGGCTCCTAGTCGCGTGTCTGAGCGCTCAAAAACGCGGCGGCGTCTCAGGAAAAACAACTATTTTCCACTGTTGCAAGTAAAAAAATCGCGATTAAAATACTCTATAATTCAAACAAAAACATAAATTTTGTATTTAGATACAGAATTTCGATATCTCTATAAAAAAAAATAGAGAAATGAATGCTATTTATAGATTTCCTAAAGATGTATCCCGTCGCACAGTGGGGCAGAAGCACAAAAAGATGCGATAAAGTCCCTCAGTGCAATGGATGTATTCCTTTGTAGTCAGGAATGTTTAAAATGAATTACTTAGTGATCCAAAATAAAAAAAAAGTTACCCCGAGCTGTTAGTCGAGGTATAAGTGGTCGAATAAGCATCAAAATATTTCCTAAAATACTATGTACGACGGCAATGTTTACAAAATATTATGTTATGTTGTCGACCCTACAGAAACGGAAAGGCCAAGTTTGCCCCCTCCCTAATAACTAATCGTCCCCCTGAAAAATGACAACACCTAACCCCCCGCCCCCAAAAATACTTTACAGAACCGACATAAAATTTTGCACACTTTTCTTCTGACTGACTTTCACCATTTTTAAAACGACTTGACAGAAGCTTTCAGTGGCGTATATAAGGGAGGGCCTGGGGGGCCGGGCTTCCCCCGAAGTTAAGATTCCTCTAGATATTTTCCACATATTTCATGAATACAAACATAAAACAGCATAAAATACGACATTTTTCTATATACGCCACTGGAAACTTTCTTTGTTTATACATAATCATGTTTATATAGTATACTAAACAGAACAAAAAATAATTTAACTATATTAATAAATCAAATAATAAGTTAAAAAAGAGATCGGTCTGAAAGTGTAAAATTAACGTATAAATTTCTTTATAAAAGAGTATTTTTATCCTTTAACGAATTGTAGCTTTCGCTACGCTCGTGCTAAAAACTTTTTACCTTGAAATAAAAAGTGTCACTTTTATTCCTTGGTATATATTATAAATACTTAATCCTTATTTTAGCGCTAAAACTGTCACTTTTTATCCTTAAAATTCAAAATAAAAGGCTCTATCAGACATTATGTTTTTAGTAAAGTAGCTGAAAACCACATAATTATAATTGTACTTTAATTTTAGGGCAGAAAAATCCAAAAGTATAAAAAATATCTCCTAAAATTCGTAATTAGTGTTTTGTTAGATATTGGCCAATTATATACCTCGCTACGTTCAGGCTACAAACTTTTTTGCCTCGGGATAAGATGTGACTTTTATTCCTTAATATATAATGAGTATAATAATAGTATGTGTAGATGTATATGTATTTAGTACTTTATATTTTAAATATCTATACTACAATTTAAAGACATATTTCGCTAAGTTTGGAGCAAAATGTTAATATTTAAAAATTAATTTCGGCCTTATTAGCAAAAAGTAGCAGCTAAATGTGGCATCATTTTAAAAAGGAAGGTTCAAAAAAAATGACATGTTAAAACTGGCCCGCGATAGCGGGCGACAAGTTACTTTGTGTCCACGTATATTTTTACGATTAAAGAAAATAATACATTTTTTAAAGATTTTACAAAAATGGCAGTTTGAAGAAAAACAACAAAATATTTTGCATTTTTTTTATACGATAATAATGTAATCACCATAGTGATTATCTGACATAATTAAAATTATTTTAACCAAACTTGATCAACATTAAAAATTGTGGCAAAGTTGATTCATTTGTGTTCTTAAAACAACTACGCAACGTCAGTTTTCAAAACACGCTAACTTTGACAAGGTGTTTTATTCATTTGTTTGACGTTTCACTATCCGAAGCTAACTTGCTATGGTAAAGCGATTATTAATAAATAGTTTTCAGTAAAAATATCTCCCATATTAGATAAATGAGTTCTGCACTAAATCGCATGTTTTCTTGATTTTGTCCCTCTTTGCGTCGTGAAGCATGGTTTAATTTCATAAGCAGGGGAAGCTGACAGTCAACAAAATATAATGTGCTTTGTTCGAAGCATTTGTGTAACGAAAGTTTTGACAGAACATCCTAGGAATTTATAAAATTCAGTTTTTATAATATCCCTTTTATATTGGTTGCTGTAAAATTTTTTATGTTATCTGCATAATAAGAGTTTATTTAAAAACTATCGAAAAAAGCACTTTTACAGGCCTAGGACAGTTTAATGTCATACAATCACGAAAAATTTATTTCAACTGTGCTGCACACTCAAAATTTGGCCTCCGTGGGCTTTTTGATGAAGATTGTACACCGGTTTTAATCGATACTACTAATACTAATAACCCCACCGACACTGCCTGACATGTTTACAGATCCAAGATTTTCTCATTCAAAAAGTAAGGTAAGGCTGTCAAAATATTTTTTCAATTCTGAACGGTTTAACCTATAGTAATGAAACTTGGCAGCCACCTCGGCTTTCTCCCACTAATTTTTTGGCTGTCAAAAAAATATATATATTTTGCCCCTAGGGGACAAAATGTGTTTTTGGATTATGCCTTATATCTTCTAAACTATTGTACCTTCTCAACTATGTCTCATCAAATTGGTAGGCCATACAATTACCCACAGGTTGGCCATAAAAAAATCGCAGCTGTTAACGAGGCCCTCTGGTTAATGGCAAAAAAATTTGTCATTTAAAATAAAAAAAGCTTAATAGACTTATACACTGCCCTATGTCAGCAAATTTGCACCAAACGGTTGAGGTTGATCACTTGTTAATTTTGTATACTTTATACTTTGCCTCCGGGTCCTAGGGGCTATAAGGGGCCAATATCTTATTTTGAACCCAACGCAAAATTAAAAATCACTCATTCAAGATATTTTATTGGGTCGGTCACATATCACAAAATACAAATATTTTCATATTTGGAGGCGGCTCATACATAGGGGTTATACATTTTTAATTTCAAGCAATTTTATTAAATAAAATTAAAAAAATCTAATTTTTGTGGTAAATTATATTAGACTTTAAGTAATATTCCATTACCTGTGAAAAAAAATGATGTTTATGGCCCCTAGAGGTGTCAGGCGTAAAATATATTTTTAGACTATTCCATTTATCTTGCACGCTACTGCACCTGCACAACAAGGTCTTAATAAATTAGAGGATTACGTACTATGTGCGGTCGGGGTAAAATAAGATATCAGCCCCTAGGAACCGGGGCAAGTAGTAGTAGTACTAGTAGTGTATGGTAAGCTCTAGGCCTGGCGACTAGGCACATGAAGCGCCCTTTTCGCCAACCCCCGGGCATCCCCCCTACTACTTCCTTCCTTTGCTAAGGAATCTGCCCGTCTTCTGTACAAAGGCCAGAATATCGGGCCACCTCAGATTCAGAAGCTTCTCCGTCCCAAAGATTTCCTCTTCAAATACCTCTCTTCTTGCCTCCTTATATGCTTCACATGATGAGATGAAGTGCACCGAGGTCTCGTCCTCAGCCCAGCATCGCTCGCACGTCGCATCGATCTTCACTCTTATTTTCACCAGGTGTCCTTGTAGGACCTGCGTCCTATGGATCCCACCTCTCTTCGTGTTCTACGGAGCAGCCAGTCTCTACGGGATTTGCTGTATCCTGTCACGTACTCCTTTGCCTGTCTGGCGTTTCCTGTGCTGGTCCATTCCTTTTGTATCTCTTTCTGGGCCCACTCTGTTAGGGCCGACTTCATTTGCCCTCTTGTGATTCCGAGGAAAGTCTCTGGCCCGACGCATTTTTGCCGGGATCCACCCCTGGCAAGTTCGTCCGCTTTCTCGTTTCCTGGGACTCCCATGTGGCCTGGGACCCATACGAGCTCCACCTCTCTTACTCCGGCCAACTCTTGAAGTGCATCTGCGCACTCCTGGACCAAACGCTTGAACATAGTTGGTTTGCACAGTGCTTTTAGCGCAGCTTGACTGTCTAAGCAGATGCTGAGGCGCTTTCCTGTTTCGTTCCTAATTTTTTCCTTCCAGGTTACCGCCAGTAAAGTGTAAACCTCCGCCTGCAAGACTGTTGCATTGGATTCCAGCAAATAGCTTTTCCCAATACCCTTGCTTTCCACTTGCACGCCTGCTTCGGTCGAATTTCGGTCTGTTAGCCTTGATCCGTCTGTATAGCAGACAGTGGCATCGCTAAGGAATTCAACCTCTTCCTTTCTCCATGCATCCGTTGGTGGTATGGTTACACGGTATCTGCCGGGGGCAAAGTATATAAAATTAAGAAGTAATCAACCGCAACCGTTTGGTGCAAAGTCGCTGACAGCGCAGAGTTTAAGCCAATTAAGCTTTGTTTATTGTAAATTACCAAAATTTATACCCCTACCTGTGGGTTCATGAGCTACCAATTTAATAAAATATAGTTGTGCAGGTGCACTAGTTTAGAAGAAATAAGGCATAATCTAGAAACACATTTTGCCCCTTGCGCCCCCTAGGGGTAAAATATATAAATATTTTTTTACAGAGAAAGAATACTTGAATTTTGATGTGCGTGCCAAATCGTTCTGAATAAAATAATACTCTGCCAATCTATGGGCACCTAAGCTCACACTAGGTACTATAGTTATAGTGTGAGCTAATATAATCAAAAACTGAAATATATTTTATTCAACTCCAGACTCAATTACCTTTCGTTTGATACCACACAAGCCATGTTTTGACTTAAACTCAAATTTTTTTAATCTACCATCCACCCTTTAAAAAAAATCTAAAATGTATTTTGTTTAACTCCAGACTCAATTACCTTTCGTTTGATATCACACACGCCATATTTTCACTTAAACTCTAATTTTTGACATCTACCCCCACCCTTTTTTTAAAAATAAACTAAAATTCATTTTTTTTTAACTCCAGACTTAATTACCTTTCGTTTGATATCACAGACGCCATATTTTCACATAAACTCTAATTTTTGGAATCTACCCCCACCCTTTTATTTGGCTTGCGTTCGGTGGATTTTGTTCATTTTTAAATGGGACCATTACGGCCCAAGATCCAACTTAGGTACCAAATTTCATTAAAATCGGACAAGCGGTTTTTGAGTTATGCGGGTTGGTCGTTACAGACAGACATACAGACAGACAGACAGACAGACAGCAAAACAAAAAAGTTTCAAAATCATCTGAAACGCAAAGATATATAAAAATTTTTGAAATCGGAGCAACTTCTTTTTTCTCGAAAAAATTAGGATCACCATAGCTCACACTACTTATAGTAGTAGTGTGAGCTAAAATTGACACACTAGCCTTACTTTTTGATTACGACAATTTTAGGTCTATTAACAGGTTAGGCAGTGCTGGTTGGATCATTAGTAATCGACTAAAATTTTATTTTATAATGATTTACAATAATAGAAGCCGCTGTTAGTATTCAAAACCAAATACAGAAAAACATCTCCTTGCGGACACCCCTATTAAGTGGACACTCCCTTTAGGCGGACAAACTTTTTGGAACCACGCTTTTCCCTATTTCTTTACATGTAAAATTTACTCCTATAACCAGACACTCTAATAACCGGACGCGGACATCTTTTTATGGTTAAAAGATTTTAAAACCTTCCTTAACCCGACGCGAACCTAGGACAACGGGACGGAGCACTGCACAACATGGGCATAAATATTTTGCAGTATGTTGGCAACAACGCACTCTGCAGCCGGGGAATTACCACTTTCGGTTTTAATGCGGAGACTAAATACTTCTGTCGTATTTACAACATATTTTATTCGGCGGGGGCGGAACTGCTGTGTTTTATTTTTATTGTTCAATTGGGTAGTAATAGATCTTTTTGAAATAGTGCCTAGTAAATGTTCTTAGTGTACGTGAAACGTGAAAAAATGGAAGTTCTTAACGTTTCGGAGAAGGAACATCTATCAGCACGAAAAATCGCAGAAAAATTTAATATCGGAAAAACACAAGTAGCGGAAATTGCTAATAAATATAATATATTGAAATTTCGCAATTCCCTCTCATAATCGGACACCTCCAATAAGCAGACAAAATCGACGGAACCGTGAGTGTCCGCTTATGGGAGGTTTCACTGTATTACCGGGGCAAAATAAAATTTTATACAGCACATTTTGTTTAGGAAAGTGACTGTATGAGTGAGTTAATATATTGGTATTTTTAGAAACATAATTTTTTATTAAATGTAAAAAAAAATAAATCTCATCATAAATTCATAATTTTATTTTATAAAACCGAACCAATAAACACCAATTTTTACAAACTTCAGTTCTACCTTTCTCCATATTCCTTGAAGAAAAGAAGCTGTCAACTTGTATTAAAAATAAATATAAACAAATCTATTAAGTGCGGCCCT
Organism: Aspidapion aeneum; assembly: GCA_963576565.1. Lineage (NCBI taxonomy): Eukaryota > Metazoa > Arthropoda > Insecta > Coleoptera > Brentidae > Aspidapion > Aspidapion aeneum. The sequence goes on from OY755044.1 coordinate 71,831,030, forward strand.
GTTAAGCAGATTGGTGCGACTCTAAGCCACGCCTAGGGGTGCCGCTTTCTGTTGCATTATATTATTTATTCTACCTCGATGATCAAAACAAACCAAACATAGAATTCACAACAGCATATTGAAAACTGTCATTAGTTATGGTCAGTGGCGTATATAATGAGGGGCCTGGGGGTCCTGGGGGGCGAAGCTAAGATTTTTTTGATATTTTCCTCATATTTCATGAATACAAACATAAAATAGCATAAAATACCGCATCATGAGTTCTCCCCCCCCCGTCGAAACTGTCTCGCCCCCCCCCCGAAACTTGTTTCTATATACGCCACTGGTTATGGTAGTGAAGTATGGCTCCTGAAAGAATAAACTTGCAGATTTCTTGAAGCGACTGACATGGATTATTATTGGTTGCACACAAAACAATGTGTAAATACAGCTATATATTATTTAGCTATGTAATACAGTTCATATCATTTTTTTGAGACAACTTTTTACAACTTTTCTACGTTGGTCTATGCTATTTGTTATGGTAAACAGCTGATAATTGTCAAAAAGTTATCTCAAAAATTATGATATGGAGTTTAAGATCTAAAAAACTTTGTAAAGCAGGTGTTAACTTACCTCACCTTGCGTTACCTGTTCTTCTATAACCAAATCTCAGGTGCCTTGTGCCTTTTAATTTTTTTGCGTTAAACCATTTACTGAGTTTTAAGGATTTTATACTAATAAAATATTATCTGGTAGGAACTTCGAAAAGCATACATTTTCACCTGAACTTGAAAATTAATTTTATACCGCTATAAAGTAAGTGGCGCCTATTCTCTTACTTTTACTGTTTTTCTTATATTAAAAAAAAACTTGAATTGTTTACAACTACTAACCATTCAAGTCGGAAACTAAAATGTAAACATGGAAATATTATGGTTTGATTTGTTCAGTGGGTATTTTTACGTACTTTTTAAAATCGCCTTAAAAATTTACTGTTTTCTTTTGAGTTATTAAATTTGGCAGATTGACTGTTTGACAAAATTATAGATATAAATATTTTCCAATCAAAAAAACAGGATTGCAAGACAGACACCCTGTATGCATATCTATTTTATTTGCCCTCCTTCGATCCATCTTTCGACATAGGCCTCTCCCAATATCTTCCACTGTTCTCTGTCTGTCGCCGTGTTCATCCATCTAGTTCCCGCAGGCTTCTTCAAATTGTCCGCTCATTTCATTTGGGGTTTTCCCCTACTCTTGACATCCCTGACTTTTGTTTTATTTCTTACCCATTCATTCTTTTTTCTATCTGTTAGCTTTATATGTAACATTTGTGTTACCTTATGCATGTTTGATTTTGTGAATGTCCAGGTAATCCATAGGTGAGTACAAGAAGGATACATTGGTTAGACAGTTTCGCTTTGAGGTACTGAGGATATTTTTGTTCTAATATGTAGCTTAATTTATAAAATGCTATTCACGCCAATCTTACAATTTAATGATTTGTTCCAGATATACCTTTACTTTTCTATTTTTTCCTGGTTTATTTTTGATCGGGATATCTTCATCTGTGTTTGTAATGGTTTTAGTTTTAGTGTAGTTCATACCCAAGCCGATATTTTTAGCTGCTGTATCCAGTTCTTTCATCAGTATTTTTATTAGTTGTTTTTTCTTATCTGTTATTAACGTGATATCGTCAGCATATCTTAGGTGATTTAAATATTGTCCGCTTATTTTGATGCCTATTTCTTCCCAATATTAGTTTTCAAAAAATCTTCTAGGGCCTGGTTTAATAGTTTAGGGGATATTGTGTCACCCTGTCTCACACCTCTTCTTATAAGGATTGGCTTGATTCCTTCGGGAATTTTGATTGATGTTGTTGCTTTGATATATACAGGGTGTCCCAGAACTAATGGTACATAGTAAAACTGTAGATTCACTGGATCAAAATATTACGATTTACCCATACTTATCTTAGTCCAAAAGTTCGTACTAACCGAGATACAGGGTGTTAAACTTTATTTTTTCAATTCGATTTTCTTTAATAACTTTTTTACTAATTAATATTTTTGCAAAAAATAACAAGCGTGTAAGTTTTTTTTTAAATTGGAAAGACGATTCCGTCGAAAATGTTGATGTACAATGTACAGGGTGTTCCTTGGACCACTAACATTGCATTAAAATCAGTGTATTTTTTTTGTGCCTCGGTGTATACCAGTTTTTATGTAAGATAATGGTTTTCCTATCCTTTTTATGTAAAAAAGTTATACTGTTTTAAAGTCGCTCAGAGCAACGGTTTTTGAGATTTTTGCATTTAAAGTTTTTATTGCATGTGAGTGATATGCCTAATTTATTTACGATACTTTCTTCAATTCTTTCTACTAATTAATATTTTTGCAAAAACCTCAGAGTAATAACGTATAAAGAGAAGTATTAACCCCGGTTTCGGCGGTCATTCATTCATTTGTTGGTAAACAATGTAGCTTTTCCGCTGTTGCCGGCTCCTCTACCTCTGTAAAATTTTATAAATAATAAGTAAGGTTCAACTTCTTACCTTACCAAAATATATAGTGCTTTGAGTTGGTTAGGCTATTCAAACCGTGCGATAATTTGTCATGCGCTTATTAGCCCGCGTCGCATCGTTTTATGCTATGTATTTCTTATTACAATCTGCGATAAAAACTCATTTAGACAACATAATTTATGAACGGCCTCTTTTCCCACAATTTTTTCAGGACGTGGCATTTTTTAAACTTTTTAACTGTCAAAAAACTATCATTAGCATTCACGAATTTTGACTAAAATCTAATCAGCTCGTTGCAGTATCGAGTACTATTTTACCTGAAAATTTCATGTAAATCGGTTAAGCGGTTTAGGAGCTATCGCGTTACGGACAGATATACATACACACACAACACAGACAGACATCACGACGCTATTGCTAGGGTAGGTCAAAATACACCCAAATAACACATTTTCGGTGTTATCTAAAAAAAAAATTTTTGTCGAAAACAATACCTTCTCTAGCCGTTGCTGTGCGGGCTAGGAAGGTAAAAAAGGGGCGGGCCGACTGCACAACAAGTAGTATAAGTAGTAGCCTTTAGACTGGACTGTTTAGTTTACACTTGAAAACGGTTAGATATACTTACTTACTGAAACGTCCTGTTTAAAATAAACCAACACAAGAACATTTCATGTAAAAAAGAGCCAAGTACGCGAAAATGGCATTCCGTAGAAAGAAATGAGATAAAAGTAAGGCCAAGTTCTCCAATACAAATTTCATAATGAAGGATTTTTACTAGTTGGAAATGTTTTTCTAAACTTTGCTATTACAGCCAATCTTCTTTATGTTCAATTAAGCACTGTGCCTGAGTCATTTACAGCCATAATAGCCAAGTTTAGAAAAATATTTCCAAACTAGTTTCTTACTTTCATTTTGAAATTTGTATTGAAGAACTTGACTTTATTTTTATCTCAATTATTTTTACGGAATGCAGCGTACTTGGTTATTTTTACATGAAATGGTTTTGTTATGATTTCACTTCTTTTTTAAAGGAATTGGATAATATTTCACTTTTAAAATAGTAAAATATGCGGAATATTGTTCAAAACTTTTGCAATGCCTTACTTAAAATTTTGAGGTTTTTTAATTTTTTCCCATGGTTTTATCATAGCTGCTATTAGCCTTCCAAAGCTCAGCTCTCTAGCGTTTCTGAAAGTGGACAATGTTACTTTTGCATAACTTTAGATGTATAGGGGAGGGAAGTAAATTAAAATTTTCGTGTTTTTAAATTTTTTCCTATAGTTTTATCATAGTTTCTATCAGTCTTCCAATGCTCAGCTCTCTAGCGTTTTTGGAAGTGGGTAATGTTACTTTTACATAACTTGACATTTATAGGGGAGGAGAGTAAATGAAAATTTTTGGGATTTTTAAATTTTTTCCCATGGTTTTATTATAGTTTCTATCAGCCTTCCAAAGCTCAGCTCTCTAGCGTTTCTGGAAGTGGGCAATGTTACTTTTATATAAATTAACATTTATAGGAGAGAGAAGTAAATTAAAATATTGGTGTTTTAAAATTTTTTCCTATAGTTTTATCATAGTGTCTTTCAGTCTTAAAAAGCTCAGCTCTCTAGCGTTTCTGGAAGTGGGCAGTGTTACTTTTACATAACTTTACATTTATATGGGAGGGAAGTAAATTAGAATTTTGGGGTGTTATAATTTTTTCCTATAGTTTTATCATAGTTCCTATCAGGCTGACAAAGCTCAGCTCTCTAGCATTGCTTGAAGTGGGTTATGTTACTTTTAAATAATTTTACATATATATAGGGGAGGGGAGTAAATTAGAATTTTGGGGCTTTTTGATTTTTTCCAGGGGTTTGGTCATAATTTCTATCAGTCCGCCAAATTTTAGCTTTATAGTAGGTCTGGAAGTACAGTAGAATTTTGGTGATCTATACATGAGTGAGTGAGTCAGTGAATGAGTGGCAATTTCGACGTTTTTTGAAATTTCGTAACTACTTTACTACTCTATAGAAGTCCATGAAACTTGGAGGGGTTGTTAACTCTATGAGGTTCTACGACTGTGCAAAGTATGAGCTTCGTAGCTCTTTCCAAAGTAGAGCTTTAAACTCGGAGGGCAAATATGGGCTGAAATGTTTCAAGAAAAGATGGTACGGCAGCGCGAACTTTGCGAGACAATGCCGTGCCCCCAGATAAAGACAATGGAAGTCCAAAGTTTTATTTCTACTCAATCATTGTCTACGAGTTTTAAACAAAAGGTTATTTTTTCACTTATATAATGGCAACAAGTTTAATTAGACCCACCTAAAGTCGTGAACGGTTAGCCCAGATATTCCTATCTCTAAGGTCGACACTGACAGTAACATGTGTTTCTATTAAATGCAGTGTTGTCTTGGCCGTCGGACTCGGTATATTGAATTTTTGGTGTTTTTTTTCTGTGTGCTGAGTTTTATTTTTGTAAAAAAGAACTTAGTTGGACGTAAAAATAAACAAGAAGTGCTATGTTTCTGAAAATACTGTGAAAATTCAGCCCAGTGTGGTTTTTTCGAGATGATTCCAGTGACGCAGCTATGTTGCCATCGCCGGGGATTCCGCAAATTCTAAGTTTTCAGGAATGACCGCCACGAATAGAGAAAATTTACACGGGGCCGCGGTTTACTTCTTCTCTTTATATTATTATTACTCTAAGGCAAAAACTAACCAGCATGTAGGTTTCTCTGAAATTTGCAAGACGATTCCGTTAAAAAATTTGATCTACAATGTACAGGGTGTTCTTTGGGCCACTACCATTTCATTAAAATCATCAGTATATTTTTTTGTGCGTCGGTGTATACTTAAGGAGGTTTTTAAACAGAATATTATTTTTATTATTAAAATTTAATTATTTTATTCATATTTTATTGCAACAACAAATTTTTAGAGAGAAAAACAAAAAAAAATCGACAATAAATGTTTAAACTGGCTACTGGAATACATTTGTTTATTCGTTTATTATACGAACGTCTGATTTTAGAATAAAGATTTGCATTTCTGAACGCCTCTCAAGAATTTTGAATTTTTTGAAATAGTTCTTCTCGGGTATTTATCTTGGTCTCATAGACAAATGATTTAATATAGCCCGATATACAAAAATCCAGGGGGTTTAAGTCTGGGCTACACAGTTGCAATAACGGACAATAACTTACAATTGTTTTAACACACTTATGATAATTCAAGAACCACCCTGTATATTTTTTAACTTAATATTTCTTAAGAAAATATCCAATCTTAGAATGCTATAAAAAGTATTGATTGTAGCCAATATATATGAAGTAGGTCAGAATTTAATAAAAAATCTTTTACGCATACAATAAAAACTTCTAATTTAAATATCTTGAAAACCGTTGCCCTAAGCGACATCTAAACGCTACAACTTTTTTACTTAAAAAAATAATAAAAAATATTGTTTTTAATAGAATCTTATATACACCAAGGAACAAAAAATTTAGACCTATTTTAATGTGACGGTACCGACCCAGAGAACATCCTGTATATTATTTTTATTTTTTTTTTACCAAAATTAAATTGTTCATGCCCAAAAACCACCAAACCCAATTTATTGTGCAAACTTATTAATTAGTAGAAATAATTGAAGAAAGTATCACATAAATTAGGCATATCACTCACATGCAATAAAAACTTTAAATGCAAAAATCTCAAAAACCGTTACTCTGAGCGACTTTAAAACAGTATAACTTTTTTACATAAAAAGGATGAGAAAACGATTATTTTACATAAAAACACACAAGGCACAAGAAAAATACACTGATTTTTATGCAATGGTAGTGGTCCAAGGAATACCCTGTACATTGTACATCAAACTTTTCAACGGAATCGTCTTTCCAATTTTAAAAAATCTTAAAAGCTGGTTAGTTTTTGCAAAAAGATTAATTAGTAGAAAAGTTATTAAAGAAAATCAAATTGAAAAAATAAATTTTAACACCCTGTATCTCTGTTAATACGAACTTTTGGACTAAGGCAAGTATGGCTAAATCGTAATATTTTGACCCAAGGAATCTACAGTTTAACCATGTACCATTAGTTCTGGACACCCTGTATATATATATATATATATATATATATATATATATATATATATATATATATATATATATATATATATATATATATATATATATATATATAAGTATGGCTAAATCGTAATATTTTGACCCAAGGAATCTACAGTTTAACCATGTACCATTAGTTCTGGACACCCTGTATATATATATATACAGGGTGTCCAGAACTAATGGTACATGGTATATATATATATATATATATATATATATATATATATACAGGGTGTCCAGAACTAATGGTACATGGTTAAACTGTAGATTCCTTGGGTCAAAATATTACGATTTAGCCATACTTGCCTTAGTCCAAAAGTTCGTATTAACAGAGATACAGGGTGTTAAAATTTATTTTTTCAATTTGATTTTCTTTAATAACTTTTCTACTAATTAATCTTTTTGCAAAAACTAACCAGCTTTTAAGATTTTTTAAAATTGGAAAGACGATACCCTTGAAAAGTTTGATGTACAATGTACAGGGTATTCCTTGGACCACTACCATTGCATAAAAATCAGTGTATTTTTCTTGTGCCTTGTGTGTTTTTATGTAAAATAATCGTTTTCTCATCCTTTTTATGTAAAAAAGTTATACTGTTTTAAAGTCGCTCAGAGTAACGGTTTTTGAGATTTTTGCATTTAAAGTTTTTATTGCATGTGAGTGATATGCCTAATTTATGTGATACTTTCTTCAATTATTTCTACTAATTAATAAGTTTGCAGAATAAATTGGGTTTGGTGGTTTTTGGGCATGAACAATTTAATTTTGGTAAAAAAAAATAAAAATATTATACAGGATGTTCTCTGGGTCGGTACCGTCACATTAAAATAGGTCTAAATTTTTTGTTCCTCGGTGTATATAAGATTCTATTAAAAACAATATATTTTTTTATTTTTTTAAGTAAAAAAGTTGTAGCGTTTAGATGTCGCTTAGGGCAACGGTTTTCAAGATATTTAAATTAGAAGTTTTTATTGTATGCGTAAAAGATTTTTTATTAAATTCTGACCTACTTCATATATATTAGCTACAATCAATACTTTTTATAGCATTCTAAGATTGGATATTTTCTTAAGAAATATTAAGTTAAAAAATATACAGGGTGGTTCTTGAATTATCATAAGTGTGTTAAAACAATTGTAAGTTATTGTCCGTTATTGCAACTGTGTAGCCCAGACTTAAACCCCCTGGATTTTTGTATATCAGGCTATATTAAATCATTTGTCTATGAGACCAAGATAAATACCCGAGAAGAACTATTTCAAAAAATTCAAAATTCTTGAGAGGCGTTCAGAAATGCAAATCTTTATTCTAAAATCAGACGTTCGTATAATAAGCGAATAAACAAATGTATTCCAGTAGCCAGTTTAAACATTTATTTTCGATTATTTTTTGTTTTTCTCTCTAAAAATTTGTTGTTGCAATAAAATATGAATAAAATAATTAAATTTTAATAATAAAAATAATATTCTGTTTAAAAACCTCCTTAAGTATACACCGACGCACAAAAAAATATACTGATGATTTTAATGAAATGGTAGTGGCCCAAAGAACACCCTGTACATTGTAGATCAAATTTTTTAACGGAATCGTCTTGCAAATTTCAGAGAAACCTACATGCTGGTTAGTTTTTGCCTTAGAGTAATAATAATATAAAGAGAAGAAGTAAACCGCGGCCCCGTGTAAATTTTCTCTATTCGTGGCGGTCATTCCTGAAAACTTAGAATTTGCGGAATCCCCGGCGATGGCAACATAGCTGCGTCACTGGAATCATCTCGAAAAAACCACACTGGGCTGAATTTTCACAGTATTTTCAGAAACATAGCACTTCTTGTTTATTTTTACGTCCAACTAAGTTCTTTTTTACAAAAATAAAACTCAGCACACAGAAAAAAAACACCAAAAATTCAATATACCGAGTCCGACGGCCAAGACAACACTGCATTTAATAGAAACACATGTTACTGTCAGTGTCGACCTTAGAGATAGGAATATCTGGGCTAACCGTTCACGACTTTAGGTGGGTCTAATTAAACTTGTTGCCATTATATAAGTGAAAAAATAACCTTTTGTTTAAAACTCGTAGACAATGATTGAGTAGAAATAAAACTTTGGACTTCCATTGTCTTTATCTGGGGGCACGGCATTGTCTCGCAAAGTTCGCGCTGCCGTACCATCTTTTCTTGAAACATTTCAGCCCATATTTGCCCTCCGAGTTTAAAGCTCTACTTTGGAAAGAGCTACGAAGCTCATACTTTGCACAGTCGTAGAACCTCATAGAGTTAACAACCCCTCCAAGTTTCATGGACTTCTATAGAGTAGTAAAGTAGTTACGAAATTTCAAAAACGTCGAAATTGCCACTCATTCACTGACTCACTCACTCATGTATAGATCACCAAAATTCTACTGTACTTCCAGACCTACTATAAAGCTAAAATTTGGCGGACTGATAGAAATTATGACCAAACCCCTGGAAAAAATCAAAAAGCCCCAAAATTCTAATTTACTCCCCTCCCCTATATATATGTAAAATTATTTAAAAGTAACATAACCCACTTCAAGCAATGCTAGAGAGCTGAGCTTTGTCAGCCTGATAGGAACTATGATAAAACTATAGGAAAAAATTATAACACCCCAAAATTCTAATTTACTTCCCTCCCATATAAATGTAAAGTTATGTAAAAGTAACACTGCCCACTTCCAGAAACGCTAGAGAGCTGAGCTTTTTAAGACTGAAAGACACTATGATAAAACTATAGGAAAAAATTTTAAAACACCAATATTTTAATTTACTTCTCTCTCCTATAAATGTTAATTTATATAAAAGTAACATTGCCCACTTCCAGAAACGCTAGAGAGCTGAGCTTTGGAAGTCTGATAGAAACTATAATAAAACCATGGGAAAAAATTTAAAAATCCCAAAAATTTTCATTTACTCTCCTCCCCTATAAATGTCAAGTTATGTAAAAGTAAGATTACCCACTTCCAAAAACGCTAGAGAGCTGAGCATTGGAAGACTGATAGAAACTATGATAAAACTATAGGAAAAAATTTAAAAACACGAAAATTTTAATTTACTTCCCTCCCCTATACATGTAAAGTTATGCAAAAGTAACATTGTCCACTTTCAGAAACGCTAGAGAGCTGAGCTTTGGAAGGCTGATAGCAGCTATGATAAAACCATGGGAAAAAATTAAAAAACCTCAAAATTTTAAGTAAGGCATTGCAAAAGTTTTGAACAATATTCCGCATATTTTACTATTTTAAAAATTAAATATTATCCAATTCCTTTAAAAAAGAAGTGAAATCATAACAAAAACATTTCATGTAAAAATAACCAAGTACGCTGCATTCCGTAAAAATAATTGAGATAAAAATAAAGTCAAGTTATTCAATACAAATTTCAAAATGAAAGTAAGAAACTAGTTTGGAAATATTTTTCTAAACTTGGCTATTACGGCTGTAAATGACTCAGGCACAGTGCTTAATTGAACATAAAGAAGATTGGCTGTAATGGCAAAGTTTAGAAAAACATTTCCAACTAGTAAAAATCCTTCATTATGAAATTTGTATTGGAGAACTTGGCCTAACTTTTATCTCATTTCTTTCTACGGAATGCCATTTTCGCGTACTTGGCTCTTTTTTACATGAAATGTTCTTGTGTTGGTTTATTTTAAACAGGACGTTTCAGTAAGTAAGTATTTCTAACCGTTTTCAAGTGTAAACTAAACAGTCCAGTCTAAAGGCTACTACTTATACTACTTGTTGTGCAGTCGGCCCGCCCCTTTTTTACCTTCCTAGCCCGCACAGCAACGGCTAGAGAAGGTATTGTTTTCGACAAAAAATTTTTTTTTAGATAACACCGAAAATGTGTTATTTGGGTGTATTTTGACCTACCCTAGCAATAGCGTCGTGATGTCTGTCTGTGTTGTGTGTGTATGTATATCTGTCCGTAACGCGATAGCTCCTAAACCGCTTAACCGATTTACATGAAATTTTCAGGTAAAATAGTACTCGATACTGCAACGAGCTGATTAGATTTTAGTCAAAATTCGTGAATGCTAATGATAGTTTTTTGACAGTTAAAAAGTTTAAAAAATGCCACGTCCTGAAAAAATTGTGGGAAAAGAGGCCGTTCATAAATTATGTTGTCTAAATGAGTTTTTATCGCAGATTGTAATAAGAAATACACAGCATAAAACGATGCGACGCGGGCTAATAAGCGCATGACAAATTATCGCACGGTTTGAATAGCCTAACCAACTCAAAGCACTATATATTTTGGTAAGGTAAGAAGTTGAACCTTACTTATTATTTATAAAATTTTACAGAGGTAGAGGAGCCGGCAACAGCGGAAAAGCTGCATTGTTTACCAACAAATGAATGAATGACCGCCGAAACCGGGGTTAATACTTCTCTTTATACGTTATTACTCTGAGGTTTTTGCAAAAATATTAATTAGTAGAAAGAATTGAAGAAAGTATCGTAAATAAATTAGGCATATCACTCACATGCAATAAAAACTTTAAATGCAAAAATCTCAAAAACCGTTGCTCTGAGCGACTTTAAAACAGTATAACTTTTTTACATAAAAAGGATAGGAAAACCATTATCTTACATAAAAACTGGTATACACCGAGGCACAAAAAAAATACACTGATTTTAATGCAATGTTAGTGGTCCAAGGAACACCCTGTACATTGTACATCAACATTTTCGAGGGAATCGTCTTTCCAATTTTAGAAAAAACTTACACGCTTGTTATTTTTTGCAAAAATATTAATTAGTAAAAAAGTTATTAAAGAAAATCGAATTGAAAAAATAAAGTTTAACACCCTGTATCTCGGTTAGTACGAACTTTTGGACTAAGATAAGTATGGGTAAATCGTAATATTTTGATCCAGTGAATCTACAGTTTTACTATGTACCATTAGTTCTGGGACACCCTGTATATATCAAAGCAACAACATCAATCAAAATTCCCGAAGGAATCAAGCCAATCCTTATAAGAAGAGGTGTGAGACAGGGTGACACAATATCCCCTAAACTATTAAACCAGGCCCTAGAAGATTTTTTGAAAACTAATATTGGGAAGAAATAGGCATCAAAATAAGCGGACAATATTTAAATCACCTAAGATATGCTGACGATATCACGTTAATAACAGATAAGAAAAAACAACTAATAAAAATACTGATGAAAGAACTGGATACAGCAGCTAAAAATATCGGCTTGGGTATGAACTACACTAAAACTAAAACCATTACAAACACAGATGAAGATATCCCGATCAAAAATAAACCAGGAAAAAATAGAAAAGTAAAGGTATATCTGGAACAAATCATTAAATTGTAAGATTGGCGTGAATAGCATTTTATAAATTAAGCTACATATTAGAACAAAAATATCCTCAGTACCTCAAAGCGAAACTGTCTAACCAATGTATCCTTCTTGTACTCACCTATGGATTACCTGGACATTCACAAAATCAAACATGCATAAGGTAACACAAATGTTACATATAAAGCTAACAGATAGAATATAATATAAAATAAATAAATAAATTTTAACACCCTGTATCTCTGTTAATACGAACTTTTGGACTAAGGCAAGTATGGCTAAATCGTAATATTTTGACCCAAGGAATCTACAGTTTAACCATGTACCATTAGTTCTGGACACCCTGTATATATATATATATATATATATATATATATATATATATATATATATATATCTATATATATATATATATATATTTTTAGGTTTGTAGGTTTCTTGGGAATGTGGTTCACTAATCAACTAGCAACTTTTAATTTACATTTATTAATTTTTCGGTCTAAAGACCTTCTTCAGAACTAAAATGAAATTGAAAACAACGATTTAGGCTATTTGTTTTTAATGCCATTATTTTTAAAAGAAAGAGTAAAATAATTAAAACAACGAAAAGTACTCACCATTCATACATTCACAATTTCACCTTACATTAATCAAAACAACATACAAAAAACACAAGTTCAAAAAGACACATCACATTATTTTACGAAACATTTTTAAAATCAATATTATTAAAACGAACTATACGACTATTACTTAGGTTACTTACTATACTATTATATTTTAATTTAAAATTCTGTTTAACAGCGTGTTATGTGTGTATGGGTGGTGTCTCGTGGGCGGTCTAGGACAACTGGGCGCCGCCAACTCGGCGCCGCCAACTGGGCGTCGCCAACTCGGAACTGGGCGCCGGCCAACTCGGCGCCGCCAACTCGGAACTGGGCGCCGGCCAACTCGGCGCCGGACTGAAAAAAATTTTTTTGATAAAATGTGTAGATGAAAAATAAAATATATTATTTATATAAAAACATCTTTAAAAAACCCTTTAAGCAATTTTTTTGAAATTTGTTTTTCTTAAGTAAAGTTAAATCCATTAAGTCGACTGTTGAATCTTGGTAGTTGTAGTGTTTGGTAACCTGGTAACACTACAATTTACGTTTTTTATTACAACAATGGCGGATCCAAAAATCAAAATGGCGGATCCAAAATGGCGGATTTTCTTATTTACTAACCGATTTGTCTCAAACTTGAAATATTACATTGCTTGAGGTCATTTAACAAAAATTTTTACTCAAACTTAAAAAAACAAAATGGCGGATCCAAAATGGCGGATTTTCTTATTTACTAACCGATTTGTCTCAAACTTGAAATATTATATTGCTTGAGGTCATTTAACACAATTTTTTACTCAAACTTAAAAAAATCAAAATGGCGGATCCAAAATGGCGGATTTTCTTATTTACTAGCCGATTTGTCTCAAACTTGAAATATTATATTGTTTGAGGTTATTTAACAAAATTTTTTACTCAAACCTAAAAATATCAAAATGGCGGATCCAAAAGGGCATATTTTCTTATTTACTAGCCGATTTGTCTCAAAATTGAAATATTCGATTCGCCATTTTGATTTTTGTAAGTTTGAGTAAAGAATTTTGTTAAATGACTTTAAGCAATGTAATATTTTAAGTTTGAGACAAATCGGTTGGTAAATAAGAGAATTCGCCATTTTGGATCCGTCATTTTGATTTTTTTAAGTTTGAGTAAAAATTTTTGTTAAATGACCTCAAGCAATGTAATATTTCAAGTTTGAGACAAATCGGTTAGTAAATAAGAAAATCCGCCATTTTGGATCCGCCATTTTGATTTTTGGATCCTCCATTTTGATTTTTGGATCCGCCATAGTTGTAATAAAAAACGTAAATTGTAGTGTTACCAGGTTACCAAACACTGCAACTACCAAGATTCAACAGTCGACTTAATGGATTTAACTTTACTTAACAAAAACAAATTTCAAAAAAATTGCGTAAAGGATTTTTTAAAGATGTTTTTATATAAATAATATATTTTATTTTTAATCTACACATTTTATCAAAAAAAAGTTGGCCGGCGCCCAGTTGGCGGCGCCAAGTTGGCCCGGCGCCCAGTTGGCGGCACCGAGTTGGCGGCGCCCAGTTGGCGGCGCCGAGTTGGCGGCGCCCAGTTGTCCCATTCCGTCTCGCGGGAGGTATAATGATAAGTTTTTTTGTGTTATTTCTTATTATTTTATTTTGTCATTTTTGTTATGGATCTTTTTAGCATATATGTTTTGGCGAGTTTGAGTTTGGTTGGAGAGGGTGTTATTTGTTTTTTGTTAATAAGTTAAAATATATTGGATTTAATTGTTTTATGTCAGTCTGTGAGTTGATACAATTATTACTTTTTTGTATTTCAATCATTTCCAAGAACTCTCGTTTTTTTTTGTGGCATTCAGTTTTCAATATTTTTGTATTTTCAAAATCAAATGTATGGTTTAAAGACGTACTGTGATTGGTTAGAGCTGTTTTATTTTTTTTATCATATTTGTGTCCATTTAATTGGTTTTTGAGATGTTGAGAAGTTTGTCCGATATATATGTTGTTGCAGTTTTTACAGGGTATTTGATATACAACGTGGCTTTTTTTATCCTTTGGTATTGAAGACTTTAATTGACTAACTTTTTTTTTAGATAAGTTGTAACCTTTATAGGCTGTTGTTACATTATAGGGTTTAAAAATATTGCTTATCTGTTCTGATAGCTTTGGTATGTATGGGATTAATAGATATTTATTATTTTTTGCATTTGTTGTTTTGCTTTTATGTTGAAGTTTATTGTAAAATAAATAGATTCTGTTCTTAAAAGTTTTATCTATTAAGGATTCAGGGTAGTTGTTTAATAACAGTGCTTTTTTTGCTTTTTTTATAGAAGATTCTCGAAAATCTGGATCGGATAGCTGTATCGCTCTGTCTGCAAGACCAATTATAACTAAATTTTTTTGGGAAAAAGGGTGTTGTGATTTGTAATTTAAATATCTGGACGACCATGTTTCTTTTGTGTACCACTCAGTTTTTATTGTGTTGTTTTGTCTGTATAAGGTCATGTCTAAAAAGTTGATCTTTTGGTCTTTTTCTGTCTCTATTGTAAATTGAAGTTTTTTATGGCGTTAAAACTATTTAAAATATATATTTTTTTGTTCTTTGAAACAGCGCATGCGCAGCATATATATATATTGGCTAGTCTATATATCTGTGACTACTCGGCTATTATTTAACGATGCTTATACTGCCCATTGCTGAATGCTAACGAAAGTGTTTTCAAAGTCATTAAGCGCAATGGTGTGGAATGTTGTATTCGTTGGCTTGTTTTATTAGGATTTTCATGGTTAATAGAGGGTCAGCTGTGCTGAAAACTTTTTTGAAGCCTGCTTGCTCTTTTGATTGATGTCTGTCAAATTTTGTTGTTAGCCTATCGGTTAATATTTTAATAAAAAGCTTATAAATTATATTTAGGAGTTTTATAGGCCGATGGTTTTTTGTCTGCACCTATCTTGTGTATAATAATGGTTACGAATTCTTTCTAGTTGTTTGGGATCATTTATGGGTACGGTAGCAAACGGTAGCACATTTTTTTAATGTCATCTTAAAATTGAGTAAAATTATCTATAAACCCGGAATTTCAGCTGTCTTTACAATCTGCTAAAGAAAATCGTTTAAAAAATTATGCATTCTTATTTGGGCGAGTGTATAAGTCTCGCGTCACGTCGGGTCGGTCACTGCTCGAACTCGCTAGTATAACACTAACCGAACTCGTGCCGCTCGCACCTGAAACTGATTTAAATTGTCTCTGTATACATATTTATATCTTTTATATTTTTAAAACTTGTTCGGATGCTTAAAGATTTCGATAAGTTTTCGGATTTGTCTTTGATAGAAGAATTGATCGATCGATTTAAAAAAATGCATAGCGAGTAAGCACGTTTGATTTGAGCTCCGTGAAATTCTTTAATAACTCTGGAGATTTCTGTGCTAAATTATAGAAATTTTAAGACAAGTTAGTTTAAAGTATTTTCCATCCGTGAATTTATAGTTTGAGTTGCTACACTATTAGTTAACCGATATTTTTTAATCAATATAAAAAACTTGTGAAAAGGGCAGTTCCGTCCGGGTCGATCAAGCTACGGTCTACCAAGATGGTTCGAAGTACATCTACAAGTAACAAGGCCAGTGGAAATGAGATATCAACAGTATTATTACCCTTCTTAAGAGCCTAGAAGGCAAAATGAATACAAGGTTTAGTCAACTGGAACGTAAAATTGACGCCTTTAATGAAAATCTAGAATGTGAAAAAGTAGTTACCCTAGAGGCGGGGGTAGCTGAGAACAAGACTGCTATTCCTGACGTTGAAAAACGGGTAGATTACTTAGAGCAGCTATTCAAACGACAAAACCTGCGTTTTTGTGGCATAGAGGAACAACAACAAGAAGACTTGAAGCCAATTCCTTCAAAGTATATTCAAAATATGTTAAATGTCTCGTGCCCTGTTGATTGCATTGAGGGCGCGTTCCGAGTAGGGAAGGTATCAACACAACCTCGAACCATTATTGTAAACTTCGTTTCATTGCACAAAAGAAATGAAGTACTGGCAGCTAGAAGAAAGCTTAAAGGGAAAGAACAATCTATTCACGAAGACTTAACAAAAACTCGTTACAATCTATACGAAGAATCCAAAAAGAAGTTCGGAAAACAAAATGTATGGACTACTGCTGGCAAAATCATTTATTGGAGCGAAGAAGAAAACAAAAAAGTAACCATTAACTCTCTAGATGATTTAAAATCAAGTAAATATAAAAAGTTTTTTACTACAAAACATTCAAGTTTTTTACCTTATTTTATTTAAAGCAAATATTTATTCATGGTTGTTCATTTTTAAGTTTTTTTTTTGCCTTACTGCTTGCTTAAAGAAAAATACCTACCTACCTACAACTAATTCAAGAAATGAATTGTACATTTTTCTTTTTTATCTCCGATTTAATTTATTTTTTATATAGGGTGCTCAAGTAAATAAAGTAAGAGAGAGAAAGTATGAATAAGAGTGATATAAAGTTTATTAGCTTTAGTCATTGCAACGTTCGATCACTTTGCTCAAATTTTAAGTTGTTCTCTGACTATGTAATTTCTGAAAATCTCGATATTATAGTTTTGTCGGAGACCTGGTTGAAGGATGTTTTTCCCGATGGTTTGGTTAATATTCAAGGATATAATATCTTTCGTAATGACCGGGAGACTCACGGCGGGGTAGTGGCTTTTTATGTAAAGCAAGAGTACAAAGTACAGCAAATTAGAATGCCTCGCTGCCAATCTCGCCTGGAGCAGATCTGGCTCAGAATTAAAGTACAGGGAAAGACGTTGTGTCTGAGTAGTTTATATCGCCCCCCTGACACTAATCTCTTAAATTGCCTGGAAGACCTAGAGAACACAATTGTCGAACTGGTACTTGACTGCGACTGTATGACATTTGGAGGTGACCTAAACGTAGATTTTTTGTCAAATAATGCTGGACGCGATAGGTTGCCTGAATTTGTCAATAAGTATGGGTTATTTCAAATAATAAATGAACCGACTCGAGTGACTAATAATACAAACAAATTGATTGACTTAATAATTACAAGCGACCGGGACTTTGCTGTAAACCCTCCCGTTATTCCAATGGATGGTATCAGTGATCACAAATTAATATCGTGCGATTTAAAGATCCAAAAAATACGCCCTCCAGTAAAGTTTAGGACGTACCGTGACTTTACCGATTTTGACTAAAATACATTTGTTTTAGACCTTCGCAGTATTGACTGGAATTTCTTTATTAAGGCTCTTCGATAAACACGCGCCTTATAAAATGTCTAGATTTTCAAATCCGCCCGCTCCCTGGATAACACCTAACATTAAATTAATGATGCGCCTGCGTAATAAAGCTTTAACTAAATATAAAAAACAAAAAACCGTTTCTAGCAGGGAAGCTTACAAACAATTACGAAATTCAGTTATTTATGCACTACGAACTGAAAAAAAGATTTAACTTAACCAAAAATTTAAAAATGATCCTAAGGGCTTTTGGGACTCCCTAAAATGGCTAAATATTAACGCAAACCGTGATCCTAGGCAGGCGGGTACATCTGATCAGTTTAGCGAGTATTTTATGAACAGTATTAAAACCATTGAATGGTATAATAATAATACATTTTTAGAAACGATCCCTGAGCTAAATTTCTATGAGGTCAGTGAACAAGATGTTGAAAAAATAATATCGCAAATAAAATCTCACGCCATTGGTCCAGACGGTATTTCACTTAAAATGATTACCCTGGTAGTTCCTTATCTAACTTCACATATTACTTACATAATAAATTCTTGCATTAGACTCAAACAAATACCAAGTGTCTGGAAGAACGCAAATGTAATACCCGTCCCTAAAATTAGCAATCCAACTGAACTTCAACATTACCGACCCATCAGCATACTCCCAGCTTTGTCAAACATTTTTGAGAAGATTATACATAAACAGCTTAGTTTATACGTCTTTGATAATAAAATAATACCTAACACTCAGTCGGGATTTCGCCAACAACACAGTACGATGACCGCTCTGTTGCATGAGATCGACGAAATTTACACAGCCTGCGATCGAGGGTTGTATACTTGTCTTATATTACTTGACTATAGTAAAGCCTTTGATACTCTTGATCGCGGTCTTCTAAGTGCCAAGCTACATTATTTTGGTCTAGCTCAGAGTTCGGTTGATCTTTTGAGTAATTATCTAACTGGTCGCTACCAACAGGTGAAGTTGTCTTCTGATGTTTCTTCTAGGGTAGAAATTCATAGGGGTGTTGCCCAGGGGAGTATTTTGGGGCCATTGCTGTTTAGCACATACACAGCTGATATAAAAAAACTGCTTAAAATCTGTTGCTTCACATCAGTACGCTGATGATGTTCAGTCAAGATGTTCTTTTAAAATTAAAGATTTAGACGAGAGTATAGGATTTTTCTCTAAACCATGGTCTAATTCTTAATGAGAGCAAAACCCAGCTGTTGATTTTTGGCAAGGATCGTGATAAATTAACCAATAAATATTACCTTAAATAACGTTAACTTGCCAACTATCGAATGTGCGAAAAATTTAGGAGTACTATTTGATTCCTCTCTAAGATTTAAAAATCATGTGGGAATGTTGTTACAAAAGTGTTATTATAAACTGAAATCATTATACATTCACAAAGATTATCTTAGTAAGGACGTAAAACTGCGGCTTTGTGACTCACTGATCTTATCATCCGTAGCTTATTGTAACATTTTATTTTGGCCGGCTCTTTTAGACGGAGAGAAACGTGGCTTACAAAAATTACAAAATTCTTGCTTACAGTTCTGCTATGGAGTTCGAAAATTTGATCATATATCACATCTATACCTTGAAAGTAAATGGCTAAAATTAGATGAAAGATTTTTCTCCCATATATGCAGTCTTCTTTATAAAATTGAAAAAACTTCTCCACCTGAGTACCCACGAAGAAAGCTTGTAAAAGGATCGGATATTCATCAACGGAAAACCAGACATGATAATAAATTTGTGATTCCTAGGCATAAAACCGCACTATACCAATGCTCATTTAGTTACCAGGCAGCAAAGACCTCTAATTCGCTCCCAAATAATCTTATTATGGCACCGTCGCTAACATCCTTTAAAAAGGGTCTCCACAAATCTAGAACTTTAACATGAGAATAAATATTTTTCTCCTTGAGTAAGTGATCGTTACACATGAATTTAAACAACAAAAAAAACTGCGGTATTTCACTCAATATTCTTTAAAACTATTACTTATATTAGTAGAGTGTATATAAGTGGTTAGATAGAGTAGCACTAAGCTAGACCTCGCCACGTACTCTGTAAGAAATAAGAAGTTTGTTTATATGCTTATAAATCTAAATAAAGGCATTTATTTATTTATTTATCTATTTATTTATTTATTTATTTATTTATTTATTTATTTATTTATTTATTTATTTATTTATTTATTTATTTATTTATTTATTTATTTATTTATTTATTTATTTATTTATTTATTTATTTATTTATTTATTTATTTATTTATTTATTTATTTATTTATTTATTTATTTATTTATTTATTTATTTATTTATTTATTTATTTATTTATTTATTTATTTATTTATTTATTTATTTATTTATTTATTTATTTATTTATTTATTTATTTATTTATTTATTTATTTATTTATTTATTTATTTATTTATTTATTTATTTATTTATTTATTTATTTATTTATTTATTTATTTATTTATTTATTTATTTATTTATTTATTTATTTATTTATTTATTTATTTATTTATTTATTTATTTATTTATTTATTTATTTATTTATTTATTTATTTATTTATTTATTTATTTATTTATTTATTTATTTATTTATTTATTTATTTATTTATTTATTTATTTATTTATTTATTTATTTATTTATTTATTTATTTATTTATTTATTTATTTATTTATTTATTTATTTATTTATTTATTTATTTATTTATTTATTTATTTATTTATTTATTTATTTATTTATTTATTTATTTATTTATTTATTTATTTATTTATTTATTTATTTATTTATTTATTTATTTATTTATTTATTTATTTATTTATTTATTTATTTATTTATTTATTTATTTATTTATTTATTTATTTATTTATTTATTTATTTATTTATTTATTTATTTATTTATTTATTTATTTATTTATTTATTTATTTATTTATTTATTTATTTATTTATTTATTTATTTATTTATTTATTTATTTATTTATTTATTTATTTATTTATTTATTTATTTATTTATTTATTTATTTATTTATTTATTTATTTATTTATTTATTTATTTATTTATTTATTTATTTATTTATTTATTTATTTATTTATTTATTTATTTATTTATTTATTTATTTATTTATTTATTTATTTATTTATTTATTTATTTATTTATTTATTTATTTATTTATTTATTTATTTATTTATTTATTTATTTATTTATTTATTTATTTATTTATTTATTTATTTATTTATTTATTTATTTATTTATTTATTTATTTATTTATTTATTTATTTATTTATTTATTTATTTATTTATTTATTTATTTTGAACAAGTTTCCCAACTTGTTTTTATTTTTGTAAATAATTATATTCTCTAATTTTCACTTAAAATTAGAGAAGCTATCTCTCTTAGTTTTTAAATATTTTTGGGTTACATTTTCTACGCTTACAAGCGTTTTTAGAATATTATTTTGATTTACTTTACGCTATATCTTTCCATATTTTAAATTTAAACTTCGCGCGCTTCTTCCAGCAATGAAGGATTTGAGATAAGCGGCTAAATTCAGCCTAGCAGACGAAAACGCCGATTGTCTGAGCGAACAACTCAACCACGCGCCACGTGCAACTAAAGTCACCGCACCGCTATTATTTTATATTAAAATTGTGGAAACTATTAATTTTACGCTTTAGTTTATTAGATATTAGTGTTTGGAACATTTTGAACTATAGAACAATGGAGAGTCTGGTACTTCGCGTATAATCGGGCTGGCCAGCCAAGTAGCTACGAAAGACATCTAATGGTAAGTCGTTTCTTGATAATTTTTCATTGCTACGCTATTTTTAGTATTTAAGTTTTTAGGCTCTTTTTTCCCTGTTGGAGCCCTGTGGAAAGATACAGTCCCTCTTAACTCCCCCACGTTTTTTCTCGAGCTATCTCGAGTGGTCCTTCGGTATATTTTATTTTCTACAGAAGGCCTAACCTCACCATTTGGTCCAGGTTCGAGCCTGATAACAGGACCCCGGGAAAAATTAAAGTCTAAATCGCATTTTGTTAAATATAAAATTTTTAATAAATACGCATGACCTTGCTCTTTTTGCTGTGCTCGCAGTAAAAATAACAAGTAAAAAAGTACCGAACGCGCATTGTTTTCGCGCATTTCCTACCTCTTTTTGGCTTGGCGTCACCTGCACGTGGGAAAAGTTTCCACCACTCGCTGTAAACGATATTAGAGAGGTAAATGAGACTTGTTTACATTTTTTAACGCCTATTTTCTTTTCTTTTTAAACGCTTTTAATTTTTAAATATTAAAAATTTCGGAAACTAATCGTTCACCTGTTTTAACGGAGTTTTTTAAAAACATTACAATGAGTACGCAACTTAAGAAGTTAGAAGCACTCCGTAATGTGCAACATAATCGCATTAATACTCTTCATAACTTAGCTAATGCTTGCCTAACGGATGATACAAAAAAACCGTGTTTACAGGTTCGACTGATCGACCTTGATGAAATGAAAGAATCCTTTTTTATTTATCAAAATCAAATAATAGAGGCTTATTCGGCAAGTCCGGAGAGACTGGAAGAAGAAAATGAACGCCTTACTGAGTTTGACGACAGCTTCTATGATATAAAAAGAATTCAAAAACAACTATTTGAGGTGAAAATTGAAGCTCCTCAACCTCAAAACTTAACGCAAATTTCAAATTCTTCTGATCCAGACCGCTTTATGGCGTCTTTAATGCCAAGACTGCGCATTGTCGAATTTCATGGCGACATCACTAAGTTTCCAACCTTTCTAGATATGTACAATAGTTCTGTACACAATAATCCTAGTATTCCTACGAACGCTAAATTTAATTTGTTACTGTCCTTCCTAAAAGGACCGCCTTTAAACGTAGTTAAACATTTACAAATAACCGACGCTAATTATATAATCGCTTACAATACGCTTCTAAAACGCTATCATAACCCCCGCTTATCGGCTCAAACTTATTGGCGCTCCCTGTATAATTTTCCCGCTCTCAAAGACGACAATCCCGAAACGCTGCGCACGCTGCTTGATGTTTTTTCAGAAAACATTGAGGCTTTAAAAACTCTAAATTACGACACTGATCAATGGTGTTTTCCGCTCGCTAACATTTTACTAGATAAATTGCCTGAGGTACTACTTTCGCGCTTTGAACTAGCTAATTCTAGGTCTAATGAAATGCCCAAATATCAAGAAATTTATAATTTCCTTGAAACTCAATGTAATTCGCTTTATTCGCTACAATCTAAAAATAGATTTAAAAATAATAAACAGTTTTATAAAAATAACGCCTCACCTTATTATACAAAAACGCTACTTGGTACGGAAAATACTCATTCTAAAGATAGATGCGCTTTTTGTGATTCTAACACACATTCAATATATTTATGTAACGCATTTAAAGGTAAATCTCCCTACGAACGCTATGCTTACGCTAAAAATAAAAAACTATGTTTAAATTGTTTAAGCTCAATACATTCAACAAATTCTTGTCAAAGTCTACGCTCATGTCGCTATTGCCCTGGTAATCAAAGACACCACTCATTAATTCATTTTCAGCGAAATTTTAATTACTCTAGTTCCCAAAATCAAAATAGATCACATTTTGATGCTAACGTGAATTTCTCACAAAATCCCTCTAATATTTCTCCCAACGCATCTCCAAGTTGTGCACCACGTGGTTACTTGGCCAGTCAGCAAAGTTTTAGATCTCCGGCTACTGGGTGTCCGCTTCAAAATTACTCTACTCAAAATAATAACAATTTTACTTCGACGTCTTCTAATTCACAAGTACCAATCGCAACTCCTTCGGGTTCCAACCCCACGCATTGTGGTTTTATTTCTGCGCAATCGCAAGTTTTATTGTCAACTATCCTAGTAAAAATTCAAGATGTCCGCGGTAACTTTCAAACAGTTAGAGCCGTTTTAGACAGCGGTTCCCAAAACACTTTTTGTTCTCAAAAATTAGCGCAACAATTGGGCCTTCCCAGACAACCCTTATGTTCAAATATACAGGGGGTTGGAGGCAACTCTCTTACTTCTGATCTAGGATCGATTTTTATTAAAATTTGTAATTTTCAAAAACCAGATATTTTTGTGTCTACGCAAGCGATTATTTTGCAAAAAGTTTGTACTGATTTACCGTCAGTAAAAATAAATACAGAAAATTGGCATTTTATAAAAAATTTACCCTTAGCAGATCCCACTTTTTACAACCCTTCGCCTGTAAATTTACTAATTGGTATGGATCTCTTTCCACTAATTATACTGGGTGAAAAAATCGCTAGCGATGATCCAAATCATCCCTTTGCTATGGGAACCATTTTCGGCTATATTTTGATGGGACACATAAATCAACCCTTAATTACTACCCCGCCAATTAATGCTCTTTTTTGTCAAAATGAAAATGACTCGCTTTCGCAATTAATTTCAAAATTTTGGGAAACCGACTGCGTCCCCCAAAAAACTCATTTGAAACCAGAGGATGAAATTTGTGAAAATTATTTTAAACAGAGCGTGTCGCGTAATCAAGACGGCCGGTATACTGTCTCCCTTCCCTTTCGCACATTTGCAAATCCACCGCAGTTTCCTGGAATAAAACAAGTCGCGCTAAATCGTTTCTTATCTTTAGAAAAAAAACTGCTTCGCGGTAAAAACTTGTATTGTGAATATTCTAAATTTTTGAATGAATATTTGGAATTGGGTCATATGGACTATGACTCAGAAAAAGAAGACGATTCAGACAGCTATTTTATTCCACATTTCGCTGTTGTTAAAAATGAAGCTATCACTACTAAGACAAGGGTAGTTTTTAATGCGAGTATTACTGACCCTTTTACACATATTTCGCTTAATCAAGTATTATTATCGGGTCCAAAACTACAAAAAGATATTATTCAAATATTATTACATTTTCGCCTTAACCCTGTGACGCTCACCTGCGATATTCAAAAAATGTATCGTGGTATAAATATCAACCCTGATCATCAAAAATACCAAAAAATATTTTGGCGGTTTAACCCTAATGAAAAAGTTTCCGTTTTTAAACTACGAACTGTCACTTACGGAGTGAACTGTTCACCATATCTCGCTTTACGCACCCTTCAGCACTTAGCTGAGTCCGAATATGATAACTACCCTCACGCTGCTAAAGTTATACTTAACGATACCTATATTGATGACGTCACTACTTCATGTAAAACGGTTCAAGAGGCGTTAAATTTGCAGCAAGAGCTTACGGAGTTATTAGGAAACGCTGGCTTGAAATTACACAAATGGTCTAGCAATCGCTCAGAAGTGATCTCTCATTTAGATCCCTCCTTAGTCAACCCCGCAGTTTTATCTCTCGATTCGGATGACGTCACTAAGGTCTTAGGCCTGTGCTGGCATCCTTCCTACGACGAGTTTCGATTTAACATATTACCTAATCAGCAAAGCTGTACAAAAAGGACGCTTCTCTCTTTTTTAGCACGCTGCTATGACCCCCATGGTTATCTTACCCCAGTAACATTCACTTTAAAATATTTGATTCAACAAATTTGGTTACTTGGTATTTCCTGGGACGCCACGCCTACTTTAGAAATAGTTCGTCAGTGGACACTCTATCAGTCTGAATTTCAAGTTTTAGAAAAATTTAGTTTACCCCGCCACATTGACATCACCAACGCCGAATCCATCGATCTCTGTGGTTTTTGTGATGCGAGTGAACGAGGGTACGCATGCGTAATATACTTACGTGTCTTACGAAACGCTAAATATCACATATATTTTGTTCTTGCGAAAAGTCGCATCGCTCCACTTAAAAAATTTGTTAGTATTCCGAGAATAGAACTTCTAGCCGCTACTCTTTTATCTGAGGTCTTAAAATACACATATGATATATTCATAAAAAGGTTCACAATAAATAATATTTACGCTTTTTCGGACGCAATGGTTGTTTTACACTGGATAAAATCCCATCCAAGTAAATGGAAAACTTTTGTCGCAAATCGTGTTAATCTTATCCAAGATAATATTAATCCAGAATGTTGGTTATATACCCCCACCTTTCTCAATAGTGCCGATGTAGCCAGCCGCGGCTGCTCGCCGAGTGAGCTTTTAAATCATCCCCTATGGTGGGCCGCCCCTAGTTTTTTACAAGAATCTTTCGATAAATGGCCAACAAAAATCCCGCAAGTCAAAATAAATGACAGTTTAGAGACTGAGGAACGAAAAAATGTTGCTCTGATTTCTTGTGACCGAATAACGGAAAATTTTTTAGATTCGCTTTTAAATAATAAATCCGATTTTTACGCTATTCAACTACTTTTAGCCCGCAGTTTACGATTCATAAATAATTGTAGACTATCCGCAGACGTCAGAAAAAAGACAAATATAGATTATATCGATCTCTTTAACGCTTTAAAATGTTTGGCTAAGCACGAACAACAAAAATACTTTTCTGAAGTAATTCTTAACCTTCAAAACCAGAAAAAATGCATAAAACCCATACAAAAATTGAATCCCTTTTTAGACCAGGATGGTCTTATAAGAGTTGGAGGACGCATTCAACAAGCCATGACTATTTCTTACGGACAAAAACATCCTCTTCTTTTACCCAAGGAAAGTAGACTTTCTTATATTTTTATTGAATATATGCACAAAAAATATTTGCATGTCGGAGTGCAAACAGTCCAATATCTCATTAGTCAAATTTTTTGGATTTTATCTGCCAAACGCTTAATTAAAACGGTTTTATCCAAATGTGTTCGTTGCTTTCGCGTCAAACCGCATTCTTATGAGCAAATCATGGGACAAATTCCGTCCTACCGCTTGATTCCACAAAAGCCTTTTACTTTTAGTGGAGTAGATTTTAGTGGTGCTATACCTATCACTCTCAGTAAACACAGAGGTGTAAAAACACAAAAAGCATATATCTGCCTTTTTATTTGTCTAAATACTAAAGCTTTACATCTCGAGTTAGTGTCAGATCTAACTTCGGACGCTTTTTTAGCTGCGCTACGTCGCTTTGTTGCCAGAAGAGGTTACATAAAAACTCTTTTTTCAGACAATGGCACAAATTTCGTTAAATCAAGCAAAGAATTGCTTGATCTTGCAAGAAATGCTTGCACGCAACAAGCTATCGCCTGGAATTTTATCCCTCCATCAGCTCCCCACTTCGGCGGTCTTTGGGAGTCAGGGATAAAATCAGTAAAAACTCACTTAATTCGTACCATTGGCTCGCAAATTCTAAGTTATGAGGAGTTGTACACGGTTCTTTGTCAAATTGAGGCGATTTTAAATTCTCGCCCCTTGACCCCGCAATCTACCGGCTGTAACGATCTACAGGTTTTACCACCGGGACATTTTTTAACACATGGACCTTTAGTTTCTGTTCCTGATGAAGATTTTTCAAGTAAACCTGAGAATCGGTTATCGCGATGGAACTTGGTCCAACGAATACAAGCCGATTTTTGGCGTCGTTGGAGCCAAGAATTTTTACATACCCTTCAAGTACGAAATAAATGGTTGGAACCATGCGCAGAGCCAAAAATAGGTACCCTCGTTCTTATCAAAGACGAGTTATCACCGCCCCTTCAATGGCGGGTAGGTCGCATTATTGAAATTTTTAAAGGGCCTGATGGGCACGCTCGGGTGGCAAATGTTCGTACCGCGTCCGGTATCTTTAAACGACCTTTAGTCAAGCTTTGCCCCCTTCCAATTGATTCAGATTCACCTACCGAAAAATGATGCTCATTTTGGTGGGCCGAATGAACAAGTTTCCCAACTTGTTTTTATTTTTGTAAATAATTATATTCTCTAATTTTCACTTAAAATTAGAGAAGCTATCTCTCTTAGTTTTTAAATATTTTTGGGTTACATTTTCTACGCTTACAAGCGTTTTTAGAATATTATTTTGATTTACTTTACGCTATATCTTTCCATATTTTAAATTTAAACTTCGCGCGCTTCTTCCAGCAATGAAGGATTTGAGATAAGCGGCTAAATTCGGCCTAGCAGACGAAAACGCCCATTGTCTGAGCGAACAACTCAACCACGCGCCACGTGCAACTAAAGTCACCGCACCGCTATTATTTTATATTAAAATTGTGGAAACTATTAATTTTACGCTTTAGTTTATTAGATATTAGTGTTTGGAACATTTTGAACTATAGAACAATGGAGAGTCTGGTACTTCGCGTATAATCGGGCTGGCCAGCCAAGTAGCTACGAAAGACATCTAATGGTAAGTCGTTTCTTGATAATTTTTCATTGCTACGCTATTTTTAGTATTTAAGTTTTTAGGCTCTTTTTTTCCTGTTGGAGCCCTGTGGAAAGATACAGTCCCTCTTAACTCCCCCACGTTTTTTCTCGAGCTATCTCGAGTGGTCCTTCGGTATATTTTATTTTCTACAGAAGGCCTAACCTCACCATATTTATTTATTTATTTATTTATTTATTTATTTATTTATTTATTTATTTATTTATTTATTTATTTATTTATTTATTTATTTATTTATTTATTTATTTATTTATTTATTTATTTATTTATTTATTTATTTATTTATTTATTTATTTATTTATTTATTTATTTATTTATTTATTTATTTATTTATTTATTTATTTATTTATTTATTTATTTATTTATTTATTTATTTATTTATTTATTTATTTATTTATTTATTTATTTATTTATTTATTTATTTATTTATTTATTTATTTAAGGCAAAAATTTTATCTTGGTCAAAAAAAATCTGATGCGCAGTTTTGTATGATATGTTTTGGTCTGATTCTCCAATGTATTCCTTGCCGCAGCTACATGGGATGCCGTAGACATAAGTGCGGATCTCGGCCAATATCTAGGGGCGTAGGGGTAATGGGCGATGGAAAGACGACCCACTAGAATATCAAAAGGGGTTTTGTCAAAACCTAAAATGACCGAAAACAAGAATTTCGAGATATTATTTGGTCGATAATAAAATAATATAAAATAAAATAATTGTTCTGCCGAATCGTAAAAATGTCGAAAACAATTTAGTTGAAAGGCGAACTTTGCACCGCAAAAAAGTCGAACCGTAGAAAACTCGAATCGCGGAAAGGTCAAACTGTAAATAACTCGAAAATTTAAATAACGAAAAGCAAAAGAGAAGAAAGCAAATCGCGCTAAACGTAGTTTTGACAATCCGTAAAATTGTCGAACAAGGGGGGGGGGTCAAAGTGGGGTACTTCTGTAAGCAAATATCAATTTTTTCGTGTCTGGGGTAAAATACCAATTTTTATTTTTGTCTTACTATTCCAAATTTTTCAAAAAACCTACTAATTTTTTTTCAACTAACAGTTAAAGCCGAGCCACGAGCCTCGAGCCTCGAAAAATTCGCTAATGTAGACGTGAAAAGGGTATAATCGCGAGCCCGCAACAAGCCATTCGCGACGAGCCAATAGGCGGTCGTCGCACAATGGGTTATATGGCGGAGCTAGCACGACATTAGCCCTGTATATGTTTTTTAAATTATGATAACCAAACCCACCCAAATGTATTGCAGATAGTCCAGTTAATAAAAAAAATGCAACTAATAAAAAAAACTCTTAATGTATTTCTCTGTAACAGAGCCCCAAAATTGAAAAATATTTTGAGAGAAAAATGTATGAATTTTTACAGTATTTTTAAATAAAAAAATTACAATACAATCAGCCCTTTTTGGGTATATGTGTATAAAGTGGGCATAAGCAGTAACTGCACTTTTAAAAACTACAAGTAATTTCCAATTCCAACACCCTTTTTATGGTTAAATTTTTTTGAAATATATTACGTTTATTTTCGTCTCTATTTTTCTTTGTTAAGCCTGCAGAAACAAGCTTAGCAAGGCTTAGTAAAATCTACACCAGAATATTAGAGAGAGGGGTCTAGTTGACTAAAAAAACAAAAAATTTGCTGCCCCTTGCTGCCCCTGATTTTTGGGGAGAGCTCTAAACACTGCCATGTACGTGGTCTTTATACAATCAGTGTATCAGCCAAATGGAATAAATTCGACAGTGGATTGAATTTAGATTATTCTGAAAAATCCAAAAGTACTTCGACTAAGATTTTTAACGAGCAATATTTCTATTCGAAATTGTTTTGTATAGACCCCCTGCAAAGGGGTCTACTCGCATAAAACTTTTTTTTTCAATTTAGATAACCCCACTTGGGGCACCTTGCTCGAAAGCTTATCAAATAAGAAAAACGATAAACTACTTTTTTTTGACACCTGTCAAATAATTAAAAAAGCTAACCTTTACCTTTTTGCCATTTTTAGACAATAAAAATATTCTTTTAAGTAAAATTTATAATTTAATTAAAAACTTAAGTAAAAAGTTACTAACATCCAACCTCTTTTGCAACTGGTAGACCCAACTTGTGAAAACTTGTTCGAAAGCTTATTAAATAAGAAAAAATATGGTGCGTGATCTTAAACCCCGAAAACCCCTCCACTATCCTTATAGGTGGAGAGTTTCCAACTTTAGAGATTTATAATATTGTATTGTCGCTGTAACTATAAGTCCATACCAAATTTGATGTTGATATGTACAAGTTGGTCAAAATTGACTTACAAGAGAGACAAGGGCGGCGTCAATTTCACAATTTTAAAAATAGAATTAAAAATTCGTGATCCCTATCCCCAAAAGTCCCTACATATCAATTTTGAACAAAATCGGACATACCTAGATGGTCCCCTTCCACCCTTTTCAAAGGGGTGAGGGGTTGCCAACTTTAAAGCATTATAATATTGTATTGTATTGGCACTGTAACTTATAATAACTATAAGTCCACAACAATTTTGATGTTGATCGGATATGTACAAGATGGTTAAAATTCTCCAAGGGGTTACTTTAACAATTTTATAAATCTAATTAAAAATTCTTGATCCCCATCCCCAAAAGTCCCTGCATACCAATTTTGAACGATATCGGACATACTTAGATAGTAGCCTCCCTCCAGCATTTTCAAAGGGGGGGAACTGTGAACTTCATAATATCAGTATATTGTATTGTCATCGGAACTTTAAGTGTGTACCAAATTTGAAGTTGATCCGATGTCTAGAAGTGGGTTAAAACTGAGTTAAAATTGAGTGTCGCGCTAGTCCTCTCATATAACCCATTGTGCGTCGGTCAATGCGCTTCAAAGAAAAATAAATACCATGAATGATGAAAAAGTATTGTCTATTTGAAAATTATATGAATAGACCTGTTACATGGGATCCAAAGAACAAAGACTATCTAAAAAACATTTATTTATATGTTACTAGCCTAAAACAAAATGGCTTTGCCAGTAAGCCCGACCAGTGGCGGATCCAGGATGTTCGGGGGGGAGGGGCCAAGGAGGGAAAGAAACACAAAACATTTTTTTTTTGCGGGATTTAATAGGAATGTCAGAACAAAGCGTGGATCAACATGCGGAAGTGATCACTATTTTCTGGAGACCAAAATTCCCTTTCCTTATCAAGGCCGAAGCCTCCATCAACAAAATCTTGATGATACAGTGAATGAGGAAATTGATCACTGTCAATATAATCTACTAAGCCTAGAACATGACAGCGTAAAAAACTTATACAAAAAGAGACTGAACGAAAAACTTAATACAAGTTCAGGTGAAACCCCAGATGAGGAATACGAATGTATCATATTAAGCATCCATCAAGCTGCAAAAGAAGCACTAGGATTAGTGGAAGAAACTCCTAAAAGAACAAAACCATACTGGTGGGGTGCTGAGATTGAAAGTGAAATAGAGGAAAAAGGAAATTATATCACACATACTTATCCCAAAAGGCAGATAGAAGCAGAGAAGAATACAAAATCGCGCAATCAAAGGTGAGAAGAATGATCAGTGATAAGAAAACTCAATCATGGATGCAAAAGTGCCGGAAAATAGATTCTTACTTAGGAGGTAGGAGAAGTACCGAAAGCTGGAGAACTATAAGATCGATCAAAAAAGAAACATGCAGAAATATTATATCACCAATACCAGACAAATAATGGGATGAGCATTTTAAAAAATTTTTAACTGAAGATAGAGCAGAATTCAAGGAAGACAAAAGAGACAATATCATTAGAACGATGGGATCTCCAGTACCCCTCACAATATCTGAGGTCAAAAACGTGTGCAAAACCTTAATAAGCGGTAAATCTGCCGGACCCGGAAATATCCCAGCTGAACTTATTAAATATGGCACTGAAGAATTGTTTGGGAGATTACGGAATCTTTTCCAAAGATATTTAAATGGAGCTGTAGTACCAACTGAGTGGAAAACGTCACATATATCCACAATACACAAAAAAGGAAGGAAAGATATTTGTGACAATTATAGAGGTATATCTGTAACTAGTACGCTAAGCAGAATATATTGCAAAATAATAAGAAATAAAGTGGAGAGCGAATATAAAGATATGGAGGCAGAAGAACAAGCTGGTTTCAGGGCGGGTAGATCGACTTCAGATCATCTCTTTTGTATAACCCAAGTTATTGAAAAAAAATGGCATACGGACAAGAGCTCCATCTGCTTTACGTAGATTTGCAGAAGGCATATGATAGTATACCACTAAATCTACTTTGGAAAGCGTTGGAAAAGACAAACATAAGCGTACAACTAATTAAGGCCATCAAAGAGTTATACCGCAATAGTAAGGCAAAAGTTAAAATAAAAGCAAATCTAACCAAAGGCTTTCAAGTAAATAAAGGTCTTAAGCAAGGTTGCTGTATCTCGCCTACGCTCTTCAAGATATATTTGGAACAGGTCCTTAAAGTCTGGAAGAGAAAATGCCAAAACATGGGAATTCCGTTTGACGAAACCACCTTGTATACTTTATGTTTCGCCGATGATCAGATAGTGGTGGCTCAGGATTATGACGACCTCGAATATATGACACGAAAACTAATAGAAGAGTTCAATAAGTGGGGACTAGAGGTTAATATCAATAAGACAGAGTATATGTATATTGGTGGAACGAAACAGGATCTAATCTTAAATACTGGGCAGCGAATTCAGTCCTGTGATGAGTATAAATACTTGGGTTTAAAAATTACAGCTGACGGAACACTAGACAAAGCTATAAAAGATAGAAACGTACAAGGAAGAAAAGCAATAACTTTATTAAATGGAATAATTTGGGACCAGAGTATATCAAAACATAATAAAAAGCTTATATATAACACCATTGTTAAAAGTATTATTACATACGGCTCAGAAGTATGGCCAATCAAAGATAGAACAGAAAAAATGCTTTCCGCTACGGAGATCGACTATTGGAGAAGAGCAGCAGGGAAATCAAAAAGAGAAAGAGTTACCAATCAAAGAATAAGAGAAATTATGACAGTGGGTGAACGTACTCTAGTGGATGATATAAGAACAAAACAACTGGTGTGGTACGGACATGTACAAAGAATGGATGATGGAAGACTACTTAAACAAATATTACAATGGAAACCAACTGGCCGAAGAAAACGAGGAAGGCCGAGGAGAAGCTGGAGAGAAGGAATAGATAGTGAAATAAGAATAAGAGGCCTAGATGATGAATTCTGGGCAAACAGAAACGAGTGGAGATTGGGTATCGGAAGACGTAGAACGTTGTGAAACCGATAAATATATAAAGTTTACCACTATGTGCAAACAAAATGTGCCGCTGGCGAAAATTTGAGCAAACTCAGGTAAATTTTAATTTAAAAAAAAATGATATTTTAGCTAATATTTTTGAAAAATTTTATATTTGGCAAAAATTTGCGGCTTATGCATTGGTTATTTTTTTTCTGGAACTAAAAATTATAAGCTTTATGTCAAGGCGGGGGAAGGGCCAGGCCCTTCTGCCCCCCCCCCCCTAATTCGCCACTGTTCCCGACTCGCACAAGCAGCAGCGTAAAAAAAATTGCCTGAACCGCACAAAATAACCCAGAGAACACAATACATGCAGTATAAGTATTCGGTCAGTATTGAAAAAGTGTACCCCTTTCATGTTACCATCCAAAATTAAATTAGTGTTGAGTATGTAAGTTATTTTTCTTGTACAAATAAAATTGCCTCCAATATTATTCTAGAGCACTACATTTAGTTTGATGCTGAAGTTGCTATTTGTTGTTAACATTTGTGTAAGACTGGCCCAAACGTCATACTCCGTTATCATAACCGGATAGAGGTTTGCATTCACCAAAAATAAAAAAACCTAGTATATCATACGATGTTCAACATTATATTGCTGTATAAGTCTAGTTTAATGTTTATATACCTATATATAAGTATCGCCATTTGTTAAAAACAAATATTATTTCCTCATTGTTTTTTTATAAAATAACATTTGGTAAACTTATCACGTCCTTGCAATTCAATTACACGTAAATTTAGTGGGAATAAGGACACTGTTGTTCTGGTAAATATACGTTTTCATCCATCGGTAACGTTTCGACAATGGTTTTTGTCTTCCAATGTACGATCTAGTCTGAAGGTCTGATGAAGACAAAAACCATTGTCGAAACGTTACCGATGGATTAAAACGTATATTTACCTGAACAACAGTGTCCTTATTCCCACTAAAATTACGTGTAATAAAATAAAATTTTATTCGCGTACCCTGGTAGAGCGTCATTACCGTTATCAGTTTGTAATTCCTAAATATCTACCGGTAGAGGCGCCTTAAGCAAGCGCGCGCGAATTGTTCGTATTCCTTCAACATCTCTCAATGCAGAGGTCGAAACGCCCGAGTAAAGCCACATCTGTTATATGCAATTTTTAGCGTTAATACGTGCATTGGTCAAACTTGTCCGATCATAAGTTGTAATTACCGTTGTCAGCATAGTGAGGTTAATAAAATATATTTACTTTCCATTTTATACATATTTTATGTATAAAATTTCTTGTGCAAGTAAAATTACTTCCAATATTGTTCTAAAGCACTACATTTAGTTTGATGCTAAAGTTGCTATTTACTGCTAATATTTGTGGAAGACTGGCCCAAACTTCATACTCCGTTATCATAAGTTTGCATCTACTAAACCACAGTAAGCTAATGTTTCATACGAATTCAATATAATATTGCCCTATCTAGTTTAATGTTTATGTATTTATAAGTATGTATCGCCGTTTGTTAAAAGCAAATATTATTCTTAATTTTTTTTAGAAAATAAAATTTAATACGCGTACCCTGTTATGCGTACCCTGGTATAGTGTCATTACCGTTATCAGTTTGTAATTTCTAAATATCTTCCGCTAGAGGCGCTTTAAGCCAGCGAGCGCAAATTGTTCTTATTCCTTCAACATCTCTCAATACAGATCGCAACGCCTAAGTAAAGCCACATCTCTTAAGTGCAGTTTTTAGCGTTAATACGTGCATAGGTTAGCTTGTCCAATCATAAGTGGTAATTACCGTTATCTGGATAGTGAGGATTTATAATTTATTACCCAGAAAGAATAAAACAAAAACTCTTTTTACAAAACAAGCGGAGCGATAAAACATACGTATAATCATTTCATCATTTCGATTATCGTCATTATCAATTTTAATTTAAAGTAATATACTCACAGAAATCGTATACGGGATGCCATTATGAGTATTTAAAGTAAATTTTTGAAAAAATCCTTGGACACATTTTTTATATTTTTTTAAAATATTTATATCTATCGACTCCTAGCTGGGGTAGCTTTGATCTCTTGACTTTACAGAAGGAAAGTGGGTCGTAATATCTTGTTTAAAAGAGTTTTTTTAATTCCTTTACAGCAATAATATTATTTCAAAAATTAATAGATTAGTTTTTGAGATATTCGCAATTTAAGAAAAAAATTAAGACTGACAGCTTACTATTTTCTTACAAGTAAACTATTACAAATAGATTTAGCAAATTTTTTTTCATTTAAAAAATTTACTTATGTAGGTAAACTTTTTCAAGAGATGTGTATTTATGTCTCAAATTTAGTGGGTACTTTGTTTTAATTTGAGGTTTCGATATCGCGCTGGGAGCCTCGAATAATGCCGTCCACATTAGCGAATAGATCGCGCTTGTTGATCGAGGCTCGTGGTTCGTTAATGAGTACCCGGCTTAAGGTTACCCGGTGCATTTTGATAAACAAAAATAAGTTATGACCGTTTACTAGGACGATAAAAAACAACAACAATAAATCAATAATATGCGTATTGTAAATCACAATCAAACTTTTCTAATACAACAACAAATATCATTGTTTCTCCCGCCGGCGCCGTGCGAAAACCTATTCCTGAATAGTGCATGCCCTCAGGTTAGCGCCTCCACCATGTCACGCTGCACGGCCTTACAAGCCTTTAGGGCACTATTTTTCCGTCGCCTTCTAAGAGCGTATTAGCATATTTATTACGCTCCTGACCACTTTCAACCCCCGAATTGTGTTCACAGTGTTGGCACAAGCCGCGACGGTTACCGAGACCTTCGGGATCGTTCCCTT
Organism: Aspidapion aeneum; assembly: GCA_963576565.1. Lineage (NCBI taxonomy): Eukaryota > Metazoa > Arthropoda > Insecta > Coleoptera > Brentidae > Aspidapion > Aspidapion aeneum. The sequence goes on from OY755044.1 coordinate 71,867,304, forward strand.
AAGGGTGAAAGATATGGGCCTAGAAACGCTGTCAAGAGAAAACAGGATATTGGTTTAGGTTAAAAATTACTATAATAATTAATTTGGTTCTGATATACACAGGTCGATATATCCAGATACATTTTACTTAGGTACTTTAATCGTAGGACCGTCACTGCTCTGGACTCTGCTTTTTGTAAAAATGAACCGAACCTAACCGAACCTAACCGAACCAAACTTTTTACGTCCTGTTGACGGCTTGCTTTGTTTGCTAATTACTCTTTCGTAGCCCTGCGGTTTCCCTGGGCTGGGCCACTTTTGATTCCTAATTTTCAAACCCCCAAAGAAATTAAAGGTCACGACCCCCAACGTTATTTCACTGTTCCGCTTCCACGTCCATCCTTTTGCGTGCTAGCTATACTGGATTCAATTAAAAGTAAAAAAATTTTGCTGGATAGCCGGCTAGTTTTAGGATATGGCAGATCTCAGTTAGAATAAATCAAATTTCCCTAGTCAGCGTTAACCTAGTTTTTAACCTAAGAATTCAGGGCAACGAACCCATTACGATGTTTGCGTAATTGTTTAGACTAAATTGCGTTAACAATAATAAAGTTGAAAATGTCGAACGAATCGCAGTTGTAAAAATGTCGAAAATAATATAATCAAAAACTGTAAGTCCTAATATACTAAGAAAAAGAATATTTTGAAATAACGTCGAAAATGAGTTATCTGGATGTATTTGTACTTATCTTAGCATCCTACGTTTGTCCGTGTGTGTGTCCGCCACACAATAGCTTCGGAACCGATGGGCCAATTTTCATGAAATTTTCATTAAAAATAGTGATACTGTAACGAAGGTGAAAGGCATTATTTAAAAATTGCAGATGATTCATTTCATTAAGTATGTTGTAAAAGAAATTCTTTTTTGAGTTTCAGTTCTAAGCTTCTTTATTTTTGAAAAAGTCTAACGACGCGTTTCGAAGTTACTACTTTATTATTAAGGCTGATTTTTAAATGCCCACACAAAAGAAGAGTATTGTAAAAAAAAAGAAAAAGGAAAGTTTTCGGCACATAATTTATCAATAAAATTGTTCAAAAATTACGTCAAAGTTAACACACAAAAACTAACATTTTTTTTTTAAACAAACATATGTTTACATTAAAACAGTACTTACTCGAAGACTGCGGTTTTTTCAGATTTTCAAGATTTTAAAGTTCATATTTTTGGTAATTAGGGAAACAAGAAGTTCAAACAGAATGTTTAAAAATTAAGTTTGTTTAAGTTATTAGAAACATAGTTTTACTTTGATTTTATTATTTCAATATCTTCAAAAAAATTAAGCTTTTTACCTTCGTATTGTTGGTGGAAAATTGAATTTTTTTATCAAGTATAAAATTGTGATTTTCATCCCTCAAATGAGAGCCAAAAAAATAGATGTTATCATTGGGTGTTCCCAAAGCTTTCAGGTACTTATTAACCCTAACTGAGAATTTTCTCCCTGTTTCTCTACATGATCAGAATCACATAAAAAAAAATGGTTAGGTTTTAATGTGTTGACTTTGACGTAATTTTTTTTATACTCTATGTGCACAAAACTTTTTTCTTTTTTTCTCACGTTTCATTTTCTACAATTTTCTCGTTGACTGTACTAATACAGGTTTAGATTCGTATAATTCATCAGATTCAGATAATAGGGTTTACTTACGTAATGTTTGTTTTTTTTTGTTATTTTAGTTCCTTAATTATAACTAACTTTGATCATTTTGTTGTTGCACCTTTGACGCTATCCCCTATAAAAGCATATAGTCAGCAACCAGCAAGTATTATTCTAAAATGAAAAAGAAAATGGAAAAACTCCAGAACTGAGATAGGCGTACTTTATTTTACATAGCGTCAGCACTTTATCGAAAAGCGAAACGTCAAATTGAATCGTGGCCGCATATATAGGCAACTATAAATCTCTACTCACCTTACGCCATATTGACGCCTTTTAGAATTTGTTCAATTTGAGAAATCATCTAAAACTACTTTATGCCTATACAGTCAGTGGCGTGCAGTGCTAGTCAAAGCAGGGTAGGCAAAAATTGGCATTGTTTTGCTACTTGCACGCTTACTGCACACACATACTAGACTTCAAGTTAAAAATTTCCAAGAAAACTCCATCAAAGACTTCATTATTAAATATCAAAATAAAATTGAGGGACAAAACATCGAAGCCCTTAAAAAAATCTAAAAAATTTATTATAGCTATTATGAATTTGAAATGATTCTGCCCAAATATAGGAAAATGCAGTAACTAGCAAAAATCCAAACATTGTTTTTGTTTTTACAAAAGCTAATAACACACTTTTTTGCATTTTTGACATTATCCATTATTTTTTCTTTAACAAATAGCTTTTTTTTTCTAAACTTCATACACATACACATATCAATACACAAAATTTATATATAGCGATAAGCAAAGGTATTATAAAAAAATTGTAATTGAAAAAAAAAAAGATTTTAAAATGTCTTTCCTGTAAAATGCCAAAAAATTATCAACTTTTGCCAAATAGCCACAGAAATTTACTTAATGTGTGTTATAAATATTTGGTAAAACATAATGCGCATTCTGGAAAAACTAAACCTTTGCTACTTAAAGTTCATGTTCCAAGAATTTGCTCATTTGTAGTAACGCACACGCATACACGAATATTCGTGTGCATGGGACACGACCAACACGATAGGCAATCAAACCACGGATCACCTAACAAATAGGTAATCTGTGATCAAACAATGCGATGCCTCCTTGCTCTGTTTCTCTTGTTCTTGTAGCGCTCGCGATCTGCAGAATACAACGTCTTTCGAGAGTCGAAAAGGTACAGCTGACAGTTGAATGGCGCAGCCTATAAAATCTCATTAGCGATAATAAAAACTAAATCATGCGGCTTTTACGAAAATCATAATGAAGAACCCATTAGGAAAAATATAAATGGAAATATGTCTTAGGCAATCTCTAAAATAAGAATTACTTACATACATACATTATATGTACGGCACTCTATACAGGGTGTTCCATAAAAAATTAACTACATGGGGATTCAAGGGCGATTCTGGAGCCAAATTCTGGGGGGGTAATGGTCAAGCGGTGACTGTAAATTAGGACACAGGAAAAAAGCTCATATGACAAAAGCACACAGAAAAGATCCTCATAGGAAAAGAGCGCACACGTCAAAAAGCGCACACCGAAAAGGCGCACACAGAAAATAGCGCACACGAAAAATAACGCCCACAGAAAATAGCGCGGACGGAAAATAGCGCACATAGTAAAACAGTAAAATGAAATAAAGTTAAGCTTCTAGAATTCGAATGTTCCATGTAAAAAAGTAACAGGTTGGGTTATTAGACTATTTCGCCACAAAAGAGTATTTATATTTAAACTTTCATAAAATTTTGAAATAAAAAAAAAAAATTGACATATTTGTGTGTTCGAATGCGGGGTTCATCTTGACTGTACACCATAAAACTTGCAATTTTTTGCGCACACAAAATAAGTTGCCCTAAACTTAGGTCATATCTAGAGACCCTCTATGTATGACATTTTAAAAAATTTCTTTAAAATATGTCATACATATGGCGCCGGCGTCGCTATTCTTATCTAGTATAATGTAAAATTTTTATTTTTATATAGGTCTCGTCAAATGTACAGACCACTTCTTGATTTTGTGTAAATACCGGTATTATTAAAACTGAAAGAAATCAATAATTATACAACTTTTAAGAAAACTTGCTTTAATCTTATCTGCGATATTGAGCCATATACGATCAAAGAATACTTGAATAATAATCTCTATTATGTACTAGTGGGTCTCTCTCATAGGTTTTTTGATTTTTTTAGTTAATTTCGTCATTATTTTTGATAGTTTTAATAGTTTTATAATTTTTTAATAATTAACTAATAATCCTAAACATTTTTAATAATTATGATTATTTTAGCATAATTCTTTATGTTGAAATTTTTCTATCCTAAATTAATTCTGTCTATTATCTAATCTTTCTGTGTATTTTTACAGTTTTATATTGTTTTAACATGTATTTTTTAGTCTGTGTTTGTTTATGTGTGATTGTGTGCTTATTTACTTAACAGCAGTTTTAATCAAAATAATTTTACCTGACGATTTCTTTCGTGAAGAATGTATTTTTAGCAAAAAGGCATATTAAATGTTATAAATAGGTATTGATATTTTATTTTTATTTAGTAATAAAACTTGAAAATTATTTAGATATTAAGAAAAACCTAACTGTACACATAATCAAGATATTTCAGGATTTTGAAAAGTTTTCCTACCATTAGTTTTAAAAAAACTATGTATAAATAGTGCAAAATTGTATATTGAATATGGTGAATAAATATCTATCTATCTATCTATCTATTATTGTAAGTTTTTCCTCTGTGCGTTTTTTTTCGCGTGCCATTTTTTTCCTTTGCGCATATTTCGTTTAATAAAAATCTAATAAAGCTAACACAGACATTTTTTTTTAGTCTTTAACCTATTCGTAGCAGCCACCAGTCTTTATAAACATTATATTTATTTTAAACTCTCGCGGGGGGGTAATTATCCCCAGTACCCTTCCCCCCGTAGATCCGCCGGTGTGGGGATTTCGGGAACGGTAAGGGAATACGATTTCAGTTAAATGAGAAAAAAGTTGCGCTATTTCGAGAACAATCAGATGCTGTATTGAAATTAAAAATATCTAGGTAATTTTCAAAATATCTAGCAAACTCTAAAAATTGTGCTTTGAGAAAAGTTTAAATATCGTTGCCAACTTGTGTACCAATTTAATTTGGTAGTTTTGTGTCGAAAGTGTCGAAATGGATGCAATAAGAAGATCAATGAGAATATCTAGAATAGATCACATAAGAAATGACATCATAAAAGAAAGAATCGAGGGAAGCATAACGTACGACATCACTAAAAGACAACTGATATGCTACGGCCATGTACAACGGATGAACGAAGAAAGATTACCCAAGCAAGTCCTAGAATGGCAAACAATAGGTCGCAGAAAAAGAGGGCCTCCTAAACTAGAATGGCAACAGTCGATCCAAAGATCAATGAGTCAAAAAAATATAACAGAAGATGATTGTCAGGATCGAAGGAGGTGGAGAATAGGCATCGGACAACGTAGAAAAACGTTCTAAACCGACATAGTAGTAGTAGTTTTGTATTAGCGACTACGGCCAATCGAGTGATTAATCGAATTTTTTCTAGGCCTTCTAGTTTTTTTGAAACCATTGTCATTTCTTATGGCCCCGTGTTTATCAAGCCTATCTTTTGATGAGGGACATTATACATTTATTTAAAAAAACGTTTTTTACTTGCCGTAATTCCTAACTATCTATTAAATGTTTGCCAATTATTTGATTTAGCTAGGCTTTAACGTTTATTAATAATTTTGAAATCCTGTGAGTTACACTATTAATTAAATTTAAAATGGAAAGTTTGCAAATTGGAAATAATTAGACTCATAATAGGGTATTTGACAAATTTTAGAAAAGAGTTTAGAATGATACATAGATCCCTAATTTGCTTTGGAAAATTATTAAAATAGTATATTTTATCATGACTACATTTAAAATCAAGTTTTCTAATTTCCCATTTGAACTTGCCGCTAAAACGCTCATTTCTAGCATGGCGTTGCAATGACGTCACAGCGCAGTAAACTCGCGGAAAGATACACGGCATTCAAGTGTTTATTTCTTTTTGGTCTGTGTTTTTACTGTTTTTTATCTAAAAAAATGTCCTTTAAGTGGTGTGTAGTGCCTCAGTGTTCGAATACTAGCATAAAAACACCTGATAAACTATTTATTTATGTGCCTACAGCAGTAAAAGAACGGAAAAAGTGGCTAGAACTTGCTCGAAAAGACCCAAGGGCCTTATCTAATAAATCTTCACTTTACATTTGTGAAGATCACTTTGATGTGAGTATAACTAAGTTGTTTCTATTAATTTTTCTTCTTCTATTAATTTTTCTAACGTTGTCTGTAATATATATATATATATATATATATATATATATATATATATATTAACTATTTCGTCAATGACGATGAAATTTTTGAGGTTATGTTTATTACAAGGGGTGAACAACTATAATAGGCAGACAGGTGTACAAATTTTTAGGCGGTGCTAGGCAGTTATTAGGCAGGACTAGGGAGTACCTCTAAATGCAGGATTAGGCAGTGCACATGCAGGCTAAATGTAGGACTGAGCAGCGTATATGCAAGACTAGGCAGTGCACAGGCAGGACTAGTATGTACGTAGAATGTATTTAGAAAATTGTGTATTAAAAAAGCAATTTTTGATTGATTTTTAACCCTAGATTGCTAACCTTGTTTTGGAATCTGCGTCCTGCCGCTCAAGCAGTGCCTCGACCACCACCCCAACATTCGGCCGGCACCGCGTCTTTTAATCTGACAGTAAACTGACTGAACCGAAGCAAAAATCCTTTATCTATGGTTGTGGTTTGTACCTGACCGAATTAAGAGTGATGGTACAAGCGTAAATCTTACGTTATTTGCCAATAACGTATTGTTGAAATTGCGCAAGACCTCTTTGTGCAGAACACTAGATGAAAATGTGTTATCAATGCATTGAATCTAAATTTAACTAGTATATTTTATTTTTAGTCATTTGGCTTATTTTAGAATAATGTTTAATATTTTTGAATAAAAAATTAACACCATTTCTGCACATATCTGCAATATACGTAAAATTTACGTATAGTTGGCAATAACGCATATATATTGAACGTTGGCAATCTAGGGTTAATGCTTAAAATAATAATGATTGGGTATTTAATTGAATCTATTGTAAGTGGCATATTAAACAAAAAAGCAAAACATACAACCTAACCCCAAAATCTAAATGAGTAAAAGTAGGCGAAGAATATCGTAAAAAAACTTTCAGTTATATACAAAACAGCTCATCGAATACTTATATCAACATGTTAACATATCTAAATTCCGCAGAACAAAAATCACTGTTGTTGGCAAAGAAGCCTGCCACCATAAAGGAATTCAGCATTGGCAAGTTGGAGCTATCGGCTTTGGAGAATTCGTTTTCCATTGAAAGTGTTTTTTATAAGCAAAACACTTTTGTGGTTTTGATACGAAATACGTATATTTATTTCCTATCTAGAAATATATTAAAAATTATACATGTGTTGGTATAAAATTAAAGGTAAAACTGTCATTGTCTCTGGATAAAAAGATGCTAACTGTAGGTTGACCAAAAAAACGCACAGATAAAAACAAATCATAGACATATTTTTTTTTTGAAGCATATGGTAAATAAAGAGATTGGAAACGTCATAAAAGTGTATGGCAAGGACTATTATAGAAGTTTGTGGCTGGCAAACTACAAAACCTAAAGTTTTATATCGAGGTCGCGAGAACGTTCTTGGAACTCTTATACCACTTTTATAACGCTTAAATAAAAAATCATATAAGGGTGGCGGCAACTTATATATAAACCTCTAATAAACCTAAAATTTTTGCTCTATGGTGGCGGTAACCTTTATATAACCACTAAATACCTCTAACCAACCTTACTAGGTCACTTAAGAGGAATAAGAACGTTGAGACAATCCTTATAAAATCAAATAAGGTAATCTGCTTTTTTTGTACTACTGCCTCCCTTTACAAGAAATTTTGCAAATTAAAATATGTTTTAAGGGTTCTGGGGTCACCAAGTCATGGCTAGGTATATACAATAGAATATAAAGTATTAATTCTAAAAAAACACGTATAATAGTTATCGAGACACATGTGGCTTATTACAACATCTTCGAAGTCAGGTGTCTATACTACATATCATAATTTTTGAGATAACTTTTTGACAGTTATCAGCTGTTCATCATAACAAATAGCATAGGCGTACGAAGAAAAGTTGTCTCAAAAATAATGATGAACTTTATGCTGTAAGAATACCTGCGGCCCCAACTGTACTGTGAAATTGATAGGTTCTGGGCTATCACAAACGCACACTGGAAATTAACAAAATTTTACTTTAAAAAACAAGCGATTCCTAAATTACATATAAGTAACTATTTTTTTCGAAAAGAATATTGTCTAATATGATTAAAAAACATTTTAATTTATTCTAAAGCGTAAAGGTCGTAAAGTAGGCGCTTACCGCCCGCGGCGTGAAAGTTATAGCCTGAGCCGTTAGGCGAGGTCTATAACACGCTGAGAACGTTAAACGCAATTTAAGACCGAGAGACATACAATATTTTAAGCAACAGCAAAGTATTTATTTTTAAACTAGGTTTAATTTTTTTTATTTAACTTGGATTTGGTACAATAATGGTAACTTTTCGTAATATTTTGTCATATCGGGGGCGATTCTTCACAATTTGAAAAAATCTGACACAATTTGATATGTCAGAATTTAACCTTAAATCTTGACAACATTGCATCAATTTTCTAAGGATAAATACGACACAATGCAATGTAGAATTCAAATAAGGCATTGGCATAATTTTAATCTGATTTAACACAAAACAACTTACGGCGACATGCGTGAATCTCATTAATTTGCTTGGAAAATATTAATCTATTAAAATTATAAACACTATTCGTGTTAGCTCCCGCTAAATTTCGCGGTTGTTTTTAAATTTTAAAACCACACAATTGGATGAAGGACAGAGTACATTTTTCGCGCATAGACATTCGCACCAAGAATCAGAGAGATCTTTTCTACCGCCTCGAGAAAAATAGCGTGTTAATTACTTTCTCCAACTATTACAAATTTCTACACTTGAAAATGCTCGATTTTGGTGTACTGAAGCATAGAACTGGAAACTTCAGGCCTTCAGCTACGTGGTGCCATGATTAGATCCTGACAGGGACCCCTGGAACGTGGAGAAATTGGCTGCAAACTGGTGAGTACTTTGTCTCTGATTTCCGTTGTGTGGGTAACAGCAATTAACCTATGGACCTTTTAATTATTTCGCGATTTCGTATCAATATAATTATGTTTGTTCGCGCTTTTATTTAATAAAATATATACAGTCCATTGCAGTTATCGTTTTTCTAACTGCGGGCAAACATAAGTGTTCCTCCGAACCGAATAAATAAATTTACTCCATACGACGGTATTTTAAGTCAGCCATTTTCGCATTTTCGCCGCGATCACACGGCCTTTACTTTTGCCAATCGTATTGAACCGTAGCTTTTCGTTCGACCTTCGGTTTTCGGCGCAATTCACCTGTTTTCGGTCCGCTGCTATGGTAACGCAGGGTTTACCGCGTGGTCATTTCAGTAAACAAAATCGAGGATTTCGATATTTAAAACAATTTTCATCAATTGCGATAAATTAGTGCATATTTTCGACAATTCGCCATTTTTTCTATTTCAGAAGCATTAATTTAGCTTTAATTGTATATCTACCGACAATTTCGTCATTTCAAAGGTAAAATCATGTCTATCAAAAAAGCCGTGCAAAAACGCAAGGGTTTTTTATCTGCGATCACGAGTGTTATGTGTTTTCACAAACCGCGGCAACCGACGTAAAAGCGAGAAACGAGTTTCAAGTGAGGTATTCCGATTTGGATGAAACCTTCGATAAATGCATGCTGGCACATAATGATGTCATTATGCTGCTAGACGACTCGGACGACGAGGAGTTTAAAACGCAGGATGCGATCCTTTCAGAAGCTCGTAAATATTTTTATGCGTGTAAGGGGGTTTACTCTGAAATATTTCCCGTTGAGGCCCCATCCTTTTCAGGATCATATGTTCGTCAAAACGAATCTGAAACTCCAAAACTCAAAGAGTTAGGTATTCCTATATTTCGAGGTGATAAAAAATTATGGCCAAGCTTTTTCGATCTTTTTAATAACATTATAGATCAAAATCAAAGTCTAAGTAACGTCCGAAAACTTCAATATTTATTTTCATATCTCGAGGATGAGCCTTTAAAATTGATATCAGGGATTAGCTTATCTGATCAAAATTATAAAATTGCTTACGACAAATTAGTCAATAGATATCAAAACAAGCGAGACCTCGCAAATAATGCTTTAGCACAATTATGAACTCTTCATTAAAAAACGAGTCAGATAAAGAATTGCGTAATTTAATTGACACCTTTTCAGAATCTCTAGAAATTTTAAACTCACTTAGCTTTGACGTTGACAGTTGGGACTTTATTATTTTTATCATTCTGTTAGAAAAATTGGATATTCCGACGCGTTCAAATTTCGAAATGAGTCACGCCAATACTAATACCGAAATTTCCACTTTTCAGTCACCTTTTCAATTTCTAAAAAAAAGATGTAAAGTTTTGGAATCACTTCCTCAATCAACAGCACTTAAAAAGGTTCGGTTCGGTTCGGTTACCTATCAAAAATCAAATTCTATGCCAAATCAGTTTGGGCAAAAGCCTACCTATAAATCACCCAATTCGCCTTTTATAGGACTGGCTGGCACCTCAACTAATTCAAGTACGGGAATAAAATGTTTCCGGTGTAATCAAGGTCACGTGCTTTCGAAATGTCAAACATTTCATGACCTCTCGCCTATCGAGCGCCTATCTTTCGTCAAGCAGAAAACATTATGTCTAGCGTGTTGTCATCCCTCGCATGGGGTAGACACGTGCAAATCAAAATATTCATGCAGGACTTGCAATAGTAAAAGGTACCACACTTTAACTCATATCTTAGAAACCAATAAAGAGTCTGGAAGCCAAGATACTAGTCCTGTCATTCACACACCACCTGTCAATAATCTTCATGTGTCATTAAATACCTCAGGACCTTCAGTTACTTTTCTTTTACGCACCGCCATAATAGATGTCATGGACGGTGGCGGAAATTTTCAACCTGTAAGGGCACTGCTTGATTCTGGATCACAGACAGGATTCATCAGTTGAAAGTGTATTCAGCGTCTTAATCTTCCTAGGCGAAGTTACACCACTAAAATATTCGGATTAAATCAAATGTCTTCTCTTACTTCCAAAGGGCTTGTTCAATGTCACATTAAGCCACAAGGACAGGCCAAGTACTTAATTTCGAAGCAATTGTCGTTCCACAACTATGTTCCAATATGCCTACATTCACTTTGAACGACAATCAGTGGAAACACTTGAAAAACCTTAAACTTGCCGACCCATCTTATTTCAAATCTAGACCTGTGGACCTAGTTATTGGTTGCGAGCTATTCGCACAGATATTCAAGGAGGGCAGGGTTCTTGGACAAAAGTTGACGAAGTTGGTAGTCTTACGGAACGAACCAGTTGTTTCTTAACGAGTCATTCACCTCCTTTAGAGGTCATTATCCCTAGGTTTTGGGAAATCGAACATTTACCTAAAAAACAAATCTTATCAAAGGAAGAAAAACAAGCGGAATCAATTTATACTACGAGTGTCGTACGACAACCGAGCGGTAGATTCATGATAGATATTCCGTTTAAAGATAAAATAAACCCTGACCTAGGAAATACTTATCCGCAAGCTTATCGTAGATTTTTACTTCTAGAAAATAGATTACTCAAAAATCCTGATCTGTACACTGCCTATTCTTGTTTCATGCAAGACTATATCGATTCTAATCACATGAGTCTAGTTTTACCTAGTCAACCAAAAGTTGCCGTATCATGTTTTTTGGCACATCATTGCGTACTAAAGCTGGAAAGCTTAAGTACAAAATTAAGGGTGTTCGTGCAACTTTAATTTTAAATTCAAATTTTGCGCCAAATTCCCGTATTCGGAAAACCCACACAATTTCAATTTTGATTGGCACAAGCAAAACGCCAGCGCCATCTACGAAAAATGAATCTTCGCAAAAAGGCGTAACCAAAAAAGATTCGTCTGTCGTATTCTATCGAGATCACCACGCAGCATGATGAATTCTATTAACCAAAAAATCCAATAACATTCTGAGAAAATCAAACTAAAACATTCCATTCCACAAAAGTGTGATTCTAGTGTGGATCGACTGCAACGACTGGGCCAGCGAGAGGAGCTCCTCTGGACGACGGAAACAACGAAAAGGGTGAGTGCCAATCCTCTATATTGTCTTTGTGTGGCTCGGAAAAATTAATATTTTTACATCGTCCTTTTAAGGATTTTTGCCCCAGATTTTATAAAACGACCAGCGCGTTTACAGTCCCGCGGCTCTACCAAAACCTCAAAACATCAACAAAGGGTAGTCTGCGATTATTGGGCAGTCACCCCAAAGAATATTAGTCTCAATGACACGTTGTTGTCTGGACCGAAACTTCAAAAGGATATTGCTTCTTTACTCCTTACGTTTCGTCTTAATCCTATTGCCTACATTGCTGATATCAAACAGATGTTCCATCAAGTCCTTATCAATCCTTATCACCGTCCTTATCAAAGGATATTGTGGAGGTTTTCTCCAGGACCCACTTTCAGTGTGGGAACTTTCTACTGTCACTTTTGGCATGACATGCTCACCCTTTCTAGCCATGCGTACATTAAATGAGCTGGCAGAGAGAGAAAAGGAACGTTTTCCTATGGCTAGTAGTGTTCTAAAAACGTCAATTTACATCGACGATATCTTGGGAACTAGCCTTTCGCTTTCTGAAGCCCTTTCCCTACAGATGGAACTCAATGATTTGTTGAAGTCGGGAGGATTTAAAAAATGGGCAAGCAATTGTCCTGAGTTATTGGCAACATTGCCAGAATCCGATCGTCAAATGCCTCTCTCCTTTGACAAGGATGAACCACAATTTAACAACGTTTTAGGCCTTCAGTGGCATCCAAAAAACGACATTTTTTCTTATCAATGCCGAATGAAGGACTAACGAACAACTAAACGTTCTATTTTATCTATCATAGGAACAATCTTCGATCCCTTAGGTTTTCTTTGTCCCTTGTTGCTACAAGCAAAATTTATTTTGCAACAGTTGTGGATATCGAAAATAGGCTGGGACGAAGAACCAGATTCTTCTATCATCGACTCTTGGAACAAACTTCGTTCTGAATTCCCGCTTCTTTCCAATTTTCAATTACGCCGACAAATCAAACTGTCAAAAACCAATACCTGTCAAATCATCGGCTTCTGTGACGCTTCAATTCGAGGTTACGCAGGCGTCGTATATTTTCGTGTAGAAGAGGAAAGCAATATATCTGTTTCTCTCATATCTGCAAAATCTAGGGTCGCGCCTATAAAGTCACAAACTTTGGCTAGGCTAGAACTTCTAGGCGCATTTCTTTTAAGCGAATTAATTGATTTCGTCTTATCTAGCTATGAAGGAAAAATAACTTTTACAAATATCGTTACTTTTTGCGATTCGCAAGTCGTCTTGCACTGGCTTTCATCCCCTCCTAATCGCTGGCAAACCTTTGTTGGAAATCGAGGCAGTAGAATCCAAGAAATCATTCCCTCAAACTCATGGCGCTACATTCCTTCTGCTTTAAATGCAGCCGATATTGCGTCACGAGGTGCCACCCCTTCACAGCTCATTTCACATGACATGTGGTGGAACGCACCGTCGTTTTTGTGGTCTCCCGAAAACGAATGGCCCGATTTTCATAAATTAGAGATGCCGATTGATTTCGGAGATATTAATCTGGAGGAAAAGCCAAAGGTCTGTTGCAATCCGATAATTGACGTTAACTTCTTAGATCAGCTTCTTATCAAATATTCATCTATATCAAAAATTCAACGTATCATTTGTTATGACCTTCGAATAGTTAACCTTTTTCAAAACCATTCCTATTAAAAACCCCCTAATCTACCGGACCAAAAAATTATTTTTGAAAATATTATTTTTCCTACCACCGGTGAGATGCAAAGTGCGTTATACCTTCTTATCAAACGCGTCCAAGGTTCTTGCTTTTCTGATCTTTTTTCCGTGTTATCTAAGGATAAACCAATACCGAAACCTTTTCGAAAACTTTCACCTTTTCTTGATGAAAATAATATAATTAGAGTCGGTGGCAGATTACAAAAATCTGACCTTTTATCTTATTCTGCAAAACACCCCGTCTTACTTTCGAGTAACCATCGTTTAACTACTCTTCTTATCGAGTCCAGTCATCGACAATACCTTCATCCTGGGTTTAAAACATTACATAATCTGCTTTTACAGCAATTTTGGATATTATCTGCCAGACGGGCAATTCAAAGAACCATATCCAAGTGCTTGCAATGTTTTAGAATCAACCCTAAACCCTATAGACCGCCCATAATGAGTTCTCTTCCCGCTCATCGAATCAATCAACTTAAACCTTTTTCGAGTGTAGCTATCGACTTTTGTGGACCTTTCTTTGTGATTCCTCATCGTTACCGTGGTTGTAAAGCTTTCAAAGCATTTGGAATTAACCATAGAACTGTCCACCGAAGGGTTTGTAGGTGCATTCCATCGATTCATTTTTAGACGAGGAAGCGTGACGCAATGCTGGTCAGATCAGGGCAGTAATTTTTTAGGGTTTCGTAACCAATTACTTGATTACGCAAGAAGTGCGTCCACCAGACTTTCTATTCGTTGGCATCTGGGACCCCCTCTCAGTCCACATTTCAATGGCCTGGCAGAAGCCGGCGTCAAAAGTTTTAAAACTCACTTTGTTCGAGTTGGCGGCGACCAGAAGTTGTCCATCATGGAAATGTCCACCCTTACATGTCGCATAGAAGCTGTACTTAATAGTCGCCCTTTATCTCCTGCCTCTTCAGACCCACACGATCTTCAACCTCTTACCCCTGGGCATTTTTTGACTCTTGAACCCCTTAATTCAGAAATTCCGGAGTCAGATTTGTCCGAGGTTCCCCTAAATCGGCTCTCGCGATGGCAACTAATCCAAAAACTACATAATGATTTTTGGAAAATGTATTCTGTAGAGTATTTGCATACGCTACAACAGCGACACAAGTGGTCTGATTCGTCCCCAAATATCAAATTAAATGATTTGGTTATCATATCGAGTGATCACATCCAATCACCTTTGAAATGGCCAGTCGGTCGGGTTATCGAATTGCATCCCGGCGGAGACGTGTAGCGACGGTACGAACGGCTACCGGTGTTTACAAGCGCCAGTTGTAAAACTGTGCCTCTTGCCGAATTAAAACTAATTTTCATTTTTTCTACCTATTGAAGTCAATTATTACAATAGGTAATTCTTTATTATTTTTTTTGAATTTTTGTTTGTTTGTTTTGCCTTTTCCGGGTTTTCGTTATCTCTAAATAAACTTACGATACTTATCTTTCATTCATTTATATCTATCGGTCGATCATATTTTCTTATGTCTATATCTGTCCGGTTCATATTCTAAAATTGTGTTTTGGAGGGCAGTTATGTTAGCTCCCGCTAAATTTCGCGGTTGTTTTTAAATTTTAAAACCACACAATTGGATGAAAGACAGAATACATTTCTCGCGCATAGACATGCGCACCAAGAATCAGAGAGATCTTTTCTACCGCCTCGAGAAAAATGGCGTGTTAATTACTTTCTCCAACTATTACAAATTTCTACACTTGAAAGTGCTCGATTTTGGTGTACTGAAGCATAGAACTGGAAACTTCAGTCCTTCAGCTACGTGGTGCCATCATTAGATCCTGACAGGGGTCCCTGGAACGTGGAGAAATTGGCTGCAAACTGGTGAGTACTTTGTCTCTGATTTCCGTTGTGTGGGTAACAGCAATTAACCTATGGACCTTTTAATTATTTCGTGATTTCGTATCAATATAATTATGTTTGTTCGCGCTTTCATTTAATAAAATATATACAGTCCACTGCAGTTATCGTTTTTCTAACTGCGGGCAAACAATTCGCCCTATTATGATAATTAATAATCGGTCCACCTGCGAAACAAGGCACCAACGACAAGAGGTTTGATTTGAGTGATATAATAATAACAATAAATTTTTTTTTAAATATAGATTTTTAAAATGTAAAACCAAGACAAGAAAAAACTTATTTTTGACGAAATATGCAGAGAACATTAGGGGTCGGTTTCTCAATAGAGGATTACCCCTGACCCGTGGGTTATCTTTAATAGCTGTCTTTATTTGGCATGTGGTAAATATGTCAGCCGTCTCTTTTTTTAACCCACGGGTCAGGGCTAACCCTCTATTGAGAAACCGGCCCTTAGAGACTCAACAAACAAGATATATTGAAGCTACCTGGGTACTATACTGTTACAAAAATACGAACCCTTAAACATCTTCAAAACGATTGCTTGCACATTTTATTGAAAACAAACCAACTAACATTTTTAAATTTAACTAATTTTGTTGGACACTAAACCCTAGATGCACCGTAAGCACATTTCTTGGATTAGTCACTTAATCGCGATTAAGTCCTTGTTGCTCACATAAAACAACAATGATGGATTAGCTAAGCCTTCTTACGGTACATCTAGGGGTAAGCCTTTTGCGCAAAACACTATAGTATATAATTTACAACAAAATAAATATTGATTTAAATCATATATCTCTCAGTGCAGATTGTGGGTAATACTTCATTCGCGTCCGTAAACTAAGAACTTTTTTAAAAATCACTACAAATATTTTTTGTTTTTTACAATTTTCTGAAATGTATTTAATAATTTATTAGGAAAATTAACTGCGTTCCAACAATTGATAATCAAATAGAGACAATTTCACTCCTAACGAGCCAGTGGCATCCATCAATGTGGGCGATTTACAGAAATCCTCGTAAAAACTATTGATTTTTTACATTTTCATTGATTTTTCAACAAAAAAAGCTCTTTCAAAAAAAAAGTGTACGCTTTATTTAGGCGATAAAATTTATTTTCAGATAAAGTATAACATAATTTGGTCAATATTACGGATAACATTTCATTAGCGTTGCAAAAAAATCTTTTTAATTTTGAAATTTTGCAATTGTCATAAAAATAAGTGCTGCAAGAAAACACTGATATTACACTTTATTAGGAAGACCAAATATCTTTTTTAGCAATGTATCATTTATAATTATTTCTAACATTGTATAAATTTTAATTATACTACGTTATAGACAATAAAATTTTCTTTTAAATGATTAGACCGAAGGTTCATTTATTTTCCGACAGATAGATAGATTTTTGTTGCTATTGGAATGTAGTTTAATGTTTTACTTGTTTGCCACATTGTCAACTACAGCCTACATCTAGGGTGGAGAGGGGGACAAAAGTGGTCAAAGTAAGAAACTCATAACGAATAAAGCTTATAGAAAATTACATTTTCTTTCATAAAAATAGGTCGATGATCTGCCGCGTGGTCTTCTTAAGAAAAGAAAAACCGATTTTTGTGAAAGTTACATTTTTGGAACGAAAGCGTTATCTTCTATAAGTTTTCGTAATGAGCTTTATGCTTTGGCCACTTTTTCCTGGGTGGTCTTCCTCCCCTCTAGGTATCACGACGAACATAACTAGAGGCTCCAACAATCAGTATTATTTATAATACATACTGCCGTTCCTAAGAAGAAAATTTTATTTTCTAAATAGTGGCAGAAATTATTTTTGCCTAGAGTACTTCATTTTCAAAAAAATTATTCTGTAGTCGCTAAAAAGATTGTCGCATGTAGAAATTTTATGTTTTGAGAAAATCAGGTTATATATAATTTTGAAATAAAAAGCAAAAAATTAAAACCTTCACTTTTATTTTAAAATTATATGAAAATAAAAAAGTATAAAACTAAACCCGTTTTTCTCAAAACGTAAAATTGCTACTAATTTTCTTAAAAATTAAGTACTCTGGTACTCTTTTCGAAAATAAAATTTTCTTTTAAATAATGTGCAGATTAATTATGTAAAGATAATTGATGATTCATATGTGAGTGGGTCTTGCAGCCCTTCCACTGCGACCACCAGTGCAGCTGCGGCTCGTGCCGCAGGCTAGGTGAAGCGGTACATTACAAACATCAGTATACAAGGTATTATCTCTGAAGAAAACTTATTCCTCCTCCTCAGTTGAAAGAGATGAGAAACATATTTATAGGCAAAAAGTTTTATTTATATTGTCGTTTTTCTCTTTCAACTAAAGTACCATGCTCCAATAGTTCCAGGACGCAAAGACTTTTAAAGAGAATAACGTTTGTACCGGTGTTTATAATGTGGCGCTTCACCTCGCCTGCGGCACGAGCCGCCGCTGCACCAGTGTGTGTATTCTGGCTTGATGCTAATGTTTCATATAGATAAAGATAATTAGTTACATCGAAACTTATAATTATTTTTTACGATTTTTGTAAATAATCTCCATTTATACATGCCACTGTACCATTTGTTGTAAATTAAACCCTTTAGTTTTACATCATTGGAAAGAAAATTTTATGCTTTTAATAAATGCTATATTTTTTTTCCTAAAAAGCGTTTTAACAAAGGTTTTAAAAAAAATTTCCCAAACAGTTTTATTTATAAGAAAATTTATCATGCCTGTAAAAGTTTTAGACGACTTGGTAACTCCTATCTGTTCCGTCTCTGCTAGCGCCACCCAGCGGCAACCGTCTAAACTAAGCGAATAAAAAATTGACCGAAGAATTTAGCGCCACCACGCGACGTGGCCTTGTAAGCAGAATGAGCGCAATGAATTCTATGTTATAGATATATAGAGATCTTTGCTTTGGATTACATATACTACATACTTTATGTACACCTCCTTTGTTAATAATATAGTATAAAAACAAACTTAAAATGAACTAATTATTCCTGAAACCTTAAGAGTTTGCTAACAACGCGTATCGATCGTGTTGTATAAGAGTCATTATTTGGTAAGTTATTATCGCACAATATTTTCATTATTATTAAGTTTGAGACAAATCGGTTTAAAAATAAAGAAATCCGCCATTGTTGTAATAAAAAACTTAAAATAAAGTGTTCCCAGCAAACATCGATCTGCTGGTACTATACTAATATTGTACTTTAACTGTGTGCAACGATGTGTATTATTAGCTCACACATATACTATACTATAGTAGTGTGAGCTATGGTGATCCTAATTTTTTCGATAAAAAAAAAGTTGCTCCGATTTCAAAAATTTTTATATATCTTTGCGTTTCAGATGATTTTGAAACTTTTTTGTTGCGCCGTCTGTCTGTCTGTCTGTCTGTCTGTCTGTCTGTCTGTCTGTCTGTCTGTCTGTCTGTCTGTCTGTCTGTCTGTCTGTCTGTCTGTCTGTCTGTCTGTCTGTCTGTCTGTCTGTCTGTCTGTCTGTCTGTCTGTATGTCTGTCTGTCTGTCTGTCTGTATGTCTGTCTGTAACGACCAACGCGCATAACTCAAAAACCGCTTGGCCGATTGTAATGAAATTTGGTACCTAGGCTGGGTCTTGGGTCGAGATGGTCCCATTTAAAAATGAACAAAAGCCACCGAACACAAACCAAATAAAAGGGTGGGGGTAGATTTCAAAAATTAGAGTTTATGTGAAAATATGGCGTGTGTTATATCAAACGGAAGGTAATTGAGTCTGCAGTTAAACAAAATACATTTTAATTTATTTAAAAAAAAGGGGGGGGTATATTTTAAAAATCAAAGTTTAAGTGAAAATATGGCGTATCAAACGAAAGATAATTGAGTCCGGAGTTTAACAAAATACATTTTAGTTTTTGTTTTTTTTAAGGGTGGGGGTAGATTTCAAAAATTTGAGTTTAAGTCAAAACATGGCTTGTGTGGTATCAAACAAAAGGTAATTTAGTCTGGAGCTGAATAAAATATATTTCAGTTTTTAGTTATATTAGCTCACACGTACACTATAACTATAGTAGCTAGTGTGAGCTTAGGGGCCCATATATTGGCAGAGTATTTTTATTATTTTTATTATTTTTGTATTGTGTAATTTGCATATTATTTAAAAGTGCAAAAAATGCAACATTTTAGTACTTTATTTTTAGTACAACGAAAAGTAATACTTTATTTATGAAAAATACCAAGTGCAGTCAGGGTTAATGGCAAAAAAGCATTTTAAAAGTATATTTTAACAGTTGGTTTTAGAGCACTTTATTTCAGTACAAAAAAACTAAATATTTTACTGTGAAAATAAAATATTTACAAAAAACATTTTAATAACATTTTCAACAAGGTAGTCCCACATAGCACAATCACGTGTTTAACACGTCAAAAAGGCGTGAGAAAAAAAAAACGTTGATTTTAAAAGCTGCTAGAAAAAGACGTTTATTTCATATATGAAAACAAGCTTAATAGGTCATTCATTAACGTTATAAAAAATAACGTTGCTAAAAACTGCGTTGTAATAACGCCATTATCAAATTAAAACAGCACTGTTTTTACGTTAGTTTTAAGTGATTTTTATCAACGGTAAAATCACATTAGAATCACGCCTTTTCTACACGAATTTTAAAACGCGACTTGCATGGCTTTTCTACCGAATAATTTTGAGATTTTACAGCAGCCGCGCCACCTATTGTCGGCATTTTTCACTTTGACGAAATCTATCAGGCAGTGCTTTGGCCTCTAAACTCCAAAAACCTGTTAAGAAACTGATCCCTGATCCTTTACGATCACGACGCCTCAGTCATTTAACCTGATAAAGATACATTAATACTCTGTGAAAGGGTTTACTGTTAAAAAATCTTGTTTAGCTTTTAAAAAAAACATAATGTATATAGATAGATACATAGATATTTTGTCTTGCCTTGAGCGCCATCTTTAAAATTTTCTTGAAGTGTTGTAGTCTTCAACTAGTGAACTTTTATAACTTCATTTCGCGTCTCTTTTAAGTTAATAAAATGTTATTAAAAAAACGTGACCAAAAAAGACGCAGAAAGTCAGTAGGTTTTAGAAGTTTTAATCTAGTGGCGTTTTAGAACATGTTGTGGAGGACTTTTCAAGTGTGAATTTGGCACATGAAAATAACGAGGGAAAAAAACACGTTATATACACAGCACCAGAAACTTCAGCAAAAAGTGGATTTTTATAGCTTGATTTCTCCTTGTTTTTAAGTTATCTTTAAGCATGGTTGTTTTTAAGTAAAAAAAACTTTGTTATTTTTGTTCACGTTTATTTAATGTTGATGTGATTTTTGTGCTATGTGGGAGTACATTTAATTTTTTAATAAAAGTTTAAAAGTTTTGCTACAAAATTAATATAACAGTGAAAAAACATTTCAACAGTATTTTTAAATGGTTGCTTTTAAAGCACTTTATTTTAGTACAAAAAAATTAAATATTTTACCATGAATTAATGTATTTAACAAAAAATAGGATGCGACGCACGAAACATCGAAACATCAAATGTCAAAAGTACGATATTTCGAAATTATAAAATGTCGAATTGCAAAATGTCGAAAGCTTAAAATGTAGAAATTTTATTTAGTGTTTTGATGTTTCATCCGTCGTCCCAATTGACAAAGGTTAGGTTTACAGACAAGTTAGAGTAGGTTTGCAATCAATTGACAAAATTAGGGTAACATTTTTAAAGTCTTTCGTTTAAGGAAAATGATTTGAAGCAAATATTTTTGAACAAAATGCCATTGAACACCATGCATTCAAACAAAATGTGATTGGAAAAAGATGTTTTCGAAAAAAGTGCCATTCGAGAAAGATGCCATTCGAACAAAATGCCATTCGAAAATTATATTTTTAAACAAAATGCTTTGGAACATGTTGTTTTCGATTTTCAAACAGGTTACATCGACCTATTACAACACCCTGTAAACGTTCTGGCACGTCCCCTACGACATTCCAAGAATGTTCTTTAAAAGTTCTTTAAGCATGTTCAGGGGAGGTTCTCAATTGTCAATTCTCAAGATATTTCCGGACCGGATAGTAGAACCTAATAGGATATTTAAAATTATTTTTTTGTATCATGAAATAATACTTAATTTCCTTGTTTTTTAATGATTTTATACTGGGTTTATACAGACAAAAATAAAAATTATAATAAAAACATTTTGCTGTTTATTCAGCCAAAGAAAAACTAAAATTATTTTTAATACTTTTCTTTTGCAAAAAACAGTGTGAAAGTATTTTTGTATTAAATCACTGGCTTTTTATGGCCCCCATAGTTTATCATAAAAAACAAATAAAAAATCGTCTAAAGATCATAAATAAACAAAGTTATAACAGTTCTATGTTAAAAACGGAATTATTAATAACCGGACATTATCAAAAACGTCATTCTGCAAAACAAGACAAGAGCAAAATCGAAGTTCTGTATAGTCTTTTAAATTATCAAAACCGGACAAAATTAAAAAGGACAAAAACATAAAAAGGGCTGGGGCCTAGCTTTTGACATTCACCTAAAGAAGAGCGGTTCTGATAGCGTCCTTCACTGCAATTTTTTTTACTACCATGCCTAATAAAAACACCGTCTCTACATAGTGATTGCTATAGCACATAAGGCGTTTTCATTAAGCAAGGGCCATCTTTAAAAAAGTTCAGGTGTTGGACCCTAGGTTAGGATTCATTTGCAATTAATTGACCAAGAGGGTCGGTTCGGTTCGGTTAACACCAATTTGCCGCCAAACTTTCATGAGACCGATTTGTATGAGAAGAAGAGAGACGGAACCAGTATACATGAAAAGATAGGAGACCCCTTTTATGATTTTATCCTTTTTGATGTTGTCCGGTTTTGATAAAAGACGTTATACTAAACTTCGATTTTGCTGTTGTCTTGTTTTGATGAATGACTTGTTTTGAATAATTCCGTTTTTTTCATTGGACTATTAGGCCATTTTTATTTAATGATCTTGGATGATTTATTTATGACGATGGATGGGGATTCGCTTTTAAAAGTTGGATTGCTTAAAATGGTACGAAAAAACAAAAAAATACTCTATCAAAACAACAACAAATGTCACGTGACGCGATGTCGCACATGCGCACATCCAGTTCCAGATAAAAATTAAATAACTTTTATTTATATTTTATATGAACCGAACCGAACCGAAAATTGGTCGTTTTGATAACAAAAGTACAAAAATAATCACCACTTACAAAATCTGACCAATTCCCACTTCAGTCAGAATATCTGGCTAATTTTAGGGACAATATTTGAAATTATTTGACTTTTCCATAAAAAGCCGGTAAAAATATAACGGTGGCAACAGCGTGGAGCAAATTCTGTAGCGACCCTTTCACGCACCTTCTACGACATGAACTTAGTGCCTCTTTGTTAATTTTGCAGTGAAAAACAAAGAAGGAAAGTAAACTTAGCTGACCTCATAAAGAAAACGAATAGAAATTACAAATCTAAAAAAATTTGACGATATTTGAAATGTCAATTTCTAGTGGCGGTGTGAATTTATTTCCAATTTTTAAATTAAAAATTTACAACGACTAAGGTATTTTTGCTAAAAAAAATATTTATATCGTGATGCTGCATCCAACAAAAAGTGGAAAATTGCCTTGTAGGTCATTTTTTAAGTTTAAAAATTGCCTTTTAAACGAGAAATCTTAACCGCCAAATTATGTCAGATTTTTTCAAATTTCGGCAGATTTTTTGAAATGTAAAGAATTGCCCCCATTATTGCATAATGATATGTGTTAAACCACTGTTTAGGCAGTTGTTTAGCTTCCCTAGCAGTGATTCAATTTTATTGTTTCGTAATAGCAACCGATAAACAACCTTTCATTTTTTAAGTAAAGTAACATAAAAAGGAATTTTTCGGAAATTGAGCTACCTCGAGAACTTTTGAAGTTTGTAGACGAAGCAAAGCAAGATCTGCTGCCATTAAAGTCAAGGAAGATCTATGAAAAGCACTCCAAAGAATTTTCTGCATGGCGCATCGAAAAGTCGGTAGCCCTAAGTCAACTTAATGAAAACGTTATGCTAGCTTATTTTAATGAAAAGTCCAAGAATTACAAAGCGTCCTCGTTGTGGAGCTGTTATTCCATGCTTAAAGCTACCCTAAATCTCAACATTGGTGTGGAGAGAAGCGAATTCCCGAAACTGATTGCTTTTCTAAAACGAAAATCGGATGGTTATAAACCCAAGAAATTCAAAATTTTGAGCAAAGAGGAAGTCGAAACCCGTTAAAATTTTACTTTACCATCCAGGGCCATAAAGTGCAATTTTACCGCCCGAGGGTGATAAAGTGACACTTTACGTTCGCAAATGGGGGCGGTAAAGTGCACTTTATCGCCCGCTTGTGCATTAAATATATATAATAGGTAAATATTTAGGTCGTAAAGTAGACGTTCACCGCCCGCGGCGTGAAAGTTATGACCTGAGCCGTTAGGCAAGGGCTATAACACCCTTACGGCGTTAAACGCAATTTAAGACCGAGATACAAACAATATTTTATGCAATAGCGAAGTATTTATTTTTAAACTAGATTTTTTTTTATTTTTATTTAACTTGGATTTGGTACAATAATGGTAAATTGTCGTAATATTTTGTCATATTATTACATAATGATATGTGTTAAACCACTCTTTAGGCAGTTGCTTAGCTTCCCTAGCAGCGATTCAATATTATTGTTTCGTAATAGCAACCGATAAATAACCTTTCATTTTTTAAATTGAGCTACCTCGAGAACTTTTGAAGTCTGTAGACGAAGCAAAGCAAGATCTGCTGCCATTAAAGTCAAGGAAGATCTATAAAAAGCACTTCAAAGAATTTCTGTAGCCGTAAGTGAACTTAATGAAAACGTTATGCTAGCATAAATGAAAAGTCCAAGAATTACAAAGCATCCTCGTTGTGGAGCTATTATTATAAAAATAAATACTTCGCTATTGCATAAAATATTGTATGTATCTCGGTCTTAATTTGCATTTAACGCCCTCAGCGTGTTATAGCCCTTGCCTAACGACTCAGGCTATAAGTTTCACCCGCGGGCGGTAAACGCCTACTTTACGACCTAGATACATAAATAACTATTTTACAATAATTCCATTGTTAAAGGCATTTTGCAATACAGCCCAAACAAAAAATATATTTTTACCTCTACCTTCCCCCAATAGAAAAATGAGTTTCCAAACAACTCACGATCAGCGAATTCATTATCATCTAGAATAAACTCTTCTGTTTTGTTATTGAACAAATATTTTCATTTAATAGAGTAGATAGCTGAGACTAAAAAGTAGATAATAAATTGGCAAAAATTTTTTTTTAAGTCACAAGCTTTTATAAAATGCACTAAAAATTAAAAAATAATTTTCTAACATCCTAATATTATCATAATAATAAAAGCGATGGCCGACTGATGGAAATTTTGACGATGTTAGCACGATAAGATATCCGCATCAATTAAATATCACTATTTGCAAGAATCAATCTAGCAGAAAAATGCAGAGGTACCAAACCCACCCAACCCGACCCAAGATACTCCAGCATTTCTCTGACATAGGTATGGCATTGGCATAACATTGCGGCACATCAAACATATCTTTGATGACCTGCTATGTTGAATATTCTTTAAGTGTTTAGATAACAAATTTAGATTAACTTATGCTTTGATTTACGGCCATCGCTTTTATTATTATGATAATATAAGAATGTTAGAAAATTATTTTTTAAATTTTAGTGCATTTTATAAAAGCTTGTGACTTAAAAAAAAAATTTGCCAATTTATTTTCTACTTTTTAGCCTCAGCTATCTACTCTATTAAATGAAAAAATTTGTTCAATAACAAAACAGAAGAGTTTATTCTAGATTATAATGAATTCGCTGATCGTGAGTTGTTTGGAAACTCATTTTTCTATTGGGGGAAGGTAGAGGTAAAAATATATTTTTTGTTTGGGCTGTATTGCCATCGGACCTTTATGCATATACCAAATTTTATAAAAGTAATTTGAAGTGAAGTGTGTCAAAAACGCATTTTTCTATAAATGGGGGTGGGGGTAGGAGTGGTAGGATTTGGTTTTTCAATGTTGTATTATCATCGGACCACTATATGTATAACAAATTTTGTCCAAATCGGATAATGGGAAGGGTGTTAAAAACGCATTTTCTATGGACGGGGGTGGGGGTGGGAGGATATATTTTTTTAAATGTTGTTGTTGTTGTTGTTGTCATCGGACCACTATGTGAATACCAAATTTCATCCAAATCGGATAACGGGAAGTGTGTCAAAAACGCTTCACAAGATTTGATAGATAGTTAGTTAGATAGTTAGTTAGTTAGATAGTTAGACAGAACATCTGAAGCTAAATAAAAGCTTGTAAAAAGGCATCTGTTTTGATGTCCGTGAAACACCGTGTATTAGAATTTCCAACAAAACTGTTTCAAACAAGTAAAATCCTTTAATTTTGAAATGTGTATTGGAGAACTTGGCTATACTTTTACCTCAATTATTTTTACGGAATACTACTTTGCGTGCCTTGTTTGTTTTACATGAAATGATTAACGCTCCTTTCTATTCTAAAATGCATAAAATAGTATGTTAACTACGTAACTAAAGTATCGTTATCTCTTGACGGATTGTACCCCCGTTTTGCTTAGGCTACAAACTTATCGTCTCATAATAAAAAGTGCCACGTTTAATTTAAGTAGTTTTTTGATTTTTTGTTTATTTATACTGGGATTTTCCATCCAATTAGGACCAATCAAACAGTTTCGCAAAGTTCTAGCAAGGTTACAGCATTTTTAAACAAACACAAACAACCAAGTACCTAGCCAGGAATCAAACCCGGACCGCCGGCGCCGGTGTAGGAAACAAACATTGCTACCACTACACCACGACGGCGACATTTATCTTAAGTAGATACTAGGTAGATAGATGGCCGTCCGCCACCATTTGAATTTTTCATTCCTGAAAGCAATATTTTACATCGGGTGGTAATAGTAGGTACATACCATAATTAGCTATTAGAGAATTATTGAAATAAAGCCAGGCTATAATAGTGACAGGCACAATTTTGACACCTTCACATTGTAATATCAGCTGTGATCTTTCAACACACGGCCTTTGTTTACTATATGAACCAGAATAAATAGTGCCTTCTTTTATTAATTGAAAATAAACGACGAAAGTTTTAAATTCGACTTTGGTATGTCAATTTTGAAGGATCAAAACTGTTAGTTTTCAATGTGAATGAGTCAAAATAGTGCCTGGTACATTTACAGCCTGGCTGTATTTCAATAATTATCTATTATTTTTTAGGCATTTCTAGGATTATTAAACTATGTGTTTTTTTTTCAGGTAAGCAACTAACCTATCTGTCAGTATGAGTGTAAACTGAGCATTGTGGGTAAGTTACAGATGTTTTCTTGAAACTTTAAAACAATTTTGTATAAAGACTTCTATTTGTTGTTGTTATTATTATTTACTGCAATAAGGGCTGAGGAACTAATCCCTTATTCCTTACTACCCTGCACGCATTCTATTAAAGTTTTAGTTTTTTTATCCAGTTATACACTAACACTTAATTTATTAAAAGACTATAAAAAAAGCGGGATAGATGAAACTTTAATACTTAAAATATAAGATTATGTGTGGCCATTAGAATTTGTATGAATATTTATATTTTCTTGATATTAATGTTTCTTAAATAGTACAAATTTGAAATTATTATGTAAATATTAATTAAAAAACAATATTAATTAAAAACCAGCTATCTCTAGATTTGACCAGACCTCCTAAAATTTTCGAATCGGCTTACTAAATTTTTGGCTCTAATAATCAGAGAAATAGGTGTTTTCTGCTATAAAATTAGGAAAAAAAATGTAATAAGCAGTTTAAAGAAAATAAATTAATAAAAACTTTAGTTTGAAAATTGATATTTTCAATTTTTAAAAGTTTTTTCATTTCTAATTTATTTATATGCTCGGAGCTAGCCGCTTACCTTATAATGATTCCTCACTTTAGGGACATACTGTATATGAAAATTTGGGAGCCAGTTAATAATTATAAAGACATCCGCACGTCAGGGACATACTAAATTTTTGCAACTACTGGAAGTGACACTTATTAAAGCAGCCCTCAGACGATCAGTATTACTGATAGTCTTCAATACTGTCACTCCTTTGTCAGTATTTTTGGCAACACCTCATACGGATATTACTTTCGTCAATCATTTATCAGTCATCGGTTTACTTTTGACAAGAAGACGTCCCATATTATATTCTATAATCTTTGGAAGTCCCGTCGTCGCTGGTCAGTATATATGATTGTAGAATATAAATATAAATTTTTTATTTATTTCTATTCAATCATGGTCTTTTTTTTATTTTTTTATTAAAGATGCTTTTACTGCCCAGTGCTTAATGCTATCAAAAGCTATTTCGAAGTCTAGTCTAGTTTATTAATTAATAGCCGAATAGATCACAGATATACATACTTAATAGCCAATATATATAACGAAGCAATAACATCAATCAAAATCCACGAAGGAACCAAGCCAATCACCATAAGAATAGGTGAAAGACGATCGATGGAACAAATGTATTGTAAACTATACAATACATTATACCTGAGAATATGGATAATATTAAAAGAATAGGAACTTTTTGGACCAGTAAGGCGCGATTCATACTATACGTTCCGTCACGTCACCGTACCGTCAACGACACGTTTGACGGCGCCCAATTTGTATTACACCGGCATGGTCGGGCAGTCAAATTGGAAATATTCAATTTTTGGGTGATTTTAATGTAACTTGGCATGCTGTTTAAGGACTCCCTATAAAGTTAGGAAAAAACAGTGCTTTTCTCGGCGTCGCATTATAGGTAGCGTCGCGACGCCCTAAAGGTGAAGATTGATAGTAACCTACTTTTTGTCAAATATCTCAAAAACGGTAATTTGTAGGACAATTTTGTTTTCAGTTTTATGCAGCCAGTAGATGTATCTATCTACCGCTCTATAACAATCTCAACAAATATTTTGAGTTTTTTATTAAAAATTTTAGAAGTGAAATTTTCATCAAAATTTAAATTTGTAATTTTTAAAATTTTTGGATTATTTGCTTCCCTCGAACACAGTTTAGTGGTGATTTTGATCTCGTATAATAATTATTGTATTTTTTGAGTTAGCCTTTTTATCACAATATGTTTAAATTTATATATTATCTTTACACGGGACCACGCAAAAAAATACCAAAATTAGCAATATCGCGTTTTGTAAAAAAATTTAAAAAATTGCTCTTAAGATTAAATAATTTTTTTAAAGTACTACTACTAATTTTTTTATTTTTATTTCTTGTCTAAATATTATTAAAACTTAACAAAATTATTTAAAAAAGTATTGCGGTAAATGTAAAATAGACCGGGTGTCTAATAAAAAAATTCAAACTTAAATAATGCTATCTAAAAAAAAACATTGGATTTAGGGCTCACTTTGACATCTCTCCATTTGTGTGTCTTGGATTTCTAAATTATCTGGGTGATTTTGATCCTCCAAAGGAATTGATTATATTAAGAAACAAGCTTTCAAAAACTGTATAATTTTACAAAAATCGTGACGGAGTTTTTATGCCAAACATACTAAAAAATAGCACTTTTTAAAAAATTGTCGAAATTCCCAAAAATACAACATTTACCTTAAATATCGTTTTACAAGTGACAATTTTATAATGTTTAAAATCATACAGCTATACCAAATTTAGAGAGAACCTTAATTCTCGAAAACGAAACCAAAATTTTTATATTTAGTAGGGGTGCCGACTACAAAAAATTTAATTAATTGCTGTCAAAATGTTAATATGTTTTATGTTTCAAAATTCTTTGAACCTTAGAACCTACAATACATTTAAATAACTGAAGCTCATAACAGGACCTACCCTAGATATTTAGGCGGCCTGGGCGAAACAGTAAATTGGCGCGCCTATACACATACTTCTAAATACATCTAATCCGGCTACTCTAGATGTACAATTTAGCACCTTTAGAGCTCTGATTTGGCGCCCCTATGATTGGGCGCCCCTGAGCAGAAGCCCGGTTTGCCCGTGCATACTACGGGCCCTTCCCATGGACCTACCTAAGGGGGTCCAAAGTTTCAAAAAACACCCTTCATAAATTAAGTATACGGCTTTATCGCATCGACCAGCAGTGTTCTGAGAACGAAACAGTTAACTGTCAACACTTATTAGGTGTCCATTAGATCTTAGACCCCCGTGAGGTTAAGCTTTCGAGCTACCCACGGAAAAGTACTAGAGAAACAAAAAACCCTTAATTTTTCTTTTTACCCGATTAGCCACGAAAACTTGTTTGAATTTTAATTTACGGGTACTAAATTTTACATTACCAGACACATTTTTCGTGTTAGGTTCCTTCCGTGGGCTTGCTTACGTATTTCTCAATAATTTTTAAATCTTTCTTTTACTGTTTTGGATATTTTTTATTGAAATAAACGCATGCTCCACTTTTGTATAAAAATGACCATTTTAAACGTCACGAAATGTCATCAAAATGGAGTATGTTTTTGCATTACACAATTTATCCAGTAATATCACAGTAATATATGTTTATAAAACCTCAAAAACTCAAGAAAAAGTGATGAATTATGTTAAAGAAACGAAATAAATATTATATTTGCGTTTACTTCCATTTAGATGAATGCAAATTGCAAAATTCGAACGTATTCATATTAAAACTGTAGCATGGCGGGGCGGTGGCGGAATTTATCTTTCAAAGTTTAAACTGGCATTTTTTTAAATCGAGAGGCCGGTTTTGGTCAAAAATTTTATCGTTTATTCTTAGCGACAGATCTTTTGACGCTCGCGACAATTTTTTCGGCACTATCAATATAGCGTGTTTTTAGTCTGGGACCATATTTCTATCACATATGTTATACGAATCCAACCTGCGTTATTTGGAGGGGATAACCTTTATTTTTCTAAAACTTTACTTCTTATACATTGAATGCCTTAGTTCAGGGGAAATCCTCAAAAACAAAAAACTTCTGCAAAAAATTACCTGGGCCGATGGCGCTATGAAACTCTTAGATGAATGGGACAAAATTTTAACCGATTTTTTCAAGTATCTTTTAATCTTTCTTTCAGTTTTATAGAAGTCGGTTTACGATTTTGTTGGACCACACTGTGGTTTAGTTGACCTCCGTAGCACTAGTAAATTATTTAACCAATAAATCTTAATACAAGTTTACAAGTTTTGTCATTCAGGTGACCCTTACACTGCTGTGGAACATTTAAGAACTTTGGCAAAATTTTAAAAAATGCCCGAAATCTATAGAAAAAAATGTTCTTTGCCTGTGAAGTATTTTGACAATTTATTGAGTTCTATCCTTAAAAATTTTTTAGCATAACTTTAATACAAAGCTGGTTTTTCTTCGGAATCCCTTAAAGGGTGTTTAATGGGGAATAAGGTCAAGTAGCACCTGATTAAAAAAATAGTTATTCCTGTGGTGCTGATAATTTAAAAATATAATCAAATCAAGTCAAGTAGCGTGTATTATTGGATATCTATATATTATGGTGAATTTTATCATATGCTAAGGCACTTATAGACTCAACTCTCAAGTTGCAAAAAGTTTTGACTGTATATTCCCTATTTCAATTTTAGGGAAATTTTCATCCCGACAGTTACAATTAGCAGCATGAACGTAAAGAATAAAACTTATTAAGTGAACACGAACTGATATATTTTACATTAATTTGTTTTACTTTTTTTATTTATTTATGTTTTTGTGATTTATTTATTAACTTTCGTATAAATACTATTCGGATTATTAGTTTGCCTATGCCCGATATAACGTGGGATCAATTTAAGGAGGTCGGTAAAATCAAAACATTAAAATAGAAAAGAAAACAATTTTTTTAAGCATTTATTAAACATGGCAATCAAGGCCTTCAGTTTATTTGAAGAGATGCTGCCAGTTTTATTTGGGTTTCTAATATGTTTTTGGAGCGGCGAGGCCTCAGAATGTCGCATTTTATGCAGTTTTTTTTTTTTTCGTAAAATATCTATAATGGATACGCCCATAATAAACATAATAAAATATAGGTGCCCTGATTTTTAAAATAATTTAAAAAAATATACTGATAAGTATGTAAACAGTAGATTATTTCTTAAACTATACATACAAGATCTCGAAAAAACGTTTAATACAAAATATGTAGTAAGGTATTAAAATGTCAACTAAGCAGTAATCATTTTATTTTTACGGGGTTGGGCTAACACAACAACTTGTATTTTTTAAAAGGAACATCCGTCCTGGACCCAGTTATTGATACTAAAAGTAATGTTAAAAAAGAATAGAAAATTTTCTAGTTACACTTTATTTGGTGAAACTAGAGTAATGTATTTAAACTAAATATATGTTACCTAAACGATATATTCAAGTACTATCTAAAGACAGGCTGAAAATCTTCAAGCGAGCATACCAAATGTTAGGTTAACATTATATCAGAGAACTTTACCATACACTGGCTCCTAAAATATATAACTCACTAGCAGCAGATTTAAAAGACAAGACAAGACATACCTTAAAATCAAATGTCAGCTACATACATGGATTTTGGATCCCAATATCACCTGATGCAAATAATAATTAATAAGCTATATAACATATATCAATTTATTAATAGTAATAATGGTAAATTTATTTTCTGTGCAATCGGACGGTTACAATAGCCGTTTTTATTGTTCTGAATTTAAGCTCTAAAGTAATAAATGATTTTTTAAAATTAATTTTATTGTGTAGAAAAAATACCAGTATTCTGGTGGTAGTACACATATTTTAGTTCCATTGTGTCTCCTGATACCACCTATTAGTTATACTGAAATTTGTAATTTTGAAAATAAAATTTGATTTGCTTTAATAATTCTTTATTTTGGGGTACGGGGTAGACCTCGTCAGATGTCTATCAGGGGAAATGAATCGACCCCTGCCCTCCGTAGATTCCAGGTACTCTCTGACCCGGAGAGTTAGCACCTGTTTAGGGTCCCATTCCCAGGGTTACGGGAGAAGACCACATCGGTATGAAAGGCGGAGAGGATGGACCTCGGTACGGTGATCATAGCGCAGGTGGCAACCCTTTCTTTTAGGGATAGTATAAAAGAAGAAGATGCTGCCTTGTAGTACCGGCGTTGGAATCGTCAAAGGCTAGGGGAAGAAAACCTCGATCAAAAATCACCTGGTCCTCCAGGGTGGGGGTTGGGGCATTAGACTAACTCTCTGATACCCGGAAAAAACGTACACTGTTAAAAAACCCAATCAAACGCCTCGGAAAGAAATGAAAAACCTAAGACGAACCAAGCAAAGAAACAGGAATATGATTTTTGGTACATGAAACGTACAAGGAATAAGTCGAAAAGTGAATGATATAGTCCATGAGTGCAGCAGAATGAAGGTTGACCTTGCTGTACTAACAGAAACGAAGAAGAAAGGAAAAGGATCTGAAAACCTAGGACAGTATGACCATTTCTATAGCGGAGTAGCAAAAGAAAAACATGCGCAACAAGGAGTATCTATTTTGGTCAACAACAGATTTAGAAAATATATCACCAACTGGGAAGCAGTAAATGAACGGCTAATAAGAATGAATATAACAATAAAAGGAATGAGACTTACGATTTTTGGAATCTATGCGTATAATGACGATGCAAATGTAGCCGTGAAAGACAATTTTTTTAAAGAAATCCACAATGAAATATCAGCAGTAAGTACATCTAGAGAAATTGTAATATTGGGAGATTTAAATAGTAGAACAGGTAACAGAGTAAATGATCTGACAGTTGGCCAATATGGAGAAGATGTTGTTAATGATAATGGAAACCGGCTTATCACAGTATGTGAGCAATTAGACCTAAAAATCCAAAACGGGTTTTTCCAACATAAGAAAATACACAAATATACCTGGACCAAACCCTCACAAAACCTGAAATCCGTTATTGATTATCTTATCACTAAACAAAAGACAAAACTAAAAATTCAAGATGTCAGAACAAAGCGTGGATCAACATGCGGAAATGATCACTATTTTCTGGAGACCAAAATTCTCTTTCCTTATCAAGGCCGAAGCCTCCATCAACAAAATCTTGATGATACAGTGAATGAGGAAATTGATCACTGTCAATATAATCTACTAAGCCTAGAACATGACAGCGTAAAAAACTTATACAAAAAGAGACTGAACGAAAAACTTAATTCAAGTTCAGGTGAAACCCCAGATGAGGAATACGAATGTATCACATTAAGCATCCATCAAGCTGCAAAAGAAGCACTAGGATTAGTGGAAGAAACTCCTAAAAGAACAAAACCATACTGGTGGGATGCTGAGATTGAAAGTGAAATAGAGGAAAAAAGAAAATTATATCACACGTACTTATCCCAAAAGACAGATAGAAGAAGAGAAGAATACAAAATCGCGCAATCCAAGGTGAGAAGAATGATCAGTGATAAGAAGAATCAATCATGGATGCAAAAGTGCCAGAAAATAGATTCTTACTTAGGAGGTAGGAGAAGTACCGAAAGCTGGAAAACTATAAGATCGATCAAAAAAGAAACATGCAGAGATATTATTTCACCAATACCAGACAAAGAATGGGATGAGCATTTTAAAAAACTTTTAACTGAAGATAGAGCAGAATTCAAGGAAGACGAAAGAGACAATATCATTAGAACGATGGGATCTCCAGTACCCCTCACAATATCTGAGGTCAAAGACGTGTGCAAAACCTTAAAAAGCGGTAAATCTGCCGGACCCGGAAATATCCCAGCTGAACTTATTAAATATGGCACTGAAGAATTGTTTTGTAGATTACGGAATCTTTTCCAAAGATATTTAAATGGAGCTGTAGTACCAACTGAGTGGAAATCGTCATATATATCCACAATACACAAAAAAGGAAGGAAAGATATATGTGACAATTATAGAGGTATATCTGTAACTAGTACGCTAAGCAGAATATATGGCAAAATAATAAGAAATAAAGTGGAGAGCGAATATAAAGATATGGAGGCAGAAGAACAAGCTGGTTTCAGGGCGGGTAGATCGACTTCAGATCATCTCTTTTGTATAACCCAAGTTATTGAAAAGAAAATGGCATACGGACAAGAGCTCCATCTGCTTTACGTAGATTTGCAGAAGGCATATGATAGTATACCACTAAATCTACTTTGGAAAGCGTTGGAAAAGACAAACATAAGCGTACAACTAATTAAGGCCATCAAAGAGTTATACCGCAATAGTAAGGCAAAAGTTAAAATAAAAGCAAAACTAACCAAAGGCTTTCAAGTAAATAAAGGTCTTAAACAAGGTTGCTGTATCTCGCCTACGCTCTTCAAGATATATTTGGAACAGGTCCTTAAAGTCTGGAAGAGAAAATGCCAAAACATGGGAATTCCGTTGAATGAAACCACCTTGTATACTTTATGTTTCGCCGATGATCAGATAGTGGTGGCTCAGGATTATGACGACCTCGAATATATGACACGAAAACTAATAGACGAGTACAATAAGTGGGGACTAGAGGTTAATATCAATAAGACAGAGTATATGTGTATTGGTGGAACGAAACAGGATCTAATCTTAAATACTGGGCAGCGAATTCAGTCCTGTGATGAGTATAAATACTTGGGTCTAAAAATTACAGCTGACGGAACACTAGACAAAGCTATAAAAGATAGAAACGTACAAGGAAGAAAAGCAATAACTTTATTAAATGGAATAATTTGGGACCAAAGTATATCAAAACATAACAAAAAGCTTATATATAACACCATTGTAAAAAGTATTATTACATACGGCTCAGAAGTATGGCCAATCAAAGATAGAACAGAAAAAATGCTTTCCGCTACGGAGATGGACTATTGGAGAAGAGCAGCAGGGAAATCAAAAAGAGAAAGAGTTACCAATCAAAGAATAAGAGAAATTATGACAGTGGGTGAACGTACTCTAGTGGATGATATAAGAACAAAACAACTGGTGTGGTACGGACATGTACAAAGAATGGATGATGGAAGACTACCTAAACAAATATTACAATGGAAACCAACTGGCCGAAGAAAACGAGGAAGACCAAGGAGAAGCTGGAGAGAAGGAATAGATAGTGAAATAAGAATAAGAGGCCTAGATGATGAATTATGGGCAAACAGAAACGAGTGGAGATTGGGTATCGGAAGACGTAGAACGTTGTGAAACCGATAAATATATATATATTCTTTATTTTAATTATCCCTTTAAATCTAAATAAAGTTTGTCAATACAGAGTGTACCTAAATTAAATAATTTTCAAGTTATTAGGTTTTAAAATGAATGCAGTTACATAAGAAATTGATTCATTGTTGTTATGTAGTTGTTAATAAGACCACAAATTTCTTAAGTGAAGACACTACTTTAAAACTCGATAACTCAGAAAAGGTTGAACTTAACTACATTATGTTTTAATGAATTTTGCTTAGAATTAAAGAAATAATTAAAATGTCAAACAATATACAGGGTGTTCCATAAAAAAAAACAATTATGGTGTGTCACAACTTTATGCCCAACCCTGTAAAAATAAGATGACCACTGCTTAGTAGACATTTTACAACCCTAAAACTTTTGTATTAAACTTTTTTCTATATTGTGCATAATTTAAGAAATAATCGACTGTTTCCATACTTACCAGCGACCCTCTACATTATTTTAATAAATATGATTGCGAGCTCCCGGTCTAGTCATACTGACAAAATCACAGCCTACCGTGACAGAACTGTCAAACTGACAACGTCAATTAGAATGACACCGATCACCACCCTCTAACGAAAGCCTTAAGAAGTTTATAAGGGGCTGTTCTAAAATGATCTAACTGAAAATTACGTTTCCGGGTTTTTCCATGGTGATTTTTCTTTCAAATGTATTACGAGGGCAGGACGGGGGGGTTAAGAATTGCTACGTTTTATCCGATCGCGCAAATAAAAGAGAAGATTATGCAAGTTTGGTTTTTACCTTCATTCATATGGCTTGGTGTATAATGTATGCGGCTATGTAAGGTTTCCGCTGAGATAAAAACTATCATGTGCGTACCCAGGGGGGGGGGGGGGTGGGTTAGGTTTGTGAAACGATTCCCCGAGCCTAAGAAATTTTTAGATATATTCCTAGGTGTGCCACTAACCCACCTAAATTTGACAATAAATATCTGATTTCGTTTATTAGGCAACATATAGGCTGCGTTTAAAAAAAATCAATATAGGGGAGAGTGCGGTATAGTGGCCGTCAGGGCAAAGTGTTTATTTGGATTTTAGGTGCACGCTTGTGATCGCAGGAAGTTGTGCGACACCAAAAGTTTCAATTTTTAGTTCTTTAACTATAACCCATTTATGGTAATTTTGTTCGGCTTTGTAAGAGAATATCGAATTTTTTGCAAATTTTTGGTGCTTAGATATAAGGTAACGACGGTTTTTAGCTCACACATATACTATACTATAGTAGTGTGAGCTATGGTGATCCTAATTTTTTCGAGAAAAAAAAGTTGCTCCGATTTCAACATTTTTTATACAGTGTGTCCACGTAAGTTGGCGGCATATGGGAAACTTTTTTATTATTAGCTTTACGAAAAAAAGTTATTCTTCATAAAAAGTTCTGCATGGTCCAAAACCTAAAATGCAACCATCAGATGTTAAATTTTTTCAGTCATATTACGAGGTTTGTCAAAAAATGTGATTTTTGCTCTAGAGTAAAGTACCTTTCTTTTTGACAATATTGAAAATTGTTATAAAGAAAAGATGTTTAGAATTAAAAATAGCTTTCAAATATTCAACATTCAAAAACCGCTTGGCCGATTTTAATGAAATTTGGTACCTAGGGGTCTTGGGTCGAGATGGTCCCACTTAAAGATAAACAAAATGCACCGAACACAAGCCAAATAAAAGGGTGGGGGAAGATTTCAAAAATTAGAGTTTATGTGTAAATATGGCGTGTGTGATATCAAACGAAAGGTAATTGAGTATGAAGTTAAACAAAATACATTTTAGTTTTTTTTCTTAAAAAAGTGTGGTGGTAGTTTAAAAAATTAGAGTTTAAGTGAAAATATGGCGTGTGTGATATCAAAAGAAAGGTAATTAAGTCCGGAGTTAAACAAAATACATTTTACAAATTTTGAAAGGCTTTCACGGCCATCGTCCAATGGTGGGTGTGCTTTCGGGCTGTTCGGCCGTAGTCGTTGGAAATTCGTTCTCGACGTTTCGCCATCTCGAGTGGATGGCATCTTCAGGAGATGTTGACTGTTTGTCGGCTTCTCGAAGACTGGTGGTTAGTCTGTCGCGGGCGCAGGTTATATACGCTATGGTGGGCGGGGCATATATCAGAGCTGGTCGGTGATTGGTCACTTTCCCGAGATTCAGTTTTGTTGTTGTAAGCGAGCCGTTTAGTGTTTTTAAGAACTGGTACCCATGTTCTGTTAATTTTAAGAGTTTCTTCAGATCTGTTGAAGTTCTGCTGGTGTTTATGAATTTCGATTGCTTCTCTATAGAGTCTTGGATAGTATGAAGAGGAGGCGCAGAGGACTTGTGTGTCTTCGAATTTTATTCGGTGGTCTTCATTGTTTAGTGTGTGGTCTGCAACTGCGGATTTTTCCGTATGTCCGAGTCGACAGTTGGCTTTGTGTTCTTTGATTCTTGTGTTTACGGACCGTTTGGTTGTTCCGATGTAGACACTTCCACAGGTACAGGGTGCGGTATACCCCCGAAGAACTTAGTGGGTTCCTTAAATAAGGTATGCTTTAGGCTAAGAAACGGAAAAAAAGTCTGTGCAATGGGCCCTTAGATTTAAGTTAAAAATAATAATCAGCGACCTGAAAGATCGCAAAGTTCCGAGTTTGATGCAAATCGGTTGATAAATGGGATCATTTTGGATCCGCCATTTTGATTTTTTTAAAAGTTTAAGTTAGAAGTCATAATCAGCGACCCAGTGGCGTATATAGAAAAAAGTTTCGGGGTGGGCCCGAGGCAGTTTGGGGGGGGCCGAGACCCCATATGGCCGTATTTTATGCTATTTTATGTTTGTATTCAGGAAATGTGTGGAAAATATCTAAAAAAATCTTAGCTTCGGGGGGGCCCGGGCCCCCCAGGCCCCCCCCTTATATACGCCACTGCAGCGACCTATACCACCACAAAGTGCCGAACTTGATGCATATTGTTTCATAAATGGGAAAGTCCGCCACTTTTGACCCGCCGTTTTGATTTTTTTTTAGTTTAGTTTAGGTTAAAAATAATAATCAGCGACCTGAAAGATCGTACAAATCGGTTCATATATGATAAAATCCGCCATTTTGGATCCGCCATGTTGATTTTTTTTAAGTAAGTCCCCAAATTTCCGAATTTGATGGATATTGGTTCATAAATGGGAAATTCCGCCATTTTGGATCCGCCATTTTGATATTTATAAATTTCAGTTAAAAATAATAATCAGCGACCTTAAACACCCCAAAGTTCCGAGTTTGTTGGATATTGGTTTATAAATGGAAAAGTCCGTCATTTTGGATCCGCCATTTTGATTTTTATAAATTTAAGTTAAAAATAATAATCATCGACCTGAAAAATCTTAAAGTTCCGAGTTTGATGCAAATCGGTTTATAAATAAGAAAGTGCACCATTGTGGAACCGCCATTTTGATTTTTTTTAAGTTTAAGTTAGAAATCATATTCAGCTACCTGAAACACACCAAAGTTCCGAATTTGATGCATATTGGTTCATAAATGGGAAAGTCTGCCATTTTGGAACGCCATTTTGATTTTTATAAATTTAAGTTAAAAATAATAATCAGCGACCTGAAAGATCATAAATTGCCAAGTTTGATGCATATTGGTTCATAAAAATTGGAAAATCCGCCATTTTAATTTTTTTAAAGTTTAAGTTAGAAATCATAATCAGCGACCTGGAACACCACAAAGTTCCGAATTTGATGAATTGAAAATAATTGAATTGAATTGAATTGAAAAATTATATTCAGTGACATGAAAGATCTCAAAGTTCCGAGTTTGATGCAAATCGGTTTATAAATATCGACGAATCGTCCCACAACGAATTGTCCCCTACCCCAATGTAATACGTTTTTGTCCGTGTTTGTCCTGACTAGACCCATCTCACTCTGGAATCACTCCAACAGCATTGCGCAAATGCGTGAATTTGCTATTAATTTAATAATAATAAAGTATAGGTAAACTTATAATTAAAAAATAATAAATCCTGCCCTGTTTTTCTTAAATTAGAAATGTCACAGGCCAAAAGTAAAAAGAATGAAATACAATCACGGAAAATCGCGAAAAATTCGGAAAATAGTGATAAAAGAAAACTTGTGGGGCCAAATTATATAGGAAAATTCATAAAGGTATACAAAAACTTAGAAAATGTTAAATAAAAGTCTGTATTTTAGACACAATTCTAGTTTTAAAATTTCCATGACCAAGCTGACTACTAGAGATTGTACCGCTGCGCTGTTAAATCTCGAATGAGAGATTTAACAAGTTGTGGTCAAAATCGACCCCCAGTTTAAAGTTGCACTATGACATTTTGCGTTTCTACTTACCCCGGTGTACCTTAATCGTTTATTAATGTTTGTTTGACATATTTACTCCAGGATTTTTAAATCGAAAATGTGCTTTTCAAATAAACTTTTATTTATTTACTATTTATGCAATTAAATATTTTGTTTTGCAACAATAATTATTATATTATACTTTGATTCATTTTCCTAGATTGAAGTGCTATATTGTCATATACAAACAGTATTATTGCAGCTACAGTAATTAAATATTTAAAAAACAAATGAGTGTACTGGATGCAGCTAAATTATTATCGCGGGCTATTGATATTGATGTTAATTATATTTGTAGATATTTATGTTCTAAAATAATTTTCATATCATAATAACGGATATTCAAATATTCAATGGAAAATATTCTCATACCCTGGCTTTCGCACTGGGATGATGACGAGTAGTTTTTGACAAGTATTTAATGTAGAAACTATATGTTTTCAATAAATTTAATATCAAGCCTTCTTTTTCAATGATTAAATTTAATTAATAAAGCTCGCTACAAAGAAGGCCTAATAATGAAAAATACCTAGAATATGATGGTTGGTGAACATTTTCTGCGTTTTGATGGGTCGGTTTTACTCACCCTATTAACTTTTTCTTCTTTTTGTTGCATTGACTCATTGCGCTTCTTTTTGCATTCCTTTATATTTTATTGGCTCTCACTATCTAGTGTATTCGAGTCCCATTTAACTAGTCTGATTCAAGGTTAATTTCGATCGGTCCTTTGGGCACTCATTAAGGGCTTTTTTCCGAGTTTTTTGCCATTCTTCCTTCTTAAAATGGGGGATCCTTTAGGTACACGCAAGACAATAACTCTACCGCAAGTGCAAAAGCAAAACTCGCAAAAATTAAATTTTAAGATAACTCACCACTTTAAAATATCAGAAAACCTACGCCAGTTTATCAGAATTTACAGTGAAGTAAGTTTTAATTCGGAAACCAATACTTGGAACACGTACATAGTAAATAGCGAAAACCGATCGGTTGAACTAAAAACACCATAAAATATGCCTGGAGCTTATGAAAAGTGGTTTTTGGTAGTATGTTCGAGTATTTCTCTTTAGTTTTAGTTTACTGTAGTTTTCTGATTTTGATATCCTCATGAATAGTTATCAAAACCCCAAAGTTACTATTGTTCTAACGTCTCCAGACCCCTGGCGGTTTTACGGGGGTGGGGGCTAAAGGCGGTAACTAATCCCCCCACGAGAGCCCGAAAATATATATAAGTTAATAAAGGCTTGATTATTTAACAATCATTAAACATCACGAAAGGTTAAACGTCCGCCTACTATAAAATTTATAGAGTTTAGTCGAATTATAAAAGCAAAGCATTATCTGTACAGAGCGTGCTCTATCTACAAAAGATATCCAACATTCTTAACGCACTTTGTGTGTCAAGGCCTATCCAGTTTTGTAAGCGGTTACTACCCGCGTGCTGCACCGGGCATTTTTCTTGTACAGTCGGGGACTTAATAAATGGCCGCTGCCGTTTTCAGACGAGCTTGGATAAGAATCCCAATACCGGCCGAGGTTATTGACCGGATTTCGTGGCGCGTCGTTCAACACATATAATTTATTCGCATTCCTGGGTTAAATTTAATCATGAAAAATTTCGCTTAGGTCTGTATTCCGTTTGAATGTTCGGTTAAAAAAATACACATAATTGCAGAAAAAATTAGCTTTGGTCTGTAGTCCGTTTGAATGTTCGGTTAAAAAACTTAACTTTGTAAAACTATGTTTTATAATACATTAAATTAAACTTCTCGGTGCCCTCTATATCACCAATATAAAAGGTAAAGGACAAGTGTTTATAATAATGTCGCGAGAGGCCGCCAAAGTCACTTCAGTTTTGAGTTTTGGCAATTTAAACTTTTATTTATTTCTTACAAACAACTTTTGGGGTCCTTTTAATTGCTTTGTGAGGCAAGCAATAAGAATATAAAAATTGTTTTGACGTATTTCCAATAGCAAAAAAGTTGACTTTTTTTTTCAAAATTTTGAATTTTTTGAAAATTTTCAAATTTTGATTCTAATTTTCTCGATAACCATTACATCTACAACTGTAATATTTTCAGGTTAGTATAAGGGACTCGGTAGCTTTTTTGTGGCACAGTATCAACTAAATGTTTTTTTTGAAATTTTTGATGAACATTTTCCTGACCAAAAGGGTACCCAAAAAGTGCAGTTTTTAATTTTATTTAAATTGCTAATTTTGTAAAAATATATATTATAATACATTAAATTAAAGTTCTCGGGGCCGTCTATATCACCATATAAAAGATTAAGGACAAGAGTTTATAATATTGCCGCGAGAGGCCGCCAAAGTCACTTCAGTTTTGAGTTTTGGCAATATATACTTTTATTTATTTCTTACAAGCACAAACCTTTAGACGAACTTTTGGGGTTTTTTTCTTTCTTTGTGAGGCAAGCAATAAAAATATAACATATGTTTTGACATATATCCAATAGCAAAAAAGTTGACTTTTTTTTTTTTAATTTTGAATTTTTTGAAAATTTTCAACTTTTGATTCTATTTTTCTCGATAACCATTACATCTACAACTGTAATATTTTCAGGTTAGTATAAGGGATTCGCTAGCTTCTTCGTGGCACAGTATCAACAAAAAATTTTTTTTGAAATTTTTGGTGAAAATCCTCCTAACCAAAGGGGTACCCAAAAAGTGCAGTTTTTTAATTTTTTTAAATTGCTTACTTTGTAAAAATATAT
Source organism: Aspidapion aeneum (assembly GCA_963576565.1). Lineage (NCBI taxonomy): Eukaryota > Metazoa > Arthropoda > Insecta > Coleoptera > Brentidae > Aspidapion > Aspidapion aeneum. The sequence continues at coordinate 71,910,333 of OY755044.1, forward strand.
ATTATATTACATTACAATAAACTTCTCCGGGCCCTCTATATCACCATATAAAAGGTTAAGGACAAGTGGTTATAAGATTGCCGCGAGAGGCCGCCAAAGTCACTTCAGTTTTGAGTTTTGGCAATTTAAACTTTTATTTATTTCTTACAAACACAAACCTTTAGACCAACTTTTGGGGTCTTTTTTATTACTTTGTGAGGCAAGCAATAAAAATATAATAAATGTTTTGACGTATATCCAATAGCAAAAAAATTGACTTTTTTTTGACAAAATTTTTAATTTTTTCTAAAAGTAATACCTTACGTTTCCGGTGGGCCATCCTTTATGTTAAACAATTAAAAAAGCAGGTATTAAATAAAAATATCTCTACAAGGTTTGATTAGTCTTTAAATAAAAAGTCTGTATTAATCCCGCCACAATACACACATCCAATGCTAATAAACAAGAAATCAGCTAAAAAAAGAAATGTGTGTATCCAAAAAACGTGTATGGCTTAGCCCGTTTATCGGCCAATATTCCAAATAGTTATTAATTTCAATAGCAAAAATTGCATTGCACAAAAGTGCACAGCGACAGCCGATCGACGTGGAGTCGAAGGAATGAATAATTCATTCATTCATAAACCTCGCCCGGTATTGGGATTCTCATTCAAGCTCTTCTGAAAACGGCAGCGGCCATTTATTAAGTCCCCGACTGTACAAGGAAGCGCCATTTTATAAAAGGACTTTTTGGCTTAATTTAATACATAAAAGATATCATTTGAAAAGCCTCCTTGATGCCCTCGGAGGTTTATGCATCAACAGTTGGCCTTGGGCAAAAATGTTATACTTCACGCCCCTGGCAGAAAAATAACTATTTAATTACACCGGCAAATATAATAAAAAAAGAAGTGGTTCGGTTCGGTTCGGTTGTTCATTTGACCAGACCTACCTATCTATGTATGTGTTTCCATACGCCGAATCCAAATACGAGTTTGTTTTTCTCTATAGACCCCAAAATATCGAGTAAATTGCGAAAAACTTGATCAAGGTATTGCAATGTTACATGTTAAGTTGCAAAAATAATACATTTTCAATCAAAGGCACCTAAATTTTAAAAAAATCGAAGAATATATTTTGACCACTTTGCAGATCTACCTTATAGAGCAACGTTGACATCATTCAAAAATGTTTCTCCATTTTCTAAACTGCAATTTTTGGCGATTTTCAGCGTTTTTCGCATTTTTGTTGTGTGTATGCAAGTATGTTAAGTAAATTGCAACATTTTTGCAATTTACTTAACATTTTGGGAATGTGCTGCCAAAACTGACCCCGGATATTTAAGCTCCTAAAAAAATAATAAACCTTAGATGCGAATAGTTAGTTTTTAAACCAAATTTATTTATATGTAGTTACGACAACTTCCAAAATTTTTCAAAAGTTTCTAAAATATTAATATATTTTACACATACACATACAAATAATAACTTTTAAATATGATAATTTTTAAAGTTTCTAGTAATTTCAATTCAAACTTTTTTTTCAAATTTCAAATATATACAGTGTGTCCACGTAAGTTGGCGGCATATGGGAAACTTTTTTATTCTCAGCTTTACGAAAAAAAGTTATTCTTCATAAAAAGTTCTGCATGGTCCAAAACCTAAAATGCAACCATCACATGTTAAATTTTTTCAGTCATATTACGAGGTTTGTCAAAAAATGTGATTTTTGCTCTAGAGTAAAGTACCTTTCTTTTTGACAATATCGAAAATTGTTATAAAGAAAATATATTTAGAATTAAAAATAGCTTTCAAATATTCAACATTGTTTATTTACATTATTATTATTTGCATCCTAGATTAATTATGCATTAATGTGCAAACTTAAATTTCCAACGTAATCGCAGAGAAAATGTAGAAAAAAATATTTTTTTAATGTAAATAAACAATGTTGAATATTTGAAAGCTATTTTTAATTCTAAACATCTTTTCTTTATAACAATTTTCGATATTGTCAAAAAGAAAGGTACTTTACTGTAGAGCAAAAATCATATTTTTTGACAAACCTCGTAATATGACTAAAAAAATTTAACATCTGATGGTTGCATTTTAGGTTTTGGACCATGCAGAACTTTTTATGAAGAATAACTTTTTTTCGTAAAGCTAATAATAAAAAAGTTTCCCATAAGCCGCCAACTTACGTGGACACACTGTATATACTCCCCTCTTCTTGTGGGCAAAGTTGACTTAATCAAGTAACCCATAACTGTAACATTTTATTTATAAAAACTTAAATTTATTTCATTATGATTTTTTCATACGTCAAAATTTTTGTTTGTATGATTTCCCTGTGCGGTGTTTTACTATGTGCACTTTTTTCTTTACGCGTTTTTGGTTTGCGCTTTTTTCCATGTGCGTATACTCTGCGGGCTTTTTTCCTGTGTGAATAATTTTGTTCACTTTTTTTCTGTGCGCTCATTTACGGTCAATGATTCACCATTACCCTCTCCAGTCTTTTGCTCCACAACCGGTCTATCTCCAGACGAATAAAAATTAGTGAGATAGAGGAGTTCTAAATTTAAGGTTAAGTATTTGTGCATTTTTAACTCCATATAACTCATTTTTACTTAAACTGAAATGGCGAATTGTCCCATTTGCGTAACCTAGAATAGTAAATTATATACAAAGGGATAAGTGAAACTTTTTATCCCGAGAGGAAAAAAAAAGGGTGAGCTACAATTCGTTGAGGGATAAAAAGACACTTTTATCATAAGATTTACATATGCTATTTTTCGCATTTTTTAATTTATTTTGCGAGCTTTTTCTACTATTTGGCGCTTTTAGGTTTTGAGTTTTTTTTTTTTAATTTTAACTGTTGATTGATTTGTCACTTTATCCCGAAAATAAAATGTGAGACCTTTATATCTAAAAATCGGGATGAAAAGTGATGCCAAGGGATAAAAGTGGCCGACGTGAAAAGTTCGTAGGTCGACGGATGGGTGGGCTATAATTTGTCGAGGGATTATCACGAGCTAATACGCCATTTTTCGCTCTTTTTAGTTTATTTTCCGAGTTTTTGTTTATTTTTTTGGAGTTTTTAGGTTTTAACGTTTATTTTTAGATTTGTACTGTTTTTGACTGATCAGTCATTTTTTATCCCGATTTTAACTTTTTATCCTTGTTATGTCACTTTTCACCCCGATTTTTTGTGTATTTGTTTTTCATCCTTGAAATAAATACTTAATCCCTAAAAATCGGGATGAATATGACAAAAATGTGAAAAATATGTTATAGAAGGATCACCCTGTATTTTATAATAAGAAGGGTCGGTATTTTAAAAATCGATTTCTATGTGCAGCTATACAAATTATTGCAGCTGCATGATACTTAAAGAGTACGGAATTAGGTGACTCTTTGAATTTCAACAATGCGGTGTTTATTTTCAAAACAAAATAGCGAGTAAAATTCGTATTATTCAAAATATTTATTACATAAATAGTTTGAAAAAAATAAAAGTTTTTAGTTAACCTTAGAGTTTGCATTCAGATGCATCATATAGGTAGGGTAATAAACTAAATAAAACTAGTTTCTGTTAGGGCTATGATTGCAATCGCGAATTTGCAAAATGGTGAGCGCTGCTCAGTTGATAATTTTAAAAATATAAAATGTGTAATCTTTGAACGAAAAACCTTTTGTGCCGATTTTAAACGATAACCGACCAATTTGCATAAGTGATTACTCCCCTCCAACCGCACATTAAAAGGTTTTAATTAGTTCTTAGTCCAATATTTACTAAATAGTTTTATGTTTTAAATTTTGGTTTAACTGGTTTACTTTTAAACAACAAGTGAAATTAAAGAAGAAAAATAAGAAAAAAAGTTTTTCTGTGTTCGGCCGGGACTCGGACCCGGAACCTCTTGCTCTGTACGCAAACGTTCTAAGCATTGAACCACCGAAGACCACACATAAATTTTCGGAAAACTTCCATCTATGCCGGTGCGCGGTGTCTCAATACAAGAACGAGAAATTCTCAGGGTATTAACCCGACCAAGTCACCCAACTTATCTCTATAATTCTTCTTTCCCACTATCAAAGGTATGATAACTCAAAATTAGACGTAAAGAATCAACGTCTGAAAGCATAAGAACACCTTTTCGTGTGTTAAAATTTCTTATCGCATGGGCGATTGCTAATATAATTCTCAAATGCCAAATTGCGAATAATGCAAGGACCTAAAACTATAAACAACAAGTGAAATTAAAGAACGAAAGAAGAAAAAAAAAGTTTTTCTGTGTTCGGCCGAGACTCAAACCCGGAACCTCTTGCTCTATACGCAAACGTTCTAAGCATTGAACCACCCAAGACCAGACATAAATTTTCGGAAAACTTCCATCTATGCAGGTGCGCGGTGTCTCAATACAAGAACAAGAAATTCTCCGGGTATTAACCCGACAAAGTCACCCAACTAATCTCAATACAAGAACCAAAAATTCTCATTAACCCGACCAAGTCACCCAACTAATCTCTATAATTCTTCTTTCCCACTGTCAAAGGTATGATAACTCAAAATTAAACGTGAAGAATCAACGTCTGAAAGCATGAGATCACCTTTTCGTGTGTTTAATTTCTGATCGCAATGGGCGTTTACCAATATAATTTTCAAATACCAAATTGCAAATAATGCAAGAACCTAAAACGATACTCATATATTTTTAGTCGATTTGTCATAAGGCCATGTCCAAAAAAAATGGAGATACCTGCAAAAATCCTGCATAAACAACCCGCCATCGTTTAAAGATGGCGAAAAGGAGTTTGAATCAAATGTAAGTAAGTTTTTTATTATTACATCGATTTTACTCAAACAAATTGTGGTTAGCTTCTACTATATTGACCTCTCCAAAACACTATCAATACTTTGTTTTTTATTTTTCTCTATCCTGTAAATTCTGTAAATTCCTCTAATACGCTGTTTTTTTTTTAGGTTTTTTGATTTTTTTAAGAACACTACTGGTTTTACAAAAAAAATATAAAAAAATATCAAATATGCAGATCGTTAAGATGTATTCATGGTGGATCTTATATTTGCTGTTGATTAAGCGGTTCTCAAGTTACACCCAAAAAACCACTAAATTGGCCTATACCTACCCCCGGGTACAAAATTTTCATGTTTTCAGCAAAGTTATGAAAGTTACTAAAAAACTATACAGATCGAAAAAGGATGTCAAGCTAAATAAGAAATGGCTATTAGTTTTAAACAGAAACTGATACTGAGGTAGATATGGCGACTTAAACATGGCCGAAGAGCAATTTACAATTTTATTTTTGAGGGTAATTTTCTTATATATAACGAATCCATACGGGGTCAAAATGTACACCAGTTGAAAGAAAATTTAATTATCTTTAAAAAAGAATGGTGCACTATTTGTTGTAAAGGTAATAGTTTTCCTGAAAAAAACAAAAAATATGCGCCATACATAATTCGATGTTTTCGTTCCATAGAAGTACGACAATGGCACGGGTCCATTATGGGAAAAAATATTTTATGCACAGATAAGCGAACCCGCAGTTACATATTTAAACTCAGCGTCAAAAATCTTACAAAAAACATATTTGATACTTTTCTGTTAAATTGACAGGTGGTCACGTGATTTCAACTTCTTAACGGTTTGAGCTAGAGACTTGGTTCTTTTTGTGATTTGTAGACAAGAATATCCGATCAAAATTAATCACCACTGGCATGTTTTTAAATTTGTACCAATATATACAGGGTGTCCCAAAAATCCCAAAATATCTGCTGAACTATTGAAGATAACTGAACCATATTTGGCAGTAATCGATAACATCGAAAGATTTATTTTTATAAAGGGAAACTCTGCAAAAAACCTACTTTTTTCAGTTTTTGTCAAAATTCACAAATTTGTTGTTTAAACAAAAACCCTAATGAAATACCTCGAATAGACCATACGCTGTAAATATGAAACACTCCCCCCATCGTAGAAATTTCCGAGACATATTTCATTTTAATGATATTGTCATCTACTTTAAGGAAGAAGAAGAAGCAGCATGGAAATATGGATAAAATTACTGACCCAGACTCTGTCCCAACAAACAATTAAAGTTGTAACGACGAAACCCCAACTAGAAAGAATTTCTTAAAAGTAACCGCAACGTACTCCCGCTACGTCTCAGTATACCATACAGCGACGTTATAATTCCCTAAGTGGGGAACCAATTTCTGGTTATAACTACTTGGCCAAGTGTTTAAAGTCACTGTAGTAACAACTACACTACTACGTCGTAGCCAGGTATCTACTACGTCGTAGAGGCTGTTTTTTGTCCGTAATGGCATAAAAGTTGCGATGTAGTTGCAAATAATATAATCGTTTCTTTTTGGTAGAATTGTTACACAATATGGTGGACACAACAGTAAACAGACTCGCTTAGTTTTTTTGTTTGGTTATGGTTATAATATGAACTATGTTATCCAAAAGTGTGAGAATTTACGAGCAGAGGATCAAAATTCGAGTGCGACGCAAAGTTTTTTGTATAACATGCATTATATATATTGCAAAAAACCGGTGCGCCCCTAAAATTGAGCCGTTTTCTGGTAGCTGATGGAATTTTTGTGTTGTGATTTTGGAGGTTATGTTTTCATAATCGACAGTTAACTCCAACAAATGGTGCTTAAGAAGAGCATTTTTGGTAAGCTTCAACTAATTTGTTTATAAAATAGTATGGCTCTTTAATATGAGCTTATAAAACGACAACAAAAATATTAAATTTTCTTTCTTACATAAAAACATGGCGTCCCAAACTATATTCCCTGATAGTCGAAAAGGTTACTTGAAAGTAGTTGCGGCTTTAAAGTTGATCCAAAAAGTTATTTTGTCTACATTGTTACATCAGATGTTACTATGATGACACAAACTTTTGTGGTAAAAATTAAAGTTATAATGTAGTTGTCGGATACACTTGTTTGGGACTCCAATGAAGCTTAACTTTCCAGTGGTAATTAAGTAGGATATAAAAGTCAGGGCGACTACGAAATAACGACTAAAAAGAAAGTAAAACTTTAGCAACGTCCTATTGTGGTAGAGAAGACTATCAGAATCGACTATCAAGAAACAATCCTATGAAGTAGTTTAGAGGGTCGTTTTTACGAAACATCTACTATTTCCTGATACTAAATAGTAGTTAGAACTAAAAAGTAACAAATTTTGGTTGGGATCACCACATTTCTACTATAAGAAAGTAGCAAAGCCTTTAGAACATGTAGCCGCTACTATAAATGTTAGTTGGGGTGTGTCTAAAAGGTAGCCTACAAAATATTCCTGAAGTCAAATTGAAAATATTTTTAACATTTTTCTACGGAAGTCTTTTGGGATCCGAAACTCGACTATTGACACCTTTTTACTGTAACCGTTAGAGGGCGCTTCACACTGATTGTTTAAAATAGCCATAAAGTAATTTTCTGAGCAATTCTAAGCCAAAAAGGTCATCTTGCTAAAATCCGCTAAAGTATTCAAAATAATTTAAATATTTTGATGCGAAATCAAACACTAAATATGAAGGGAACTTTAACGGTTTACAAAATTTGTTTAAAAGAAAAAATTTAAAAAATACACTAAGAAAAACGTTATGGCCACTTTAAGCCATTAGAAGTGGAGTGTAAAGCGCCCTCTTACGGCCATAGTGAAAAGGTTTCCATATTTGGGCTTCGCATCCCAAAAAAGCCTAGGTACTAATTTTGAAGGTAATACGTTAAAATTTTTAAAATATTTATATTTGACCTGTTTATTCGATTGTTATTTTTTAAATTTACCACCCTCTATTTGCAAGCAATGTCGGACTAAAGTAAGTGCCTTTTAACTGTCTTATTTTGACCTCAGAAATATATCCTAGGCTGTTGTACTGACCGTTCATAGACACAGACTGTATAAGTAATTTTATCTATATTTCCGTGCTTTTGCATGTTTTTCCCAGGCATGCTGTAATTGACCAGAGGCAAACAACCAAAACTTTAAACTATTGGTAGGGTTGTTGGAGAAGATGAGGATCGTCAGTCTCTAAACAACCTTACCAATATATATTTTATTTAAATGTAAAATTAAAAAGCTTTGGAATGAAAACAATGTAATGGTTTAAGACATGTATTGGTAATATTAAAATTTCCTTTCTGTTATAAAATTATATCCAATATAATTATAAAGATACTTACAGTATTACTCGTAATAAAACCAGACACAGGTCAGGACACATCTTTGGGCTCTGTACTCTTTTACTTTCACTTGCTGATGCGACATATGGTGGAGGCGCTGCTTTCCAAGCACCTAAACTCAATTATATTATATAAAATAAATAAATAAAATTAAAATTTCCTTTTTGTTTTTACTGTATTGTTAGGTATCTAGTGTTCTGTTGTTTTCTCAATATGGGGATTTTGGAGATAAAGGAGCGATAAAATTTATTTTAAATTTTTAATTTTAACTAAAAGATAAAAAAATTGGTAATGCCATGTTTTTTGTGTTAAATATTTATATTTTTTTAAAATAAAATTTAAAAAAAAATTGGTACTGCAATGATTTTTAAAAAATATTTTTATTATAAAAAACAATAAAAAATTGGTGGGCAAAACGTTTCTTTTTATAAAAAATTATTATTTCAATGAAAAATTGGTAGATCTTTAATGTCGTCATTTGAATGAGATTTTCCTTATTTTGTATTTTTTTTATTAAATGAGTAATAATGAGAAATGTCCTTTTAAAAGAACCACTCGCAGTCAGGTAAAAAGTAATCCAATTTTAAAAATTACAATGACCGAAAATTTTTTAACTTTTGAAAAGGAAGCAACAAGTAGCAAAAGAAGTACAGAATTCCCAAGAGAAAATCAGGGTTCAGTTTTTATACCAAAAAATTCTTTAAATAGAAGCCCTCCCCCGCCCCTAACTCCAAAATCTCGAGTAGTTTTTACTTTTAAAGATACACAAATCGCGCAATCAAAGGTGAGAAGAATGATCAGTGATAAGAAAAATCATTCGTGGACGCAAAAGTGCCAGAAAATAGATTCTTACTTAGGAGGTAGGAGAAGTACCGAAAGCTGGAAAACTATAAGATCGATTAAAAAAGAAACATGCAGAGATATCATTTCACCAATACCAGACAAAGAATGGGATGAGCATTTAAAAAAACTTTTAACTGAAGATAGAGCAGAATTCAAGGAAGACGCGAGAGGCAATATAATTAGAACGATACCAGTACCCCTCACAATTACTGAGGTCAAAAACGTGTGCACAACCTTAAAAAACGGTAAATCTGCCAGACCCGGAAATATCCCAGCCGAACTTATTAAATATGGCACTAAAGAACTGTTTTGGAGATTACGGAATCTTTTCCAAAAATATTTAAATGGAACTGTAGTCCCAACTGAGTGGAAAACGACATATATATCCATAATACACAAAAAAGGAAGGAAAGATATATGTGACAATTATAGAGGTATATCCGTGACTAGTACGCTAAGCAGAATATACGGTAAAATAATAAGAAATAAAGTGGAGAGCGAATATAAAGACATGAAGGCAGAAGAACAAGCTGGTTTCAGGGCGGGTAGATCGACTTCAGATCATCTCTTTTGTATAACCCAAGTTATTGAAAAGAAAATGGCATACGGACAAGAGCTGCATCTGATTTACGTGGATTTGCAGAAGGCATATGATAGTATACCACTAAATCTACTTTGGAAAGCGTTGGAAAACACAAACATAAGCGTACAACTAATTAAGGCCATCAAAGAGTTATACCGCAATAGTAAGGCAAAAGTTAAAATAAAAGCAAAACTAACCAAAGGCTTTCACGTAAATAAATGTCTTAAACAAGGTTGCTGTATCTCGCCTACGTTCTTTAAGATATACTTGGAACAAGTCCTTAAAGTATGGAAGAGAAAATGCCAAAACATGGGAATTCCGTTGGACGAAACCACCTTGTATACTTTATGTTTCGCCTATGATCAGATAGTAGTGGCTCAGGATTATGACGACCTCGAATATATGACAACAAAACAACTGGTGTGTTACGGACATGTACAAAGAATGAATGATGAAAGACTACCTAAACAAATACTACAATGGAAAGCAACTGGCCGAAGAAAACGAGGACGGCCAAGGCGAAGCTGGAGAGAAGGAATAGACAGTGAAATAAGAATAAGAGGCCTGGATGATGAATTATGGGCAAACAGAAACGAGTGGAGATTGGGTATCGGAAGACGTAGAACGTTGTGAAACCGATAAATATATATATGTATATATATATATATATATATATATATATATATATATATATATAAGATACACCAAGACCCAGCGTTGAGACTAAGACACTAGATACACAGCAAATTATTGAAAATATTAGTGATAACAGCTGTAGTTTTGAAAATACCACCCCCGAACCGCATATATAGACATCAGGACAATCTCTTGATAACACGGTTGTAAATTCTTCACCCTTTTTGTTTAAAAATAACGAATCCTTAGCTACAAATAATAAAGAAGTTGAGAGTTTAAAAACCTTAAGTAATAAAATTAGTAAACAACTTTTTAAATACAAAATGGCAGACACTACCATTTTAACACTGTTGACTCAAGATAACAGAATGGCTCGCACCCTATAGTCGCGAAAAGCCGGGGTGCGACAATATGTGTCAAAAATGGATGGCTATCGTTAAAGATTTGTAAAAAATGGTAAAAGAATAAGTTTGACAGTCGATAGATTTTGACACGTTTTTTTGTCATAGGCAAGGGAAAGTTGGCGTACATGATTTTTAAAAGACCTTTTAAACAAGATATCTCGCAATAGGGTTTTTGTTTAAAACAACAAACTTGTGAATTTTGACAAAAACTGAAAAAATTAGTTTTAACAGTCTATAGATTTTGACAGATTTGATGTAGCCAATTAACGGCTATATCAAAATATTTAATTTTCAAATACCTTTAAAACGAGGTATCAATCAATAAGGATTTATAATTAAAATTTTTGAGTTGATCGCCCCTATGCCACCCCCTAATACAGGGGCGGCATATCAGCCCCTTCATAAAATAGATATTGATGCTATCGATGTTATATTATTTCAGTGTTGAAAATTCATAGATAACCAAGTTAAAAATAGTGCCAATGAAATGGAGATGAAAAGTGACGGGTCAGGGATAAAACAGTGACAATTAGGGATAAAAACTGAGAGATCGGGCCTAAAAAAAAGTACGTAAAGTAGCGTATAAAGCATTTTTTTTTGGCGAATTGTAGAGGGTGACACCAGTTTTAAATAAAAGTTTCACTTCAGAAATACTACCGCAAGAACAAAGGAAAATTTACCAATATCAACATTTTTATAAGAAAATTTCAAAAAATTAATTTGGGAAAGTGCAATATTTTAATTATGGAACAGTTTCCTTTTAAATAATTTACATTTTGGATTCGACCAGTCATAAAATTGGTTTTGGGCGCCAGGCGGCATCGTATTCAAAATTTTTAAAATTATGTTTTTGTCGACGAAATTGGATAATTTTGTCTACAAATCAAAAAAAGAACCAAGTCTCTAGCTCAAACCGTTAAAAAGTTGTCAAAATCACGTGACCACCTGTCAATTCAACAGAAAAGTATCAAATATGTTTTTTGTAAGAATTTTGACGCTGTTTAAATATGTAACTGCGGGTTCGCTTATCTGTGCATAAATTTATTTTTCCCTTAATGGACCCATGCTATTGTCGTACTTCTATGGAATGAAAACATCGAATTATGTATGGCGCGTATTTTTGGATCTTTTCAGGAAAACTATTAACTTTACGACAAAAAGTACACTATTCTGTTTTAAAGATAATTAAATTGTCTTTCAACTGGGGTACATTTTGACCCCGTAGGTGTTCGTTTTACATAAAAAAATTAGCCTCAAATAGAAAATTGTAAATTACGATTCGGCCATGTTTAAGCCGCTATATCTACCTCAGTATCAGTTTTTGTTTAAAACTAATAGCCGTTTCTTATTTAGCTTGACATCCTTTTTCGATCTGTATGGTTTTTTACTAACTTTCATGACTTTGGTGAAAACATGAAAATTTTGTACCCTGGGGTAGGTATAGGCCAATTTGATGGTTTTTTGAGTGTAACTCGAGAACCGCTTAATCTACAACAAATACATCTTAGCAATCTGCATAGTTTTTGTTTTTTATGTTTTTTTTGTAAAACCAGCAGTTTTCTTCAAAAAACCTAAAAAGAAAACAGAGTATTTGAGGAACTTACAGAATTTATAGTCTAGAGACAAATAAAAAACAAAGTATTGATAGTGTTTTGGAGAGGCCATAATAGTAGAAGCTAAACACAATTTGTTTGAGTAAAATTGATGTCATAATAAAAAAGTTACGTACACTTGATTCAAACTCCATTTCGCCATCTTTAAACAAAGATGGCGGGTTGTTTATGTAAGATTTTCGCAGGTATCTTCATTTTTTTTGGGACATGGTGTTATGACGAATCGACTAAAATATAGGAGTATCGGTTTGAATTTCAAGCCCAAAATCCTACTGGTTTACAATGGGTACAATGGTTTTAAATAAGAATCTGCAAGTGTTCCATGCAAAAAATAAAAAAAAGACTCACTTTAACTATGGGTTTAATAAGGTTTAGTAGGAAATGAATTACAGCGGCAATTTGCATTATAGAGTAAATGTCAAGGAATTTTTTTAATTAAATGTCAATCCCTTTACAAGGAATTCTTACACTTATTTGATTAATCATCTAAGTCTTTCCAGATAATTTTTAAAAATCAAATATCTTCGAAACAAGGTGATTAAATTAATTGATTTAAAAAACATAAATTTGAGAACAAAAGTTATTAAAATATATCTTTTCAACAATACCATGTTTCCTATTTAATTGGACGGGGATGCTCATCCAGAAAATTATAATTAGCAGCATAAACGTGAAAAATAAAAGCATTGTAGACAGTGATAAAAGAAATTAAATAAAAAAAACACCCAAGTGCTAAATCTACTTGTACCTATAAGTCGCAGTTGAGTGTAAAATTGATTGGTATACCTATAATATACAACCTGCTTCAACTTTTATTTTTGATACCCAAAGCGAACTTATTTTGTATTTTCATGAATCATATTATTGGGTAATTTTGTACCCAGCTGCGACTGGTAGGTACAAGTAGATTTAGCAGTTGGGTGTTTTTTTTTAATTTTTTTTTATTTCCGACTTTTAGGTTTAAATCTTATTGAGACTTATCGAAAGCACTAATAGTGTCAAGCAGTGAACTATGCCCAAAGGGTAGATAGGTGCGTTTCTACATACACTGAGTTAAGGTGGTGGAGGGGACAGGGAGGGGGGAATAAGGGCGGATCCAGAGGTGCTTCTCGGGGGGGGGAGGGCACTTTATTTGACATTTTCTGTTGGTAAAAACGGCATATATTTTTTTAAGTAGCATTTATTTGAATTAGTGAGTGGTTGTAATTTCGATGATAATAACAATAGACACTTTCATGCGCCGCAGGCAAAAATTTTGAATTTTGATTAGCAAAAACATTACTTTTTACTCATTTTTTGTATATTCAAAAAATTCTCGGGGGGGCAAGTGCCCCTAGTGGCCCCCCCTGGATCCGCCACTGGGGGAACTAGTAAAATGGCGTTGAAAAAAATCATAAAGCCTGTGCGAGAATTTTTGAAATCGCTCTATATTTGAGAATGTTATAGCTACAGTTACAGCTTATACTATTACTAATAAGAAGGCAGGAAAGTTAAGAGGGAGAGGGAGGAGGGAACTAGTAAAATGGTTTTGAAAAAAAATCTTAAAGCGTGTTTAGAAAGAATTTTTAATATCGCCCTATATTTTATAAAATTATGCGAATATGATTTCTGAAGAGGGGGAATAACAGGTGGAGAGATGGGCAGAGGCGAATCCAAGGGGGGGGGCGTAGAGGGGCCCAGGCACCCTCCCCCTGCTTGACATTTAAACTTTTTTTTTAGTTCGAGGGAAACAATTCCACTGCATTAACCGCATTTTTAACAAAATTTACCGCAACATAACTGTTTTAAGAAAAATTACTTAGTATTCCAAAAATTTTCGCCTGTGGCGTATTTCCTGTGCCTACAATTTTTAGTTCAGACCTAAGACTTAATAAAAACGGCATGGAAAATATATTTTCTGGTTTTTGCTTCTTCCTTGGCCCCTCCGCCCTTGAAATCCTGTATCCGCCACTGGAGATGGGTGGGAGCAGGTAGGACTACAAAGTGATTACAGCAAATTAGAGGACATTTGAAATGGGTGATCAAAGGAATTTCATTAAAATGGCCTGCAATTTGGGTAATTTGTATTTTTTAAAGCCTACATCATGTGACAAAATGGCGTCTGACGACCGCCAGTTGCTTCCTGTTAAAAAAATATGGCCTATAACACCTTCGGGATCAGTAGCAATTCAACGATACCTTCGGTTCAGCCGTTTAGCCTCTAGCGTAACACAAACATACATATATACATACATACATATCCCAAGCGAAAAACATTACTCTTTCTTTCGCCATGCTGCAGTTAGGTAAAAAACATGAACTGACTAAATATTCAGATCGGTGTAACCAATGAATACACGACTCTATAAGAAATGCAGCTTAATTAAGGACACTCGAGCCCCTAGCATAAAGCAGCGGGTAGATGGATCTGTTGTTACTTCGGCTAGTACGTAGAGCAGCGGGTAGATGGATCTGCTGTTACTTCGGCTAGTACGTAGAGCAGTGGTGAGAGGGTGCTATTTTTAAAGATTTTTGGCGGCCTCTCTCTGCGAAATCTGAGAACTAAAATTGGGGACGACTGCTCGATCGGGAAGTGGGCGCCATCTCTCTGCGAAAGAACTAACTCGTCCTGTGGCCTGAGTGAGTAAAGTTTTTTATATAAATGGGGTCTTTTCATAAAAAATATATTTTTATGTCTTTATCGTATCATTTGTAAACCCGATTAAGCAATAATAATTCGTAATTATATCGTCATTGCTTTCTTTAAAGCTCTTACCTATGTGTTCAAAAGGAAATTTTACAGTATGTGCAATAGTATTTATTTACACTAATTAATGTTTAGGTTAATATTTAGTTATGGTTGTAAAATCTCTATAGGAATATTTTAAAATATATAGCTTAGTTACAATAGTAGGGTAGGCCGTGAATATTTTTTGGAAATTATAATAATCAACAATTTTTCATTCTTATGATGATTTTCTGATGGGTTTAAAAGGTGAATAGTTGGTTCTAAATCTTTTACAATAAGTAGAAGAGATCATGAACATTATAAGAAAAGTACTCTGGCTCATTTCAATTGGTGGAAAATATACCTGACAGAAAATTTGCGGATCCAAAAAGTGAGTTATATTACACACTAGAGTTGGCGGGAGAACAAACAAGCTCCCGTTACGACATCGACAGTGTATTTTCTTTTAAATCTGTGTAGTAAAGTCCTTGCCATGGGCAGTTAAACTTTTGTGACATTTCCAACCTCTTTATTTATCATAGGCATACTGACAGCAACAAAAAAAATTTTGAACAATGGTATGTCTTTGAGTTGTTTTTATCCGTGCATTTTATTTGTTATCCTACAGTCAGCATCTTTTTATCCAGAGTCAATGACAGTTTTACCTTTAAATTTATACCAACATGACATGTTTACTTGTTAATATATTTCTGGTTAGGAAATATGGATATTTCATGTCAAACTTAAAAAAGTGTAACTGCGAATGGCAAGGACTATAGACAATGGAATAAAATTCATTCGACTTAATATGACAGGAGGAGCAAGAACTGGGAGGAGATAAACAGAAGAATTTGCTTCTATTTGCTTCTCTTTCTAAGCAGGCTTCCCCATGACCTTTTTCCTATGTGGTATATTTTTTAAAACTTGTAATTTAAAGTAATTACCTTTCGGTGTTGTATAGTCAATGCTTTCGAACCGATGTTTTTTTAACTTTGAACCATTGAACCAGCTAAATTATTGTTTTTTAATCTACACACAATGACTACATATTATGTATCTGCTACATGCCATTCAGGGCATTCATCTATCTTTTTTAAACTAATAAGTGTTTACAAAATTGTGTTTCAAACATTTAATTATGTGTTTTTCAAAATAAAGTTTCGAAAACAAATACGACTTATTTATTATTAGGGATTTTTTGGGACTTTTAAAATAGCGGATATTTTAGTCGACATTATCGTTAATTTCACTAATCTTAAAGATGACATTTGGATAGTTGGTTTAAAAATAAAGACCCTGCCATCTGTCACTTCAATGTGATTTAAAATTGACAAAATATTTTTATTTACTTAGTTTTTGCAACGTAAAGTTATAAAACACCCGTAAAAACACTGCAAACATGTCAACAAATAGCCAGACTTTCTAATCTATCAATTTTAAGTTTAAGTTAAAGCACAGATTATGAACAGATGGCAAAATTGACGCCGCGCAAACAAACCATTTTTGTGAACTCTGATGATGATTTTTAAAAAATGGTTATTTTAACTAAATAGCACTAGACCCTTTTTTGCCAATTCCAGATTTTATACCAATATTTTTCAAATTGTTTTTCAAACTGATTTAAACTTCAAACTAATTACAATTCGTTTTTCAAGCTAAAGAACATTGGATATGTTTTTTAAATTAAAATGATTATGACTTAAGCTGTTGTGTTGCTGTTGAAAAAAAAATTAAAAGCATTGAGACCAAGAGTGTAACGCAAGGCTACACCCCTTGAGGGTTACGTAATTTAAGAATAGTGCCTTAAAACTACATACCTATTTACCGAATTATTTTGCAAACTAGGGCGGTATCTATTATAATGGATAGCTCTCTACATAAACATTGCTTGATATTTATCGCAAAAAGCAATAATATTTTGTAATAATTTTTATTTGTTTAGGATGACTTTCATAAGAAGACCTGTAATTTATCACGATGATTATGATGATTATTTTAAACTATTAAATAACAATAATAAATATATTAATTAAAGGTAAATAAAATAAATATATTGTTTTAAGTAAAACGATTTTATTAAAAAAGTGCCCTAAAAATAAAAAATAATTTAACAGGTTTCTTTTTACTACAGTTTAGTTTTAACAATCGCGATGGCGCGATTATTAAAGAAGCCCACCAAATCTAGATGTATACTCGCAACCATTTATATCGGCCTTAAAAATATGTATTTAAAAAAGTGTTTTTATATTTTTTACTTTTTAGTCTTAATTAAAAAGAAACAAAATGCAGGATGGTTCATTATTACAGTCGAACCTCTGTTACTCGAACCTCTATAACTCGAACCTCTCTATAACTTAAACCTTTTAAGTGGTCCCTGCACTTTTTATATGTATTTTATCCTCTTTTACTCGAATTTCTATAACTCGATACTGTTTTAGTTGTCCCTCTAAGTTCGAGTTATAGAGGTTCGACTGTATTTATAATAAATCATAAATCTAAAAACCGCATATTCGTATCTGTTTCGATTTCAAAGTTCAAAATTTATCCCCTATAGACTCTTTACCAACCGATTTTTTTCCTAAAATTGTTTTGTTACCAGATTAAAGATTTGATTCAAAAGTAATGAATTTACTCCCTTTACAACCCTTACTCACGCCTACCCACGTTGTTTGTTAATAAAATTTTATTGTCACCAGATCAAATCATAAACGTGAAAACCGCAAATTCTTATCTGTTTTGGTTCCAAAGTTATGAATTTACCTCCTTTAGAGCCCTAACCTACCCCCTACCTTCGTTTTTTTTCCATATAATAATATTGTCTCCACATCAAATCATAAATCTGAAAACCGCATGTTCCTATCTGTTTGGTTCCAAAGTTATGAATTTATCCCCTTGACACCCCGCATACCCTACCGGACCAAATTTTTTTATATATTATTATATTAAATACTCTGCCAATCTATGGGCACCTAAGCTCACACTAGGTACTATAGTACGTGTGAGCTAACATAACTAAAAACTGAAATATATTTTATTCAACTCCAGACTCAATTACCTTTCGTTTGATACCACACAAGCCATGTTTTGACTTAAACTCTAATTTTTAAAATCTACCCCCACCCTTTTTTTAAAAACTAAAATGTATTTTGTTTAATTCCAGACTCATTTACCTTTCGTTTGATATCACACACGCCATATTTTCACTTAAACTCTATTTTTTGACATCTACCCCCACCCTTTTTTTTAAATGACTTGAAATTCATTTTGTTTAACTCCAGACTTAATTACTTTTCGTTTAATATCACACACGCCATATTTTCACACAAACTCTCATTTTTGAAATCTACCCCCACCGTTTTATTTGGCTTGCGTTCTGTGGATTTCGTTCATTTTTAAATGGGACCACCACGGCCAAAGACCCAGCCTAGGTACCAAATTTCATTTAAATCGGACAAGCGGTTTCTGAGTTATGCGGGTTGGTCGTTACAGACAGACATACAGACAGACAGACAGACAGACGGTGAGACAAGACAGATGGACAGACGGCGAGACAAAAAAGTTTTCACTATAGTATAGTAGTAGTGTGAGCTAAAATGAATCGCAATATTTGATAGACAGTCAGACATGCTTTGTGAAATTAAATAAAATCGTTTATTAAAAACAAACTAACAAGATATCCGTATCATCATTACCACGCCCCCAAACTTGTTTCTTGTTTGTTTTAGATATGTTTGCAAAAAATTAAAATTAAAAATGTTTTTTGACAATATTTAACAAACTAAAATTAAATTACTTTGGACTTGCAAATTGTGCAAAAACCCTTCGAAACAGGAAACGGCTTAACGTTCAATGAAGCACTTGGAGAACAGGTTTTTCTGAGGGTTTGAAGGTAGATTCCGATATGACTTATGACCACACGATTTTGCGTGTAGAAAAATAAGAGCCATTACATAAAATCTTATAGCAGAATTTGCGGGAATGACCATGACCTTGTGTTTGGCCCTAATAGATTTATAAAAAAACTTCCCTATAACCTTTCATTTGTTTGGTGATCCGCGCTCTAACCAGGTTGGTTCTAAAGTAATCAGGATGAAGTGTGAATATTTTAATTGTCCAAACACTCGGTACAATTTAAAAGTGGCTTTTTTTTCATTTCCTACAGACCCTTCCTTGTTGCAAAAATGGAATTATAATTGCGGCAACGTTAGTTTAATGTTAGGAAGTGAAGGGGGTAGACATTATATTTGTGACCAACATTTTTTGCCTAAGTATATTTTGCACAGCAACCGTCGAAAATGTTTATCGAAAACCGCAGTGCCAATTAACTGGGTCACAGATAGTGGTAAGTTTGTATATTAGATGTACCTATAAAATAATACAAAATACGCAGTATTCTGACGGTTAGTCATGTAACTGTTTATTAAATGTCTAATCTAATTAAATACATTTTGTAATAAGACAAGAAAATAAATTAGGAATATTAAGAAAATAATTCAAATAAGAAGCAATATTTTGTAAAGCAATCAAGGAAAACAATCTTTGGAAACAATTATATTTGGTTTACCAAGTACCCTATTTGTTTGTTTTAAATTATCTTGCAATAATAAATATTTACTTAAATTTAACACACATTTATTTTATTTATAATAAACAAAATAATTTAACAAATTTATTTAATAAAAGTTCGTTATTAAATAAATTATGCTAGTAAGATAAAAAAATATATTTAGAAGATTAAACAAATTATTTATTAAGAAAAAACAATAGGTTTTTTAAAACAATCAAAGAAAACAGTCATGTTAAAGAATTATTTTATTTTTACCAACCATCATATTTGTTTGTTTGAAATAAACTTGTTATTGCAAATAAATAAATTATTAGTATTTGGTTTAAATATTTCAAATTATTTGATTTAAATGTATTTTTGTTTGTCAATTAAACCAAATAATTCTAACGCATCAAATAAATCTTATTTAAATAGACTAAATTAGTTATTTGAAAACAATAAATATTTTTGTTTGAACCAAACAAGAGGACGTTTTGGACCTATTGAAATAACGAATTTGGTTGAGTCAAATAATGTTTTTTTTGGTTCAAATAAACACTTTTTTCTGTGTAGAATGTTTGTTGCAAATATCGCTTCTTCTATCGTCCGTTTCATAAGGGCGTAAAACGTTTTTGGATCCTTAAAAATTTAGGAAATAGCCTTAACGCCTTTCTGCCTTAAAACCGTCGATATGAAAAATACTCTGCCAATTTATGGGCACTTAAGCTCACACTGGGTACTATAGTTATAGTGTACGTGTGAGCTAATATTACTAAAAACTGAAATATATTGTATTCAATTCCAGACTCAATTACCTTTCGTTTGATACCACACAAGCCATGTTTTGACTGAAACTCTAATTTTTAAAATTTACCCCTACCCTTCTTTTTGAAATAAACTAAAATGTATTTTGTTTAACTCCAGACCCAATTACCTTTCGTTTCTTTGTTTGAAACTCGTAGACAATGATTGTGTAGAAATAAAATTTCGGACTTCCATTGTCTTTATTTATTTTAAAACACGACGTTTCGGTTAGTAAGTATCTCTAACCGTTATCAAGTGTAAACTAAACAATCTAGTCTTTAGGCTACTACTTATACTACTTGGTGTGCAGTCAGGTGTGATGGCCCGCCCCCTTTTTTAATCCTAAGACGCCTGTTCTCCTTAAGGAGTGGTTTCCATATGTTTGGTATGTCCGTGCTTGGTTGACTGAAAACTTCTTTATTCTGCATTATAAACGCAGCTTCAATAAACTTGTTTGTAGCAACAGAATGATTAGACTTAAAATTTAGGTACTGTCCCGTGTGTGTAGGTTTCCTATATACAGTGGTTTGAATGTGTCTCTCTGATCGTTTGACAAGAACATCCAAAAAAGGTAAGGCCGAATCTTTTTCAATTTCCATGGTGCACTTGATTGTTGGTCGAATACCGTTTAAATGGTGTAGAAAATTCTGTAGTTCGTCTTCATTTTCCGGCCATATAATAAATGTGTCATCCATGTATCGTAGCCATAGTTTTGGTTTGACTCTTGCTGTGTTGATCGCATGGTCTTCGAACCACTCCATGTAGATGTTTGCTACCACTGGCGAAAGAGATGAACCCATTGGGAGTCTATCATTTTGCGCGTAAAACTTATCTTTCACTTGAAAGTAAGACTTACGGAGACAGAGCTCCAAAAGATCCATCACCCCCTCCACCGATAGCGTTGTTCTCTCGTGAAGTATATCATCAGTTTGTAAGTTGTTTTTGATGATACTGAGTGACTCATTGATCATTCAGTGACTCTGTCTCCGTAACTCTTACTTTCAAGTTTCCTACAATAGTAGTAAATTTCTTCTGTTATGGTCGATTTAATCAACCCAAAATTAAAATTACTTCGTTTCGTAATTTGAGCGACATCTGTGGAGACCGCTATAACTAAAATAATCAATATAGGGACAATTATAGGAGGGCTCGGGTAGCCTTAATATAGCTGCACTTCTTATAGTTGTATTCATTGGTGTAACGTAGATTCGATTTAAGGCGGTCGTAGACTGTAAAATAAAAACTATTTATAAACATTTTTTTAAGTTAACGGATTGGGGCCCTTAGTTTTGCTTTGCTCTTTTATATAATAACAACAAGTATTTTTGGCCAGATGCTTAATTTTCAACCAGTTTTCGTTCGACTTTTATAATTTACCATAAGAAATTTAGGTAACATAATTTAAAAAAAAATCAACAAAATTAATCACGAATATGCAGGGATATGATGACACATAAACTATTTTACAGCTGATACATTGAGACATTCTACAAATAAGTTTCCATAAGACTTTCAAAAGCACTAATAGTGTCAAACATTGAATTATGCCTAAAGGGTAGATAGGTGCGCTTCTACAAACACTGAGTTAGGGTGGTGGAGGGGACAGGGAGGGAGGAACTAGTAAAATGGTGTTGAAAAAAATCATAAAGCGTGTGCAAGAATTTTTGAAATCGCTCTATATTAGTGAATGTTATAGCTACAGTTACAGCTTATACTATTACTAATTAGGAGGGAGGAAAGTTAAGAGGGAGAGGGAGGAGGGAACTAGTAAAATGGTGTTGGAAAAAAATCTTAAAGCGTGTTCAGAGAGAATTTTTAAAATCGCCCTATATTTTATAAAATTATGCGAATATGATTTCTGCAGAAGGGGGGAAATAACAGGAGGAGAGATGAGCAGTGGCGGATCCAGGGAGGTTAGAGGGTCTCGGGCACCCTCCCCCTTCTTGACATTGAACTTTTTTTTTAGTTCGAGGGGAAAAATTCTACTGCATTACCCGCAATTTTTAACAAAATTTACCCGCAACATAACTTTTTTTTAAGAAAAATTACTTAGTATTCCAAAAATTTTCGCCTGCGGCTTATTTCCTATGCCTACAATTTTTAGTTCAGACCTAAGACTTAATAAAAACAGCATGGGAAAGATATTTTCTGGTTTTTGCTTCTTCCTTGGCTCCCCCGTCCTTGAAATCCTGGATCCGCCACTGGAGATGGGTGGGAGCAGGTAGGACTACAAAGTGCTTACAGCAAATTAGAGGACATTTGAAATGGGTGATCAAAGGAATTTCATTAAAATCGCCTGCAATTTGGGTAATTTATATTCTTTAAAGCCTACATCATGTGACAAAATGCCGTCTGACGACCGCCAGTTGCTTCTTGTTAAAAAAAATATGACCTATAGCACCTTCGGGATCAGTAGCAATTCAACAATACCTTCGGTTCAGCCGTTTGGCCTCTAACGCGACACAAACACATATATACATACAAATATATCCCAAGCGAAAAACATTACTATTTCTTTCGCCATGCTGCAGTTGGGTAAAAAAACAATGAACTGTCTAAATATTTAGATCGCTAGCGCCTATGATCGGTACAAAGTAGATTCGATTTAAGGCGGTCGTAGACTGTAAAATCAAAAATTAAATAAAAACTATTTATAAAACTTTTTTTAAGTTAACGGATTAGGGCCCTTCGTTTTGTTTTGCTTTTTTATATATTAACAACAAGATTTTTTGACCAGATGCTTAATTTTTAGCCAGTTTACATGCGACTTTCATAATTTACCATAAGAAATATAATTTTAAAAAAAATCAACAAAATTAATCACGAATATGCAGGGAGGGATATTGATACACATAAACTGTTTTACAGCTGATACATTGAGGCACTCTACAAATAAGTTTCCATAAGTGGTGCTTCTTTGCCGGCTCTCATTTTCACAGATTTCATAGAAAAATTGTGACCTCACATAATTTTTGGTTGGCATAAAAAAAAATATGTTGATATAGCCACTTATTTCACACTACGATGCCCTTTAAACCATAGTGCGTTCCATGAATTGTATAATTTTGCTACAGAATGAGTCAGTTTTGATACTAACAACCACTCTAAAAAATATGTTCTTATAAACTTGAATCAGTGTTATCTACTGATTTTCACCAAGATAAATGTAATCTAAAATAGAGACCCTGTATGTATGACATATTTTTACTAAAGAGAGACGCGACAAACCCATCAAAGTCATTGAAATTAACATTTATTGGTTATGTTATTTTCTTGCCAAATTCATTGGCGTTTCACTTAAATAATTTAAATGGTCAGCAGTGAGTGACATCAATCATCATGCAAATATTAAACAAACATGTTTGTCGGTCACCCCTGTATAGTTTTTGTTAAAAATTGTTTATTTTTATTTTCCGACGCTTATGAATTGACAAGGACAGAAGGTGCGTCTCTCTCTAAACATGGCTAGAGTATAGAGGACCGATATTTTCATCCTTTGATTTTGACTTAAATAAATTTGACTTTGAAGAGTTTGTCGCGTCTCTTTATCATTAAAATATGTCATAGATACAGGGTCTCTAATCTAAAATATGTTAAAAATATCTATAAAATACTTAGGCGTGGTGTAGGCCAGGGCCCGAGGCTCTCATTTCCCCTCCCCCCGAGATTCAGGTCCATGATTTTAAGCTTCCGTTAGACCAAAAAAATAGAAAAATCAATTTTATGTTATTATCATAATCAAACATTACATCATATAGGTACGGAATCTTAAGCCCCGTTAGGCTTTTTTTACAGGCGTCACATTAAAGGGGTTTAACCAGCGTATTAAACCGGGTGAGCCAAAAAAAAACGGTCAATTTTTTTTTCATTATAGCTTTTGAACTATACAATCGATTTTAATGGGACAAACTGCACTTGATAGAGAATTAATCAGAGTTTTGGCTAAATATATATTTTTGTCTTCCATCTAAAAATCCAAGATGGCGGACGAAATTTCAAAGATGCTCGTTTATTCTTGTGTTGGGAACGTATTTTAATAATTTTTTAAAATTTATCAAAAAGCTGCATTCTTGCCACGCAACCATTGTTTTACATATTATACGATTGCCTTGCCAATCATGTCTCCATTTATTTGCTTATAACTTCATTACTACTAAACCGATTTTGATGAAATAGAAAACTTCCTGGTGAGAATTGATTGCTTTTTAAAGACCATGATCAAAATTTATCGTTATCTTAAAATTTAAGATGGCGGACAGAATCATACTTGATTCTTCAAAATGGCGTATTTATTCTTATTTTCCGAAATGGTTTTAGTTTTTTTTTTAATTTATAGAAAATCACTACATTTCCCTCACGATTTCGTAGTCACGAAAATGGGGGAATTTTCTAATTCTGACAGCAATAGCGTGCTACAAGAAGTGTTTACGGTGCCTATAACAACTGCAGAAGCAAAACGTTGTTTGTCTACCCTAAAGGTAATTAAAACTTTCCTTAGATACACAATGGGTGAGAATAGATTAATTGTCCTCGCAATGTTATCCACTAAGAAAAGAATGATTGAAGAAATCCCAAAGTTCAATGAATTGGTTAATGAAGAATTTATTTAAAAAAAGGACAGACGCCTTTATTTTTAATACAGAACGTGTTAGTGAAATATAAAAACATGATATGGTATGATACATTTATTATTTATTTATAAAAACAAAAACATATATAATTAAATATTTATAATAAAAAGTAGCTTAATATACATTTATACTCATATTAGTTACTATCACACAAATTTTGTTTAACACGACTTTAGCATGGAGTTTACTGGTGTAGTCTTGCTGAAGGCTCCAACAGTATCCTGATGGAATATATTTCTCCCTGTTCTTAACTACAGTCACTTAAATTTTCTGAAAAGCGATCTGGGTGGCTATGGCTATGGCCTTTATACTCATGTTACAACCGAGAATATCAAAATTTGAAAGCATAGTTTCCACTAATTCTATGTAATTGTCTGCTTTGTGATTTCCAAGAAAATTTTTAACTACTTAAACAAATGAAACCCAAGCGTTAGATTCAGTCTCATTCATTGATGTGGTGAACTGTGGATCTTTAATAAGTTGCCTTATTTGAGGCCCATCAAATATACCAGCTTTTAGTTTTTCCATGCTAATCTCCAGAAGCTTACGTGACAAGTACCCAAAACAATTTCAATCTCGATCTAACGCTTTCACAAACTGCTTTATAAGCCCCGACTTGATATGCACGGATTAAAGGTCAATTTCTCTTAACCCAGTGCTGAGCTTTAGCTCTGCTGTCCCAAAGACATAAAAAACAGGCGTATTTTGTATATCCACTTTACTGTGAAAGGAGAAAGTTCACCATTTTCAAATCAACACCAATTGCCCACTGATGTTCTTCGTATTTAATTTGTTTCAAAACTTGTGATATTGTTTTCTACCCCTCTTTCAGGGTAGTAGAATTTCCAATATGAATTGAGGCATATTTGTTACCGTTATGTAAAAGGACACATTTTAAACTACTGTCAATGAAAAGGCGCCAATTGTCTGAGGTGTATTCTAGAGTCCTTTTATACCAGCTTATTTTCCTGAGTGAAAAAAGGCAGCAGATCCTTTTCTCTCTTACGATAAAATGTAAATTTAGGGCCTGGATAAAGAAGGTTCTTTTCTTTTAATGTAGATGCAAGTAATTCAGCACACTCCTTTGAGAGGTATAGGTCTCTCACGAGATCGTTCAGTTCTTGTTGATTAAAACACTCAGGAGTTGTTAAATCTGCTAAAAATTCACTGTCGCTTTCTGATTGCATTCTTTGAAAGTCATCAGACGTTGATATTTTCTGTATCATCTTCCGGGATTTCAGGAAGACTGCTGAAGGCTGGAATTGGTATTTCCTTGGAGTGCGGTACAGGTCTTCTTGCAGAATCTAGATCATTTATGTCGATGATTTAATATTAACGAGACAAAAATAGCAGTCATCATAGTGGTTACGTGGTTCCCTCCAAACCATTGGTACACCAAATTTCAGGCACTTTCTGTCTCCAATTGTCCACTGTCGCAAATGTTCAACACATGTTTTACACACACATGTGGAGCCCAAGATTTATATTAATCTCCTAAATGAACGCCAAAATAGGCAAGATAAGACCTTTTCACAAATTCAGAAATAGTTTTTCTACTTTCTTTCAAAGTTTATTCGCCACATACATAACAAAAACATCTTGATGGTTTACCCAGCTACGCCAGCTTGTGAGATGTAAATTTATTCATTTTTGCCTTATATTAAAACTAAATTCAATTAGTCTCTATCTCAAAAATTAGAGCTGATAGAAAAATTATGCTGCCAGTTTTAGAATCAGATTAAGTATATCTAAAATCAGTTCTTAGATCTCGGGCACCAAAATTTTTTTTAAATTTTATTGGCGTGTGTAATTGTAGCATTTTTATTTAATGGAACAATAAAACGCTACGTATATTTAAGCATGGTTATCTCGCAAAAAACGCTTAAACTTTTGCTTGCACTGCCTTACTCAGCTGTGAACTTGATATTTTGTTTGGAGAATATTCTGTTCTCTGGTGAGATTTGGGGTTAGGAATTGCGATGGGCTTCTTAGCGTGCAATCCAGAGTCGCGTTGAATGACGTGGTCGAGTCATCCTCGATTTCTTCTCCATTGGAGGTTTTGAGAGTTATCACAAAAACTGCTACGGAGTTTGCAGCATATCGAAACAATGAAAAGGATGAACCTTGGGTTTGTTTCCAATGCATTTCTAGGGGAAGTGCGGATTAATTTGATTCCGAGTCTGAACGGATAAGGCATGCCGTGAACAAGTCACTAAGCCTGTTTTTTGGGAAGAGTACCTCTAGCCAACTTAGCAACCTAGATGGTACTCCAAAAAGAAATACTATCAGCGAATCCAAATTGTCTATCGAGGATGTCGTAAAAATCTTCAATGAAAGGTTCGAGAAGTTTGAAGACTCTTTGAATTTTAAATGGCAGGTAATTGAAGAAACAAATAAAATGGTTAAGGACATACAAAAAGAAAACAAACAGCTAAAAAAGGAAAACGAAACCATACGATTAAAAATAAAGAAGCTAGAAAATAAAATCGAACTTTTGAACTACAAACGACAAAAGGAACAATTACAAACAAGGAAGAAAAATAGAATTATCTCCGGTCCATCAGTAACAAGGGAGAACGTGAGTGAAACGGTAAAAAAAGCACTACAAGAATCTGAATATCAAATAAATATTCTTCCGAGCTCACGAGAAGAGAAACCAATTCTTGTGCAACTTTCAAATGAAGAGACGCGCAATAAGATATTGGAGACAAAGAAAAAAATAAGAAACTTAAATACTGAGCTCTGTGGGCTCGCAGGACAACATAAAAATATATACATATCAGAGGATCTAGATAAAAAAAGTGAGGCAACTGCTCATGGAGGCAAAAAAACTAAAAACTGGCTTTGAGTTTGCTTATGTTTGGGTGAAGAATGGAAGCATCTATGTCCGAAAAACTGAAAATTCCAGTGCCATTCGAATTAAGGACCTTGTACATATTGAACAGCTAAAAGGTGAAAAACCAAGAAAAGAGTAATGTGTTTGATAACGGGTAATACCTAGCATGAGCAATGGATCTTAATGAAATTTTTGATGATTAGGACATGTGATAACCTAGTTTGTGATTCGCTGAACGAGGCAAGCTTTCTAACACTGATACTAACATTCAAGTTATTCAAATTAATATAACCAGCATATATAAAAATATGGATAATTTTTTGGTTTATCTTAAAGCTTATAAAAAATCTTTTGATATAATATTTATGCCCTAGACCCATCCAATTTATTGTGTAAATGATTTTAAAATTACGGGTTACGAACTTCTTTTTAATGAAAGTTATAAAAATAAGTGTGACGGGTTTGCTATATATGTGAAATCTGCAATTTTGCTAAATTCAAATTTAATTAAAATTAATAATAATCACTTCTTAAAGATTAGTTTGGAGAAAAACAATAAAAAATACAAGTTTTTGGGACCTACAGATCATCAGCTTCAGGTAAGCAGCAATTTATTGATTCCCTGGAACGTTTACTTAGTGACCATCTGGGTGACGAAGTTGACGCTAGCATTTTTGTGGGTAACATAAATATTAATCTTTTTCTTATTTGGATTGTCTTTCCTCATATGGGTTTTCTTGTAAAATAAAAGAGGTAACAAGAGAGAGGGGAAACCAAAAGAGTTGGTTTATTAAATCTAATAATCATAGTGTTCATGAAATTACAACCGCAATAATAAAAACAAAAGTATCTGACACACATGATCACTATCCTATAGCAACCTTCCCAGCATTTAAAAACAATAGAAATTTAGGCAAATATATAGAAAAACTAAACTATGATAAACTAAAAACTTTGCTTAAACAGGAAAAGTGGGGAGCTATTTTCAGTCAAATGGAATTTTGTTGAAAGCCTAGATCAAAAAATTAAGCTCTCTTTAGAACAAAAACATATATCAAACAAAAACTTTCGCATTAAACCTTGGATATCAGCTGGCCTACTGGTCTCAATAAGAAAAAGAGACAAATTAAAAAAAAATTGGCACAAGAACCTGATAATGTTGTTGCCCGAAATAATTACATTAAGCATAGAGGTATGCTTAGCAAATTAATTAAAACATCAAAAACAACTTACTACAAACAACTTATAGACAGAGGTCAAGAGACCCTCAAAAAACTGGGAAAACTATAAAAAATATAAATAACGAAACTAAAAGTGATATCCAAATTAAAAAAATAAAGGCACAGGATGGACAGGTGATATCCAATGCGAAAGAAATGGCCTCTGAGTTTAATAAGTTCTTTGGTGCAATTGGGAAAAAACTGCCAAGCAATATTTCTTTTACATCTAGGGGAAAAACAGTTTAGTACATGGAGAAATCCATATACTTGCGAGTTTGAACTAATTACAAAAAATGAAATGATTTTACTAATAAAAAAATTTTCCACCAACATCATGTAAATTTAATCATTAGTAATTGTATAGTATACAAAAGCATAAGATTATTTCTGTTCAACAATATGGATTTCAGGATGGGGTTGGAACTGATAACGCACTGTATGTTGGTTTAGAACGTTTTTCTACGTTGTCCGACGCCTATTCTCCACCTCCTTCGATCCTGACAGTCATCTTCCGTCATGTTTTTTTAACTCATTGATTTTTGGATTGACTGTTGCCATTCCAGTTTAGGACGCCCTCTTTTTCTGCGCCCTATTAGTTGCCATTCTAGGACCTGCTTTTGTAATCTTTTATCGCTTATCCGTTGTACATGGCCGTACCATATCAGTTGCCTTTTAGTGATGTCATCCGTTATGCTTCCCTCGATTCCCGTTCTTTCTTTTATGATCTCATTTCTTGTATGATCTGTTCTAGATATTCTCATTGATCTTCTAATATTAATAACTATGAGGATATCCAAAATTACGGAGCAAAACCGCCTAATTAATTCTAAGAAAAAGAAAAAATATAAATATGTATATGTTATATAAAAAAAACAGAAAGGAGTGATCCCACCTGAAAACTGCTAGCACCATCAATGCCTTTGTGTCCGAAAGAGGATAAGGCAGGTCAGGGGTCCGCAAGGCATATTAGGGCATCTGCAGAATAAGGCAGCCATAGAGCAGGTCATTGTAGCTGAACAGGTACCGGAGAGAGAGTGAACGTCAAAGACACAAACTGTTGAGGACGTCTCTGTTGAGGAGATCTACAAGAGGCAGGTTGTGACGACGACCATGAGGGCACTCTGATCGAGGAAGGGCAGTGAGAGAGCCGGACGAAAAATCCTAAATTAAAGATACATGGCCTTTAGAAAACTTGCCAATAGATAGAAGAAATAATAGCTTGACATAAAATGCAGATAATTAATTAACAGAAAAATTATATTACTCACCCGTTGTTTGGGGCAGCCAGAAATTCATCCATTAATTTCTCCCTCAAAACTATCAATCGAGTCACAAAAGAAATTTCTGCACACAGTGCACACACCAGCGAATTATTCGCTGTAAATATTTTAAGTTTTTTAACAATTTTTAAGCCATAAATTAATTCATGAAAAACGAACGGTCAAAATTTATAACCTTTTACCATTGAAAATAAAAAATAAAAAGACAGTGCTGTCACCGGAAGTATGCTCATAGAATAGTCTCGGGTATGGTCAAATCAAAACGAGCTTTTTCGAGAGACAATAGGGACTGTTCACCGACAGTGATCTAAAAAGTAGTCAGTGACAAAAATTACTATTAACCAGATAGGAATACTACTAACAATAGAAGGAATAATATATTGGATTCTTCCATTGAAAATCGAAGAGCGATCTCCATTTATTCTAGCAAGAAAACATATGACCGGACACAAAAGGTTGGTGGGTGGCAAACAGGCATTAACAGTCTGGTGCAAGGAGGCGTTAAAATATGTGCAACCGGCAGCTAATTCCTTGGTAAGTTAATTAAGTGCTGACCGAATGGGAATTTGCTGACGAGTTGCAATTTGAAATCAAAACAAAACAAAAGGTTCATAACCTCAAAAAAATTAAATAAATATAATTTTATTGTTTAATAACTATCCTGAGTTTTGGAGCATTTTTCTTATGTAAGTACTACAGGGAAATAAAAATGCTACAATAGCAGGCAAGATCTTTTCTTTTATTTTGAGAAAATTCATCGTATAACGTCCATTATAATAAAATTAATTTATTTTAAAATAATTAATGGGTACTCTAAACCTATTAAAATAATAAAACATAAACATTAATTCTTAGAAATAAAGAAAATAAACTTTTATTCTAAAATTTTAATTTTCTTTTTTTTTTATTAGGTATCAGTTTTTTAGTAGGTATGAATTACCTATTTCAAGAGGTCTTATTTCCTTTACCTTTTTGTTATAAAATGCCATGAAGAATTTTTAATAAATCTATTGTTGTTTTCTACCCTAAAAAAGTGTTTTTACTTTTCATCACAAAGAATCAGTGAGGTCTTCTGTATTAAATTGTAATAATGTGCCTTTAATAATAATCAACTATTTAAGGTATTTATTTTGTGTTTCTCATTTTACACATGATTCAAAATGAGTGGCGTTCCAAAAACATTTAATTATATAGATACTTCAACTCAGTGATAAAAAAACCTACGACCCAGCTCTCCTAAGAAAAAACTGAGTGTCCGTTCGCTGGAGCCCAAACAAATTATTATTATTTAAAATCAGTATAAAAAAATAGGCAACACAGTTTGGCTGGCCCAACGTATCGCTCCGAAAACCTGAGTTGGGGTTTCCTTTTTATTTTTGAAGTTTTCACAGTTTTTTGTGGGAAGTTTTTTTTGAATTCGTACCTATCTACTGATTTCTTGTGAGAAAGTGAACACAGTTTGAGTGTTCTCTGGAGGCTTATGCGATGAAAAATGTTATGTGTTTTTTTTGATACCTTAGACAGCCGCCTGTCTGGCTTGCTTGTAAAACCCAGTTTATTTCACAGAGACTGAGTGACCTCGTATTTTTAGTGACACCAACAAGAATTACATTTGTTTTTTTGATAGCTTTTGCAAAGAAACTGAAGAATGGGTGGTTTTTCAAACATCAACTTTACTGGAGATCTACACAGTCAAACTCTTGACAGTTTTTTTTCATTTTTCGTTTATGTGCAAAAGTAGGTAATAATTTTCTTTATTACATAAAAACAAATTTCATAGTTGGAAATAAAAAAGTCACATAGGTCAATAAAAAGCTTAGCTACCAGCTGTATTTTTTCTACACAGTGGACTCTTTGTTATGGACTATGGTAAGATTTTTTTTTAGGTCAACTTATTTTTATACAGGGTTTGAATATATTATATAGAAGCATTTTACCTTATTGTTGTTAATTTTTGTATGCCTTTGGTAAATACCTAACTACCTTTTGACTTTGCTCTTTTGTCAAGAATTGATAGTACTTCTTAGACAGTCTATACAGGGTGAGTCAGTTTATTAAGTTTTCATGCCAACAAAATTTTGATTTTCTTTCTCATATGTTGGTGAGATTTTTTTGTAAATGCTAGTATCTACTTATAGACTGCTATAATACCAGACCATAGAATTTGCACAGTATATTTGTACTGAGTGTACCAAATTATAAGTTATCTTGTTTTACCTTTGTTAAAGAGTGAATATTGAGAAGTTTTTTTTTAAATTCTAGTAGGGACTTAAATAGTATATTTATTTTGTAATAGCTGCTGTTTTAGCTGTACACTATCTACAGGGTGTTCCTAAATATAGCTACCACTGTAAGAGTAACATAAAATATTTTTTTTGATTGTGAACCTTTTTGAGACTTAGTGGCTCAAGACTTAGTAATTTTTTTTTGTGCTGACCACATACAGGGTGATTTATTTAAAAAAATATATTTTTTTAAAAATATTTTTTAAATTTAAATCTTGATTCAAGATGTCATATGAACCTCCTGGTTTTATAGTTAGTCATCTTTTACTGACAGAGCTTGACTATGAGCCCAACATTCGTGGCATTTTTACAGAAAAGGACAAGGATGATAAAAGAAAAATTTTAAGTCAATTATTTAAAAAAGAACGAGAAAGGAGAAAGTCTTTAATTGACTTAGAAACTTATCCAGTTTATTATGAAGATGAAAAAGAAGGAGTTTTGTCTACCTTGTCATCTGTCAAAGGTGTCAGTGATTTTGAGGGAACTGAAAAGGATTCTTTGTTTCTGAGATGCAGGTCGAGACTAGCTCATGTTGTTTCTCGTATAAAACGAATACCCGTGCCTATTGATGAAACACAGGAGGATGTTCAAAAATTTATTAATGAAAACACAGCTACAGCTATACAGTATGAAGCTGAGTTGTATGATCGCTTGGAAGGGAGCAGGAATTTATCCCTCGAATCTTTAGTATCCCCAAGTTGTAGTCATCAAATTTTACCTGCTCCAGTTATTAATGTTATTCCTCCAACTGTTTTAACTGTAAGTCTTTGGTTTTATTCAAAAAGTAAATCAATTAGCTCAGGCACGTAAGGTCACTGAGGAGGAATTATTTGAATCTAGTTTTGGATTTTTTGCTGGCGGTGGTTTATAGTGGTACCTATATCCAAGGTCATGTTCATAGTTGGCAACAGCTGATAGATAGATTGAAAAACGATTTTCTTGGTCAGACTTTTGATGATGATGTTTGGGATAAAATAAAAAGTCAAAGTCAAGGGAAAGGTGAATCAATAATAATTTTTATTACTTCTTTCAACAATCTATTTAAACAACTTTCTACTCCACCATCTGAACTAACAAAAATCAAGTATATTACAGGAAATCTTTGTAAAGACTATCTTCCTCATTTGGCCTTAAGTGATATTACCACTGTAGAACAGTTATTTGAATCTTGTAGAAAACTTGAAGTTGTTTTTAAGTCCACGAATTATAGAAAATAATCTTCTCAAGTTTCTGAAATTTCATTTGAATCTTCTGATCGAAGAGATTTTTATAAGATACCACACAAAGGTTTTAACTCTAAAAAATTTTCAACCAAACTAAAAATGTGATAGGCTATTCTCTCGTAAGTCTGAAGAGAGACTAACCAATAGTGAGCAAACTTTGATTTCTTCCACTTTTACTACTACTCCCAAAGTTTGTTTTAATTATGGTTTACCTAATCACCACTATAGACATTTTACTCTCAAAAGAACCATTTTTTATTTTAAATGTGGAGAGAAGGGTGTAAGGGTTTGTTTTTGTAGTAAGTGCTCAAGAAAACTAAAAAGGGGTGCATCTGATAGTGGTAGAGATTCTAACCCCTTTTCTAATTCGATATCCACCCAAAATTGGTTGAAAATTAATTTCAAATTTTCATAAAAAATTAATTTCTTTAAAAAATTATTAAAAATTTGAGACTGAAGTTTTACCATGTTTTGTAAAGGAACCTTTAGATAATAGACCCTACATTTCATCATTTACTTACTGCTTTAGTGGACACTGGCGCAAATAAGTCAGTCGTGGGAGAAAAGGGTATTAAACTATTAAAACAACTTAAATGTAAAGTTAATCCATCTTTGGGCATTGTTGATCTACCTATTACAGTTAATGATGATTGTAAGGTTGTTAAAGTTTTTTATGTACCCTCACTTACACATCCTTTCATGTTTGGTACTGATTTTGCTCATGCTTTTGGTTTGATTATGGATTTTTCTAAAAATACCTGGTATATTTAATCAAATAATACTTATCTACCTGTACCTGCAGAACTAAATAATTTTGATGTTCCTAAATTGTTTTCTTTAGATGATTTGTCTTCTGTAGACAGAGAAAGAGCACTTCAAGTAATGAATTCTTTTAATGAAGTTGACAGTAAAAAAGGCCTTGGTAGAACTAATGTTATTAGTATGTCTTTAGATACTGGTGATGCGCAGCCTATTATTTATTTGTTTATCCAATTCAGGTTGCACACAGTACATGGGTACCAAACTAGCATCCCCTATATAACTTAATAGATAAACACATTAATCCGAGCCTTAAACTAATTAGAAAAAAGAACTTTGAAATAGAAAATTGTCTTAAAATTAGGAAATTGCCTTAAAATTAAATTTAAGGTATTACTTATTAAGATTGTATTTATTACATTTAGATTTAACTAAACTAAACATCACAATTGCGATAGAAATAATTTTTTTAAACGAACCTTGTAACAGCTTAACTGCACTGAAAATATATCTGATTTTATTGATTGGTCAATAATGTTAAACGTATTCTGAAATCTAGTCGTTGGAGAATTCTGTCCTATGTTAGTCCTACAATAAGGAACATCAAAAGTTTGTCTATTTCTCGCATTAACCCTTGGAACTCGCAGACCGATTCTGGAAACTAGGTACGGGGAATCCACTTGGTTGTTGATTATTTTGTGGAGCATAGAGAGGTCTGTTATAGTTCGCTTGGATTTTACAGTATTCATTTTAAACTTAGATCGAATATTACGGTAATCATGATTTTCAACAGGGGTGTGTGTTTTGTAGCCGAGATATTTAAGAAATTTGTTTTGTACACTCTCTAAACGTTTAATGTAAATTTCGTATCTCGGATTCCAAACCACTGAGGCAAATGAAAGTTTGCTATGCACAAAAGCGTTGTACAACGAGAGAAGTGCACTGGTATTAGTGAATCCTTTTGTACTTCTTTTAATAAAACCCATCATTTTGTTGGATCCACTTATAGTTTTTTCAATGTGTGCTTTAAAATTCAATTTTTCATCTAAAATTACTCCCAGATCCATTATCTCCTGCACTCGCTCTAAATTTTCGTTGTTAAGCTTGTATATATAATCTACCTTGTTTACCCTTTTCGAAAACGACACCCGAAAGCACTTTGAGGTGTTAAGAAAAAGGCTGTTTTTATTGCAGTAGTTTTCAAAGCGATTGAGATCTTCCTGAAGCTTTTGGCAGTCATCCTGGGACTTTTTTTTTGTATGTTTTTACATCGTCCGCAAAAACCAGAAATTTGCTGTGCTTAAAGCATTCGTTAATTGTATTAATATAAATTATGAAAAAGAGTGAACCAAGATGACTACCCTGCGGAACTCCTGAAGTTACTGAAATGGGTTCTGATTGGTGTCCAGCAACTACTACTGTACTTTCTCTGTCTAAAATATAAGAATTAGTCAACCGAATAAGAGCTGCATCCACCCCGACATCAAAAAGTCTATCCAACAAAATTTGGTGATCAATCTTGTCAAAAGCCTTGCTGAAGTCGGTGTTGACCGCGTCCGCCTGACTTCCCTCATCTATCTGCTGAGAGACGTAGTCTGAGAAGCAAAGTAGGTTCGTTTCCAAAGACCTCTGCGGGAAGAAACCATGCTGTTCCTCCATTATCTCGCATTTCACATTAGGCAATATTCGATCATAAATAACTTTTTCTAACATTTTACCATTTACATAATTTGGTCACTGGCCTGTAATTTTTAACATCCTCTCTATGACCACTTTTAAATATAGGTGTTATTTCGCTTACTTTCCACTTTTTTGGAAATACCCCGCTCATCAAGGATTTATTAAATAAAATGTTGCGCATCTTTTAATAAAAATGGGAGGAATCCCATCTGGTCCTGCACCTTTGTTAATTTTTAAGTTCTGAGATAAATCCAAAATTTTCTGCTGTGATACTAACTCCACCGAAGCAAAGTATTTATCATCAAAGTTTTTAATTTTTATCTTGGGTTGGACATAAACACTACGAAAGTATGATGGCAGAACCATTTTCTTTTAATATACGTTTTTGCTTTGCAGCTTCAAGAAAGTTATCTTTCTCTCGACGGGAGATAAAGCGAACAATTATATTTTTGGTTTATTTTTAGAGCTTTTATTCAGTTGAACTCTAGTGACGTACTCAATCTTGCTCTGATTTACTTCTTGGGAGATGTATTTTCCTATGTCTTTAAAAACGTCATTTAAGTTTTCGTTTTCCTTTTCGGGAATGCCCTGGATTTCGATATTATTAAGGTGTCCCAATTGGTCAAGATCGTTTAGTTTGCTTTCTAGAATTGAAACTTTCTGCTTAAGATTTAAATTCTCTTTAATAAGTCTGTCTGTAGAATGCAGTTCATTCAACTGATTTAATTTCAATTCGAAATCTGACACCTTATCCGAGCAGAAAGTAACCGAGTTACATAGACAGCTTTGTTGTTCTTTCATCTCACGTAACTCCGATTTTAAACCCTCAATCGCACTCAGCAAGTCATCGTTGGATGCTCTCGAGAATTGCGTTTGATCCCGTTCCCTTTAGGGCATGCTGCGAAAGGGTTGACTATTATCATTTGCTGTTTGAATGTTGTTAATAGCCCCAGGCGTAGGTGGCGCCCCTGGTAGGTACGGTAGGTATTAGAAAACAACCCTACCTTATGTCACCATACCTCTCTAAAATTTTTAATGAAGAATTAGATTCAATGTTAGAAGTAGGAGTAATTGAGGAATCTTCTAGTCCTTGGTTATCACCTGTTCTTCTTGTGAATAAATGCAATGGAGAACACCGTTTATGCTTTGATGGGCGTGGCTTGAACTCCGTTTTAAAGCACGACGCTTATTCAATTTCTAGAGTCGATATAATCTTGTCTAACCTTCGTAATACTAAATTTATCTCTTCAAATGATCTCAGAAAGGCGTTCTGGCAAGTACCTCTTGCAGATAAGGAATCAATTGAAAAAACTGCATTCTCAGTTATTGGCAGATGCCATTTCAATTTCAAAGTTGTTCCTTTCGGTTTGTGCAACTCTGCACAGACGCAACAACGTTTAGTTGACAAGATGTTTCATCCTAAATTTGAACCAAACGTCTTTACCTACATTGACGACATTATTTGCGTTTATAGAACGTTGAATGAGCATATTGAGCTCCTTACCAGTCTTTTAATATCCGAGATTGGAAAAACCTCAACGTGATAAAGATATTTCATCATGTCATGATCCACCTACCAGTTCTCATTTTGGTTTTTATAAAACCTTTGCTAGAGTTTAACAGTACTATTATTGGCCTCAGATGGGATATGATTTCATGCGTTTTATTAGAAAATGTTCTGTGGTGCACAGAAACATTCTAATTCAGCACCATTAGGTTTAATGGGAAGAGAAAGAAAGCTGAGTATCCTTTTCAGATTATTGCAGTAGATTTCATTGGTCCACTACCACGTTCTAAAAAGTCACATAAAAAATGGCTTTTGGTAGATAGTCTCAGACTGGTTTTCTAAGTATACTCTTCTATTCCCTTTAAGACCGGCTAAGGCTAAAAATTTAGTTACTATGATGGAAAATGATGTATTTCTAATTCACGGAGTACCCCAATTTATTATATGCGATAATGGGACTAATTTTGCTAGTCGTCAATTTAAGGAATTTGGTGATAAATATCATAGTATACAATTTAGTACACCACTTTATCTTCGCCGCAATGTAATCCAGTGGAGAGAAATAATCAGACTGTTGGTACTGCTATTAGATGTTATGTTGATGCCCATGATAAGTGGTATATTTACCTACCTCAAATTCGTCAAGCGATTTACACTTCTAAACATGAAGTTACTGGTTTCCTCCAGCATATCTTAATTTTGGTCGTCATGTTCCTCTTTGTGGTAATTATTATGGATCTGTTCTTGAGATCAATCAGTTGAGATCTATCCTGGTGATCGTGAACACTTATGCTGAATCATTCAATGAATTTAGAGATATCTTTAGAGAAGTTCGCGAACGCTTACATACTGCTTATCAACGTAACTCTCGAAGTTATAATCTTCGAAGGCATGGAATTTCCTTTAATATTGGTGATAAGATATGGCGTCGAAATAGAATTCTGTCTAGTGCTGTAAATGGGTTTGCTGCTAAGTTAGCACCTAAATATGTCATAGCAGAAGTTTGTAAAAAATTGTCTTATGTATTAAAATATGTAAACGGTAAAAAGACTGATCGTTGGCATATTAGAGATTTGAAGCTATACCGTGGATTGGATATAATGCCAGATGATTAATTTTACTTACTTTCTTATTACATACTTACCTTTTCTTATTATATTTTTGTACCTTATATTTGATTATCTAGTACATACGTGTATTTTACCTTGGAGGTTGGTTACCTTCATATTCATAACTATGTCCATAAAATATTTAGCTTAAATATATAATAAAACATATGTTTTACCTTGTGTATATAATTTTACTTTTCTTTGATGTTGGAGGCGCCTCACATCAAGTTTATACTACCTAGCAGTTCAGTACGATAGTTACGATATAGTTTTTTAGCTCACACTACTACTATACTATAGTAGTGTGAGCTATGGTGATCCTAATTTTTTTTTCTATTATCTGTCTCTTTGTTGAGATATTGAAGTTCAACCCATGGGTTGTAATTATTTTTAAGATTAGTTTTAGTTTTGTGGTTGTAAGATGGGATTGATGAACGAGTATCTAGTCACTTATCTAGATTTTCGCAACTTTAATCTTTCAAACCGCCTAATATCTAAAGGTTTGAAACATCTTCAATATCAGCTAGATTAAGTTAGCTGTAATGAGAACTATTGTAATTATATAATAGTAATAGTGATAGTAGATTTTAGTTATGTTTCTTTTGCGTTTGTGTAGACATTACCAATATTGACCCCACCTGATTTGACTTTATAAAAAAGACCTTATTTTTACCGAACCTATTTAGACTCAATTTTGGACGTTTGATACACGCAGAGATCAAGACACAATTTAAAGCAATAGATTACTTTCCTTAGAAATGATTTGTAGA
Organism: Aspidapion aeneum; assembly: GCA_963576565.1. Lineage (NCBI taxonomy): Eukaryota > Metazoa > Arthropoda > Insecta > Coleoptera > Brentidae > Aspidapion > Aspidapion aeneum. The sequence continues at coordinate 71,949,964 of OY755044.1, forward strand.
TCACCTGTTATAAGAATTTAATTTATTTTATCATCTTGATGATGATTGTTGGCCTTTATAAAAAAAGTGGCTTGCAACTTTTTTCTTCCCAGAGGAGGGGTAGTATAGCATTTTTATTTTATGGAACAATAAAACGCTACGAAATATAAGCATGGTTAGCTCGCAAAAAAACGCTTAAATTTTTGCTTGCACTGCCGTACTCAGCTGTGAATAGCCCCACTTGATATTTTGGTCGGAGAATATTCTGTTCTCTGGTGAGATTTGGGGTTAGGAATTGCGATGGGCTTTTTAGCGTGCAGTCCAGAGTCACGTTGAATGACGCGGTCGAGTGACCCTTGATTTCTTCTCCATTAGAGGTGTTGAGAAAATCCTCCATTAAAATCACGTTCTTAGTAAGTAACTACTGATTTGCTGTGCAGGGTCTGTAGAATGTGTGGAGAGTTCCCATATTGAAGTAAGTAATTTTTTTTCGCTATTTCCACGATGTGGACAGAATGTTCATGCTAGTTTTTTTTGTTAAAAAACAGGGTCCTTGGAAGACCGCGTGATTATCCCGCAGCAATTTCCATCCTGTTTTTGGTTACGAAAAATCCATTGCAAATTATTTCCTGACAAGAGCAATGTCTTAGACCCCCATCATTTCCATGGTCTCAGGCCCTCCATAGTCTCCGTTGTCTCAGGCAGTCCATGGTTTCCATAGTCTCAGGCACTCCGTAGTTTCCATTTCCATGAATATCAGGCAAGATCTTTCCTTTTATTTTGAGAAAATTCATCGTATAACGTCCATAATAAAAATATTAATTTATTTTAAAATAAATTAATGGGTACTCTAAACCTACTAAATTAATAAAACAAACATAAATTCTTGAGGATAAAGAAAATAAACTTTTATTCTAAAATTTTAATTTTAATAATGATATACACTTGATGGCAACTTGCTTCAAACTATAATCTCCCTGGTATATATGGCCATAACACCAAGGTCGGAATGGGACAACTGGGCGCCGCCAACTCGGTGCCGCCAACTGGGCGCCGGGCCAACTCGGCGCCTGGCCAACTCGGCGCCGCCAACTAGGCGCCGGCCAACTCGGCGCCGGACTAAAAATTTTTTTTTTTGATAAAATGTGTGGATGAAAAATAAAATATATTATTTATATAATAACATCTTTAAAAAATCCTTTACGCAATTTTTTACAAGCTTTTATATTTAGCTTCAGATGTTCTGTCTAACTATCTATCAAATCTTGTGAAGCGTTTTTGACACACTTCCCAATATCCGATTTGGATGAAATTTGGTACACACGTAGTGGTCCCATGACAATACAACACTAAGAAAAAATATCCTCCCACCCCTACCCCCACCCTCATCTATAGAAAAATGCGTTTTTGACGCACTTCCCATAATCCGATTTGGATGAAATTTGGTATACATATAGTGATCCGATGACAATACAATACTAATAAAAAAATATCCTCCCACCTCTACCCCCACCCCCTTTCATAAAAAAATGAGTTTTTGACACACTTCCCATTTTCCGATTTGGATGAAATTTGGTATACATATAGTGATCCCATGACAATACAATATTAAGAAAAAAATGTCCTTCCACCTCTATCCCCACCCCCTTTCATAGAAAAATGAGTTTTTGATACACTTCCCATTATTCGATTTGGATCAAATTTGGTATACATATAGTGATCCAATGACAATACATTATAAGAAAAAAATATCCTGCCACCTCTACCCCCACCCCCTTTCATAGAAAAATGAGTTTTAGACACACTTCCCATTATCCGATTTGGATGAAATTTGGTACACACGTAGTGGTCCCATGACAATACAACATTAAGAAAAAAATATCTTCCCACCCCTACCCCCACCCCTTCTATAGAAAAATGTGTTTTTGACACACTTCCCGTTATCCGATTTGGATAAAATTTGGTATACACATAGTGGTCCGATGATAATACAACAATAAGAAAAAAATATCCTCCCACCCCTACCCCCACCCCCTTCCATAGAAAAATGTTTTTGAAACACTTCCCATTATCCGATTTGGATGAAATTTGGTATTCACATAGTGGTCCGATGACAATACAACATTAAAAAAAATATTCTCTCACCTCTACCACCACCCCTTCCATAGATAATGCGTTTTTGACACCCTTCCCATTATCCGATTTGGATGGAATTTGGTATTCACATAGTGGTCCGATGACAATACAACAATAAAAAAAAATCCTACCACTCCTACCCCCACCCTCATCTATAGAAAAATGCGTTTTTGACACACTTCCCATAATCCGATTTGGATGAAATTTGTTATACATATAGTGATCCGATGACAATACAATATTAATAAAAAATATCCTCCCACCTCTACCCCCACCCCCTTTCATAGAAAAATGTTTTTGACAACTTTCCATTATCCGATTTGGATGAAATTTGGTATTCACATCATTATTGTTGTATTGTTATCGGACCACTATATGTATACCAAATTTCATCCAAATCGGATAATGGGAAGTGTGTCAAAAACGCATTTTTCCATAGATGAGAGTGGGGGTAGGAGTAATAGGATTTTTTTTTCAATGTTGTATTGTCATCGGACCACTATATGTATACCAAATTTCATCCAAATCGGATAATGGGAAGGGTGTCAAAAACGCATTTTCTATGGAAGGGGGTGGGGGTAGGGGTGGGAGGATATTTTTTTCTTAATGTTGTATTGTCATGGGACCACTACGTGTGTATCAAATTTCATCCAAATCGGATAATGGAAAGGGTGTCAAAAACGCATTTTCTATGGAAGGGGGTGGGGGTAGGGGTGGGAGGATATTCTTTTTTAATGTTGTATTGTCATCGGACCACTATGTGAATACCAAATTTCATCCAAATCGGATAATGGGAAGTGTGTCAAAAACTCATTTTTCTATGAAAGGGGGTGGGGGTAGAGGTGGGAGGATATTTTTTCTTATTATTGTATTGTCATCGGATCACTATATGTAAACCAAATTTCATCCAAATCGGATAATGGGAAGGGTGTCAAAAACGCATTTTTCAATAGATGAGGGTGGGGGTAGGAGTGGCAGGATTTTTTTTTCAATGTTGTATTGTCATCGGACCACTATATGTATACCAAATTTCATCCAAATCGGATAATGGGAAGGGTGTCAAAAACGCATTTTCTATGGAAGGGGTGGGGGTAGGGTGGGAGGATATTTTTTTTTTATTGTTGTATTCTCATCGGACCACTATGTGTATACCAAATTTTATCCAAATCGGATAACGGGAAGTGTGTCAAAAACACATTTTTCTATAGAAGGGGTGGGGGTAGGGTGGGAGGATATTTTTTTCTTAATGTTGTATTGTCATGGGACCACTACATGTGTCAAAAACGCTTCACAAGATTTGATAGATAGTTACTTAGACAGAACATCTGAAGCTAAATAAAAGCTTGTAAAAAATATTGCGTAAAGGATTTTTTAAAGATGTTTTTATATAAATAATATATTTTATTTTTCATCTACACATTTTATCCAAAAAAAAAATTTTAGTCCGGCGCCGAGGTGGCCGGCGCCCAGTTGGCGGCCCCGAGTTAGCGGCGCCCAGTTGTCCTAGACCGCACCAAGGTAAATATGTAGTGTGATTGCCAAAGGGTAATAGTCCTTTACATAAATAATTAGGTATTATTTTTTATAACCTTTTCTTTTTTTTTATTAGGTATCAGTTTTTTACTAGGTATGAATTACCTATTTCAAGAGGTCTATTTCCTTTACCTTTTTGTTATAAAATTCCATGAAGAATTTTTAATAAATCTATTATTGTTTTCTACTCTAAAAAAGTGTTTTTACTGTCTTCTTTATTAAATTGTAATAATGTGCATTTAATAATAATTCACTATTTAAGGTATTTATTTTGTGTTTCTTATTTTACACATGATTCAAAATGAGTGGCGTCTAAAAACATTTAATTATATAGGTACTTCAAATCAGTGATAAAAAAACCTACGACCCAGCTCTCCTAAGAAAAAACTGAGTGTCCGTTCGCTGGAGCTTAAACAAATTATTATTATTTAAAATCAGTATAAAAAAATAGGCTACATAACAAATAACTAATATCAAACTAAATATATCATTTTTATATTATTTGCTCTAAATTATATGATATAATGGCCCACTCAGGTTCCATCTCACCGACTTTTTTTTTGTTACTTAGCTTAAAGCGTTTCTTAAATAATCATAATGTGACGTAATAAGGAACACTTAAGGCTAAGTAACGAAAAAAAAAGTCGGTGCAATGGGCTATCAATGTCCCAAAAAGTTGAGTGTGGCCCTATGGCACTCGAAAAAAATTTTCACCTGGGCCGGAATATTTGTTTGGGTGTGCACCTCCAAAGTTTTTCAACACGCGTTGCCACTGGGCTTGCTAAGCGATGCATCTACTGCATAATATAATATAGAAAAATGCAACTTTCTGCAAACATTGCTGGAGGACTATGTCCGATATTTACTCATTTTTTTAGCAACTACCCTACCCGTCTCTTATAAAACGAAATATTGTATTACTGGGGTCTTTTTTTTTTAGGTTTACTGGAAGGTATATGAACCTACTCTGAATTAATTGCTTCAGTAAAAATGTTTAAATGTAAATTTATATAATATAGTATTATTTTTTACTAAAAGCACTTGGCCATATTATTTATGTATTTTACTCGTATGTTATTGACTTTTCCGCTCTATTTAAAGTGTTTTTCGATAATAAATGTAAATATATTCCTCAAAAATTAACATGCCAATAATTGTTTTTTGTTTATGGACATAATAACGAGGACCAAATTCCGATGGCATTACGATAGCTGCTATACCGCTAAAAATTTAAATTATTTTTTATTTATATTTCAAAAATTTTTTCCGCGAAAAATGGGATTTTGACAGCCATCAGCGGTAAGCTCCACAAAAACTAAATTAAACTCACAGAAAAATTTAAATTGTTAAATTTACTTTTTTGATATTGTTAACTTTTATATATTTAAATTAAATAAATTTGGATCATCGTAAAAAAGTGGATTTTGTTAATTTGACGCTTTGGTCTTCTTCATGTTCATAAATTCTAAATTATTAATACCATTGTTTATTAAATACAAAATTAATATTTGTTTACCTTTCTAGCCCGCGCCGAAATGGCTAAAGAAGGTATTATTTTCCACGATTTTTTTTAAGATAACGCCAAAAATTTATTTTTTGGGTGTATTTTGAACTAGGTTAGCAATATCGTAGTCATATCTGTCTGTGTGTGTGTGTGTATTTCTGTCTGATTTTAAAAATACTAACTTTTTAACGGAGCATCACATGAATATGCGGTTTCCGGAATTTAGAAGATCAAATTTTTTTCAATAATTTGAGTTATAACCAAAAACTTCGTAGGTGCTTACGCTTCTAAGATATTTACAAAAAAAACTGTTTTCAAGGCTGATATATCATGGAGTTCACATAAAGTATGCTAATCGGCTAGCTAAAAGGTAGCAGATCAAAAATGTCACACAGTGGTATATTTTATCTATTATTACCAGAATATATGGATAGATGACGACACACTACTACATTTGACATCTAATTCACACTACTAGTTCCATATAAGGGAATTATGTTTAATAATGGGCAAAACTATTTGATATTCGAATAGCAGTGAAAGCCGTTGCTGCTTTTTTAAACATACACATAGACTACGCATAGACGTAAGTAATGTTAACAATATCTATTATTAGAATCGTCGAGTTAGCCCGGCAGGTTTATAAAATATTTTGCTAAATTAACAATATTTATCAAGCTATAGTTAATATTACGATATTGCAGAGGCTTTTTCGGGTATTTATGGTAAATTTTTGTAAAAAGCCTCGGACACGTCGATGTTGTTTGCAAAGAGGACACATTTTAGCTCTCTTGAATTTTTTTTAGCAAACACCACCTTCGGGGGATAACCTTTACCTTTATATTTTTAATAGAGAGAGAGTGGGTGGAGTGACCCTCCCTTATTTTGAGGGTCTGGTGAATGTCTGGAAATTTAAAAACACATCGATTCTGTTTTGCGATATTTAGCTTAAATGTTTTAAATTTAACGGACTAATAAAATAATAAATAACTGACTGATGTCCTTGTTAAATTTAAAACTTTTTGGAAAATAACTCTATTTCTAGCTAGTTAAAACAGCGTTAAAACAATGAAAACTCAATAATATAAACTCTTCGATTTGAAACGTCAACATTCGTTGCGAAAAAGTGACCAAACAGAGTTTGCAGCTTCCGCTATTTCCAATTTTTTGCGCATTTCCATAAAAAAGATACGCTTACGTGCTTATCCATTACGTTAGCTAAAACTAAATATAAAAAAAAAATTCGGCAAATTTCTCCAGGGTAGGTATTCTGGGTCTTGAACGATGTGATCCCATCATATGCTGTGACCAATTGCTTTAAATTAGCTCCGAGCCGTCACGTGCTATGCGAAAAGACCTCCATTGCGCAAGCTTCTCCTACGATCCGACCGAGGATCGTTCAGTCGGTACCCGGGCAGAAGAACAGATTTCACTTCAAACGCGTAAAATTAACTAACTCTAAAGAGCGGGCGACTATGCCATTGGTCGAGACAAGTCATTTCGCACAACAGAGAACCGCTTAGAGTTTTCTATTGGTCAAAGCGTGTGATGTGGATGGTCACATCGTTCAAGACCCAGAATAGATACCCAGGAGACATTAAAATTAAAAGTTCGCACTAGGTTTCTAAATGTTTACTTTAACTTGCCTATTATTGTTAAACTCGTTTTGATTTACTTAAAACTCAAATTTTGCCTAAAAAGAAATTTGTGTTGATATTTATTTCTTTTACATGAAATGTTTTTGTTTTAATTTCAGTAATTTTGCAAAGGTTTTGGATAATTTTTGTCTTTTAAAGTTTAAAGACTTGATAGCTGTACGCATTTCTGTGTATTAGACGAGCTTTCCTCTTCTTTTACTCCTAGTAACTTTTGCGTCCTCAAAGCTGCATTTCAAGCAGTCCGTTCGATTGCTGTTACCTTATTTAATTTTTTGTTTTACTGTTTGTTGGGTCTGCCTGGATCTACTATGCAAAGTTGGACTTTTGTAGTTTATTCCCTAGAGAAATTATAGATGTCAAATATGGGTTGATTTTACAGTACAGTTCGATTTGGTTTGGTTTGGTTTGTTTTATTTTATTTGATTTGGTTTATTTTGGTCAACGTTTATCTGCAATTAAATCTGGAGGCACTGCAGTGCCCCGCCAAGTTCGCGCGGAAACTGCTGTACCATCTTTTCTTGAAACATGTCAGCTCAGATTTGACCTATTTAAAACTCTTTCGGAATGAGCTACGCAACTCAAACTTTACACACGTAGATCTTTATAGAGTTAACAATCCCTTTTTCATGGACTTCATAGATACGAAATTTCAAAAAACGTCGAAATTACCACTCACTCAGTCACTCACTCATCTACTCACTCATGTAGAGATAATCAAAATTCTACTGTACTTTCAGACACGCTACAAAGCTGATATTTGGCACAATGATAGAAATTGTTACGCTTGGAAAAAATCAGAAAATCCCAAAATTCTAATTCACTTCCCTCCCTCATAGATGTAAAGTTATGTAAAAGTAACATTGCCTACTTCCAGAAACGCTACAGAGCTGAGCTTTAGAAGGCCGATAGGAACTATGAACAAACTATAAAAGAAAATTAAAAAACCCAAAATTTTAATTAACTTCCGTCCTTTAAATTTAAAGTTATGTGAAATTAACATTGCCTACTTCCAGGAACACTCGAGGGCTGAGCTTTAGAAGGCTGATAGTAACCTCAAAATTTTTAATAAGGCATTGCAAAAGTTTTGAATAATATTCCGCATATTTTATTTTTTTAAAACTTAAATATTATCCAAATCCTTTAAAAAAGGAGTGAAATCATAGCAAAAATATTTCATGTAAAAAAAAATCAAGTACGCGAAAGTAGTATTCCATAAAAAGAATTGAGATAAAAGTAAAGCCAAGTTCTCCAATACAAATTACAAAATGAAAGGTTCTGACTAGTTTGGAAATGTTTTTCTAAACTTGGCTATTACGGCTGCAAATGACTCTTAGGGTCCATCTCACCGACTTTTTCTTCGTTACTTAGTTTAAAGCGTTTCTTAATATAATCATAATATGAAGTAATAAGGAACACTTAAGGCTAAGCAACGAAAAAAAAAGTCGGTGCGATGGGCTATTAGGCACTTTGGCTGGAATAGCAAAGTTTAAAAAAATATTTCCAAACTAGTAAGAATCTTTCATTTTGAAATTTATATTGGAGAACTCGGCTTTACATTAGAAAATTATTAAAATAAAGCCAGTCTATAATAGTGCCAGGCATAATTTTGACACCTTCACATTGTAGTATCAGCTGTGATCTTTCAACACACGGCCTTTGTTTACTATATGAATCGGAATGAAATAGTGCCTTCTTTTATTTATTGAAAATAAACGACAAAAATTTAAATTCGACTTTGGTATGTCAATTTTGAAGGATCAACTGTCAGTTTTCAATGTGAATGTGTCAAAATAGTGCCTGGCACAATTATAGCCTGGCAGTTTTTCAATAATTCGCTATTATCTCAATTCTTTTTACGGATTTTTTTTGTATTAAGCTTTTATTTAGCATATTTGCTACAATTTTTTCTTAAATCAACTTAAAACTATACTTAAAATTCAAATTTATACAACAAATAAATAAATAGGTATAAACTAACACTATATTAATAAAATTTAATAACTTTATATAAATTGTATTGAAAATAAATATTTTTTTATACTTTTTTTAAATTTTTTTAAATTTGGTTCATTTTTAATTGACACATTTAATTTATTGTATTCACTCAAGCCTTTTGAAAATATTGATTTTTGAACAACTAATTTTGATGTAGTGCTTAAATGAAAATCTTCTTTTGTCCGGGTATTGTAAGTATGATAATTATAATTTTGATTTATAAATTGTTTTAAGGAATCTGGTAGTAAATTATTATTAATTTTATAAATAAAAATACAAACATTATAAAATATTAAATTTTTTACATTTAGCCAGTTTAATTTCTTTAACATTGTTTTTATTTTGGTATATTTATCTGCATTTAAAATTATTCTCATTGCACGATTTTGTAAAATTTGTAATTTTTACAATATGTCTTCATTAACTGAATATAAAATAGTTGAGCAATACAAATATATGGCAAAATTATTGTGTTGTATACACATTTTTTGAGAAAAATGATAAATAATGCTTATTCTTCCTAAATATCCAATTTTTGCTGCTATTTTCGAGATGATATTATCGTAGTATAAATTAAACTTTAATTTTGAGTCTACTATAATTCCTAGATATTTGAATGAATTCACGATTTCCAATTTTTCATTGTTTATTTGAATTTCTAAATTTAATGGATTACTTTTCAAATTTATTGTCATACATTTCGTTCTATTAACATTTAATTTTAATTTGTTTGTATTTAACCAATTTAAAACTAATTTTAAGTCAGAATTTAATAAATTCATAATATGTTCCAAAGAATTGCCTTTTAAGTAAATTAACGTATCATCCGCAAACATCTGAATTAAACTATATTTTAAAATGGATGGTAAATCATTTATGTAAAGAATAAATAATAATGGCCCCAATTTACTTCCCTGAGGTACCCCAATTTTGATTTCTTTTTTTGATGATAGTGTGTTTATTATTTTAGTACGTTGTTTTCTGTTAAACAAATAATTTTTAAACCATTCCAAAACTTTTCCTCGTAATCCATAGTTATAAAGTTTTTGTAGAAGTATCTCTCTATCAATTGTTTCAAAGGCCCTTTTAAAATCTAAGAATATCCCAATAACTATTTCATTTGTTTCAAAACACCTTCTCCAATTTTCCACCACATACTGAACGGCAATTTCTGTTGAATATTTTTTTCTAAATCCTGATTGTTGAGCTACTAGAATTTCGTTTTCATCTATAAATTCTAAAAATTGATCGTAAACCACTTCCTCTAATAATTTTTCTATGTCCCATAAAACATTAATAGGTCTCATTTCGTCATATTTTTTTGTGTTTTTTATTTTCGGTACAGGGGTTATAGTTGAACATTTTAATTCATCCGGAATTTCACCGTTTTTCAAACATGTGTTTATTAGATTTAGTAGTTGATAACCTATAACTGGAAAAGTTTCTTTCAATAATTTTTTATTCATTATTTCTGTTTTATTATTGTTTGATTTTAATTTTGATATTTTATTTTTTAACTGATTTAATGTAATCTCATTAAATTCGCTCAATGTGTAAATACATGAAAAGTTTTTGTTATGATCATAATAAATTTACGATTTAATTAAAGACGCGGGCACACACGATCAATTTGAGTTCAATTATGTTTGGGGCCACCAAATCGTACACGATTCCTTAATTTTGAAATTATCCAGAATTAAATTATTATATCGCTTTTTCGCTTTTCGTGAAAATCGGCAGGGATGTTCAACGGTTGTGACTGATCCTAATTTACAGAAATGCATGATCTTTGTCACTTGAATTTGCTTTAGTGGACATACCAGTACTAGAAAAAATCTCATGGATGGATATATCTATTAATATTTAATCCACAGTATACTAATTATTTTTTAATCCCAATTTTCGCTGCCGCGTTGCATCACTTTGCCTAACTGAAATTTCCTTCTATCAGCTTTTTATTCCCTTTTCGCCCAGTGCAGTGCATTGGCCGGTTAATTTTTCGAGTCTACTACTTTTTAGCTCGATGCTTGAAAATGCGTGTTTCTTTTTTTAATGATAAGTTTAGGTCATTTTATACTGTTTTCAAGAAAAAAAAAAATTTTTTAGAAATTTTAAAATTAAAAAATTAGTAAAAATTCATACAAATTGCTATAAAAATAATTTATTTGACGTTTGTAATGTCGAGATAGAGAGGGACAGCTTACAATCGACTCAGCTTTAAATAAATGGTAATTTAGCCAAAAATAAGGTGACCAACTGTCTGGCAAGAGGCGATAAAAAGTTATGGTTTTCTCAAAATGTGTTTACGCATAGAAAAATGGGTAAGACCCGAACCGAACCAAACTATATTTTTAAAATCTAACGTTCTACCTGATAATTTGCTCCAACATTTTAATGTGTTGCGCATTTTTGAATTTTCAGCAAAGTCAAATATTCTTATCAGCTTAGCCTCACCTTACATAAGTAAATCACAAGAACAGAACTTCAGCATTTCGGTTTGGTTCGGGTCGATCTAAGATTAGGTTCATTAAAGTAATTCAGCAGGCGTCGGCGTAGAATTACTTTAAGACACAACAAACCTTAACTAAAACCAAACCGAATTAATATTTTGAAACAGGTAACACATTCATGTCAGCTGACAGTTTTCACCATTTAGTGGAAAAAAGTTTAAAAGTAAATCCTTTCAAGATTTTGTGAATGCTGTACAGGACAGTACTAGAAACTGCTTTATAAAAGAAATGCATTTCTCCGATTTCAAAAATTGGCCCAACTTAACGACCAACTACCAGTTACAAAAACTTAACAAAAATCGACCTCTTTTAAAAGATATTTAGATTTTGGAAGCAAGAAGAGGATCTAAATGTTTGTATTACAAGACGTCTTTTAAAGATAAAGGCTATCAAGAATTAAATATAATTTCCAAAAAAAATACAACTTTAAAAGATCCTGAAAATCACAAGACCGATCGTGGAATTTCTGTTGAAAGAAAAAATCAAATTCTCACAAACTTATCATCGATAATGCCAAAACTTAAAATATCATTCTGGCTGTTGATGTTTTGAGGTTTGAGGTATGAGGTAGAGCCGCGGGACTGTAAGCGCGCTGGGCGTTTTATAAAATCTGGGTGCAAAAATCCTTAAAAGTACGTTGTAAAAATATTAATTTTTCCGAGCCACACAAAGACAATATAGAGGATTGGCACTCACCTTTTTAGTTGTTTCCGTCGTCCAGAGGAGCTCCTCTCGCTGGCCCAGTCGTTGCAGTCGATCCACACTAAAATCACTTGTTTGTGTAATGGTTTAGTTTGATTTTCTAAGAATGTTATTGGATTTTTTGGTAAATAGAATTTATCACCATGCTGCGTGGTGATCTCGATAGAATACGACAAACGAATCTTTTTTTGGTTACGCCTTTTTCCGCAGATTCATTTTTCGTAGATGGCGCTGGCGTTTTGCTGTGCCAATCAAATTGAAATTGTGTGGGTTTTCCGAATACGGGAATTTGGCGCAAAATTTGAATTTAAAATTAAAGTTGCACGAACATTTTCCGCCCACTTAAAACGAAGTTTTACATTGAGATTAATTGAATAAACAAATGGCTATATATAAAAAAATATTAGTTAATTCAAAACCTTACAGGGTAGGTAATTGAAATCCGTTTTAGGTTTATAGATTAAAAGGAAAAAAAATGCAAAAAAAAATATATATATATTCTAGATAACGACACACGAAACAAAAAGAAGTTGCTTGGGAGTTTAGTGCGCATCTAAAGGTAGTGGGCACAACTTGACCACGGGACGAGTGAAAAGTCCGTGTTGTGTTTTAACAGTAGCAACTCGAATATGATTATCCCGACCAGGATGTACGGACACTATTCTACCCAGCAACCAGTGTAATGGCGACCTAGTTTCATCCTTAATTAAAACAAGCGTATCTAGCTTGATTTCAACCGAAGGGTCCGACCACTTAGAACGCTGTTGTAAAGTATTTAAGTACTCGAGTTTCCAACGCTTCCAGAAATCGGCATGAATTCGTTGGATAAGTTGCCAACGCTTAAGTGTATTAACTTTAAGGGTAGAAAGGTCAGGATCAGGACACGAATTAAGGGGTTCCATTGTGAGGAAATGACCCGGAGTCAGAGATGTAAGATCGTTTTGGTCAGAGCTTTGCTCACAAAGGGGTCGAGAATTGAGTAATGCCTCTATTTGGGCGAGGAGAGTATAGAGCTCTTCGAAGGTTAGTATCTGGTCACCGATGACCCGATACAAATGTGTTTTTATAGATTTGACTCCTGCTTCTGCTAGACCATTTAGGTGGGGGGCTCCCGGACTATTAGGACACCATTTGATTTTTAAGCTCTCAGAAGCTAATTTCGAAAGATTATGGAGCTCCTTAATAGCCGCAACAAAGTTTGAGCCTCTATCACTTGTGATTTGGACACAAGTGCCACGTCTAGCGACAAAGCGTCGTAAAGCAGCGATGCACGCCTCTGTGGTTAAATCCGAAACCAGCTCGATATGGATTGCTTTAACAGAAGTATCGACAAAGACTGCGATATATTATTTACCAACTTGTGCTCCACGACGTCTCTGACCTACAAAGGTTTTGATTGGGCCTGCATAGTCCAAGCAAACGTGTGAAAAACACTTTAATTGTGACGTTCTAAAAGAAGGTAAATCCGACATGTACGGAGTGTAAGGTTTTGGTTTTAAGCGAAAGCAGGGAATACATTGCAATTAAACCCTCTGAATAGCTCGACGTGATGACATAATCCAAAACCTTTGACGAATTAAGTATTGGACTGTGGTTATTCCAGGATGTAAATTGTCGTTATGAGGTTTAATAATGATCAATTGGGTTAATCTATGAGATTTCGGCAATAATAAGGGATGTTTTGCCTCAAAGGAGAGTTGAGAATGCCGTAAGCGTCCGTAGTATTTTGAATTTTTTGAATGATATCCGAAAAACACTCTTCTTTTTTAACTAAAACAAGTAGAGCCTTGTGTAGTTCAAAAGCGGAAAAAACGCCGGATAAAAGATCAACTGAGGTTTTTCGATTGTGAATAAGTCTTAAAAAATGACAAATGATTTTTTGAATGGTATTTAAATTGGATATTTTATCGATTAGTCTATCAAAAAAGTTTTGATTTTGAATTTCTGCCCTCAGCACCACTGAATTTTCCGGTTTTTCTTCTTTGAGAACCTCGTCTGGAACTCTCAAAGAACGTTCATTTATAAACCTTTGAATTTGCCACTCCGTAGTGGGCAAGGTAATCCATGGAGGGTTGTGAAACCAAAGAGGGTGATTTATTAAGTTATTAGGCGACAACCCTCTGCTAGCGCAGTCGGCAGGGTTTTCGAGTGAAGTAATGTGATACCATGGGACTTCGCGGATTGTTTCTTGAATACGACTCACGCGGTTTGCCACAAAGGTCTTCCACTTGTGAGGTGAAGATGTGACCCAATGAAGCGTGACCTGTGAGTCCGAGAACGCAAGAATTTCATCGATTACGAGTAATGATGAATAGGTGCGAATAACTAGTTCGAGTAAATCAGCTAATAGAGTAGTTCCAAGTAGTTCCAAACGTGGGATTGAAATAGTGTGTAAGGGAGCAACCCTTGACTTGCCCATGACTAGAGCAGTTTTGATAATTTTATTTGGTAATTCGACGCGAACGTATACACAAGAAGCTCCTAGCTCGGATGCATCGCAGAAACCTAGCAATTGACATCGTTGAATATTATTCGAAAAAATATGTCTAGGTATACAAAGATTCGAAAGAGTGCTTAATTGATTATTGAATTGATTCCAAAGAGTTTTGATTGGATCGGGGGGTATTTCATCCCAATCAGTTTTGCATAACCAAAGTTTTTGCATAATCACTTTGGCTAAAAATGAAACAGGCGATAAGAAACCTATCGGATCCCAAATTTTAGCGATAGCTGATAAAATATTCCTTTTGGTGCAATGTTTTTCACAAGGGGTACAAGAATAGGTAAAGGTATCTGTAGAAGGGTGCCACTGAAGGCCCAACACCTTAATCGATGTTGAAGAATCGTCTTCAAAGGTAACAGGAATCTGACAATCAGCGGGCGACAAATGTGAAAGAAGATTCGGATTATTTGATGCCCATTTTCTTAATTCAAATTTTCCCAATTTAAGCAACGCTATGAGATCCTTTTGAAGCGATAAAGCACCTTCTAGAGAGTTAGCTCCACAGCAAATATCGTCCATGAAAATGTTATTGAAAAGGACCTGGGATGCTTCAGGATAATTCTTAGCCTCCAGGATGGCTAGTTCTCTAAGAGTTCTAATAGCTAAATAGGGACTTGAACTAACACCAAACGTCACTGTATTAAGCCTGTATTCCTGCAGGGGTTCGTTGGGATCAAATCGCCAAAGTAGCCTTTGGTAGTCCCGATGAATTGGATTGATTTGAATTTGTAAAAAATGCTGTTTTATATCAGTCAAAAATACGATAGAATAAAATCTGAATTTTAATAGAATTTCGGAAATATCGGCTTGTAATTTTGGTCCTATTAAAAGAGTTTCGTTCATGCTTAGGCCTTTCGAACCCTTAATCGAGGGGTTAAAAACCACCCGGAGTTTAGTCGTTGATTTGTCAAGACGAAGGACTCCGTGATGTGGTAAATAAGAACATAACTGAGGTCTAGGTTCGGATCTTGGAATTAGATACATGTGCCCGTTTTTGAGATATTCTCTCATAAAATCCGAGTACATACTATAGAAATTTGAATTTTTTATTAAGCGAGATTCAAGAGACAAAAATTGACGAGAGGCCACTGAATATGTGTCTCCTAGGTCAGGAGGGTCAATGTGACGAAAAGGCAAATTTACAGTAAATCGGCCCGAAATATCTCTAGTGGTAGTTTTTTGAAAAATCTCTTCACATCCTTTTTCTTCGGGTGAGAGAAACGTTTTTGACTTAATGGATTCTAGTTCCCAAAATCTGCGAAGTCGAGAGACTGCTCACAGGAAGTAAAGTAAGAATTGACTTGAGGTGAAATATTTATGTTTTGAGTTTGGCCCATCAAGACCCACCCAAAAACAGTCTCAAAAGCGGAGGGTAGGCCGTGAGGTCCTGGAATTCGTCCTGATTAGACGATTTCTGTGTAAAGTTGTGCACCTAAGAGTAAGTCAATTGGACCAGGGTTGTAAAATTGGTTATCTGCAAGCTTTAGATTTGAAATATGACTCCAATTGGGTGAATCTACCTGTACTGAGCGCATATTCGAACAGAGTTTCGGTAAAACGAAGACTTGAATAGAAAAGGTAGGCTCTTGTTGGCCTAGGGCTCGAATAGTGCAAGTAGAAATGCCGTTAGTGGCCGACGAAGATTGATTGATGATTTAGTCCCAGAACAGGGATCGAAATTTTGTTTCTTGGCAAGCCTAACCTGTTAAGACAAGCTACGCTTATCAGGTTAGCTTGGCTACCGCTGTCCAGAAGTGCTCGGACAGGTTGGTAGTTACCCCGACTATCGAGTACCTCTAATTTTATAGTAGCTAGAAGCACTGTCCTCCGGGGCGTCAAGGTGGATAACGAAGAGTATTGATTTGTAGATGCATTTGGATTCGAATTGATTTGAATTGAATTTGAACTGGGTTGAACAAAACTAGGGTTCTGTTGGCTAAGACTTGAATTTGAATTCTGATACGATAAGGTTGTGTCTGTGCTAGGCACGGCCACTTGATTTGAATTAAAACTTTGATTTAAGTTCGAATTTTGATTTGAATTTTGCCTTGAATTAACAAAGGATTGAGTTGAATTCTGACGGATTGAATCTGTCATTTGCGATAGATGAATAAGACTATGGTGTCTATGTCGACATACCCTGCAGTTGTAGGTACTACTACAGTCAATTACTTGATGATTTGAACGTAAACAGTTGATACATAAAGATTGTTGTTTTACATAAGTAAAACGATCTGAAGGAGATTTGGAAATAAAAACACCACACTGCGAGAGTGGATGAAAAGAATTATTACATAATTTGCACTGGTTGTTGTTGGTTTTGTCGAAATTGAATATTAGATTGTTTATTTGATACTTGTGAGTGCGTATGCGCTAAAAAATTTGATGGAGGGCTTGATTTGTACTGATTATTTGAATAAGAATTATATTTTTGGTTACTAGAATTCGAATAATTTGGTTTTTGCTGTTTGGAAGTCGAAGGTTGCATTTGCATATTTTGGGGAGATAGCTGTACTGTTTCAAGAGCACGGCATTGGTTAGTAAGAAACTGAATTAGATTTTGATATGTTGGCATCTCGGTAGTACTATACTTTAATTCGAAAGCGGTTCTTGTGGTTTGATCGATTTTTGATAATAAAATTGAAAATAAACAAAAACACCACGACGTTACTGGAAATTCAATATTTTCGAGCGCCGGAATATTTTCAGAAAAGGTATCTACCAAGAGTCTAAGATCCTTTGCTGACTGGTTTCCCTTTAAAGAATTTGCATAGTAGATTGAGTTCCAGTAGGTACTGGCTAAAAGTCTTTTATTTTGATAGCGATCTGTTAATACCTTCCAGGCGATTGCGTAATTACTTGCCGTTAATTTTATAGAACTTAAAATATTAAGTGGTTCTCCCTCAAGGAAAGTTAGCAAATGTTGAAATTTCCTTATATCGGAATAATTAGAGTTTTCGTGAACCAAACAAGAATAAACGTTGTAAAAGGTTGGTCACTTTTTTACGTTTCCATTAAAGCAAGGTACCTTTAAAGGGCCCAGATCATCGCTACGTGAATAGTGTGAAGTTGCGGGGGTAAAATTTGAATGAACTGAACAGGAACATAAACTCGAAAAAAGAACTTTAGCTTGGTAGTAGAATAGATCCGTATTTTTCCTAATTTTATCCTGTGCTTTGAATTCATCATTGTCGTCCTCCTTCAAGAGACCTATGATGTCATTATGAATGTTTTTAAATTGTTCATAGTGATCATCTAACGATTCGTAAAACGCCTTAAAAATTGGCAAGGAAGAACTATCTGATTTAGCTTTTGTTCCCAAGTTATACGTTTCCGTAATACGAAATATTGAAACTTTGCGTTGATTCTCAAGCTTTTTTAACAACATATTGTTAATTAAAAATATAAAAAATATTTAAAAAGAATAAAACTAACACTTGACCCCTATTGACTTTAATCAGTCCTAGAGAGTCTAACAAGCATATATTTTATTATCGATTTCTCGAATAAAATGCAAAAAACTCATCAACAGCTGTTATCCTAGGTCGCGATTTTTCTCCCAAAATAAATGCACACAAACACAACTTGTACCTACTACCGCTTCTCTTATTATTTACAGGTAAATACTAATTCTACTAGATGTGTTTGTTTACCTGTTAAATAAGAATAAAGCATTTAACTCACAAGCACCTTTGTTGTTTTAAAAATAACTATTTATTTAAACAAATTTCGATTTTTGAATCAAAACAAACGACGTACGAAGTGCCAATTTCGGCTGCAATGAAATGTGGGTGGAGCAACCGTTAAGCCACGCAAGGGGGGACGGAACCTCCTTCCTAAACTGGACACGGCAACAAGCGCGAGCCAAGATGGCGGAAATATTTAATATTTTTAGCAAACAAATTTTAAAAAACTATCCGGCTCGAAGGACCAGAAAATGTTGATGTTTTGAGGTTTGAGGTATGAGGTAGAGCCGCGGGACTGTAAGCGCGCTGGTCGTTTTATAAAATCTGGGGGCAAAAATCCTTAAAAGGACGATGTAAAAATATTAATTTTTCCGAGCCACACAAAGACAATATAGAGGATTGGCACTCACCTTTTTAGTTGTTTCCGTCGTCCAGAGGAGCTCCTCTCGCTGGCCCAGTCGTTGCAGTCGATCCACACTAGAATCAATTGTTTGTGTAATGGTTTAGTTTGATTTTCTAAGAATGTTATTGGATTTTTTGGTTAATAGAATTTATCACTATGCTGCGTGGTGATCTCGATAGAATACGACAGACGAATGTTTTTTTGGTTACGCCTTTTTCCGCAGATTCATTTTTCGTAGATGGCGCTGGCGTTTTGCTTGTGCCAATCAAATTGAAATTGTGTGGGTTTTCCGAATACGGGAATGTGGCGCAAAATTTGAATTTAAAATTAAAGTTGCACGAACACTGGCAGAACCTTGCTAAAAGCAATTCTCAAAATCTAATCACAGTAGTTCAAGATGATTAAATGACGTTATTTTTTTGTGGTTTCTTTTTTAAACTTGTAATGCAATACTTTGTGCAATTTTTATAATAAAATATTAGCCTTATCAAACTTACTGTGTTTAGTTCAAATAACTTTTCTTCAAACCATAAATTAAACAAATTAATAACACCGTATGTCAGAACATACGGTACATTTTACTAGCATTGCAACTTATTTTTGTTTTCTAAATTAGCGGATGTTAAAACTTTTAACTTACGGTATGTAGCACTCCGATGGCTCAGATTGGGTTTTGGTAGATACAGTGGACTATAATTGACATTGGCGCAAAAAATTCATTTAACTAGAGAAAGTAACTAATTTAAAAATTATAGGTTAAATTTGAGAAAGAAATAAAATTGTGATATAGCCTCATAGAGAGGGACTTACCGCTGTTTTGAAGTTCCAAAGTGCAAGGTGTACACCTTTCCATGAGAGTTATGTGGCTTGAAGTTCCAACAGGATGATGGCACGATAATTTTAATTATTTGCGGTATTTTAAAGTGAATTTTCACTATTTTTTAAATTTAAATTTTAAGGTTGTCGTTTTCTAGACATGGCGACGCGCAGCACACTTTGTCTGTCTCTCTATCCTGCGCTTGCAGTTTTTTCGCACATGCGCACAGCACTTCACCCTCTATAGGAAACCATATCACTATATTTAAAATTTTATGGATATGTGAAAAACACGATAGAGGACGCTTGTAGTGCCAAAGTATATAAAAATAAAGAAATAAAAAATAAAATGATAATTCTTAAATTTAGAATAGAAATTACATTTTTTGCGTTTAATTCTCGCATTTTAATGCAATTTTGCTTTAGGTAAATTTTATAATAACTAATAGTTGACCCATTTACTTAGCATTAATATAAATTTAAGACTAATAAATTTTAGTCCATGAAAAATAGGAAAATTAAAAGTAAAATTCAAAAATAAAAGAAAAATAAAAAGGTTTTTTATGGAAACCGAACACGGTATTCATGATTAGGAACGAAAATAATTTTGCTAAGAAATAGTAACGTATGTTTAAAAAAAACCTTTTTTTCATAAACTTAAGCAAATTTATTAAAAACTAGTAATTAGTTTGGTAAAATACACTATTAGGTCCATACACTACATAAACTTTATAAAAATGTATACTCCGTTTCAAAATTATTTGACTTTTAAGTCAATTTACTTTGGTCAAATTTTTAAATGTCATTTTCTAGAAAGTGGAACATTCGGTGTTTTTCCGTCGGACGGTAGTATATATGTGTGTCAAAACATGAAATTTTTTTTTGAATTTGACAGTCTGCTACACTGTAGTATTACCTAGAGTCCCTGTATGTTGACATATTTGGATGTATTTTCCAAATATGTCAACATACAAGGACTCTAGTATTACCCAAGTATACAATGATTTATTGCTCTTTCTAACAATGATTTATTGCTATTTTTAAGGATTTACATTATTGACAAAACACAAAATAATCTTTTGTCAATGAAAACTTGGCATTTTAGGTACAGTTTTAAATAAATAAAGCGATGCAAAACTTTTCCACAGCTTTTATTTTATCGGCATTAACGAGGTTTTTTAGTACATGTATTGTATATACTTCTTTATTTATTGTATGTATGCATATACAGAGTATATCCCAGAATGGACACTTTATTTTGAAAAAAAAAAATAAATACCATAAACAATAAATTTACCTTTAAAAAACACTTTTACCCGAGGTGACTAAAAAACTTTTTGATATAAATCATGAGACATGAGAGACAAGACGAGATGAGATGAGAGAAAGGCTCTCTAGAGCGATAGAAGAGTCCTATCGTCGAGACGGAAGACCTATTTTATCTCGCATAACGAGATATTTAAGTTTAGCCCCGAGAGATTGTGGTGCTCCAGCAAAATAAAAAAATTGAATAACACAAATTAGATTAATATTTAGATTGGAATCGAAGATGATTAAAAAGTTTTTAATTTTTTTTTAATTGTCAAAAAACTGTTATTAGCATTGATAGATTTTGACAAAAATGTAATGCTCGTTAGAGGATCGGATACTATTTTATCTGAAAATTATATGAAAATCGGTTTAGCGGTTTAGGAGCTATCGTGTTACGGACAGAAATAATACACACACACACACACCCCGCCACACACACACACACACACACACACACACACACACACACACACAACACACACACACACACACACAAACACACACACACACACACACACACACACACACACACACCCACACGCAGACTAACATCACAAAAATATTTCCGTCGTTATCTAAAAAAAAATTTTTTTCGTCGGAAATAATACCTACTCTAGCCATTGCTACGCGGGCTATAAAATTAAAAATTGGCAAAATATTTGACAAATTTGCCTATTATTAACAAAACAATATCAAATTACAATTTTTAAATAAAAAATTTGAAGTTTCTAGAGCCCATCGAAAGATTTGTCCCATTCAAACGTTGTATAGGAGAATATAATCTATAACATACGTGAGTGTTAAATAATTCTACCGAAGCCCAACGCCCATGTAATTCTTGCAACATTCAACCAGTTTATATCAAAAAATATAAAAAAAATATATCGAAGGTATACACATATACTGTTTTATAGCTAGTTTATATAGATACATTGAGGTTGATACCCTAGAAATAAGACTCTGAAAGGTACCAAGTGTGAACTATTAAAGAAATTACAATTACCACTGAAAGCAAGATTAAAACTTACATAACTTTTAGTTGGGCGTAATCACAAATAATTTCTTTACAAACGGTTTATTGCAGGATTTTATACTGCACGAATATAGATAGAATAAAACTTTGAGTGATAACAGCCACAAAAATGTAAGAGGCAGAAAAATCGTCAAATCTTTTTATGAGCTCTGAACGCTATACTGGATTCAGATAAAAGTAGCTCCTTTTTTGCGGGATTGCCGGTTGGTTTTCAATTATGGAGATGTCAGTTAGGGTAAATCAAATTTCTCTAGCAATTTCTAAAAATTTTTAAGAAAATTAACTGATTCATTTGTTATATTCAAGGAAATAAAAATAAATTCTAGTTTGCACACATTTTTTATTACTTTTAAGTCAAATTATTGAAAATAAAAATATTAAAATTGAAGTGTTGGCAAACGAGGAAGATTTCTAAATGAGTTCGCTAAGATCAGTTCAGTTTAAAGTGAACATTACTAAACCCCTTCAAAATCATCATCACTTGCCAGTGTGACAGGTTTCAAACTCACCACGAATTAAGAAACGTCAAAAACTGTTTGACAATTATTTGACTGATTTTGTATACCAGCTTTGTTTCGAATCTAGTGATAGCTATTATCAACTAAATCCTTTTGAGCAAGACACTTAAAATTTGTTAGGTTTATATGGCGTCCTGGTGATTGTACATTACAATATGTTTTTTATTACAAAGATATCAAAATTATTTATAATATTTATATTATAAACCAACTCGTCTGAATCTTGTATTCCGATTTATGAATCAATATGTATTGAATTCGGAACTTCGAGGGTAAGGTGTTTAAGAACCTTGATTCTGATTTTTAAATTTAACATTATTGTTGATCTCTTATTTATAAAACAATTTAGTTTAAATTTAAAACTTCGTAGTCCTTACGGTCATTCAATACAACTTTTTAGGCAAGCTTAAAAAATCAATTATTATAAGGGATTTTTGACGGACTTATAGAATGTACAGGGTGAGCAAAATTCGATTATTATTATTTAGGTATTTCTAGCCAAGATACATAAAAACGAGTAGACATTTCGTGGGTTCCATTTTCGAGACGTCTTCAAATATCAAAATCGCGAAGGGCCTTGTAGTTTCTTAGCTACGAGGGGATTTTTAAAAGTCTGCAACTGGCCTATAACTTTTTTATTTATAAAAATTTCATTTTACTTTTTTATAGAATTTTTAATAAAGATTCATCTGTAGAAGTAAATTTCATCGACCCCTTTTAGCATTAAGTTAAAACATTTTCTTATTGAATGACCCTCATTTTATCAGCCTAAAATTTCTTTAAAATAGCATCACTCAATATTAAATTATTTTATTGTTTTTTTTTTAATTTGTTTATTTTAAAATATTTTTAACCTATTTGTTTAAAACTTGTCGACAATGACTGAGTGGAAATAAATTTCGGACTTCCATTGTTTTTATTAATTTTAAATAATGGAAGTGTCTAAAATAAATAAAGACAATAAATTATATAAAATAGAATGGCAACCAATAGCGCGCAGAAAAAGAGGGCGTCCTAAACTAGAATGGCAACAGTCAATCCAATGATCAATGAGTCAAAAAAATCTGACAGAGGATGATTGTCAGGATCGAAGGAGGTGGAGAATAGGCGTCGGAGAACGTAGAAAAACGTTCTAAACCGACATAGTAGTAGTAGTAATTATATACAATGAATATAAAGAAATAAAGAAGTCATTTTATTAAACAATACCGATTTTATGAATATCTCAAAAACTAAAAGTGACAGATAAAATTTAGTTTGATAGTTTGATTTTCTATAAAAATAACTATGAAATAGAATTCTACACCAAAATGAAATTTTCATAAACAAAAGGTTATAGAAAAATGCCCTCGTAGCTGAAACACTACGAGGTCTATCAAGAAGCGGTTTTGATATTTAAAAACGTCTCGAAAATCGAGCCCAGGACATTGTTTTTAACTTTATCGGCTAGGAATACCTAAAACCCTCAAAAAACAACGAAATTGACCGACCCTGTACGTACCAAATTCAGGACTTAAACACCAAT
The DNA here is from genome assembly GCA_963576565.1 of Aspidapion aeneum. Classification (NCBI taxonomy): domain Eukaryota; kingdom Metazoa; phylum Arthropoda; class Insecta; order Coleoptera; family Brentidae; genus Aspidapion; species Aspidapion aeneum. The sequence continues at coordinate 71,973,776 of OY755044.1, forward strand.
ATTTACTAAGACCTTAAGACAGCATTGTAGACCGGGTTTAAGTGTATTTTTTTAATACTCACAGGTCAAATAACTACAAAGACTTGGTTCACCCTAATGTGCAATATGATGGTAAGCATTTCTCAGTGAGTTTCATCTCATATAAATTCCAATTAACTTTAGAAATAAAGAAAAACCACATAAAAATTTTGTAACAAAATGTCATTTTTTGGAAATTTAGTCCGTGCAGTCGTAGGATTCCCGTTTAAAATAGTCTCAAATTGTAGTACCATCTCTGAGGGGTGGTTAAAGTTCGAAAAACAATAGAAATAATCCAAAAACTTAAACACAAAAATATTCAAAGCTAAATAATACATAAATAACTTAAAACTATATCTGTAGATGCATTAACGTATCAATATTTAAATACTGTAAAAAGCACAAAATATATTAGAATCCCTTTTCAATTACACATTCACCAAAATAATCGAGCATCGGTTTAATCGTCGCTAACTTGTCTAAAAAATTAACATGTAAAATACACTTCGAAAAACACGTTTTTCCGAGAAAAAATTACAAAAGTGAGAAAATTATGGTGATTGAGGCGTTCGAACGTCAAAAAGTGGAGCCCAGGAGAGTTCGAGGTGAGTTCTATTCATAGAATGAATATGCATCGTTTTCCTAGTATTTCTTACGTCAATTTCGACAAATTACTTAAATGTGTGAGAAAAGCCGAACCGGCTAGCCTATCGAAGGATATTTACGTGAATTCCAGTACTTGCACGCACATCCATTAATGCTAATGTCAGTTTTTTGACAATTAAAAACTTTAAAAAATGTTAACTTTTTAACGGAGCATCGTATCAATATACCGCTGTCGGAATATAGTAGATTGTAGTTTGCTTAATAATTCATGTTATAACCAAAAGCTTCGTACGAGCTTTAGTTTCTGAGAAATTTACAAAAAACTGTTTTCAAGGCTAATATATTATCATGGCTTCACTTGAAGTGTGATAATAGGCTAGCTAGGCATATACATAATATTCCAATACAAACGGTAACTGCCCATTCATGATGCAAACATGAGGGCCTTGGGGTCTTTAAGCAAGAAAGACTTGATTGGTTGCTTTCAAAGACATAATATGCATATCACCTTGATGCAGAATGCAAACATATTTGAAATAGCAATATCAGTGGGTATAAGTCTATCTTTTTTGCGGTCCTTAATATAAAATGTCCTGATTGGTTATACTTTTACGCATAAATATTATTTTATTCTTGTATTCGTTACGTCAAATCATCGGCGTACAGTTGACAAAAACTCTATCTATGTAAATTTGGTATCTGTGCATTTTTCGTACTTTTATTTCTGAATGTTTGCATCAAACGCCAACCATTCTGTAAATAGGTAACAGGGAGTATTGGAATATTACGTATATGTGGCTAGGCCGGTGACAGATCCGTCATGGATCCATTTACTTAAGTTTAATAAAAACCGGAATTTTTCACTCTGAAATGCTCGCGCGGCTACACTATCATATTTAAAAAAAATCGCCGAAATTTAAGCAATATTAAGCCGTCATGCAAATTTAGTCATATTTCAAAATATAACGAGCGACGGTAAAATACAAATAAAGTGACGCGGCCCAGGGCTGTGAGCCCGTTTGATGGGCTGCTATAATATTGCCGGGTTTATTATAATTTTACTGCAGAGAATGATTTGGAATAGAGCCGAAATCAATATGTTTTGATATTTGGAGGAGCTTAGCATATGAGTGTTTACGTTCATCTTCTTAAAAAATGATTTTCTAATGGTTTAAAATTTTAGTTCACCCACTGAAAAAATATAATTTGTTTTTTAGGTTAAGTAATAAAAATTTAGTTATTTAATTTTTGTAATTGAAAACAATACGAAAAGTTATATAAAACAAATTAAAAAGTTATCAAATTTGAATTCAATAAAATTGCCTTGTTAAATATCTTGACAATTTGCACTAAAATTTTTGAGTTTTTATTTATTATTTTGCTAACTTTTATATCAATATATATTTATTGTATTTTTCTAGAATATAATTTGTGCTTTATTGCAATTATTCGTCTACTATGTAAGACGCGGCAATGTGACTTATAATTTTAAAAATAATAATTGGTAAGTAAATCTTTACGGACCGTGAGCCAACATGCAGGTACCAAAATTTCCTAACAACTGTCAAAGAGAGTACCCCACCTGTGGTGGAAAACAACTGTTTTATTAAGGGCCTAGGTCCAACCATATAAAGTTAAATTTGAGGTTTTTTAATAGGTCACGTGACATTCAGTGATTATTGGAAATTTGTTATTTTTAACTAGAAAATGAAGTATATTACTAAAGGGTAACAATTACTAAATTTATAAACTTGATTCTGACAGGTCATTCAACATTTTGTTTGAAGGTTTAATTAATTTTTTTGGCTTAAATGCAGCAGTTTTAATATTTATTTATAAATGCCTTGCAATATAGGTCATAGTTTTTCGTTATTAGAATGTCATTATACTCACACAATATTTAGAAATACATAAAAAATCGACTAAAATGACATATTTATTCCTCCAAACGTTAATCAAATAATAATTGTTTATATTGAACTCTTGCATTTAACAAGGTATCTTAAGTTAAGTTATTTACTTATTTTTAGCGTTAAAAATTTCTGTCTATATATTTTTTTGTCGGATATTGGTTATTTCTATAGTTTTCGAACATTAAAGCAACCTTTATTTTGGTACTACAATTTGAGATAATTTTTTAAGGAAGATTTCCAAAAAATGATATATGCCAAAAAAATAAATGAATCCATGACGGATCTGATACCTTACTAGCTAACCTATGAGCACACTTCAAGTGACGCCCTTATATATCAGCCTTGAAAACAGTTTTTTTGTAAATATCTCAGAAGCTCCTTCTGTTTATAACACAAATTATTGAGCAAAATGCGTTTTGCTATATTCCGAAAACCGCATATTAATGGGATGATCAATAATTTTCCCAGATTTCTCTATACTTGTTCTATTTTTTCTTGGTTTAAAATCCGCCATTTTGGATTCGCCATTTTGATTTTTTTAAGTTTGAGTGAAAATTTTTGTTAAATGACCTCATGCAATGTAATATTTCAAGTTTGAGAGAAATCCGCCATTTTGGATCCGCCATTTTGATTTTGTTAAGTTTAAGTTAAAAATTGTGTTAAATGACCTCAAGTAATGTAATATTTCAAGTTTGAGATAAATCGGTTAGTAAATAAAAAAATCCGCCATTTTGGATCCGCCATTTTGATTTTTTTAAGTTTGAGTAGAAAATTTTGTTAAATGACATCAAACAATATAATATTTCGAGTTTGATTTTTTTTAAGTTTGAGGATAAAACTGTATTTAGTGATGTCAGGCACTGCTAACTTTCAAGTTTCAGACAAATCGGTTTAAAAATAAAGAAATCCGCCATTTTGGATCCTCCATTGTTGTAATAAAAAACGTAAATTGTAGTGTTACCAGGTTACCAAACACTACAACTACCAAGATTCAACAGTCGACTTAATGGATTTAACTTTACTTAACAAAAACAAATGTAAAAAAATTGCGTAAAGGATTTTTTTAAAGATGTTTTTATATAAATAATATATTTTGTTTTTCATCTACACATTTTATCAAAAAAACATTTTTCAGTCCGGCGCCGAGTTGGCCCGGCGCCCAGTTGGCGGCGCCGAGTTGGCGGCGCCAAGTTGTCCCATTCCGTTATCTGCTTACTGTGATGCCTATTTATTCCCAATCTAAGTTTTTAAGAACATCTTCTAGGGTATGACTAAATAGTTTAGGGAATCTTGACAACTATTATATAGAAGTTGTCTTTCTAAGGACACCGAAAAAAATTAATATTTTTGTATCGATTCATAGGTTTTCCGAAGAGTACGGAAAAGTAGTGCGGAAATAGTAGTTTACCTAACTAGTGCGGAAAGAGCCTCTTTTCCGCACGCGATTGCAGATGGCCAAACAACGCGATAGCGGAGTTTCGCCAGCAATCAAGTGCGGAAAAGACACTTTACGCACGAGTTAGGTACACTATTTTTTCTATAAGCGTGAGGAAAAAACTAAAAATTAATCAGAAAATTATTTATATTCAAAACGTTTTAATCAAATCAATTATTATTATTCACATTCTAGCGGCTTCTAGAACTGACTGGGGTAGATCTTCGTCCGAAGAATCCATTGAAAATCTGATTTTTTTGTTTGAAAAATTCAAAAGACGCTTGTATCTGCAAAATTGGCTTTGTTTTGACAGTTTGTTTGTACTTTGTTGCTATGGTGATTTAAGATGCCAAATCTAAAACCACTAGTGTTCATTGTTGTTTGACATTGACAATGACGATGTTTATACCGGGGAGGTTTAAAACTTATAATTTGAACCTATTTTACTGAAAACTTTATTTTATCGAAAATATAGCAGAATTTCAGTCAATTTGAATATTTTTAGGATATTTCGTGTGCTAGGAAAGATACAAATGTATTTTGAACGGTCTAAATGTTATAGAACACCTCAAAATCGTAACAAATTTACTTTTCCGGAAAAAATATTTTTCCGCACTAATGCGGAAAAGTGGCACTTTCCACACCAAAAAGCGTGCGGAAAAGTGGACTTTTCCGCATGCTTATAGAAAAAATACTTTTCGCCCGTAGTGCGAAAAAGTAAAACTTTCGTAGAACAAATAATAATAACAGGTAAATTTGACGTTTTTTGGCAGATTACATGACTTTAAGTGACTTTAGTTTCGTCGGAAAGGTGAATTGTAAAATTAAAAATTAAACAGATTTATTTTTTAATATTTTAAGTAAATCTACATTTAAATTATTATAATTATTATTTTAGTTATTATTTAAACACAGGTGATCTTGAGAAATTAGGTTTTAAAAACATAAACTAACACTCTCAAGTTTACCTATTTTATTTATATAAATTATTTAGTTCATAAAGCAGCACAAAATATTGAATTTTATATTTTATGATTTGTCACGAACTATAAAAATTTTTTATTAAAAAAAGAGCAGATTTATCTTAATAAACCAGATTCAACATTTGATAGTAATTCTCACTATATCTACTTAAGTTTACTGTACCATACGCCTTATTGGTCATCGCAGGGTGTGAGGCTGCTCCCTGGTAGACACTTGTTACTTGCTTAACCAAGCCCAGTTAAGCAAGCGTAACTATCAAGCATAGCTTGTACATTGGTCCTTCGAACAAAGAAACCGCCGCCGACGCTCGTAAGTAAAACACCTGACTACAGCCCTACCGTCCACCTGCCATTACGACTGTCCTTACACTCGTCCTGTCCGAAGCCACTACGCAAGAGAGCTTCAACCTGAGTGACCTTCCACAAGAAAGTCCATCCGTTCTACAAGTGTCAAAAAGCCGTCCACCTGCCAGTACGACTATCCGTACACTTGTACTGTCTGAAGCCACTTCTCAAGAGAGCTTTAACCGTCTACAAGAGCGACCTTCTTCGAGAAAGTCCGTCCAGTCTGCAAGCTTCAAAAAGCCGTCCACCTGCCAGTACGACAATCCGTACACTTGTCCTGTCTGAAGCCACTACGCAAGATAGCTTTAACCGTCCACAAGAGCAACCTTCAACAAGAAAGTCCCACCATCCTCCAGTCAGTCCGAACAGTCCAACTATAGATCAATAATTACCAGTCCACCACAATCCGAATAAGCGATAGACCAGCCCAACAAAAAAGCACTACCAGGGAGTCACATCGTTCTCCAGCCAACGCACCAATCCGAACAGTCTAAATACAAATCGCTTCCAATCTACAGCACAGAAAAAACAACTGTCTGTCATGTCTACGGAATCCCAAATTAAGAACTAGCTCGAAAACAGGAAAATCCGGGACAAAAGTTAGTTCAACTCCTATGCAACAACCAAAAAGACTCAGCCATAAGAAAAACTGGATCCTACATCAAAAACCGTCGAAATCGGTGGTGTAGGTCATAGCCGGGATAAAGATAGTTCACAATAGGTGTTGCAGAACTGATTTTAGTTTCAGTGAGAACAAGGATGTCAGGTCTTTGTTCTTCAAGATGTTGGTGAACTGAATTCATGTTGGTACTTAATCCTCTTATATTGCTAAAATCAATTCGGAGTTGAGTTTTTGGTCTTCTTTTAATATCTTTGCATGAATGACCCCCAGGATCACCCGACTCCCGGAGATCCGAGTGGTCGGGTATTTTACCTCCGGAATATTTTGATCCTGGAGGCGCCATCATGCTATCTGTTACTCATTGTTGGAACCGGACTGCCAGCGCAGTAGCGGAACGTGGTGATACCACTTAGCGCTACTCAGTTCTGGCATGGTGGTATCTCACCGGTCGACGCCCAATGAGTAAAAAGCGTCTACCACCTACCATAGAAGATATATGCAAAAATATCCAAACCAATGAAATTGAGATAATCCAAACCAATGAAATTGAGATAAAAGATTTGGAGATCAGTGAACATGCATATCACACCAAGAAATATTATCATCAATTGAAAAACAAATACGAAGAAATTAAGATCTACCTAGAGACATGTCCAAAAGCGGCACCGCCACTAAAGGACAATAATGCCCAATCAGCCGCTGAAACAAGTGGTAAACTTTCAACAGCCAGTACCAGTGAACAAGAGCAACGCTTGAAAGCACAGAAATATCATCTGCGACAATTACAAAAAATCCTACATCAAGTTGAAATCGAACTACGTCAAGAAACAACCACATTCCGCTACGAATATCAGATGGAACAAATCAAGAAGAAATGGGCTACAATCCAGAAACTTGACCAGGAAATTTCGATTAATGAAGAAACACATACTAACGACTACTTTACAGAAGATGCATATACCGAAGCCCAAAGTCAATCCGAAGATGTCATTGAAAGCGAAAATCCTGATACCAATTTTTCACGGTGAATATGAAAACTCGTCAACATTCTTTGACATTTTCATAAAAGTAATCCATGAGAACCAAACTCTGTCAAAAGCTGAAAAGATGTATTATTTAAGAACAGACACAAGAGGAGAAGCAAGTGAACTAATTCAACATTTAGAAACAATTGAAGCCAATTTCGATACAGCCTAGACCTTGCTGCAAAGTCACAAAAGATTGCTCATTTTCAAACTCCTTGATAAGATTTTGGATTTACCAACCGTACCAAAAGAAAACGCACAAAAATTGAAGCAACTGCACAATGTCACTAGCGAATGTCTTAAGCATAAAAAATCTAGAAATAGAAACGAACACTTGGGGTCCTATGATAATTCGCCAAGCCCTGATACATCAACCAAACCAAAATTTGTTACCTCCAAAAATCCTGATACCAATTTTTCACGGTGGATATAAAAACTGGTCAACATTCTTTGACATTTTTAAAAAAATAATCTGTGAGAACCAAACTCTGTCAAAAGCTCAAAAGATGCATTTTTTAAAAAGACATACAAGAGGAGAAGCAAGTAAATTAATTCAACATTTAGAAACAATTGAAGCCAATTGAGGAGTGTTCATTCAAAGGCAGACATGTCCATTTTCCAAAAATCTGAAAAAAAGGGCAAAAACTCTTCTGTCACAGGTCACTTGGTTTACGAAAAAAAGGTAAAAATAGATTGATGTGAGAGGGTTCTCCAAACATATTAAAGAAAAATATTTACAAAAAAACCTTGTTTTTCGCAAATATGTTAGAAAAAAAATGGATATGTCTACATTTTCAGGAACTGTCTGGTTTTGTTTGAGGCATTGGTGGAGATGTCTGAATTTGTTTGGATATGTTGAAACAAATATCATATATTTAACTTTGTATTTTATTTTAAAAAAATTCCAGAACGAAATATGGGATAAATTTAAATCTGCAAATCTTTGTCATCTTCGAGGCAATCACAGGCCTCGTCTTGGAACTCATTGGTTTCGTGTGGATATGTCTTGTTTTGGTTGAACTCGGTGGATTTAAATGGCAAATACTGTAGGATATGTCTCACTTTGCGAGAATTTTATCAAGGTCAACCCTGGAAACCATGCGAAAGAATAGAATAGAAATCTGCAAAAAAATCAATTTTGGTAAAAATGTGACATGTCTGGTTTTGCATGAACCTCCTCAATTACGATACAGCCTGGACCTTGCTGCAAAGTCGATACCAAAACAAAAGATTGCTCATTTTCAAACTCCTTGATAAGATTTTGGATTTACCAATCGTACCAAATGAAAACGCATAAAAATTAAAGCAACTGCACGATGTCACTAGCGAATGTCTTCAAGCATTTAAAAATCTAGAAATAGAAACGAACACTTGGGGACCTATGATAATTTGCTTAATTATCAGAAAATGGGATTCTGAGACCAATCGCTTATATGAGCAAAATCTCCAAAGCCTTCACGATATTCCAGATCTAAAAGAATTTATGATCTTCTTGGAAAGATGTTTTCAATCACTAGAGACAGTTTCAAGCTCAGAACAACCAACCTACTGTCCGTTTTGTCATGGGAACAAGCACACGATTTACCATTGTCTAAAATTTAAAGCAGTATCAACGCAAGAGAAACAAATATATTCAAGAAAATCGCATTTGCTACAACTGCCTAAGTCATAACGTTAATAAGAAATGCTTCAGCCATACAAAATGCAACGTTTGCAGTCGTCAACACCATACTCTTGTTCACCAGGAGAGATACCAGCAACGCCAAAATCAACCAAATGATTACCAAAGAGGAAGTTCTCCACCAAACCATCAACTCACGCAAGTCAAAAAGAAGAAAACGTTTTACAAGCAACAGCACTTATAAAAGTCTCATCTTCAAATTCACCACAGTTACTGAAAATCTTAATTGCCCAAGGCTCACAAACATCCTTTATTACCGGAGAGGCCGCTCAACGCCTAAGACTACTCCGACGCCATATTAGAGCAGAAATATCTGGCGATGGAGAACTAAAAGTTTCAAAATGGTCTATAAATTCCCATATATATACATGGTAGTCCTGCCAAAACTAACGCAGTCAATGCCTAAACAACATTTAAGATACAGAGTATAGATAGCTGGAAAAACAAAGTTCTAGCAGATCCTACTTTTATGACACCTGGAGCCAAGACGGCATATTAGGAGCCAAAGAATATGCAACCATTATCCTAAGTGCCCTTCAAAAAACTCAAGACGGCCTGCTAAAACAAAACACTGAACTTCGGATGAATTATCTCTTGGCCAATTATCGCTGGAACGAAATCTATTCAGGTCAACAGCATGATCGCTCAATGTGAGGAAGACAAACAACCAGCAAAGTTCTGGGAGCTAGAAGAAATATTACTTCTTCATCAGCTTGCTAAAGATGAACAAGTGTGCGAAGATTTTTGTGAAAAAACAACAACACGAGACACACATGGAAGGTTCATGGTTAAAATTCCATTTATGCAGCCTCCAGAATCATTAGGCCATTCCAAACCAGGAGCAAACATTGAAAAGAAATTGCATCAAGATGCTAATTTACAACAACAATATGCAGCTTTTATGAAAGAATACGCTGAGTTGGGCCACATGAGAAAAGTAAACTGCCACGAAATTAATCAGGGAAAATACTACATCCCTCACCTGGCTGTCATTCGCGAAACAAGCACAACAACCCGGGTAAGAGTTGTTTTTGACACCTTTTGTAAAACTAACCAGTATTAGCCTTAACGACATTATGCACGTTGGGCCAAGACTACAACAAAATATTGTAGAAATACTCGTCCGCTAGAGAAAGCACGAATTTGCATTTTGCGCAGACATAGAAAAAACGTACAGACAAATCAAAATTCATCCTGATGACCAACCCTGCCAAAGAGTTTTATGGAGAGATAATTCCACACAACCAATGTTTTCATATGAACTTTCCACAGTCACTTATGGCACGGCATCAGCTTCTTATCTAGCCATAAAAACATTACAAAACTTGCACTTGAAGAGGCAAAAAGGTTTCCGGCCGCCAGTCAAGCAATGTTGCGTGCTTTCTACGTTGACGATATTTTATCAGGAGCAAAAAAAAGCTGCGTTCTTGCCACGTACAACAAGGTACCAATCAGCAAAATCCTTAGTAATGAATTTATTATTAAACCGATTTTAATAAAATATAAAACATCCTCGTGAGATTTGATTGCTTTTTAAAGATCATGATTAAAGTTTATCGCCATCTAAAAGTTTAAAATGTCTGACATAATCATAATTGATTCTTTAAAATGGCGTGTTTATTCTTATTTTCCGAAAATGTTTTAGTTTTTTTTTGAATTTGTAGAAAAGCACTACTTTTCCCCCACATAACGAGGTACAAATTAGTAAAATCGGTGTGGTGGTCATCAAAAAATCTATTTTTATTTCAGCTATTGTTTTACAGATTATACAATTGCATTGCCAATCCTATCTACATTCATTTCCTCATAAATTCATTATTACTGAACCGATTATAGTGAAATAAAAAAAATCATGACAATTGACAGTTCTTTAAAGAATATAATCGAAATTCGCCGCCATCTTAGAATATAAGATGTCGGACAGAATCATACTTGATTCTTCAAAATGGCGTGTTTCTTGTTAATTTCCAAAAATGTTTTAGTCTTTTTTTTAATTCATAGAAACACACTACTTATTATCTAAAAAGTACTAAAAAATTATATAAAAAAACATTTTCGGAAAATAAGAATAAACACGCCATTTTGAAGAATTAAGTATAATTCTGTCCGACATCTTTAATTCTAAAATGGTTTCGATTATAGTCTTTAAAGAGCAACCAATTCTTACCGTGATTTTTTTGCTCCACTAAAATCGGTTTAGTGATAACGAATTTATAAGAAAAAGAATGCAGACAGGATTGGCAATGTAGTCGAATAATCTGTAAAACAGTGGTTAAAACAAAAATAGATTTTTTAAGAACCATCACTCCGATTTTACTAATTTGTACCTCGTTGTGTGGTGTGCTTTTCCACAAATTAAAAAAAGATTTAGACATTTTCGGAAAATAAGAATAAATACGCCATTTTGAAGAATCAAGTATAATTCTGTCCGCCATCTTAAACTTTAAGATAGCGAAAAACTTTGATCATCATCTTTAAAAAGCAACCAATTCTCACCGGAATGTTTATTATTTCATTAAAATCGGTTCAGTAGTAATAAATTTATAAGTTAATAAATCCAGACATCATTGGCAAGGCAATCGTCTAATATGCAAAAATATTTTTGTAAGAACCACTGAACCGATTTTGCTGATTCCTACCATGTTGTGCGTGGCACGAACGCGGCTTTTTTACAATTTAATGTCGTCCGCCATCTTGGATTTTGAGACGTCGGACCAAGAAAATATTTAGTCAAAACTCTAATTAATTCTCTGCCAAGTGCAGTTTGTCCCTATAAAATCGATTGCACAGTTCAAAAGTTATAATTTTAAAAAAATTGTCCGCTTTTTTTTGGCCCACCCGGTATAACATGAACAGTGGGACGTGTCTTTATAGCGTATAATAGCGGGCTTAATTTTTCATTTATATAAATGCAAAAACTAACTTTAATTCCAACAATGATTACCAATTTGGCAACTTTTAAACTTTAATACGAAAACTTTAAATTAGATTTTCGGCATAGGCATTGGGTAACTGCTGCTTAATAGGCTAAAAGTTACTTTATTGCCTTTTGGCCAACTTAGATGCAATGCTACTTAATAAAACCTATTTCCATATCCACCATGATAGATCAGATAATGTGACAATATTCTTTGTAGTAGAAACATTTTCCCCCTAAATAATAAACCCTAAAGAAATATGCCTTAATCAATACTATATTTCGCTTTTTATCCTTGAGATATTTGACGGATCAGAGATGATAACAAAAATCGCGATTTAAGTGCCAGATCAGTGAAATCCTAAAAAAAACGCAAAAATTTAAAAACTCCAAAAACATTAGGAAAAGCAGTTAAAAAGTGCCACGGCATAAAAAGTGTCACTTTTATTCATTAGTATATAAAATACCATGACGCAGTGCCACAAAATAACAAACACCGATTCAAAAGAAACATACTCAAACGATTGCCAAATAAATTGTCTGAAATTAGTGGTTCTAAACCAGTATCTCGAATTTGAGGGGAAACTAGCATTAAAATGTAGTATTTAGAGCAAAAAGGTATAAAAAATACTGTACACTTAGAACTTGTAGATAAACTGTGTCCTATTCACTTTGTTTAGCCATTATCATAATCATTAACCAATTTGTTAAATAAGAGTTAACATTTTTAGTTGTTTCCTTGAGGCTCAAGGGAACTATTATGCTAGATATAATAATAACTATAAATATATGGATTGTGTAAACTTTTCTCTTACTCTTTTTATTTATTGACCTTTTTCTGAGAAATCACTCACATTAGCTATAAAGAAAAAACATGTTTTTGTTTACTTGTTTGCCGAATTCTTTCATTAAATTTATATTTTTTATTAAAGCAGTTTACAGGTCTCACCAAGGTCTTACCATGTAAATTTCCTAGAGCATTGTCTACAACTTTCAAACAAAGAGTAAAACACTTGTTCCTGCCTAAGCCCAACAGACAAACGTTGGAGAAATACCTAAAGCATTATTAAATTTCAGGCAAAAGAAGTCAGAAATGTTACCTAAATTTTAAATTTTTTTAAAACTCATTGCTTTATTGCAATTAGATGGCTTAGTTTTGAGATGGAAGCCAAAGGCGGATTTTGACGATTGACTTTAAAAGTAACCACAAAAATCCTATTATCGTCGTTTATTTTTGTTTTTGTGCCTTCGTTTTTTAATCTGTTTGTCAGATACTTGTAGAAAGAGTCAACTCCCAAAAAATATGATATGATATGATTTTTTTGGTTTCATCGAAATCTGTGATCTGTAGGAAGTTACGAAGCAGCCCAGAGCGAATATTAACTTATTTCGGAGCAATCCTTTTTGTCAAATCAAACTGAAATCTAACTTTTTCTGAGCATAAATCGATGATTAAAAAAACAGTTATTTGAAATGTAAAGTTTTTAAATTAGGTTTAGGCAATCTTAGGAAAATCAGATATAAAATAGATTTAGCCATTTTATCTCTGATTCTAACAGATACTGCTCGAAGCGACAGTGAAGGAAATTCAGAGTGGCAAATTATGCAAGTTGCTGGAAACTTTAGACGTAAGTTTAATTGAGTTTTAAGTTTGCTTCGAAAGGATTAAAAAATCATTTTCTGGATGAAAAAATTTCAAGCTATGAAATTATAACAAAAATATTTTTATTAGATACTCAGATATAGTTTCTTCTAACCCGCGAAATCAAAATCTGGGATTAGCGTATTACATAACAATTGAAGAAAGTGACATATTTCACACAAGTTTAAAAGTTTTCGCGCAAGGCGCCAGCCGGGTGCAAGAATCACACGTGTACATTTTTTTGAATTTCCTTGTATTTTTGAATTTTGTATTTTTGTCCCTAGTGGCGAAAGTATTTCCTTCTGTACAGAGGAAAATACGTTTGTCAAACCATTTGCTTTTGACACTGGCATTGATAAGGCCATAGGACTTCAAGCCCTTAAATATCAAATAAAAATGTGAAATATGAAAACAGAAGGGAGTGCAAGTTTCGATCTTTTTATATGTGTTAGTAAAAAAAGCTATTATTCTCGTCGATTTTTGTGAAGACATATACCTAAAAATGCAATACTTGAGTCTTTTTTATTTAAATTAGCGATTTCGCCTTATTGGGATCGACAACCTTAAAATTTTCCGAGATAATCTTATTTTTCACTCTGGAGTTGTTGCTAAGATATATGCAAAAATCATGTTCATAAACCACCAAAGTTACAAATAAATTGTATTACATTACCGCCTCGTGTTCAGTAAGTAAGTCATACGAGTATTAAGAAACATAAACAAAAAAAATACTCAACATATTGTCACGTTATTTTTGTGACGGGGGCGACTTAGCAAGATGTCACGTCAAAAAAATGGCCTCTCTAACAATATGTCACGATGGACTGGCTAAATACGTCACATTCGACGTTTGCGAGAGGTTTTAATTAAATAAAATATGCCTGGCAGGCGAGGATGAGAAGGGCAACGTCGATGCGTGACGTCACCCGAGTTAATACATCCCTTTTTAGGGACGTCAATTTATGTGGGTTTTAGGCGCTTGGTAAAAACTCTTGCTTTAAAAGAATTAAAAATATATGAAGCAAGTTTAATACATGTATTTTCAAAAAAAAACCCCACTATAAATATAAAAAGTAAAGTACCCAAAATAACCCTGTTTATAGTTAAAAATGACTATGGTCCCCAAATGAGTTATTATTTTAATATCTCTGGTTGAAAAAAAAGTTGCAGCAACGCACGCTACTAAATTAGCTTAAAGAACAACGCTGAAGATTATCGTCGATACGCCCTATTTAAATATAAATGAACGTGGGAGGTGTACGATCACACAGTCAACTTCGTTAGATATCTAATGGGAATATTCCTCTCCTTTGATTTGAATTTCCCTTCGGAAGGATCTCCTTTTGCAGGCTGAAACTCCTAGACAAGCCTCTGTTCAGGGTCATGCCTTAGGTATAGTGGTGGACCCCCTGTTCAAGGCGAAAACCCAAAGTTGTACCGTGTAATGGTTAATTAATGCAGTCTGTCGATTGCTTTTATAGGTAATTAATGCCGAATTAGCTTAATCGATCGGCATTGAGTATTTGATTTTCATTAAAAGCAATTCATTGAGTAAAAAGTGAGTATTTAAATAATTCTTATTTAGTTATTTAGACTGTGTGACATTATTCTCAGAATACGCTTATCAATGATATCAACAAATAATTTTAAAAAAAGGATATGGCACTGGGGTGGCGGGACAATGATCAAAAGACAAAAGATCGAAATACAAAAGGTCAAAAAGACAAAAGATCGAAACCACAAAAGATCGAAAAACAAAAGTTCGGTTTGGTTTTACACCCTCGGGAAAGAAATCAGGAAAGTTTTTTTTTGAAAAAATATGATTGAAAAAGAGACCCTTTTATCGAACTATATGATTTGTGTTAAGTATGGCAAGCCATTGGTTTATTTAACGGTTAGGTAATTTTACCTTACCTGACCTTGCCTAAATTGTTTATGTAAATATACCTAAGCAAACATGATACACGTCATTTTGTATATTTTTTTTTATAGTGCGATTTTATTTTTCGATCTTTTGCCCTTTGATCTTTTATCTTTCGATCTTTTTTACTTTCGATCTTCTGTATTTTCGATCTTTTGTTCTCTTTAATCTTTTGTTTTTCGATCTTTTGTATTTTCGATCTTTTGCCTTTTCTAACTTTTGTTTTTCGATCTTTTGTATTCGATCTTTTGTCTTTCGATATTTTGTCTTTCGATCTTTGTTCCGCCACCCATGGCACTGGGCCCATTATACCTGACGTCCAATATATTTCTTTTAAATTATAATATGCTATTTTTCCTTTTCAAAAAAGCATTTTTTGTAAATTGTGTTTTTGTGTGAGCCCTCTGAGTAAATCAGAAATCAGCTTTAAAGTATTAAATTTTTTAATATATCTGTACCCCAGAGCTATGTTTAGTCCATTTTTGACTTTTTTTGGTTTGAACGACCTTAATACTTATTTTTCATATATTTTTATTTGCTAATGTTGTCTCTATCTTTAAAAATAAAAAAGATCGCCTCATATAAACCAATATTAAATCCATAGACATCGTTAGGCAAACAATGTTAAGTCAGTATTAAGGTTGCTCCAACCAAAAAAAGTCAAAAATGGACTTAACATAGTCTGGCTCTGGGGTATATATATGTTACAGACCATATATAAAATCAGACCGTATGTATATGGCCTAGGTCGTATACATACAGCCTAAATTGGGCAGACCGTATATAAAAAATATGGTATTTCCTATACAGACTAGACCGTTTATTATACGGAGTATTGTGATTCAGGCCCTATGCTCGATGGCAGTGTTTCCAAGCACGTGGACAGTTTACAGTTTAGATAAAGGTCAAGAAATTTCATATCCGATATGCAGTACTTGTTTCAATCCCGTGAATGAAGGTTTCGATGTTGGAAAGAAGGAAAATATTTGCGGTTTTTGCACTAGAAACAGAAACATAGCAATGGCAAGAAAAGCTGCTTATGATTCAATTAGGGCTACAGGCAAAACGCATGAAAGTAATATCAGATAGCACCCATCCAAAACCGAAAATCGGATCAACTGTAAGAATTCCCGTTCCAGACGTCGATCGAGGCAGAGTAGATGCTAGGTCAGTTTTAGCTGTAGTACTGGAAGCCACAGAAAATGGGTTTTACCGCTTGGGAACAAAAGAAGGGGTGATTTCAAAATACTATAGCCGTTCAGAATTTAGTACGTGCCCGGCTAACATTTTGAAAATTGAAGAAATTTCCAAAGACAGCTCTTAGATCGGTGGCTACCGCTCAATCGACAGGATATGGGCAAGGTTTTAAAAAATGTAATTGTAAGGGTAAATGTCAATTAAAGAAATGTGCTTGTCGAAAATAAATGCCATAATTGCTTAAGTTGTACAAACAAATAAAAAAAATTAAATGTCCTGATTTGTATTTTTTACGTACGTATTTTATATGTTTAAATATCTTAGTATACATACGGCGTAGGTGCAGCTGGGCCGTATATAAATAGACTAGACCTTTTACAAACGGACTAGACAGTTCATTAAAAGACAAGGTTTTTACACATATCAGTCCTTACGGACTAGTCCTTTTATATATGGTCTATTTTTCACAAACGGCCTGTAACATGTTGTTACGGGTTCACAACGACAAATTAAAACTCGCAAATGTCAAAAATGATTTATCAATTTATTTCGATAAATTGTGAACAAAAACACGCACTTAAACTTACTAATAACTTGCTAAAAATTCACTACTTTAATCCGCCTATTAACTTCGCGTTAACATCTAGCGATCACTACCGTTGGTTATCTTTGACTCGTTCGATGCGCCGCGTCCGGCCCTATATATAGGGTCTGCCTACTATTCGAGAACCATCCATCCTTCTTCGATTCACGAGCATTCTTGTTTCTTCCAGAAGGTACGCGGCATGAGTGTCATAGATTACGCAACTAAAACCTAGACTAAGAATACAACCATAAGATACGTCACCCTAATACTACACTACACCTAAATAAATTCTAACTATAAAATTTAAATAACTTAAATTTGTAACACTATCCTCCTCTTCAGGTTTGATCGTCTCGATCAACATTTCCCAGGCAAGGTTTTAGTCTGTTTAGATGAACAACTTTCATCTTGGATTTCGGACTTCTCTGGATTCGGTAGACTACATCATTAATTCTCTTAACAACTTTATAAGGTCCTTCCCATGGTGGTGTCAACTTAGGTGATCTTCCTTTCTTTCGTTGTGGATTGTATAGCCAGACTTGATCATTCTCTTTAAACCCTGAAGAGTTTGCTTTCAGGTCATATCTCGCTTTCATGCAGTCACTGGCTATTTCTATTCGATCTCTAACCACCTCATGGATATCCTGCAGCTTTTGCCTTAAACGTTCGACACAGTCAATAATCTCTAAGTGTTCTTCTTCAGGTGAACCAAACATGATATCACATGGTTAACGCAGTTCTTTACCAAACAGGATACTAGATGGAGTAGCTCCTGTCGTATTGTGTATGGCGGTTCTGTAGGCCATCAAAAACAATGGAATATATTGGTCCCAATCTGTTTGGTGCTCATCAACAACTTTCCAAAGATGTTTTTCTATTGTTTTATTAAATCTTTCAACCATGCCATCTGACTGCGGATGTAAAGCAGTAGTTCGTGTTTTATGTATTCCTAAAAGGTCACAGAGATACTGGAAGAGCTTTGATTTAAAGTTTCTCCCTTGATCTGAATGTAGTTCCAAAGGAATACCAAATCTGCTAAAAACATCATTTACCAGAACTTCTGCAACTGTAGCGGCCTCTTGATTAGGCAAAGCAAAAACTTCTGGCCATTTGCTAAAACAATCCATGACAACAAGGATGTATTTGTTGCCCTTTTTAGTTTCTGGAAATGGTCCGGCCACATCAATAGCAATGCGTTCAAATGGCAGACCTACGTTATATTGTTTCATTTGACCTCTGGACTTTGTTTTGGGACCTTGGCTGGCTGCACAAGTCGAACATCGGCGGCACCAGTTTTTTACATCTTGAAAGTAATTGACCCAATAAAATCGGTATCGGATTTTGTCCATTGTTTCTTTTACTATTAGTGAATCCCATTGTGCCCACAGTGATTTGAATATCATCCCTTGGTTTGCGATATCTTGCCATGATGGTCGTGGCTTGTTCTCTTCTGTCAATCGCAAGATAGGTCCTACATCTTTGTCGCTAAGTTGTGTGGTTCTAATCGAAGCCGACATCCATTCTTCATCTGGTTCTCACTTTATCTGGCGCACGTAGGTAATTCCTTCTTTCTGGTCAATTCTCCTGCAATGTTTACAATCTTCAGGGCAAGGTCTTCTGGACAATGCATCTGCAATACTATGCACCCTTCCCGCTCGGTGCTTAATTTGATAATGGTATTGTTGTAGCTTTTTTATCCGTCTCGCGACTTGCCCCTCACTTAACACTAAAGCTTTATCTTCTGTAAGTCTAAATAATGGAGACGCTATTTTGGCGAATCCTTCTAAAAATCGTCTGTAGTATATACACAGACCCAAAAAGCTTCTTAATTCATGTTTGTCACGAGGTTGAGACCATTCTTTTATTGCTTGTAACTTCTTTTCGTCAGTGTGGATGCCTTCTCGGGAAACGACGTGACCGAGGAGCTCAACTTTTTCTTGGAATAAAAAACATTTCTTTGGGTTTAATTTAAGATTGGCATTTTTGATTCTTGAAAATACTTCTTGTAAATTGTCTAGATGATCTTGAAATGATTTTCCCATTACTATGACGTCATCCAAGTAAACTAGGCAGGTTTTCCAAGTAAAGCCTCGTAGAACAACTTCCATTAGTCTTTCAAATGTTGCTGGGGCATTACATAGGCCAAATGGCATCACACTAAAATGGTAAAGTCCACTGCCAGCAGAGAATGCTGCCTTCTCTTTATCTCTTTCAAAGATTCCTACTTGCCAATACCCACTTTTTAGGTCAAGAGTAGAAAACCAATATGATCCTGCCAATGTTGTTAAGATGTCGTCTATTCTAGGCAGTGGGTAACTATCTTTCTTGGTCACATCGTTAAGTTTCCTGTAGTCGACGCAAAATCTAGCACTTCCATCCTTTTTAGTGACCAGCACCACAGGAGATGACCAAGGACTTGATGACTCTTCAATAACCCCGTCACTGAGCATTTTATTAATGAGATTGTGAACTTCTTCTTGTTTGACCATTGGTAGTCTTCTTGAGGGCTGTCTTATCGGTTGGGCATCGCCAGTGTTGATGGAATGTTGAATAAAGTTTGTGCGTGGAGTGAGATGTTGCCAACTTAACTGAAATTGCTGAAGTACCTCCGTTGGTAACTTGCTTTTATCCTCAAAAATTGGCTCTTCACATCTTGTCACTTTCTGGACTGGTTTAAATAATGCTACCACCTCTCCCTTATTAATTTTGACACTATTTGGGAAAATATTGGCGACTCTAATCGGGACGTCTTTATCGGTTTTAACTAGTGACTTTGCAACGAGGTAGGTGTTGGGTATATTCTGTTGGCTTATGAGTCCGACGCAGCTTGCTGTTTTACTTTCTAGCCTCCCAAAAATTATGGTCTCACTGTTACCGACCAGTCTTGTTGTGCATACTGCCACCACCTTTATTGGTTCTTTATTGAAGTGACTATTTAACAAAATGAACTCTTCGTTCCCAAATCTTAGGGTATTAAGTTTACTATCAAACGCAAATCCATGTCTACTTATCAAGTCCATTCCCAAAATAAATTCGTCTTCTATATCTGCAACTAATACAGTGTGGCGAATCTTCAATCTTCCCAGCTGTAGGTCTATGTCTGTCTGCCCCAACACGTCGGCGGATTCTCCAGTCACAGTCTTAAGCGTTATTTTCTTTTCTGTTGGTCGAATTTTATATCTCGTTGCAATTTTGAACTTTAGCAATGATATGGCAGCACCAGTATCTATTGTTATGTTAACTTGTCTTCCATTTATAAGTCCGTCGATGTTAAGACTGTCAGCAGTATGTTTTAAGCTCTTAATTAAGTAAATTTTGGGGGCTACATTCCGTTTAGCCAACACCCGCCCCTCTGCGTTGACTAGTTTTAGTTTTCCTGATTTCTTCTTTGGTACTCTGTCCCGCTAGATGGTGAGCGAGAACTCATTTGGACACGACAATCGCGTTGAATATGCCCTGTACGTCCGCATCTAAAACACTTTCCATTTGGAGAGGGACGTCTGTTTTCTTTTAAAGAGTCAATCTTCTCTATCAGTGTTTGAAGAATTTGGCTTAGCGTCTTCGAGGAAACCTCTTGTTCATTGCTCATTTCTTCACCCTCCTGAATTGAGACAGCCCTTTCTTTTGGCCTGGACATATTATTTGATGACTCAATTTCGAGGGCTCGAACCAACACTTCGCTGCTGTTATGGAAGCGTTCTCGTCGAAGTAACTTTGCTAAGTCCGCGTCTCGCAAGCCATTAATAAAGCGGTCTACCGTGAAGGAATCTCTATAATTTTCTGGCATTTCTGGGTAAGCCAAATAGATTAGCCTCCTGATATCTGCTTCATACTCTTGTAATGACTCTCCTGCTCTTTGCTGACAAATATTTAATTCTGACCAATGTAAATTTCGTAAATGTTCATCTCCATACCTTCTTTCCAAGGCTGCCACTAAAGCGTTGTAATTTTGTTTTTGTTCGGCTGGAATAGACCGTAAAAGTCCCAGAGCACGTTCTCGTAGAGCTACTAACAAAGTTCTAGCTTTCTCGTCATCGTACCAGCAATTTGCAGCAGCGGCAGCTTCAAACTGTTGTTTGTAGGTGGACCAGGAAGACGTACCATCGTAATTTGGAGGCTTAATGTTTTGGTTGGAATTCACAACATAGCCCGGAGCTTTTATTTTGTTGTGTTCTTTCTGAAGCTGTATAAGCTGCTTTGCTACGTCCTGGAATTTTTCTTCCACTGTTTGAAAAACTTGTTCTTTCACATTCTGTAGGTTGATCTCCACTTTTTCTTCAATATTCTGCAATTTGTCTTGTACGGTTTCTTCTACATTTTGCAATTTGTTTTGTACCGTTTCTTCTACATTCTGCAATTAGTTTTGTACCTTTTCTTCTACATTCTGCATTCTTTGAGTTATTTCTTCCTTAAGATCTTCAGTTGCTGCTTCGAACTCTTCTCTCAGCTGTTCGGAGTTGCTCTTTATCTGATCGAAGTTTTCTTGCATGCGATCTAATGTCTGTCTCATATCATTCTGATTTTGTTCAATAGTGTGTTTCATGTCGTCTATGGTGTGTTTCATATCGCCCTGGTTTTATTCAATGGTCTGTTTCATGTCGTTCTGGTTTTGAGCCATTTGAGCTGCTAGAGCTTGCATCATTTTAGTTAAATCTTCCATCTTCGCCGATCTTTGTCTAGTAAGCATCAACTTCGTGATAAATCACTTAAAACGTGTATTTTAGGGCTACAAAGCGAATGTCGAAGTCGGTTTTTCAATATCTCTTCCAATTCTTAAATAGAATCTAATGAAATGTTCTGGAATATATTGGTAAATGCTACTCTTTCTGCTACTAGGCAAATGTAGAAGTCACTTTTTGATTATCTCTTTTGGTTCTCGAATAGACCGTCGTAGAATGTTATGGAATATTCTAGAAATAATTTCTAATTCTTACTTTTAAAATAACTAAGCAACTATCGAAGTCGGTATTTGTATATCTCTTCTAGTTTTTGAATAGAACGTCGTAGAATATTATGGAATCTTCTAGAAATTCTTTCTAATTCTTACTTTTGAAATAACTAAACTAATGTCGAAGTCGGTATTTGTATATCTCTTCTAGTTTTTGAATAGAACGTCGTAGAATGTTATGGAATCTTCTAGAAATTCTTTGTTCTTACTTTTGAAATAAGTAGACTAATGTCGAAGTCGGTATTTGTATATCTCTTCTAGTTTTTGAATAGAACGTCGTAGAATGTTATGGAATCTTCTGGAATTTCTTTTTAGTTCTTACTTTTGAAATTACTAAGCTAATGTCGAAGTCGCTTTTTGGATATTTCTTCTGGTTTTCGAAGAGAGCGTCGTAGAAAGTGATGGAATATTCTAGAAATTATTTCTGATTCTTACCTTTTAACTAACTAAGCTAATGTCGAAGTCGATTCTTAAATATCTCTTTTGGTTTTTTAGTAAATCAATATCAAAATTCTTCGAATATTCTGGAAAAATCACTTAGTGTTTTTCTGTCCAATTGTCCTAGCCGGTGGTACTATGTAAGGGTAGTCTTTGCACTATTCAGTTCTGAATATTCTGGCAAAATTACTTATTGTTCTTCTTTTCAATTGTCCTAGCCGGTGGTACCATGTAAGGATAGTCTTTGCACTATTTATTTCTTTTATTCGCACTTCTGACACCAATTGTTACGGGTTCACAACGACAAATTAAAACTCGCAAATGTCAAAAACGATTTATCAATTTATTTCGATAAATTATGTACAAAAACACGCACTTAAACTTACTAATAACTTGCTAATAATTCACTACTTTAATCCGCCTATTATCTTCGCGTTAACATCTAGCGATCACTATCGTTGGTTATCTTTGGCTCGCTCGATGCGCCGCGTCCGGCCCTATATATAGGGTCTGCCTACTATTCGAGAACCATCCATCCTTCTTCGATTCACGAGCATTCTCTTTTCTTCCAGAAGGTACGCGGCATGAGTTTCATAGATAACGCAACTAAAACCTAGACTAAGAATACAACCATAAGATACGTCACCCTAATACTACACTACACCTAAATAAATTCTAACTATAAAATTTAAATAACTTAAATTCTATAGATCAGTTGTATTTACAGTAAGGTCATTGTTTATGTTAAATAATAGAGAATTATTGAAATACAGCCAGGCTATTATTGTACCAGGTACTATTTTGACATATTCACATTGAAAACTGACAGTTGATCCTTCAAAATTGACATACCAAAACTTTTGTCATTTATTTTCAATTAATAAAAGAATGCACTATTTTTCCCGGTTCATTAAGTAAACAAGGGCCGTGTGTTGAAATATCACAGCTGATTTTACAATGTGAATGTGTCAAAATTGTGGCTGGCAGTATTATAGCCGGGCTTTATTTCAATAATTCTCTAATATGGCAGTTACTACCCTTAGATTTTCAGAATTTGTTTCTGAAAATTCGATTTATTATAAAGCTTACAGTGAGTTATTGCAAAACGTCATGATTTGCCATTGTGTTTGAAAAACATAAAATGTGGTAAACTGGCTTGTTTGTAGCCTGCAAAATACTCGCTTTCGATTAATAGGCATCAACTCTGGTGATAATTTCGATACCCTAATAAACAAAAAAATATCAAATTTATAGTTCGCGAAGTCCTTTTGAATAGACGTACAGTTTTTGTTAATGCCTTTATTATAAAAACCACTGCAGCAGCGTCTTTTCCGTTTCACCAAAGTGGTGTACCTTACTGTTTCAGAAATTCCCATAAAACCCTATGAAGCTACTATTATCTGGGATACCCCAACCAACTAACATTTAAAGTTTTTGCGACGACACGCTCACCAGTAAGAATTTCTTAGAAGTAACCGCAACGTACTCCCGCTATGTCTCATTAGACCATTTAGCGACGTGGTAATTCCCTAAGTGGGGAACCAATTTTCGGTTATTACTACTTAGCCACGATTCTTTTTAGTAGAATTATTTCACAATATGTTGAACAGTACAGTAAATAAACTGGCTAAGTTTTTTAGTTTGGTTATGCCTATAATATGTACTATGTTATCTAAAAGTGAGAGAATTTACTCGCACAAGACCAATATTCAACTGCGACGCAAATTTTTATGTAAAACATGCATCATAATTATTGCAAAAAAATTTTTTGTTGTGGTTTTTATGTGCATTTGGTAACCTTCAATTAGCTTGTTTAGAAAATAAAAATATTACATTTTCTAATAGTCGAATGGGTAACTTGAAAGTAAGCCTAAGTTGCGGCAACGTAATACAAACCACTTTTATGGCAGTGGTCCCTTTTAGTTTTAGATAGCACACTAGAATTTCTACTCTTCCGTCGCGGCAACGTATTAGTTTTTTTAAGTACCTACCAGTGAAGAAAAAACTGTTAATTTTGAAAAAAAGGATAGGGGAAAAAAACAAAAATATTCTTTGAACTAAGTGCCTGTTTCCTCCTTTTTTAGGGCTTGAAAAAGGAAAAATATATTCCGAAACGTTGCCAAAAACTTGATAGTTTCTTTTTTTGGTCCTGTCTCACACTCACGAATAGTTAAATACTTATTTACAAGGACATGGAATGTTGACACAAAATAAATATTGTGATTTATTTTACTATAAACTGATCAATCAAGGTCCCTATTCTAGAAAGTGTTATCAAGGAGCTAAAAGAACGTAGTCATATAAATAAAATCAACTTATTTTTTTACAAATTTAAGTAAATAATATTTTGTTTCAAGCCAGGGGTGAAACTAAAGAACGAAAAATTATTTACCAAAATTAAGTGCCTTGGTCGGGACTTGAACCGGGAATCTTAGGCTGTGTACGCCAACGTCCTATCAAATGGCGTACATATCCAAAGGTTCCTGATTCTAGTCACGACGGAGGCACAGAAAACTTTTGTTTTCATGATTTTTCGTTCATTTATTTCACCATTTTCACCGCTGGTTTGGAATTTTTATTTACGGTTCTGAGTAAAACCTTGTGTTACGGGTAAAATTTGCCACATAACAATGAGGTTGCTGTGATAAGGACCTATTAACCAAAGAGGGGAAAATAATAATAATCTTTATTGCTTTCAGTTAAATAGTAAAACCTCCCCTTGTATACATCTTTCGTCCCTTTTCTCTAAAATTGAACTTACTGAAGATATTAGATTAGTTAAGCTGAGGTAATTAACCAGTATGCGTTTTTGTACATCTAATTATAATAAGTTAATAAAAACTACCTAGTAGTAACTGGTAAAGCCAAACTGCAAGAAGAACGGAAACAGTGAGAGAATCCTGCTGGAACTGAAAGAATCGTTTTTAGAATACTAAGGTAAATACTAGTTTGCAGAGACTAATGGTACTTTTTTATTGGTAACTGTAAAAATTAAGTTATATGCTTTAATTAATTTATTCATCAATCTGTAATAAATTTGACTAGCACTTTCGCCAAATATTAACAAGAAGAGTCAAGAAATACCTAGTTGTTTTGTATTTAACTAATAGTCTATTTGGTCATTTAAGAAAGCAAAACAATAAGTAGTCAATTAGCGAAGATAAAATATTTATTCATTGTTTTTGAGACAATCAAACTAAAAACTAAAAATATCAAATAATTAAATTAGAATACACCCCATGGTCACATTAGAGGAAACATTTAAGAATTTTGTTTAACCCTCAGTATCAATTTGGCATTAGTTCAGTGCCTTTCTGATTCCATGTTGGTGCTTTAGATTTGTTTTTGATTGCTTTTCTGCATGTCATTCTTCAACCTGATTTGTTTCCCAAAGAGAATGAAAATATCAAAACACGAGCTGAGAGAACTGTAAGAAAAACCACAACATTTTGACGAAAATGAAATATATGCAGCCCATTGTTTATTGATTAAATCAAATTAAGAGCCTACAAGTTACAAAGAAGCAACTCAATTTGTTAGATTGGCAACAAGCAGTAAATAAGGAAATTAAATGCTATAGATGCAAGATAGATTTTTATAATTAAAGAGTATGGACGAAGAAAATTCACCTAGTTGCGAAAAGAATTCAGGGAGTCGATTTTTTGCAAAGAGACACAAAAGTGTCTCAATCTTTTAATATTCGTCTCTAAAAATTACTAGGTTTACACACAAGTTGAACCCGATTTAGTTGGTAAAACGGATAATTTTGCGAACTAATTTCATAGGTATTTTTCTATTTCATATACTATAGACACGTAAAAACATGTCCGTGAAACAAAACTTGGCTATACCAGTATTTTGTAACGTCCCAAACAAAAATTTGCAAAAATTTCGTTACTTCAAAAAAATTGATTTGGTTTGATTTTAATATGTACACAGACCTATAACGAAGTTTGACACAATCGAGGTGAGCCTACGAAAAAACAGTTGAAAGCGTGCGCCGTTGCCGAGTTTGTGTCTCTAACGAGATAAATTCCTAGCTTGGGGATTTCACTCACCACCCCCTACACAGAAAAAGGCCTCAGCGCGTTTTTGCATTCATTTAGTGTAGAACACACACGGCCGTCGCGCAGTAATATATATTTTTTTAAATAGCACACATTTTTATAAATTTAGGATTACACGAGCAGCTGGTGATGCCAGTGCACCCGTTTCTGACGTAACGATTATTTTAAAGGTCGCGGTAATATTCTGTTTGGTGGTAACAAATTAGATAATATTTCTCTTAAAATCGATTTGTAAAATTATTCTGCTTCTTAATAAAATAAATTTAAAAAATAATCAAATATAGATTAGTTTTCCGGTGTGCAATTTTGCCTAAAATTTTTATTTTGAAAGATCTTTTTTTTTCTCATAAAATAACTAATAATTCAAAACAAATTTTTCTTTACCTTTATTAAATATAGAAGTATAAAGTTAATATAAATGTAATAGTATTAGATATGTCAAATTTCATATAAAATTTAAAAAAATCACCAACCACTTTCTTTACTTAAATGAAATAACTAGTCTGTGTATAGTGTTTAAGTTGATGATTACTACATGATTTTTTGAAAAGGTGATTGTAAATGCTACAATTCAAGCTGCATTGTAATGCTACAATTCAAGCTGCATTGTGTGTGTTTATCATCTATTTTAATTTATTACAAAAAATGTATTTTAATACTTCAGTTGAAGTTGTTTGATTTGGATGGCCCCGAGATATGAAACACCTATGTATTTGTACAGAATATCCCGGCATTATCTTAGAACAAAAGATTTAAAACTCACATCTGTACAAAAAAACCGACAGGATTCTGTGTGGGGGTGAAATTTATATGCAGGGTGTGCTAAAAAACATTTTACAAAAAGAATAGTTTAACTTTATTAATCCGATAAAATAAAAAATTATAAAAACAGATTTGTCTGATTCATTTTTGTAATTATTTAAATTATTTTTTGGTAATAACTAGGTAGAAAAATATAGTTCTGAGTATATAAGTTTAAAGATTATGTCTTTCGCAGCCAATGGTTCTCGATTAATCGAAATCAACAAAATTACGTATCAATTGTAAAAATCGAAAGGTAATTTTTCTTCAACTACCTTTTAAAATGAAGTTTTTTACACGCTAGGTAACCTCTAAAAAGGTGTTTTTCTTACGCTGAACAGCATGGTTTCTAATAAACATTGATTCATTTTGCAGTTGTTAAAAAAGCATCGTAAAATCTCGTTTAGAAACCTTTTTTCTCAACTCACTTAATTTGTGAATCTCGCATACGGCTCGGCCTACCAAACTGTCATGCATGTGTCAAAAAAGTCGTTTTTCTATAAGGGATTTTGAGGTGTTCTATAACATTTAGACCGTTCAAAATACATTTGTATCTTTCCTAGCACACGAAATATCCCAAAAATATTCAAATTGACTAAAATTCTGCTATATTTTCAATATTTTCGATAAAATAAAGTTTTCAGTAAAATAGGTTCAAATTATAAGTTTTAAACCTCCCCGGTATAAATATCGTCATTGTCAATGTCAAACAACAATGAACACTAGTGGTTTTAGATTTGGCATCTTAAATCACCATAGCAACAAAGTACAAACAAACTGTCAAAACAAAGCCAATTTTGCAGATACAAGCGTCTTTTGAATTTTTCAAACAAAAAAATCAGATTTTCAATGGATTCTTCGGACGAAGATCTACCCCAGTCAGTTCTAGAAGCCGCTAGAATGTGAATAATAATAATTGATTTGATTAAAACGTTTTGAATATAAATAATTTTCTGATTAATTTTTAGTTTTTTCCTCACGCTTATAGAAAAAATAGTGTACCTAACTCGTGCGTAAAGTGTCTTTTCCGCACTTGATTGCTGGCCAAACTCCGCTATCGCGTCGTTTGGCCATCTGCAATCGCGTGGAAAAGAGGCACTTTACGCACTAGTTAGGTAAACTACTATTTTAAGACGTCAATCACCGCTTCAGCTCAGGTGGAACAATAAAAAAAACTTAGTTTTAGAAAATTTAAGACAAAATTTACTGTCAGTTTGACGAGTTTGATATTTAATTGAGAGTTATCATTGACTGACATTTTGTACACGGTAAAAAATTTTGTTCACAATAAAAACACGTTCTTTTCTTGAATAAATTATTTTACCTTAAAACAATTTGTTTTGAATTAAAATATTTCTTTTTAGTTTAACGCAGTGTTTAATTTTGAAAGAAGACTTTATTTTTATTCTTTAGTTGTTTTGTTTCAGTATATTCCATTTTGTAACAAAGCAAATTGTCTTCATATAAGTAATATTTTGCTTTCAGAGAAAACAGTGCCTTAGATTAATTGTTCCAATTTATAATAAAACAATTTCTGTTTCGCATTAAAATAAAAAGTCAAGACTTTTTTGTGCTGTATCAAGAAAATATTCTCTGTGGTTTGCCTAAATGAGGGAAATAGAGAGAGAAAGTTCGATTTTTTAGAAGTCTTATTGTTATACAAGGCTCAAGGGAAGAGTTTCTCAAGCCTTCAGTAGAGAGACAAAAAAGTTTGGTTAAATGCCTTAAAAGCGGAGAAAAACTTGATTCCTATCTTAAATATGCCAGAGTTTGTAATTTGGAAACAGGAAAACGTTAATAAATGCAGATTTACCTATAAATGTAGGCAACAAACTCTTTTCTAACTGCACTATAACATATAACTAACATACACTCATCTCTAAAAATCAGTAAATTACCAAAAAAAATCATTTATTTGGTTAAATGCCTTAAAAGCGGAGAAAAACCTGATACCTATCTTAAATATGTCAGAGTTTGACATTTTCAAACATTTTTAACAGAAAAAAGTAATGTTAATAAATGCAGATTTACCTATAAATGTAGGCAAAAAATTCAATTTTCTAACCGCACTATAACATATAACTAACATACACTCATCTCTACAAATTAAAACGTGCTTGGTTTGATAACCACGTGACACAAAATAATCAATATTTTAACAGTCAATATTAGAAAAACTTTGGGCGTAACGTAATGAAGGCCCCGTATCATAATTTCTGGACAGCCCCTATAAGCATTACTTAAGAGGGTGGTGCTCTAAAATTGACTTATCGATTCGATATATCCCTTGCGTCACGTACGTATTAAATATATCTGTACTGTGAAAGGACTTCTAAAAATAACTGCTACAAGCGTGCCGGACAGTTGGATTTCAAATGAACCCGTATGGCTTGGGTAATTTCAGGGTACTCATAATGGGTGCCGCGCTTTTAACGCTATCCTTTTTTAAGCTTTTAATTTGTTTAAAAACAAGCCAAGAAAGCAGCTGCATCAACGTCAATCACCTCATTAACAAATTGTCAACGTCATTTGAAAGCAGTCTCTTTCAAATTTTATTGAAAACATTAGCTTTTTTGATCAAGGGCATACGTTTTGGTTCAATTGAATGACTACTACAAGCGTTCTGCATTTTCCATTAAAGGATTTAATACGGTCTAGGATAACTGGGCGCCACCGACTGGGCGCGGGCCTACTCGGCGTCGGACTAAAACATTTTTTTTCATAAAATGTGTAGATGAAAGCATAACATATTATTTATACAAATATATCTTTAAAATCCTTTACGCAATTTTCTTGAAATTTGGTTTTGTTAAGTAGAGTTAAATTCATTAAGTTTAGTGAGACATTTGTTTAAGGTGTAGTGTTCTGGTAACAATACAATTTAATTTTTTTTTATTTCGAAAGTCGCGTATCCAAAGTGGCGGATTTTCTTATTTATAAACCGATTTTTCTCACACTTGAAAGTTTGCATTGTTTAAGGTCCCTTAATACAATTTATTATGACTCAAACTTAAAAAAATCGAAAAGGCGAATCGAAAATGGCCGTGTTTCTCATGCATAAATCAATATCTATCAAAGTCTAAACTTGCAGGCGTTTCAAGTCGCTGATTATGATTTTTGTCTCAAACTTATAAACATTTTAGAATGGCGGATTTTCTTATTTACAAATTAATTTTGCCAAACTTGACAGTTTGCCGTGCTTAAGGTCACTTAATACAGGTTTTTCATTAAATTTAAAAATTAAAAATGGCGGATCAAAAATGGCGGACCGTCTTATTGATAAACCGATATGTTTGAAATATGTAACTTGGCGGTGTTTCAAGTCACTAATTAGCATTTTTGACTCAAATTTATAAAAAAATTAAAATGGCGAATTGAAAATGGCGAACTTTCTTATTTACTAAGCGATTTGTCTCAAACTTGAAATAAGATCACTTTCCTATTCAGGTACTAACCGATCACTTAATACAATTTATAACTAAAACCTAAAAAAATGGTGGATACAAATGTCGGACTATTTCATTTATAAATCGGTATGTATCAAATTTGAAACTGGGCAGTGTTTCAAGTTGCTGATTATGACTTTTGACTTAAACATATAAAAAATTATAATGGCGGATCCAAAATGGCACACTTTCTTTAAGTTTAAGTCATAAATTGTTTAAGTGATCGGTTAGTACCTAAATGAGAAAGTCCGCCAATTTGTATTCAACATTTTGCATTTTTTTAAATTTGAGTTAAAAATCATAATCAGCGACTTGAAATACCGCCAAGTTCGAAATTTGACACAGATCGATTCATAAATGAGAAAGTCCGCTATTTTCAATTTTTTTAGGTTTAAGTCATCAATTGTATTAAGTGACCTTAAGCAATGCAATCTTTTAAGTTTAAGATAAATTGGTTAGTAAATAAGAAATTCCGCGATATTGGATTCGCCATTTGAAATTTTTTATAAGTTTGAATCAAAAATCATAATCAACGACTTGAAACACCGTTAAGTTACAAATTTGATACATATTGTATTCTCACAACTCGGCTTAGTATTTATGGAGAACTATCGCGGACTGTAAAAAGAAATTTATAATATGATAAAAAAAAACGTTCAAAAAAGGATGCGATTTCTTGCAACCACTAACCTGGATTCAACTGCGTTGTAAATTCCAGAGGCGCCTCTCTGATGTTTCTAGCCTTGTAGGTATTCATGTTTGTTACCTCGGGAATGCTGCACTCACGACGATGTAGTTAATTTTTGGTTGGTTTTCAACGCGCCCCATCAAATAGGTAAGGCACGTTAAAAATATCTATCGGTCGAACAAATCTGGCCGTGACCACTGTATGGTATTTACTTATCAACTGATTTAGTTTGCATAAACACCCTTTTTTGCATCAATATACAACGCGGTTATTTTTAAAAGTAAAATAAGCCGACACAATTAAATTGAATAAGGATTTAAAATATTAATTAACTACTTACTGAAATTAATTCAAATCAGTATTTTTAAATAATCCTTAACAAAAGTTTCTTAATTAAATCAAAATAAACCTTAATTTAGTGCAATAATTAGCTGGACCACTTTTATATATTTTCCCAAATTCTAAATAAAAATAAACTTAATTTTTAGCTTAATTAATGTAAAGGAAATAATCATAGCTATTATGAAGCTACGTCTACTTTTATAAGTATCTTTCTATGTATAAAAGTTTAATGTTGAGTGAAAACTGAACATTTATTCCGGCCCACAAAATGCGACTAAGCATTTTCGGAAATATGTAAGGGACAGAGTTTCATAGAGGTCTCAACACCAGTTGCAGTTTTTACACTCGCAACTCCATCTGAAGCTGGATAAAGAGCTATAATGCGAACTAGACGCCACTGTAGTGGGCTAGTCTGCTCGTCTTTAATAATAACCAGTTGGTCGATCTCAGGTGGGGGTTCAGGAGTAAACCACTTAGCTTGAGGGTGCAAGTTATGCAAATACTCGCGGTGCCACCTGGCCCAAAAATCACGTTGCAACCTTTGCAATAGTTGCCAACGATTTAAAGTATTTAATTTTAAGTGAGACAGGTCAGCGTCTGATATTGCTGACAAGGGTTCCAAGGTCAAGAGGTGACCTGGCGTAAGAACATTCAGATCATTTGCATCGCTAGACATTGGACTAAGAGGACGCGAATTCAGAATGGCCTCTATCTGGCATAATACTGTATACATCTCCTCGTATGTCAGATTTTGCTTGCCTATAACGCGTATTAGAATGAGGGAGCGCTGGGCGGAATCCAGCTCCAACCAATGCTCTCTTTTTCGGCAGAAATCTTTGATAACTTAATCAAATTTTATTTGCCTTTTTGAACCCCAAAGCGTTATCACTGTACAAGCACTGAACTCTACCACGTCTCGCGACAAGTCGTCTTAAAGTAGCAATAAACGCCTCAGCTGTTAAGTCTGAGACCAGCTCGAAATGCGAGCATTTGTTAGCCATGCAAATAAAATACACGATGTACCTACCCTTTAAAAGTTTTGGCACCCCTGTATTTATGAATTAAGGTTATAGGCCCTGCATAATCCAAGCCAGTATGCGAGAAAGGCTTTCCTTGTGATATGCGCACGGCAGTCAACCTACCCATTGGGGGTTGATAATTTAGGGGTTTTATTTTAAAACAGGGTAAACATTTACTCAACACATGGCGCACTGCACTTTTTATATTGAATATCCAAAAATTTTGCACCAAAAAATACTGGTTTGATTGCACACCATAATTTAATTTAATTTATGCTTTTGGGGTAGTAGAACAGGGTGCTATTTGTCATATGACAGATTAGACTGGTGTAGCCTGCCCCCTACCCTTAAAAAATTATTTTCTTTATCCAAGAAAATACCTAATTTTTAAAATGGGTTGGGCAAAATATGTTTGGCCTTGACTTTCTCGATCAAATCCGAAAAAAACTAAGCTTTGTACACGTTTAACTAATGCCAAAAGAGCAATGTGCAAGTCAACGTGCGTTAAAAAATATTTTTTATTTTCAGGATTTATAAATTTATTAGTTATAAATTGTTGTATTCGCGCTACAATGCGTTGCAACTGAATTAAATAAGAGTGCTTTTCAAGAAGTATATCTAAAAAGTTTGGACAAGCAACGACCGTATTTATTGCTGCAGCACCACTGCGTATCTCACCCTCAGCTTCAGTGGGGGTGAAGCTTTCTTTAATTTTAGAAAAGGACCAAGAGTCTTGCGATAATTTTATAAACTCCGGACCGGCCCACCATAGCGAGTTGTTTAAAATCACTGAGTGCAAACAGCCCCTACTAGCAAGATCTGCTGGGTTCTGGTGAGTACGTACGTGATATTTGCAGGGTCGACTTTTTCTTGAATCAAACTGTCTCTATTAGCAACATATGGTTTCCACTTAAAAGGTAATGATTTTATCCAATAAAGGGCTACACTTGAATCGGTCTAAGCAAAAAAATTATTAAATTTTATTTTCGTATATTTTTATAACAAAAACAATTAACTCCGAAAGCAGCAAAAAGCTATTTAGTTCCGGACGTGGAATCGAAGTAGTTTTTATGCTAGCTACTCGAGATTGTTTTTTAAAACGCTGAGATAGACAACAGCGGCGAAACCCTTTGCACTAGCGTCACAAAAACCGTGCAAATTGTTTTCTTCTGCATTATCAATATCGAAATGGCGTGACAGCGTAAATTGAGATAAAAGTGGTAATTCAATTTTAAATCGGTCCCATAAACACAAAATATTGTCTGAGAATTTCTGGTCCCACTCTAGTCCCATGACCCAAAGTTGTTGTATTAAATGTTTAGTGAAAAACGCTACGGGGGAAACCGGTCATAAAATTTTGCAATTTGGCTCAACATGTTACGCTTTGTACCTGGAGACTCTTGCGGGGTTATTTTTTATGAAAAACTTTTTGAAGAGGGTTGCCAATACAGTCCTAAAATTTTAGTATATTCGGTTCGGTTCGGTTTATCCAGTGACATAGAAACAGGGTTAACCAGGTCCTCAGGCAAGTGAGTTAAGACCTCTGGTTGGTTTGAAGACCACTTATGGAGCTGAAAACCACCCCTAGCGAGTAGCTGAGTCAATTCTTCCTGTAATTTTATAGCGTTTTCGACGGAAGAAGTGCCTGTGACAATGTCATCGACAAAATTGTCTTTACATAAAACTTGGCAAGCACTTGGAAAACTATGTTTTTTGTCCTCCGTAGTACGCAGTACCAGATAAGGCGATAAAGTAACTCCAAACAAAACAGTTATTATGCGGAAATGCAAAATAGGACTAGAAGGATCAAATCGAAACAAAACTCTTTGGTAATCTATGTGATCAGGATGCATGTTCATCATTCTAAACATGTTTACAATATCTGAGCAGAGTACAACATTATGCAATCTAAACTTCAAAATTACTTGCACTATGTCTTTTTGCAGTTTTGGCCCTGGTCATAAAGTGTCATTTAGAAAAATATTGTTTATTTTCGCCGACGCGTTATAGACAATTCTCAATTTTGTTGACAAACTATCAGGTTTTATCACGGCGTGATGACTTATGTAATAACTTTTAGGTAAAGAGCATAGTGGGTCAATTAAAAATTTCATATGATCTAGTTCTAAATAGTCACGAAACGTTTTTTTGTATTCCTCATATACAGAAGCATTTTTTATTAATCGATTTTCGAGCTGTAAGAAGCGTTTTTCAGCTACAAAATAGCTATTTGAAATCTCAGGAAGCTCATCGGAGCGAAATGGTAAAGCTACGGTAAATCGACCTTGCGAATCTCGAGAAACTGTAAAGGCATATTTCTTTTCGCAAAGTACATCATCAGGGGACATGGATTTTTTCTCAGGGATGCTTTCAGATTCCTAAAACTTTAATAATGTCTTATTTAACGCAGACGGCTCTTGCAAGATGCATAAATGAGCATGACAAGTTTTTTGAACTGAATCGCTATCGCATTTGCCCATAATAACATGTCCAAAGACTGATTTAAAGGCGACGGGACTATTTTTTGTACCTTCCAAATCTATAGGGCTTTGGCGAAAATAGTGTGGATCTGCCAACTCTATGTAATTTAAATGTTGCCATTTTTCATATTTAATATTAGCTAAACAGAGATCTGCACAAACCTTCGGCAAAACTAAGGCATCCACCATAAAAAATGGATCAGTAGTTTTTAGAGGAAGAATAAAAAACGACACATTGCCAGTAACTGATTGAACTTGTGACTCCAATGCTATGAAGCCTTTGGTCGGTTTTATTTATTTTTAATCCCAATTGGTTCACGCATTTTTGAGTTACACAGCTCACCATACTGCCATTGTCGAGCATCCCTCTACAAATCTGATAATTTCCCCATTTGTCTTTTATTCTGACCATACAAGTACCTAATAAGGCAGGTGCAGACATATTGGTAACCCCAGAAAGTATATTATTACATTGAGAGCGGCGGTTGCGGCGAAGGTCCACAACTCCCGAAACATAACATTAGGTTGTGAGGTTTTTTGCAAAATGAACACGATTTGCATAAGCTGGTTTTATGAAAAGAAGAAAAACATATTACGTATAGTTTTTTAATTACAAAAACATCAAAACTTTTTTTTATCGATTTTTCATTAAAAGAAGGACATTTCGACAAAAAATGTTCTTTATTATGACACAGAGAGCAAGATTTTTTTTGCTGACCCGTATGGTTACCACCCGTGGTCAATAAAACTTGTTTATTTTTTTGTCCATTTTTATAAGAAGAAACTTCCTTTGGAATTTTGCTAAAATTATTTCCGCTGTTAGAAATTAAAAAGGCTGTGTATTGTTTTTCCAGAAATTTAAAAACATCGTCAAAATTTGGCATTGAATGGTTTAGGGTTCTGAAGCTCAAAACGTGTGCCCGTATCTGGAGATATTTTATTTAATAACATGTGAGTTAAAACAAAATCCCATGCTTTAACCGGGTGTTTGAGAGTTTCTAGTGCATCAGCATTTTCAGAAAAAAACATACAGCAAGTTACGTAACGCTGTAGGATCATCCGAGTTAACTTTTGAAGCACTCTCAATTGCCGACCAATAAGTTTTGCTTAAAACTCTCTCATTATAAAAATGTTTGACAAGAGTGTCATAGGCTATTTGATAATTAGAATAGAATAAAATAGAATAGCTTTATTGATCACATTTTTAAAAAATACAATTGTAGCAAGTCTAAAAAAAATAAAAGTCTTTTATTAACGTAAAAAACTAAAATAGAAAAACACTATAGTGTATCTCTAAAAAAAGATATAAAAAAAACATTAAGTGGGTAACAACATATTACAATAAAATAAACACAGAAAAACAGTTACAAGAGGCGCCAATTTTATTTTTACATTAATCTTAAAAATATCGTACTTTTGCAAGAAATTCGGAAACGACATAAAAGGCATTATTAGATAAAAATTGTTTTACTTCAAATTTAAATTTATTGTTATAATGGTTTTTTACTCGATCAGGCAAAACATTATGAAGATCTACCCTTGGCGATTTTTTTATTGCCCTATCTAGTCGGTAAAATGTCGGTCTCATAAGGTTTGCCGATCTTGTGCTATATTCGTGGATATTAGAGTTGACTGCTAAACAGTTTTTGTTTTTATGGATTTCTACCAGTTGATATAAAATAAAAAGGGAAGGAACAGTTAATATATTCAGTTTAATAATAGTCTCTGTAACCAACATCACAAATTATTCTAACTACTTATTTTTGCAGTCTAAATAAATCAACTGCGTGCGCACAGTTTCCCCATAGGGCAATTCCGTAATAAATATGCGTGTGAAATAGCGCATAGTATGAATTCATTAGAGATTTTTTATCTATGACATCTTTCAATTTACGAATTAAAAATACAACCATTGAGAGTTTGCCCTTAAGTGTTACAATATGTGGCAACCAGTTGAGGGTGTTGTCTATAGTTATTCCCAGCAACTTAGCCGTTTGGAGTTCTACCTCCCGTTTAGTTGAGAAGGTAAGTGTTTGAGTTTTGTCTCTATTGAGCTTAAGACAGTTTTGAGTAAACCATACCCCAGCGTTATCTATATGACCTGCATTTATTCGGAGATAAAAAGGAGGATAAATCATTGACGAAGATGAGGGGGCCCAGCACAGATCCCTGTGGCACCCCACTCCCTACCGTCCCTATCTCTGACAAGCTATTTTTAAATTCAACGCGTTGTGTGCGAAGGCTGAGGTATGATTTAATGTACCCCTAATACCATATCTGTATAGTTTGTCCAACAATAGGTCATGCGAGACACAGTCGAAGGTCTTTGACAAATCACAGAGGATAAGCTGTGAGTGGCTGCCCTCTTCAAGGCCCTCGACTATGTCCTGCACAATCCTTGTGATTGCGTGAACCGTGGAACGACCCTTGCGAAACCCAAACTGCGAGGGGTCCAATAAACTATTTTTTTCAAAGAAATCTAACAATCTATCTTTAATTGTTATTTCAAAGATTTTTTCCAAAATAGGAACAATGGATACACACACACTACTTTGGACAATTTAAATGAATCTGGAAATATGCCCTGGTCAACACATTCATTAAATAAGTAGGTTAATGGGTAAACCAACTCATTCGAAATATTTTTCAAAATATTGTTGCTCATATCGTAAACATCATAGGCAGAGGAATTTTTCAAGGAGATAAGCGCTTCCGAAACCTCCTTTCGGTAATAGGGAAAAAAGCCAATGTTTTATCATTCATAGGAATCTTTTCAATGATGCTATTTTGCATGGTCTGGTCAATTGATATATCTTGCACTATCTGGGAGGCCACAACCAAAAAGTACTTATTAAATTCGGTTGCGCTTAAAGCTGATTTATCAATTGTTTCATTTTTATTTGAATTCCTTTCAAAATTGATAATATTCCAGGCATTATTTGCCGTATTTTTTGAGGAATCAACGTAATTACTGTTCGCTGATTTTTTGGATTCGATTATTTTATTTTTATCGTCTTTACGAAGTGCATTGAAGTAAATTTTATAGTTAGGGTTTATGGATACATCAGCTCTGCTTTTTACTGCCTGTAGATGTGATCTCATTTCTCTCAGTTTCGTACTGAACCATGGAACAGGAGGTTTGTTTGGGGTCTCTTTTATAGTTTTTAGAGGGATATGCTTATTTATTAGGCTACTGCACTTTTGTACTAAAAAATTTGACAAATAATTTATGTCATTTTTGTTAAAATATTCAATCCAGTTTAGGCTTAAAAAATCTTGTTGAAGTCTATTTATAGATTTAGTTTTTATTTGTCTAACTACCCGCTTTACTGGCTCAGGACGCGCATCCCCCACATGCATTTTCAAATATATACCGTAGTGATCCGAAAGACCTGAATTTAATATTCCGGTTTCAAAACTGAAAATATTTTTAGGTATCATTATGTTATCAATCAGTGTAGCCGAAGTCTCTGTGACTCGAGTGCAATCAGAAATTGCCGGGTACAGACCGTTGCAATTTAAAATTGTTATTAGGTCAGTCAAGTTAGACGAATTTTCTAAAAAGTTTATGTTAAAATCGCCTAGTATTATTATGCGTTTATATTTAATTTGTGACTCATGAATATACTCTTCCAAGTTGTTCAGGAATGCGCCAATAAAACCCGAAGGTGACCTATATATACATAAGATTAGTATTTTACTCTTACACATTCTATCCCATTCTATCGTCATTTACCAGTATGAAGAGTTCATCAGCTTTACTTGCTAAGCTTCATATATTTTGGTGAAAAATTTTCAGGTCATTCGTTGTTTTTTCTATTTTGTTGTCAATGGTCGTTTCTTGAGATGAAAAAACCGATTAATTTTAGTGCCTGGTGGCCATAATGTTGGGTTTGTAATAACAGCAGAGTGACTTTCATATATCCCTATTTTAAACGACGAATATTCCTCAGAATGCTTAGACTGAAGCACGTTACTTCGGGTAGGGAGCTGATCAGATAGTTTTTTAAGTCAAGTACTGAACACTTTGGATCCAGCCTAGAAAGATGGCAATAAACCAAAACAGGGACTCCCTTGATTGTAAAATTGGATCCTGTACCGGTAATAGTCTTAGGCCTGCGTCGTTTAATAGACTGACTAAAGGTCTGATTATTATCGTATGGGTCATTATTATCCTGTTGGCTAGTTAACAGATTCATTACGTTTGTAGAAACGGCCTCAAGAACCGCACCGGATACTTGTTGTTTGCTAATATACTGATGACCATTGATCGCATTTGACTGGCCTATAGAATTTGTTGGCTTGGCGAGCGCTGGGCCACCGGTAAATTTCGTGCGTGAGTTTCGATGATCGGCCCACTGCTCGGGACCCACAGCGGTACCAAAGGCTGCCTTGCGTTTTGGGCGCGCTGCCCCCAGCTAACCGAGCCGTTAGACGTAGCGGGGCCCTGCATTGTGTTTTGTTTTGGTTCCTGCCTAACTTCACTTGCGTGTGTGGATTTCATAAGCGAAATAATAGTAGTATGATGTTCAATTTGTTTTTCTGGTTCTATAACAAGTCTTTTTTATGAATTAGTCTCTACATTGAATACTCTTAAATCGGCTATTACCATAATTCTGTGCACATATCTCTGTGGCTATCAATGACTGTCTCATTAAGGAGGTCTCGATCTTCCAAAGGGCTTCGTAGGAACTTCACTGTACCTTCGAAGAGTTTGGACACATTTTCAGGTAATTCACGATGTATTATATACAATCTAAGGTCTTCTTTATTTAACTTTTTAAAATCAGTCTCGAATTGTGTATAATTTAACGGCGCCATATTGGCTGTATATGTATAATTATCATTCGTAATGTTTAATTTAATTATTTTTATAGGGGACTCCTCTAAACTATTAATTAGGTGATTAATAGCCCATCGCACCGACTTTTTTTTTCGTTACTTAGCCTTAAGTGTTCCTTATTACGTCATATTATGTTTATATTAAGAAAAGCTTTAAGCTAAGTAACGAAAAAATAGTCGGTGAGATGGACCCTAAATGTTTCCAAAAAAGTAGGAACATTTTTAGTATTTCCATCAAAATTTTTTAATCCCAATGGAGGTAGGTAGCTACTGCGCGAAGATCTTGCTTGATTATTACTAGGGCCGGGAGTTAAAGATACTTTTGAAGGGGAAGAGGTTTATCCCGAAAAACTACTTTTTATTAACTCAATTTCCTTGTATCGCGCCGCAAATACAGGCTGGAAACTAGCGTCATTTTTTGTTTGCTGCGCGACATCAAATAGGTCTCTCATACGAATAGCTTCCATGCCACCTAGTGCTTGCAGTTTAGAGACTTCGTTTTTTTGTTTCTCGTTTAAAGCCATCTTTTGCAACCACAATACGAAACAATTTAAATTTTATTTTATTTTATCGAATTTGCCAAATATTATGAACAAATTATACATACAATGAACCGAACCGAACCGAACCGAACCGAACCGTAAACTACCCACTGAAGAACTAAAAATATGCTCTTACAATGATTTGAGTCAAAATTTACCCTCAAACTATTATCTTACTGAAGCGTTAATTTATTTTTATCCAAATTCATTTATCGTCGAAAGTGCGAAAACATATTCTTTATAAAAAGATAAAGAATGCCTATAAAAAACTCGAAACTCTGTACACCTTACACGGGCCTCATACAAAGTAAAGATAAATCATATAAATCCTATTTAATTTTTAATTTTATGTTTTATTCAAATTATTTGTTTTATCAAAATCGAAAAAAATACTGGAATACAGATCCTGGAGGATCAAATGTTGTATTCTTACAACTCGGCTCAGTATTTATGGAGAACTATCGCGGACTGTAAAAGGAAATTTATAATATGGTAAAAAAAACGTTCAAAAAAGGATGCGATTTCTTGCAACCACTGACCTGGATTCAACTGCGTTGTAAATTCCAGAGGCGCCTCTCTGATGTTTCTAGCCTTGTTGGTATTCCTGTTCCTCGGGAATGCTGCACTCACGACGATGTAGTTAATTTTTGGTTGGTTTTCAACGCGCACCATCAAATAGGTAAGGCACGTTGGAGTTAAAAATATCTATCGATCGAACGAATTTGGCCGTGACCACTGTATGATATTTACTTATCAACTGATTTTATTTTCGTAGGCTGGCTGCATTTGTGTGGTGCTCAAATATAAACACCCTTTTTTCATCAATATACGGGCGGTTATTTTTAAAAGTAAAACAAGCCGAAACAATTAAATTGAATAAGGATTTAAAATATTAATTAACTACTCTGAAATTAATTCAAATCGGTATTTTTAAATAATCCTTAACAAAAGTTTCTTAATTAAATCAAAACAAACGTTAATTTGTGAGACCAGTGCAATAATTAGGTGGACTACTTTTATATATTTTCCCAAATTC
This sequence comes from Aspidapion aeneum, assembly GCA_963576565.1. Taxonomy (NCBI): domain Eukaryota; kingdom Metazoa; phylum Arthropoda; class Insecta; order Coleoptera; family Brentidae; genus Aspidapion; species Aspidapion aeneum. Next base: position 72,015,316 of record OY755044.1, read on the forward strand.
TAAATAAAAATAAACTTAATTTTTAGCTTAATTAATTTAAAGGAAATAATCATAGCTATTATGAAGCTACGTCAACTTATATAAGTATCTTTCTATGTACAAAAATTTTAATGTTGAGTGAAAACTGAATACATATCGATTCATAAATGGAAATCTCTGCCATTTTGCATCCACCATTTTCATTTTTTTAAGAGTTTGGGTTAAAAATTACTATCATCGACTTGAATGACCTCCAAGATCCAAGTTTAATACATATCGATTTATAAATAGGAATCTCCGGCATTTTGCATCCACCATTTTAATTTTTTAAAGAGTTTGGGTTAAAAATGGTTATCAGCGACTTGAAGCACCTCCAAGATCCAAGTTTGATATATATCGATTCATGAATGGGAATCTCCACCATTTTAAAAAATACGACAATACACGACCGGAAAACAACTTTACAAGTCTCCTCAGGTTTACAGGTCTCGCCTGCGGCTCACCCTATAAATTTCCTGGGTCGACCTGTACAGTCCACGTTTCTGGTCTACTGACGTAAATACCTATTACGGATCCCTCTTTTAGTCAAGATGATCACTACTTATGTAACTTAGATATATGATTATGTTGATAGTGAAAGTGAAAGTGAAAATATTGAAAATTAACCGCAACTTGGAAAACAGCCAATTATACGATTATTGTTTCGGTTTCGCAAAAAACCTCTTTTTCTTTTAATCTAATTTTTATTATTTTTTCAGAACATTTTATTTTTATTTTTTAAAACTCATGTTTTGGGTTACAATTGGATATAATTGGGTTGTAGTTTTACTCAATAGGTTAAGTTAAATTTAAAACTTACAAACTAGCTATAAACTATCCATTTGGCATAGTTTAATATTTAAATTCCAAACGCATTTAATAATATATTTCTAATTTTAATTCAATCCTCATATTACTACCGCCCTCTGCATATTTTAATTTAAATCGCGTTTTTATTCTTTTTAATAAAATTAGAATTCTAAATTCTTTTAATCAGAAGTGATGCGATTTTCCTATAGAGGGCGAAGAAACACGCCGCAAAAACAAGACAGAACCGAAAAGTCGGTCGCCATTCACACACGCTCTCGATCGGAATATTTTGAACGATCAACGCTTTTATAACAAATGGTGAACTTTAAAAACCATTAAATTCCTCTAAAACTCCAAACATTGAAACTCGGGAGTGCTGGACCGCTATAGAAGACTTCTGGCGAATCTGGTGCACCAGTTGAAAGAGATCAAGACATCACCGGTAAGTCCCTCTCCTATAAGATCGCATCATTAATATTTTTCTATTATTTCGCTCTTAAATAGTCATCATATACCAATATTATTTTTATGTCTCAATTAAATTTCACTTCAGAAAGGTACGATTTCGCGTGCGTTCCTATACCCTTCAAATGAAAGCGAAGGACTTGTATAAATACAGTCCGCTAGGTAAACCAATTTTTTGAGATCGGAGTGAGACATATTTTTGATCACTTCGATTGCCGGATTTTGTTTTTTATTAATTTGAAATTAAAAAAATCATCCTTTCTAAAGTGAAACGCAAGTAATATTGGTAATAACATGAGGACTGTTTTTTACAAGAATTTTTAAATCTTAAAATATAAAAATATAAATTTATTTACTGCTCGTGTAGTAGGTAACGCCATATCAGTTTTTTTTTATAAAATCCTTGGTCTCGACAATAGTCTAACAAAAAAGGTTTATTCGGTTGTTTTGGATCACTGACCTGAGGTCACCTCGCTATAAACATAATCGCATATATTTTCAGGAATTCTTTCAGTGGTATACTGAAAAAATGACTACGTTTATATCGCTTCTATAAATATTTTAAAAAAATTATAAAAATATTTTTAAATTATTTTCGCTTTTAAAATAGCTTTGATTTACAGTTTAATTTTAATAAACGCTTTTAATAAACGCTTTTGATGTTCGCTTTTAATATACGCTTTTATTATAATACAAAATGGCAGCCGAGAAAATCAAGAAAATTAAAGTTTTTCGAGATATGGAGGAATCCAATGTTAATGAAATTTTAGCAGTAGCCCTAGAAGCTAAAACTGACGCCACAAAACGCAATACTTTTAAAATTCGCTTTGAAGAACTTGAAGATATTCGCGCGGAGTTTTCAAAAAAACACTCTACTTTGCTAAATGAAATTTTTGCTGATAAAAATGAAGTCGAATCAGCTAGGAAAAAACTTCACGATTTTCAGAAAAGTGTCACGCAAATTCAAGAAATTTTTAATGATCTTTTTCAAACTTCTGCACATGCTTCTAGTGGTAATCGCCGTCTTACCATGAATCCAGATTCTCCGGGTGGTTCGCAACAAAATGACAATATGTCTTATCATTTACCGAGGATCGATTTAATTAAATTTAATGGAGAATTGATTCAATTTCCAGCTTTTTATGATTTGTTTAAAAGCTTGATTCACGACAATCCAAATATTCCAAATATGCAAAAATACTCTTTGCTTGTTACAAATTTGGAAGGTCCTCCAAAAGAATTGGTCACTCAATTACCCCTCTCAGACGCGAATTATCCTATTGCTTTTGAACAATTAGTAAAACGCTATAAAAATGATCGCCTCTTAGTCCAAACATATTGGAATGCCATTGAAAACGCTCCAAAAGTTAATTCTGAAGACCCTTTAGCTCTCAGAAATCTACTTGATATTTTTACAAAAAATCTCGAGGCTCTTAAAACAGTTAGTTTAGAACCTGATTTTTGGGATTTTATTTTAGCGCAAAAACTGCTTAAATCGGTTGACCATAATATTCAAACCCGCTTTGAATGTTTTCACGGAAAACCTACGGAAATTCCTTCCTATAGGAGTATCTACAATTTCTTTGATCAACATTGCAACGCTCTTTTTACTGTAAACGCTAGTTCCTCATTTAATATACAAGTTTCTCGCAATCCACGCATCAATATAACACGCGACAATCTCCACGTGCCTTTTTTGGTACAAATAATTCGCCGCCAAATCAAACCCCTCAAAAATTAAAATGTCCTATTTGCTCAAGCGATCACGCTTTAAGTTTATGTCCATGTTTCCTCAAGAAAGATTTAATTTTCTGAAGGATAAAAAATGGTGCATAAATTGTACTTCTAATATGCATCGCACTTTCCAATGCAAAAGCACACATTCATGTCGATTTTGCCGGAAACGACACCACAGTTCTTGTCACTTTAATACTCTCAATATAAACGCACCCACTGCCACTGAAACAATTTCAGGCGTCGCGACGTCCAGCAGCGAAGCGCGCATACAGCAACAACCAACGGTCGAAAATTTCCAAAATAACGGTGGTGCATGCTATTCGTCTTATATGAATAATTCCGCTGTACTTTTATCAACCGCGATTTTTGAAATCAAAGATGTTAGGGGAAGCTTTCAGACTGTTAGGGGAGTTTTGGATACTGGGTCGCAGCTCTCATTTTTATCCTTGAAATGTGCAAATAAATTAGGGTTACCCCGCGTATACGTGACTGCTGAAGTCCAGGGGATTGGTGACACGCATTTACAGTCAAGGTTGGGTTCTGCAAATTTAATTATCAGGCCTTGTAATGACACGCAAACTTTATCGGTTAATACTATAATTTTGCTGCAAATATGCTCTTCAGTTCCTAGCAGTGAGATTAAAATAAACGACTGGAAAATAGTTAAAAATTTGAATCTCGCGGACCCGAACTTTTATAGACCGGGAGCTATTGACATTTTAATCGGAGCTGATTTGTTTCCTTATATAATTCAAGATGGACGAATTTTTGGAAATAATCAGGAACCGATTGCGCTAAATACCATTTTTGGATATATTTTAATGGGAAAAGTTAATTCTCTCGCTACGCAGCAAATTTCACAATTATTTTTTTGTCAAATTTCAAATAAAATGCTAAATGATTCGCTTATAAAATTTTGGGAAATAGAAAATATCCCTGAAACGAAACGTATTCTTTCACCTCAAGATGATATGTGTGAAAAAATATTTCAAAATACGGTATCTCGTAATGATGAAGGACGCTATATTGTAACTCTTCCTTTTCGCAATAATATTGAACCGATTTTTCCAAATAGTCGTGATCTTGCGCTAAAGAGGTTTCTCTCGCTAGAAAGAAGGTTAATAAAAATGCCGGAAACTTATAAAAAATATTCCGATTTTATGGAAGAATATTTAACACTTGATTACATGGAATTCATCGAAAACCGGGAAGTTACAGAAAAAAGTTATTACTTCGAGTCGTTTTTAATGCGAGTACAGTTATGCAATCAAATAACCAAAACATCTCCTTAAATGATACTCTTTATGCTGGTCCTAAATTGCAAAAGGACATTTGCAGCATTTTACTTAATTTTTGATTACACGAAGTAGCTCTTTGTTGCGACATTTCTAAAATGTTTCGTGGAATCTTAATTGCACCTCAGCACCAGGATTATCAAAGAATCCTGTGGCGTTCTAATAACTCTAAACCTATTCGCGATTATCGTCTAAAAACTGTGACATACGGTACTACCCCCGCTCCTTATTTAGCTCTTAGAGTTTTACAGCAATTGGCTGAAGATGAAAACCAAAATTTTCCTCGCGCTTTTCAAGTCTTAATGTCTGACAATTTTGTCGATGACTTTGTAACTGGCGCTAGCTCCGTACAAGAAGCTATTTCGCTTCAAAAAGAGCTATCTTGTTTGCTTAACTCTGGAGGCTTTAAGCTTCATAAATGGGCTAGTAATAACAAAAAAGTTTTGTCTGTACCCGATATAAACCCGCGCTTTCTTTAGATACGGACGAGACCACTAAAATTTTAGGTCTTAGATGGCAGCCTTGTTCTGATTATTTTTCTTACTCGGTAGAACCCTTGAGTCGCGAATGTACCAAACGCAATATACTTTCTGAAATTTTTAAAATATATGACCCTTTAGGTTGGCTCGCGCCAGTAACCATTTTAATAAAATGTCTAATTCAAGAATTTTGGAAACTTAAATAAGACTGGGATTCCGAAGCACCTGTTGAAATTATTCGACTTTGGGAACGTTATAAATCGGAACTACCCTTACTTAAAGATTTTCGCTTGCCTAGATTTATAAATAGTTTTTCTGGTAAGGCACGCATTGAAATAATCGCATTTTCGGACGCTAGTAATAAAGCTTATGCCGGAATAGTATATTTACTCGTTATTTACAAAAATGAAATATCAGTTTACCTTTTATGCTCTAAAACTAGAGTTGCTCCTCTCAAATTTACAAGTATTGCAAGACTTGAATTAGCCGCTTGTAATCTTGTGGCTGATTTAGTTCACTTTGTTTTAACCACTTTTGAGTCCCGCTTGAAAATACATCAAGTTTTTGCTTTTAGTGACTCACAAGTAGCACTTTCTTGGATAAGAGCGCACCCTTCTAGGTGGAAAACGTTCGTTCAAAATCGTGTTACACAAATTCAAGATAAAGTACCACCCAAAAATTGGTCATACATCTCAACGTCACAAAACCCCGCAGATGTTGCTTCAAGAGGAGTTTATCCCAGTGAATTAATTAATCACAAACTATTTTTTAACGGCCATTATTTTTTGAGACAATCTTATGAATACTGGCCTAAAGACTGTGAACAAAATGACTCTCCTGAAACTCTTTTAGAGGAAAAATCATTGCCTAATTTAACTTTAATTGCAACGCAAAATACAGCTCCTAATTTTTTGGACACGCTTTTAATGGAAAACTCTAATTTTTCTAAAATGTGTAGAGTTTTGGCCTATATTTTACGCTTTTTAAATAATAAATTTTTCTTAAAACCGCCTAATTTAAAAATTAATGAAGATTTTCTGACATTTGTTGAAATAACAAACGCAATTCATTTACTCATAAAAAATTAACAGTCAATTTATATCTCAGAAGAAATTCACGCTTTAAAAAACAACTTAAAACTAAATAAATCAATGAAAAAATTAAATTTATTTTTAGATCCTCACTATTTAATCAGAGTAGGGGGGGGGGCAGATTGCATCACTCCTCTCTGCAATATGACAAGAAACATCAAATTTTATTACCACGCAAGAGTAAACTCACCCTCATGATTATCGAACATTTCCATATAAAATATCTTCATGCAGGAGTGAGGACGGTACATTTTTTGCTTAGTCAATTGTACTGGATCATTGCCGCAAAACGCGAAATTGCACATGTTTTATCAACATGTATAATATGTTTTAAATGCAATCCTAAGTCGGTTCAGCCTATGATGGGTTCATTACCGTTTCCCCGCGTATCTCAGTTGAGAGCATTTTTGCACACCGGTGTTGACTACGGAGGTCCAATAAATATAGTCATGAGTCGACATCGTGGAAATCGTACTATGAAGGCTTACATATGTCTGTTTGTTTGCCTAAGTACTAAATGCATTCATATAGAAATAGCAAGCGATTTGACCGCTGATTGTTTTATTGCTGCGCTTCGCAGATTTGTTGCGCGCCGAAACTACGTATCCGATTTGTATAGTGATAATGCAACTAACTTTTTCTCAGCTAACCGCAAGCTTTTACAGCTCGATTCTACGCGTCCCATTAAATGGCATTTTATCCCGAGTAATAGTCCAAATTTTGGAGGACTTTGGGAGTCAGGAATCAAGTCAGTTAAAAAACACTTGATCCGCTTAATAGGACATCAAATATTAACTTTCGAAGAACTATACACTGTAACTTGTCAAATCGAAGCTATTTTAAACTCGCGTCCTCTCACTGAAATTTCTAGCGATACAAATGATATTTCCGCGCTGACCCCAGGTCACTTTTTATCTCTGGAACCGCTAAGCGCCGTTCCTGGCGCAAACTTTATTGATATTAAAATAAATCGTCTCACGCGTTGGCAGCTCCTCCAACGAATCCAGCAAGATTTTTGGAGACGCTGGCAACAAGAGTATCTCCATACTCTACAACAAAGAAGTAAGTGGTTGGAACCCACTTCAACTCCTGAAGTTGGACGCTTAGTTATAATTAAAAACGATTTATTACCGCCCCTTCAGTGGCAACTCGGCAGAGTGGTTGAAATTTTTCCCGGTAAGGATGGGATAAATCGAGTAGCCTCTGTCAAAACCAAGGATAGTTTGTTAAAGAGACCAATCTCTAAACTGTGTCCTTTACCTATTGGCCCCTTGGAAAATGCATAGCATTTTCGGCCGCCAGTATGTTTCGGTTTCGCAAAAAACCTCTTTTTCTTTTAATCTAATTTTTATTATTTTTTCAGAACATTTTATTTTTATTTTTTAAAACTCATATTTTGGGTTACAATTGGGTATAATTGGGTTGTAGTTTTACTCAATAGGTTAAGTTAAATTTAAAACTTACAAACTAGCTATAAACTATCAATTTGGCATAGTTTAATATTTAAATTCCAAACGCATTTAATAATATATTTCTAATTTTAATTCAATCCTCATATTACTACCGCCCTCTGCATATTTTAATTTAAATCGCGTTTTTATTCTTTTTAATAAAAATAGAGGGCGAAGAAACACGCCGCAAAAACAAGACAGAACCGAAAAGTCGGTCGCCATTCACACACGCTCTCGATCGGAATATTTTGAATGATCAACGCTTTTATAACAAATGGTGAACTCTAAAAACCATTAAATTCCTCTAAAACTCCAAACATTGAAACTCGGGAGTGCTGGACCGCTATAGAAGACTTCTGGCGAATCTGGTGCACCAGTTGAAAGAGATCAAGACATCACCGGTAAGTCCCTCTCCTATAAGATCGCATCATTAATATTTTTCTATTATTTCGCTCTTAAATAGTCATCATATACCAATATTATTTTTATGTCTCAATTAAATTTCACTTTAGAAAGGTACAATTTCGCGTGCGTTCCTATACCCTTCAAATGAAAGCGAAGGACTTGTGTAAATACAGTCCGCTAGGTAAACCAATTTTTTGAGCTATCGGAGTGAGACAATTATATTATAACGTAAAATATTGGTTTTCTAAAAGTTGTATATTGTAATTCAGGATTTTTGACCCGAACCCCCCCCCTCCTTCCCCCTCGTAACGCATTTTCAAGAAAAAACCCATTAAAAAAACATTGAGTGTAACGCATGGCCAACCCCCCCCCCCCTAGAGCGTTACGTAATTTACTAAGTAAGTACATTAATAATTACATGTGGAGTATGATTAAGGTGTGATATCTCGGTTATGAAAATAAATATTATGTTTGTGCGGATTTATGTAAATTTAAAAAAAAGACGACACGACCGAAAACTAACTTTACAGTTCGACCCAGGAAATTTACAGGGTGACTCGCAGGCGAGAGCTCTAAACCCGGGCAGAAAAGTTCACGTTTACGTTTTACTAACGTACCTACCTAATATACAGGGTGTTCCATGAAGCTACGACTTCAGGAAAAAAAAATTATAAGAAGATCGGGCCTTGTGAATTCACTTAAAATATTTTTGTTTTTGTAGCTCCGCGCTAGGGAGCAGTGTAGCACTCCGATGGCTCAGATTGGGTTTTGGTAGATATGGTTGAATAAACATTGGCGCAAAAAATTCATTTAACTAGAAAAAGTAAATAATTTAAAAATTGCAGGGTAAATTTGAAAGAGAAAGAAAATGGTGATATAGACTCATGGAGAGGGACTTACCGCTGTTTTGAAGTTCCAAAGTGCAAGGTGTACCTTTCCATAAGAGCTATGTGGCTTGAAGTTCCAATAGGATGATGGCACGATAATTTTAATTATTTGCCGAATTTTAAAGTGAATTTTCACTATTTTTTAAATTTAAATTTTAAGGTTGTCGTTTTCTAGACATGGCGACGCGTAGCACACTTTGTCTGTCACTCAATCCTGCGCTTATTTTCGCACATGCGCACAGCACTTCACCCTCTATAGGAAAACCATATCACTATATTATAAGTTTTTAGATATGTGAAAAACACGATAGAGGACGCTTGTAGTGCCAAAGTATATAAAAATAAAGAAATAAGAAATAAAATGATAATTCTTAAATTTAGAATAGAAATTACATTTCTTGCGTTTAATTCCCGCATTTTAATGCAATTTTGCTTTAGGTAAATTTTATAATAACTACTAGTTGACCCATTTACTTAGGATTAATATAAATTTAAGACTAATAATTTTATGTTCAAGACAAAATTTTAGTCCATGAAAAATAGGAAAAAATAAAAGTAAAATTCAAAAATAAAAGAAAAATAAAGAGGTTTTTTATAGAAACCGAACAAGCAGTAATAACACCTTCCAACTTAGGGTCACTGCATCCTGGAAGCCTGGCGTCTCCAGGGGTAGCGACACTAAACATAACCTCATTTACGAAAAACGCAAATCTGACACTGTCAGGAGCGTAGCTTTTTTTATGTTCAAAAAAATTAAATGGTTTACAAATGTTACGTAAAGAACTGTCCGTCACACCCGGTATATAATTTGACTGTCCAAATAAACAAACCTAAAAAAACTAAGTTTTTTATGATTTCAATATTTATTAGGACCCTGTGTTAGGACCCACACAGCGCAAGAAACCAAAAATATAGTTTGCATGTTTTATATATATTTTAAAATATAGAAAACTATTATGTTGGGTTTCGTATCATTTAATAAATTTTTTATGCTCTCTAGGGAATAAAAGTGTAAATTTAATCCCTTTTTTCATGGACTAAGATAGTATTTCTTGTCCCCAGTGATTAAAAGTAATTTCTTTAAAACCATAAAGGCAAAATATAGGTTTTTGGAATATTTTGTTTTATCATAATACAAAACAATCAAGATAAATACACGATAACGATTATTTTGTTGTTTCCAGCTTGCCGTAAGCTTACTGTACTTTGCTGATGACTTGGTTTGTTTCGATTGTTATTGTGTCGTTCGGCATAGAATATTGCTTCCATATAAACGAAACATTTAACTTTCTAGACTTCTCCAGGATGTAAACCAGGAATACCTTTTCGGTGAAATTTTTGAAATTCTATTTATTGCATCATTTTCGGTACTGAAAGCTTTCTTTCTTCGGTGGCCTTTTCCATGCCCATCTTAAAGTAAAAATATGCTTTACTCTTTGGTCCCTTGTTTGTTCCATCTTCGAGAAACGTAATTCAAACTTTTTCTCGACTAAACTTATTTAGTTTGTTATGAAATAAATATTATTTTTTCCACATTGTTTGTTAGCATCTGACTGACTTTTGTTTAATGTAATGCCATCACAACTATCACTGCCCACTGTTTTATCATATACGGGGGGTTGACATGTCAAAACTACAGTACGGTAAGTGGTTTAATACCTATTTATTTAGTTTATGATTATTATTATTTTTAGTTTATAAAAATAAACCTTGGCATTAAAGTCCCTTTTAGTCACTTAGCAAATTATAGCCCTCCTTTCAGTCGGGCATGAAAATTCCCGCCGTGGGATTAAAAGTAAATACTGTACGCCCCAGGTTTATAATATACCTACTATTATTTTTTTTAGTGTTAAAAAAAAGCGGGCGGCGAAGAAAAGGTCTTAATTAAGTACAAAAAGTCGAAAATACAAAAGTTCGAAAGTACAAAAGGTCGAAAATAAAAAAGATTAAAAAACAAAAGGTCCAAACAAAGATCGAAAGTAGCTACACTGTAATGATTGCAAAACAAAGTAGAAGTAAGAGACACACAGGTACACACACACACACTCATAGAAAAGTTTTTAAAAAATCAACATCCAATAAAAACTCAAAGTCTAAGAATTTTTATTTACCATCTCTAGGTATTTTTTTGGGTAGCAACACGACGGGTCGCAGAACTTTGTTCAAAAACATTTTCTTCGAACGTAAATTTTTATGAAAACATTTTCTTCGACCGGAAATTTTTATGAAAACAATTTCTTCTAATGGAAATTTGTTCGAAAACATTTTTTTGAACGGAAATTTGTTTGAAAACCATTTCTTCGAACGAAAAGTTGTTCGAAAAAATTTTCTTCTTTCGGAAGTTTGTTCGAAAGCATTTTTTTCAAACGGAAATTTGTTCGAAAACATTTTTTTCAAACGGAAATTTGTTCGAACACCATTTTTTTCAACGGAAATTTGTTTTCGAACGGAAATTTGTTCGAAAGCAATAGTTGTTCAAAAACATTTTCTTCGAATATAAAACATTTTCTTCGAAAAAAGACGCTCTAGACCTGGATTTCCAAACCTAGCACAATTCATATAGTTTGACTAAGGCAAGGTCTTTCTAACATTTTCAAAAAAACCCTGAATTCTTTCCTGGGATCGTAAATTGTCTGAAAATTTGTCTACTTTCCTCCTTTGGGAAGGTCAAAATTGGTATTTTCCTAAACTTTGTCAATTGATCGCAAACGTATCCGAACTGGTCCAGATACCCCCTGATGTGCTTAATTGAGAAAGGTTAGAGTAACACCGATTTCAACCTTCCAAAATGTGGACTGGAAAGCCAATTTAGGGAAATCATTTTTCGAAAATAGGTTTCGGTTGGTTCGGTTTGGTTTCACACTCTCTAGGATCCCGGGAAAAAGTCAGGGAAGTTTTTGTTTCCAAAAATTGTTAGAAAAAGACCCCATTAGTCGAACTATATGAGTTGTGTTAAGTTTGGAAGGCAGGTCTAAATTTTTTTTTTAAATTTGTTTTCAAAGAAATTTTTTTGAACAAATTTCCATTAAAAAAAAATATTTTTGAACAAATTTCCGTTCAAAAAAATGTTTTCGAACAAATTTCCGTTCGAAGAAAATGATTTCAAAAATTTCTGTTTGAAGAAAACGTTTTCGAACAATTTTTCTTTTGAGGAAAACGTTTTCGAACAATCTTTTGTTCGAAGAAAATGTTTTCGAACAATTTTCGGTTTGAAGAAAATGATTTTCGAAGTTTATGCTTTGGAACAATAATATTAAGGTATTTATATGAAATGTATTATAAAATTACAAGTAATTAAAGCCTAACGTTACTAAAACTCGAACTGTTTTTGGGATTTTTTTTCTTTTGATAAAATGTAAAAATCGGGATAAAAAGTGACTAAAAAAGAACCACAAAACCTGAAAACACCGAAAAAATAGAAAAAAAACTTGAAAAATAAACTAAACAATGCAAAAAATAGCGTATAAGCCTTGTTATTAAAGTTTCATTTTGTCCTTTGATATATTATATAGTATTAATAAACATTTAACATACAAATGTATTTCTGTCCTGTTTGTTTATTTATTACATATTATTTTTATACAAAAAACACAACTAATATTTAAAAGAAAATGATTTTTAACAATAAATATACCTACAATAAATATTCATAACCCAAAAACTCAAGAAACATATTTTTTATTTCTTAAGCTGTATAAAAACGAGTTCTTTTTAAGTTTTATTAAAACATTTTTTTATAGTAAAAATATATCTTTAAGTTTTGTAGGTAAAGAAGAAAGTTTTGATTTACACTCAGATCATTCACCTATTATTCTAACTCTTAGTAAAAACATAATAAAGAAAGAAGCAAATATCTCACTAGTTAATAAACTGACTGACTGGATTAGTTTTTAACAAAGTCTGTCAGAAAAAATAAACCTATCAGTACCATTACAAACGCCAGAACAAATCGATAAAGAAGTTGAATATTTTGTTATAAATATTGAACAAGCAGCTTGGGAAAACAGTCCAAAACCAAAGAGAATTTTTCAGGGAAAAAACTATCCAAAGGAAATTAGAGACCTTATATTGGAAAAAAGGAAACTAAGAAGAAAGTGGCAGCAAAGCCGTGATCCTCGGGACAAAACAAATCTCAACAACATGACGCAGCGCATTAGGCGAGAAATTCTAGTAATAAAAAATGAATCTATTAACCATTTTCTTAATGATTTTACAGATGATAAAAATACCGACTATTCCCTTTGGAAAGCAACCAAAGATTTTAAAAGACCAATTATCCAAATTCCACCCATACGAAAATCTAACAACCGGTGGGCAAGGAGTAACAAAGAAAAAGCAGATATTTTTGCAAGTCATTTAGAAAAAACATTTCAGCTCCACGAAACACCGGATAAAAACTTTCAATTAAATGAACCCCATCAAATCGAAGACCATATTAAGCTTACATCACCAAAAGAAATATTAACAGAAATCAAAAATATTAATTCAAAAAAAGCCCCAGGGTATAATCTTATTAACGGGGTAGTCATAAAACAACTCCCCAGAAAAGCTATCGTAAAACTATGCAACCTAATTAATGCGTCCTTTAGGCTTAGGTATGTACCTAAACTGTGGAAAGTTGCAGAAGTTATCATGATCCCAAAACCGGGAAAACCACTCCATGACGTGTCATCTTACAGGCCAATATCTTTGCTGCCAATTATATCCAAGCTCTATGAGAAATTATTGCTTAAAAGAATAAAACCCATCATAGAAAGACAAGAAATTATTCCATCTCATCAATTTGGTCTTCGAGACAAGCATTCCACGATAGATCAAGTACATAGAATTACTAATATAATAGAAAAAGCACTAGAAGACGGAAAAGTTTGTTCTGCAGTTGTTCTAGATGTAGCACAAGCATTTGACAAAGTGTGGCATGAAGGCCTTACTTTTAAACTAAAACGGTTTCTGCCAAAACAATATTCGGATATCTTGGAATCATACATATTCGATAGACATTTTAGAGTAAAACAGGAAGACTCATACTCAAATTTAAGAGAAATTCAAGCAGGCGTGCCCCAGAGTAGCGTACTAGGCGCTTATCTATACTTATTATTCACTTGCGATATCCCAAAGCCAGAAAATTGTCACTTAGCAACATTTGCAGATGATACTGGTTTATTGACGGTAGAAAAATCTATTGAAAAATGTATAGAAAAACTTCAGGATGCAGTCACCGAAGTTCACAGTTGGACCACAAAGTGGCGAATAAAATTAAATGAAACCAAATCAATTCATGTTGATTTTACAAACAAAAATATAAATCACATACAAATAACAATTAACAACGTTTTCGTACCATATTCAAATCAGGCAAAATATCTCGGTATAACACTTGATGCCAAATTACGCTGGAAAGCACATGTTAAGAAAAAAAAAGAAGAACTTGAGATAAGGTATAGAAAAATGAACTGGCTTATTGGAAGGAAGTCCAATTTAACAATTCATAATAAGTTACGGCTTTATAGACAAATACTGAAACCAGTATGGACACATGGTATTCAACTCTGGGGTTGTGCTAAAGAGAGTAACATTCTAGTTTTACAGAGATTTCAAAATAAAGTATTAAGAAACATTGTGAATGCACCTTGGTACGTTCGAAATAGTGACCTTCATCGAGATCTAAAAATCGAAACTGTAGCAGAGACTATAAAAAAGTACGCAAAAAGCCATGAAGATAGACTTCATCGGCATGTGAATGTGGAAGTAATTCAGCTTCTAGACAATACTATGCTAGTTCGAAGACTGAAAAGGGTGAAGCCGTTTGAGCTAGTAAACTAAGTGAATTATATAAAACAAAATAATGCTACAAACACAACACAATTGTGAGTTACAGACTAAACAAAGCGGGGAGAACTGTTGAGTGAACCCTAAGTTTAAATCTGACTATTCTAGTAAATTAAGTTAAAACAAAATTGCTAATTAGTCTTACTGACTAGATTGTAATACAATAAACACAGTGTGTTTGACAAATAAAAAAAAAAACATTTCTCAGACTGTATAAAAATGAGTTTTTTTCACGAACGTCTATGGAATTTTGAGTACGGTTTTGACACTCGTGTCGCTCCCCTGGGAGACGCCAGGCTTCCAGGATGCAGTGACCCTACTTCCAACTATAAAAATTTAATTTTCTGACAAAACTCTATGATAAACATACACAAATTTTACCAAATTCGTATTCCTTGAAAAATTCTGCATTATTTGGACCTCTCACTTGTACCTCTTTCTCACTTCCCCACATGGATGGAATGAAAATGTCACTTTTTATTTAAAAAATAATTAAATCTACGTGGTAACTAAACCGACTTTTATTATTTATTTGACCTATTAAGAAAACCCTAGAAAATACAAATATTCTTGATTTTTTGTTTAAATAAAAAAAAATCGAAAGAGGAAATTTTTTTAAAATACCAAACCAAAAAACTTAAATTTCTTAAAAAATTCAGATACAAACCCATTAATATTTTTACTTGAAGTTGTCAAGCGATATTCATTTAAGATGCTCCCAAGAACTTGCAATTGAAAACTTTCAACAAGAAAATTCTGTGCTAAAACACAAAGTTCAGACCCTGGAAAGTAAAACTACCCAACCCGCAGCTCTTTGAGTGAAAAAAACTTATGTGTTTACAACTTTGTTGAGGGGGAGGATATGTCTAATTTAAATAAACTTTTACTAGAAATCGTACTCACCAACCCCCCAATACCGCAAAAAGTCTTTAGGTATGGAGTCGCCAGAGACAACAACACAAGACCTCTAAAAGCTATATTTAAGAGTCACGAGGAAACCATAACTATACTAAAAAACAAAAATAAATTATCCACTAGTTTAACTTTTAAAGAGGTCCAAATTAAGAGAGACTTTACAAAATTACAAACGCAGAGATTGAAAACTTTTAACGAGGAACTCGAAAATTTTAAAAAAGCTGGAAATGATGGCTACACAATAAAATTTTATAAAAACTGCCCTAAAATTGTCTGGCGAAATGAAGATAACTCTGGCAAAAGGCCTCGATCCCAAACTAACTCACCTCCGCAAAGAAACGATAAAATCTCAAAAGGAGCGTTGCCGCCGCAAGTTGATCTTCAATAGCAGCTGATATCCGTCGTGCTTTGGGATATGGAGGGTTATAACCGGCTAAGAGATTTGGTAGACGAATACACATTACCTGACATTCTCTGTCTAAGTGAAACCTGGCTAACTTACGAGGCGAAAATTCCTAATTACTTAATTAATTATAACATGTTCTGGACGGCAGCAGTGAAGGACGCTTCGCGAGGTAGAGCCAGTGGAGGTTTACATGTCTATGTTAAAAGGGAATTTGAATGTCAGCTTATTGATACTAGTACTTGTTGGTTAATTTTATGTATTTCCTATCAAAATTTTTCTTTTTTACTATGTACTAAATACTTTAAACCATCAATAAATTTTGAATATGTTTTTGAACTGTTTAGTGATGAGATATCGCGTGTAGCGGAGTTGCACCCTGGGATGCCTTGGTTTTTTGGAGGCGATTTTAACTGTCATGTGGCCAACCTAGGCGCTGTTGATCCCGAGGCATTGCTGGGTGCTGCACTGCATTGTGAACGTCTGAGCCATGACAAGAAAATTGACACAAAGGGCAGATTACGGATTAATTTTTTAGCCATATACTCCTTATCCATAATTAACTTCAGATCACCGTCTGACTATCCTGGAAATAACACTTATTGTGGGACAAGGGGTGCATCTAGTGTCATAGACTTTTGTCTAGTTTCATGCCAATCACTTTCTTCGATTCATGATTTTTCAATTTTAAATAATACGATAATATTCAATCATTTTCCAATTTTGCTACAAATTAAAATACCCCACCCTAACATAGAGGAAAATAAGAATATCGCTAGATATGAACAAGTAAAAAAACTAAAATGGAATTGCTAATTAACTGAACAATATAAATCTCAAATGGTTTTTTCAAGCAATTTATCTATTTTGGGGCCACCGCAGGCCTGTTATCAAAATATTTCTAATACCATTCATAAAATCGCCGAGAATCTAGGTATGTTTGCAAAAACTAAATGCTTGCAGAAAAAATACATAAATAAACCTTGGTTCGATTTCGAATGTTATCAACACAAAAAAACTGTAAAGCATAAACTCAAGGAATGTAAATTAAATAATTTTACGTGAGATTTAAAAAAGCAATTGATTGATGCGAAGCATACATACAGACGTGTCGTCGCATTAACAAAAAGAAACTATGAAACTGATAAACTTAGACTATTTACTACAGCGCGGGACTCAAAAACATTTTGGAGGTGTGTGAGGGAGCTGAGCGGCAGGTTTGTAGAACGGCCCAATCTCAGTATTGAGACTTGGGAACAATTTCTGACTATTATATATCCCCCTACCCCTTCTGAGCGCCTGAAGTTCTTTGGAACACACGATCCTTTTTTGGATAGAGCTTTTGAGATTGGAGACATACAATTTATTCTGAAAAAATGCAAGAATGGCAAAGCACCCGGCTCGGATGGCATAAGCTACGAATTTCTGAAAAATTTACCTGTAAATTGGCTTTCTTATCTATGCGAATTATTTAATTCAGTTTTGCGTGAGCGATGTATCCCCGATTCGTGGTGCAGCGTGATTTTTTCCATGCTTCATAAAAAAGGCGACATAAATGACCCACAAAATTATCGATCAATCGCGCTTATAAACTGTATTACAAAAATGTTTACAAATCTTTTACTTCAAAGACTTATAACAGGTTCCCTTGCACACTTTTAACTTCGTCTTCTAAGCAGAAAAATGTTTACTGCCTTTGTTGATTTTAAAAGGGCTTTCGACTCAATTCAGCATAATTTACTATGGCAAAAACTTTACAACTTTGGATTTACTCCCTTAACCATAATGTTATTACAGACCCTTTACAAGAATGCAGCAGTTAAAGTTAAGGCAACAGAGGGATACAGAAAATTATTTGACGTTAATTGCAGTGTTTTACAGGGTGAATCCCTAAACCCCTATTTATTTTTGATTTTCATTGCTGATATTATTAACTTTTTTAAACAACAAGGTGCAAGGGGGGTAAACATAGACGGCACAAATGAAATAGTATTGCTTTTGTATTGCGACGATTTAGTTATAGTGGGTGATTCTGAAATAGACCTACAGCGCAAGTTACGTTTACAATCAACGAACTCACTGTAAACATAGAAAAGACGAAAATC
Source organism: Aspidapion aeneum (assembly GCA_963576565.1). Taxonomy (NCBI): domain Eukaryota; kingdom Metazoa; phylum Arthropoda; class Insecta; order Coleoptera; family Brentidae; genus Aspidapion; species Aspidapion aeneum. Next base: position 72,033,206 of record OY755044.1, read on the forward strand.
GTGTGTTTTAAAAGGGGTGGGTATGCTGCTCCCTCAAATTTTATTTTTCGTTTTAATCAAAACCCAATTGAAATTGTTAACTCGTATACTTATCTCGGCGTTTTATTCTCTGCTTCATCCGTTTTTAGAAATATGGCGGAGGTGACAGTCTCCAAATCAAAACAGGCCTGTGGTTCGGCTCTAAGCCTTATTTGATAGTCCAAATTAAATAGTTGGTCAACCAAATCAAAAATTTTTAGCTCGTCAGTTCTTAGCACGTTTTCTGGCACAGTGGCGGTATGGGGCCCAAGGTATACAGATATACTAGAACAAATGGTTTTCTGGCAGTGAATAATTATGTGTTAGTTTAGTGCACAGTCTACACACATCTGATATATTTTTATTTTATTTTTTACTAGGGATCAAAACTAGTTGTAAGCAGAACTTGTTGCTATAAAAATTAGTAAAAAATTTTTTAGAAGCAATAAAGAAAGTAAGTAAGTATTCATTTAAGATATTACTGAAATCCGCAAGTCCAAATTTGACCTAATTTTGAAGATATTTAAATAATAGTTTTGTTTGTGTATTATGTGGTGAGACAAGACCATTGACTTCAATACCTTACGGGTAGACCCGGCATGGGCCAAAATTGCCATTATATCAAGCTTTTATCGCAATTGACCAAATACATGTAAGAATTTAATGAGCAAGATAGGGATGAAAATAGAATTTTGGTTTGGTGAGTCCGGACACATGCAACATCGCAAAAATATTCTATTTGCTTGTCTTGGATAAAAAAGGGCAGTGGCGGTGCAAAATAAAAATTTTTAATTCAACTAGAATTTTTTTATCAACAATTTTCTGTTTGAATAATAAATAATTCATGAATACTTACTTGTGTATACTGTGTTTACAAAATTCTCTTCAGTAAAAAAAAAGAGTAAAAAGAATTTCTAAGCATGCTAAGTGCAGTGGATGTATTAAAATTATTGTTTTCATCTTAGAACTTTACAAATGTTGTACCTTCCAACAGGTAAAATATTTTCTTTCTTTGAACAAGGGTCTTCTTCAACTTTTCTCTTCTTGGGTTGACTACAAGTTATGCTCGAGTCAGATGAAATTTCGGAACTAAAAATTTCAATTCGGAATGGGACCACTGTGCGCCGGGCCAACTCGGCGCCGCCAACAGGGCGCCACGCCGGGCCGTATGGGCGCCAGGCCAACTCAGCGCCGGACTATTTTTTTTTCGATAAAATGTGCAGATAAAAAACAAAATAAATATGTTATTTATACAAAAACTTCAACATCTATTAAGTCGAGTGTTGAAATTTGGTAGGTGTAGTGTTCTGCGACTTGAAACACCGCCAAGTTCCATATTCGATACATATCGATGCATAAATAAGAAAGTCCGCCATTTTGGATCCGCCATTTTAATCTTTTTAAGTTTGTTTTTCATCCGCACATTTTATCAAGAAAAAATATTTTAGTCCGGCGCCCAGTTGGCTCGGCGTCCAGTTGGCCCGGCGCCCAGTTGGCCTGCCGCCCAGTTGGTGGCGCCGAGTTGGCGGCGCCCAGTTGTCCTAGACTGCAACACATTTCAGGGGTCTGGTACATCTTACCACCTTTCTTAAAACTACGAAGTTTTTTGAAAAATGATAATTTTAGACCAGTTTATAGTGATTTCTAAAAAAAAATTGCGGAAAATCGTTGATTTTGTTAAAAAAATTGAAATTGAAAAATTCTTAAAACCCCATTAAAACCCATACAAATTGCTACAAAAGAAACATTTTCTCATATCAAACTGAAACAAAACGGTCCCTGACGTCTATCAGCTGTTAACAAAAACTTGAAATAACTAAGGTCACTGATCGAAATCGGGTCAGTTTTTTTGGTCCTTTTATGAAAATACACAATTTTTAAAAAAGCATGAAATTCAAAACAAAATCAATAAAATTATGATTCCTACATTTTTACAATTAAAAATTAGTTTAATTGAACATTATATCAATTTTTATTCCTTAAAACACTAAAAATTAATTATTATTTACTTTTTTTAAATTTATCGAAGGTCTAACCGAACAAAACCAAACTGAACCGATCCGTATCGAAATTAACCAAATCAAACCGAATCTAACGGTTCGGTTTGGTTCGGTTCGATTTGGTTAAACTAAACCGTACCTAACTGAATGTAGCTAAACCTAACCGAAACAAACTGAACCTAGCGGAACCTAACCAAACATAATCAAACTGAACCAAACCTAGCCGAAGAAAACTGAACCTAACCGAACCGATTCAAAACGAACCGAACCAAACCAGACCGAATCTGGCTGAACCTAACCAAAACAAATTAAACCTAGCCGAACCTAACCAAACATAATCAAACTGAGCCAAACCTACCCGAACCAAACCGAACCGAGTCGAACCAACCAAACCAAACCGAACCGTTAGATTTGGTTTGGTTCGGTTCGATTTGGTTAAACTAAACCGAACCTAACCGAATATAGCTAAACCTAACCTAAACAATCCTAGCGGAACCTAACCGAACATAATCAAACTGAACCAACCTAACCCAACCTAACCCAACCTAACCCAACCTAACCCAACCTAACCCAACCTAACCCAACCTAACCCAACCTAACCCAACCTAACCCAACCTAACCCAACCTAACCCAACCTAACCCAACCTAACCCAACCTAACCCAACCTAACCCAACCTAACCCAACCTAACCCAACCTAACCCAACCTAACCCAACCTAACCCAACCTAACCCAACCTAACCCAACCTAACCCAACCTAACCCAACCTAACCCAACCTAACCCAACCTAACCCAACCTAACCCAACCTAACCCAACCTAACCCAACCTAACCCAACCTAACCCAACCTAACCCAACCTAACCCAACCTAACCCAACCTAACCCAACCTAACCCAACCTAACCCAACCTAACCCAACCTAACCAAACCTAACCTACCTAGTTGTTAATAAATATAGTAAAAGTTGTTAGGTTTATGTCCAGGGGGTAACCATTGTCCATAATCGTCGGAAATCGAGTTAGGATTAGTGTATGCGACCATAAACATTGAGTGGCGCGTGAGTGTTTGGTCTTCAAATTTTTTTAGGGAAATTTTTTAAAATCTTTTTTTCCGCACTCTGGGCACCCTAATAAACGTAATCTGGTCACCCTAATCCATCACAATCACAGAAAATCGGTAATCGAAGTGTCACAAATTTTTTGTTGGTTTCTATTCTTCTTTTATATTATGTAGGACAAAATTATTAATTAAAATAAGTGACCTTATTAAGTAAGACAGCATGATGGTCAAATGACATTAGAAGGACATACACATATAATATCGGCCTGTAGACCGGTCGCGGTGGTCATTTAATAATAAATATATACTTTCGCGATGAAAGACCAAAATTTAACTTAAAATTACTGTGAAGTCCGCAAAAAACATTAAATTTATCCAAATTTATAAAAACTCGACCGTGATATGTCAAAAGTTTGGTTCGAAAAAACAAAAACAACTGGATAAAAATCGGTATGTAAGCATTTAAAAAAAAATCATTTTTAACAAAATCAAATACTTTTTGTTAATTTTCATGCAATGCAAAAAAAAGTGCGGGGAAGTGATACTTTCTGAATCAAAATGTGTGAGGGTAAAATCGCACGGTCGCAGAAAAAACTATCTATCGTGACGCTACTGAACTTTCTCGTGTTTTAGCAAAAACTATCCGTCAAGACGACTTACCCATGAAATGTTGTTTTTTTATGGATCTTTTTTCTTCTTTTGCACAAAAAACAATTTTGGACCATGTTTGAACTCAAATAGTTACTTCTAAACTTGTTTTTAGACGTTTTAAGATTTCTTTTTGTAATATTCCCGCACAAAATTCAAAAAAATTCATTTCCGTACTTAGACAACATTGTCTATCAGTTTTCCCTGTATAAACCGACGAGCAGGTAGAATCACTCAAAATACGGCAGGTGGATTAAAGGTAGCCAGCTGCTTTTCTGTCGCACTTATGCCGTCAGTGCGAAAGAGATAAAAGTACCCATATATTATCTAGGGTATTATTAGCATGCAAAATCACCCTATCTTTGTCCGTTTCACATGTTCAATAATGTCTATCTCTGTTTTTATTGTAAAAGAAATACCCGCCCATAGGAACCAAATTGGATAGGGTCAATAAAAAATGCCTTGTCTTTCCGTCTCTAACGCCCTTTCATACAACTCAATGGACAAGACCTTATTTTGTTATGTGCATGTGGCACATCTGTTATAATTTTTGGACAATTTAATGTTTATTGACGTTTTATAATTTGTTTTTGACATAAAGAATTATAAAACGTCAATAAACATTAAATTGTCCGAAAATTATAACAGGTGTGACACATGCAAATTACGAAATAAGGTCTCGTCTCACCGCATCATACACAAACAAAGCTATTTGTTAAATATCCTCAAAACTAAGTCCAATCTTAACTTGCGGATTTCAGTAATCTCTTAAATGAATATCGCTTGACAACTTCAAGTAAAAATATTAATGGATTTGTATCTGAATTTTTTAAGAAATGTAGGTATTTTGGTTTGGTATATTTAAAAAATTTCCTTTTTCGAAAAAATTTTAATTAAAAAAAAATGAAGAATATTTGCATTTTTTAGGGTTTTCTTGATAAGTCAAATAAATAATAAGAGTCGGTTTAGTTACCACGTAGAAGTAATTATTTTTTAAATAAAAAGTGATTCCATCCATGTGGGGAAGTGAGAAAGAGGTACAAATGAGAGGTCCAAATTATGCAGAATTTTTCAAGGAATACGAATATGGTAAAATTTGTATATATTTATCATAGACTTTTATCATAAAATTTAATTCTTATAGTTGGGAGATGTTATTACTGCCCCCTAGCGGAGAGCTATAGAAACAAAAATATTTTAGGTGAATTCACAAGGCCCGATTTTGTTATAATTGTTTTTTTTTCCAAAGTCGTAGCTGTACTAGTATCTGAGATAAATCCGGCTGCCATACTTAATGGGACACCCTGTATATTAGGGTACAGTATGATATAAATAAATATGATAACATTGTCAAAAATATTAATTTATTACTTTGACATAATCACGACTGCCTAAAAATAAAATTATTCAATGCCAAGAGTCCGTAATTAAAAAAAAAACATTTTTAGCAAAATAAAATGAAGGATATTTTTAAAGCAGTCTCAAATAAAAAAAGCGATAACATCTTAAAATTTCATAAAAATTCCATGTAGACTGTACATAGGGTTTGTTACCAAGTACAATATTTAAAAAATGTTTTGATCAAACTCATCAAGCTGATGAGATCTTTGTGATATATCCTGATATATAAGGAGCTTTTCTTCAGAAATGATTTAAATTTGATTTCAAGTCAGTTAGTTTTAAAAATATTTTTATCAACAATGATTTCAATTTTGTTTTAGGCAATCCTCGAAACAAATGTGCCCTCCAGCCAGGTCATTCACTTATGGACTGGATACGACTGGGAGCTTCTGGAAAAGACCTCTCAGGGGTCGGTGGTCAAGCTGGATTTTTGTCGGTAAGTAATTTTGAACACAAAAAACATTATGATTTAACACCAACATAGAGATTTTAGCAGTGTCTGTTGTGAAAAAGAAACCAGTCAGAATGGAAAAGAGTGAACTGATAAAAATATCTGCTGGCAAGGGTTATTTGTCACAAAAATGTAAAAAAAGTTTTTATTTGAAAATAGTGCAGTGGTTGCTCCTACTTTTGTGTAAAATTTCCTTGGTCAGTCTTGATACAAAATTACCAGAAAATTACACCATATCCAGAGAAGTATAGCATTTATATGCATGGAACCTATATAAATCTATCCCATGTGCCACTATAATTCTCTCATCGAGTCGCAAGTGCGAAAGATAAGGTATACAATTCAAAAGTATGTACATGAAAAGTATAGCCAGTCCGCCTAGCATTTCGATCTAGTTAAAAATTTTCTTTTAAATTTACCGACCAATTTCACGGCCTCAAAATAACATTACCTAAAAACACTCTTCTGATGTCATATATTTAAAACTTTAAAAGACCATGTCCGGAGGTCCACCCACCTAGAAATCAAAAAAAATTGAAGAAAATTTACATCAATATGTTTTTTTCTTAAAAATTTAAAACAGGGTTTTTCTACAAAAACTTCAAATAATTAAGAACGTGATTTGGACGCCATTGAAGAAAAACTCCCAATCTTTTTCATCTACTTTTTTTCTTAATAAATAAAAATGAATCTTTTATTTTCCAAGAAAAAACTTGTGAAGATAAACTAATTTAAAAAAATCACGAGAATTATTAAAGCAACAAAAACGAATTTCAAATCCACGCATAAATTACACCAAAAAATATTAAAAAATATTATTCCCAAAACCAAAGTGGTTAATGAAAAATTATGTTTTTTGTAAAAAAAAAAATGATTGGGTGTCATTGAGACAAAAAAACACACATTGAGACGCCATTTGCGACACTTAAAACCACATGTTATTTTAGTTAAGCAAAGGTGTTAATGGAAATTTTTTCCAAAAAAAAAAACAAACCAACAAAAAAAAACCCATGTTGTGGTGCCATTTGCGAGGCTTCTACTTTTTTGTAATCACTCTTATTAATTATTAAGTAATTATATGTAATTAGACAAATATCCGGAAGCTGAACTGTATTTTCCAGCTAGGTAAGACAATGGCATACCCGGTAACTTGTATACAGTGTAGAAGGGGGGTTCAGAAATAAAGAAAAAATTAGCGCTACATGAGTTTAATACCAATGTCTTATAAAAAGGATCTTAAATGAAATACAGTTCAACTCAAATGTTATAGCCAAACCATGAAAGTCTACCTACTTCCGAGGCTTCCAGATTATTTGTATAATTAAAAAAACCAAACAAAATTAAATTACCTGGAGTTAAAAATAAACCAAGTCATTATCCTATTCATTTTTAACCCGCTGGCTGGTTAAAGTAACACGAATAGATAACAATTTATAGGTAAACAGACATCTCCAACAGGTGTATATCACAGTGTACTTACATTTAAGACAGTAGGGAAGACTCAATCAGCTATTTTTATAGTAAAAAAAAAATACACTTCCAAAAAAAAACAATCCATCATAGGGGAGACAGCAACCCAGTCCGAGATCTACCCCATGAGGTTAGACAATGTTATAAAAACATACAAAAATAACCTTATTTTTCGTTTACCCCATCTCTTTTTTGTCTCTGCATAGTTGGTTCATTGGGTTGTACAAATAATGCGAAATTTTAGTTCATCTTATTTATTTTAAAAACTGAGGATAATACCGGGAAACACGAAAATAATCATTCGACAAGTCAGAGCAAAATAGCAAATTGACTTATAATTTTACAGGAAAAATTAACCTAAATATGCCGCAAAATTTGACTCATTTTCTTGCGTTTACAAGAAATACAAAATTATACTTAGAGGTGAAAAAAAATTATATCTAAAATGGCTGCTCCTACCTTGGTCCTTGTATTATTCTCTAATTAAAAATGGTTTTGTTAAAGTCTTGTTGTTACCAGACATCCTTCACTGCACCGAGTCCCTTGTTCAGCCTACGCCCACCCTAAAGATTGCTTAGCACATGACTCTAGGGCAGCACATGGTCAAAATATGCTTATAAGGCCAGACTAAGTGCCCCGAGCGTAGAACCCTGTGGAAAATGAAATATTTCAGATTCCTGGAATTCGTCGGTTTTGCACGAGGTTTCCATACCCAAAATAACCTTGATCAAGAACCCCATGACGAATCAATAAAAATAAGCAGATGTCAACAGATGAACTAAAACAACCCTACATACCTCTCAGAGGGTTAACAGTGCTATTGCCGGATTCCCACCAGCACAAACCTCCAGCTCGATGTTGGAATGGACACCAGCGACAGTCGACAAGGGAGAAAAGCAATATAGGTATAGTTTTTATCCAAAACATGGTTTTTAAAAAATATATAAAAATCCTCAAAATTCCATGCCTCTTTTGTAGAAAAATGACGGTGGTTTAAACAATTCTAACGAACAATAGTTACAATTTCGAAGGCACTCAAAACTTAACGCTATCTTAAAGAATTGCCAAATAAAAATAGAACTTACCAAATTCTTTCCACGTTGGTAGAAAATGGCGTGGATACTGCCTTGACTTCCTCAACTAGAGGATGTGAGACCCAAATACTCAAAACATCAAACTGTCTCACAATTTACCGTCTTTGGTATAATCCGCAATCACTAGCAGTGCCAATAAACAAAAAATGGCGAACCAAAAAACGACCCCAGCAACCAGCCAATTTCTTTGGAAAGAAGGAACACACCTTTGTACAAAATGTACAAGGAAGGAAGTCTTATCTTATTTGGGTGGGGTAAACGGAACTTTTCCGGTAAAATTCAAATAAAAATACAAACTTATTTATAAAAAATACTCGAACTCGAATTTTCTGATCGCTATGTTTGCCAGCTTGGAAACTGCGCGCCAATTTAGAAACTGACCAATAAGAGAGCACATTAGTAATTTAGTAAAGAGACTGTGGGGGCAGCACCAACCCAGGAAATATTCCAATTTTGTTTATTGCGCATTGTGGTGTTGTCGGATCTATTTCTACGGAAAATCAGAAAGAACTAACACCTGGGAAGCAAAAAAAAATAAAAAGTCAAGAAAACACTCACAAAGCAGGTTTCAAAAATACAGCTTTGATAACGATATTGGGGCTCAAGTACTGCTTTCCTGTAGATTTGTAAAGGAGGATTTCCAGGTGCACAGACCAAAACAAATGTCAAAACGGACCATTGTCCTAAACTTCTTCTTATTCTAACGGCCACAGTGAAAAGGTATCCAAATTTAGGTTCCGCATCCCAAAAAACCCCCGAGTACCAATTTTTAAAGTAATGCGTTAAGAAATGTTCATAAATTTTAATAAAATCGATTTTTAATTTTCAAATTCATCACCCTGTATCTCTGAAACGGAGCAATTTCGGACTAAGGTAAGTTGCTTTAAATCGAGTTATTTTGACCTCAAGAATATGTGCTAAGATTTTGTACAGACCTTTTAGAGACACCCTGTATAATCATAGTTAAACAAAGTTATTATCTAACTCAGTTAGTCGGATTCAAGGGTTATGTAGGGTTAGCTAGTGGTGAGAAAACTTAACATCTGAGCATCCTCATGCCGTGTTTAAGCAGTGGGTGGATGTGGATGTGTATGTTCAAAAACAACTTTATTAATGTAAAAAATATTTTGAACCCTGTAAATAGCAAATTACGATTTTGTTTAGTCTTTTAGTCCTGGTTTTATCCCTCGTTTATCCCCAATTTACAAAATTGCATGACTTTGTATTTATTTTATCTTCTCCTTTGATTAAAGTAGTAAAGATATCAAAATGGACGGAGCCTCAAGTGCTTCAGGTCAAACCTTGGACCTAAATATGCTTCCGTGCTACCAAAACTGGCTAATCCGTGAAAAAGAATAGATCCGGAAAAAAGAAACCATTGTACTAATATCCTCGAAAATATCTCAAACACCCCACAAAATAAAGGGGCGTGCCCTCGGAGACTGTTCTTGAACACATTGAAATTCTTTGTGATATGGCAACGCCGCCAAGAGTCACAGTTTATAGCGGGTAACATTGATTAGAATGTTTTCTCATTTCGTTTAATATCGAACGTACACGGTAGCAAACAGCTGTTTGTTTAGTTCAAAACGTAAACAGACAAAAATACACAATTTTAAAGATGTTTTTATGTGATTCTTCCGAAACCGGTGATCCCAAATTCCAATTACAATGCCTAAATAATTCCGCACAGCCCCTACAATAATAGGAATGAGAGCCTCTATTATAAGGTAACTTTTTGGACAATATATAACCTCAAAACACAGCTCTAAAACACAAATAAAATACCCTTAAAGCATTGTATAGAAAAAACGAATCGAATAGTGTGTGTTATTTACAGAAATAAGACAAATATGTAACGTCTGACTTAAGAGTAGAAATGGTACGTTACACTTTTTATCCCAAATTTCAGAATCAATACTGTATGTTACTTTTTATTCATGGGATGAGACGAAATTAAATATGACATACCAGGGATAAAAAGTATAAGAGAATTTGATTGTTTACACCGACCGTACCAAGCTACAAACTTTTATCCCTTGGTATATAATATACTATTTTTATAAGCTGTTTGACATTTAAATATATTTTATATTATATTATCATATTACATATTCTTCGAAATCGTTTAATAGCCGATCTTAACTAAGCGCACATTGAAGCAGATAAATAGCTTTTCAGTTCACAGGCTTTCTATTCCGCCTTTGTAGAAAGCTTAAAAGTTAAAATGCAAATTTTCGCTAACCGTTAAACGATTTTTATTCAAATATTTTCCTTTCTGGGATCGACTTTAAGCGAGCCGGGAAAATTTTATCGGAAGGTATTTTTTTATGTGTATCTCCAGTTAATCGTCGTAAATATTTATAAAAATACTTATCGTTTGGTGGTAAAAAAATATTATCTTTTTACCTTCCTAGCCCGCGCTGCAATGTCTAGAGAAGGCATTAGTTTCGCCGAATTTTTTTTTTTGAGATTTTTTGACCGAAAATGTGTTATTTGGGTGTATTTTGACCTATCTTAGCAATATCGTTGTGATGTCTGTTTGTATTTGTGTGTGTGTGTGTGTGTGTGTGTGTGTATCTGTCGGTAACCCGATAGCTCCTAAAACGCTGAATCGATTTTAATAAAAGTTTCAGTTAAAATAGTGTTCGACACTCTAATGAGCTGATTAGATTTTGGGCAAAATTCATTATTGCTAATGACAGTTTGTTGACAATTAAAAAATTTAAGAAATGCTAACTTTTTAACGGAGTATTGCATCAATATGTGGTTTTCGGAATAGAGTAGACTACATTTTGCTTAACAATTTATATTATAGGTAAAAACTTTGTAGGAGCTTAAGTTTTTGAGATATTTAAAAAAAACTGTTTTCAAGGCTGATATTATGGCTTTACTTGAAGTGTGCTAATAGGCTAGCTAGGAAGGTATCAGATCTGTAATGGATCCCTTTATTTTACATATGTATGTCCCTTTTAGCCTATTTTCCTACTGGCTTTGCCACTCCGGATGGGTTCCAGCCTTATTTATCAAATCTCTTCTCTCACCTCTGGTACGACTCTCCATCCTCTCTTTGCCTTTCTGCATTCCGTACGAGATTGTAAGACCTATTATAGTTGTTCATGGTCCATCCGTATTTATAATAACGCCAGCCTTATAACACGGATCACCTTGATGATCCGTGCTTAAAAAAAACTTATAATTGCTAATCCCTTGGCCTCATAATGAAGTATTTGAATTTTGACAACTTAACCACAATTAATACAATAATACCTTAAAAAAGTAGGTTTTTACTTCCTGCATAGTGAATTATAATGATATGGATCATTCTTTTTTGGAACACGTCCTGACAAGCTACAGGCACAGTGATCTTTGCCAATCGACGAACGGTTTTGGCCTTATTGAGCCATCCTCAGGTTGATGTAGGAGATAGATTCGTGTAGAGCGTTAGCTGTGTGAAATGTTTAATGCTTACGTTGGGCACTTATTCAAAATGTTTGTTTTCACGTTCTCCAACGTCGATCACAAGGATATGAATCATCTTTATTTGGAAGACGTCCTGACAAGGGAATAGGCATAGTGATCCGTGCCAATCCATATTCGATTTCGGCCGTGTTGGCCCATCCTCAGTAGTAATTGTTGCTGTTGGTTTCACACAGCTAAAGCTCTACACAAAACTATTGCCTGCATCTACCTGAGGATGGGTTAATAAAGCCAAAACCAGTCGTGGATTGATATGGATCACTGCTCCTGCCGCTTGCAAGGATGTGTGATCAACATTAACAACACAATAAGGTCAACATTGCAGTGAAGCTCGCATCTATAATGAGTTTGTTATAAGTCTGGGAGTACAAAGTAGTAGTGATATGTATATTTGATAGGCGAATAGTCTAATTGTGTGGTGGTCTCTTGGCCTCTTATTCTTATTTCACTGTTTATTCCTTCTCTCCAGCTTCTCCTTTGCCGTCCTCGTTTTCTTCGGCCAGTTGGTTTCCATTGTAGTATTTCTTTGGGTAGTCTTTCATCATTAATTTTTTGTAAATGTCCGTACCACACCAGTTGTTTTGTTCTTATATCATCCACTAAAGTACGTTCACCCACTGTCATAATTTCTCTTATCTTTGATTTGTAACTCTTTCTCTTTTTGATTTCCCTGCTGCTCTTCTCCAATAGTCCATCTCCGAAGCGGAAAGCAGTTTTTCTATTCTATCCTTGATTGGCCATACTTCTGAGCCGTATGTAATAATACTTTTTACAATGGTGTTATATATAAGCTCTTTGTTATGTTTTGATATACTTTGGTTCATATATCATTTAATAAAGTTATTGCTTTTCTTCCTTAGAAGTTTTGATCTTTTATAGCTTTGTCTAGTGTTCCGTCAGCTGTAATTTTTAGACGTAAGTATTTATACCTCATCACAGGACTGAATTCGCTGCCCGGTATTTAGGATTAGATCCTATACCCATATACTCTGTCTTATTGAGATTAACCTCTAGTCCTCACTTATTGTACTCTTCTATTAGTTTTCGTGTCATATATTCGAGGTCGTCATAATCCTGAGCCACTACTATCTGATCATCGGCGAAACATAAAGTATACAAGATGGTTTCGTCCAACGGAATTCCCATGTTTTGGCATTTTCTCTTCTATACTTTAAGGCCTTGTTCCAAGTATATCTTGAAGAGCGTAGGCAAGATACAGCTACCTTGTTAAGATCTTTATTTACTTGAAAGCCTTTGGTTAGTTTTGCTTTTATTTTAACTTTTGCCTTGCTATTGCGGTTTAACTCTTTGATGGCCTTAATTAGTTGTACGCTTATGTTTGTGTTTGCCAACGGTTTGCAAAGTGGATTTAGTGGTATACCATCATATGCCTTCTGCAAATCGACGTAAAGCAGATGCAGCTCTTGTCCATATGCCATTTTCTTTTCAATAACCTGGGTTATTCTAGCCCAAATCTATTATCTCTCAATAACTCAATGCCACTGCAGATTAAAATTGAAGGTCGCACCCTGTTATTACTAATTAAAAAATGTAGTGGTGTGTGATTCATACCAGAGGTTTATTTTATTTTGTATGCAGAGGCTAATAGTCTGAGAGGTTTTATTGACCTTGAGAATGAATGGTCTTGGACCCAAAATAATCACACCGGTAATACTTCAAGGCCGGTCATTTATTATCGATTTATGTGTCAAGGTTTTATATGTTTTACAACAAAGGGGTGTTATTTTTACCTCAAGAATGAATGGCCTTAAGCCCGAATTTACTACCCAGCAAGTCAACACAAATTTAAGTCAAGGTCGCATTCTCTTGTTACTAATCCAAAATTGTAGTGGTGTGTGATTATTACTTGGTGTTTATTATGCTTTGTATGCAGGTGCGAATAGTCTAAAAGGTATTTTTTACCTTGAGAATGAATGGCCTTGATCCCAAGTTTATTACCCAGCAAGTCAAGACAAGTTTAACTCAAGGTAGCATGTATTTTGAAAGAGTGAGTGCTTAGCCGGTTGTCTTTAAAGGCCGATCCTGGATTATTTCGTTTTAGTAAAATGAAATTTTACTTAAAATTTTAAAGTGTTGTTGTTGCTATAGTGAAACAATCCGTTTAAAAGAGCATTATGTCTATTACAAAACAGTGCTTGAGCAAATTAACTTTGAAATAAATAATGATCAAATAGTTGAATTAAAATCCACTGGTTCTCTACAAGTCAGCAATGCCTATCTAATTAAGGAAATGCATATAGTTAATACGCAAATTGGAAAATCAATTTTGGTGATGCTGTTTGGGACAAGTCGCTACAAATTTTAAAAACAGTAAAGCTCTATTTGAATTTGGCATGCTGTAAAGTGACATTAAATTATTAAAATTTGCATCAAAGAACTTTTAAAGATGGAAGATGATTTACAAAATATCTTTTAGACCTGCATCAATATTTTAATAGAACGTGAAAGAGTCTTGCATTGTGATTCAATTAATCATGAAGACGCAGATAAATTTTATACAGCGGCATTGGCATGTTTTCGACGCCTTGTTGGATGTCTCACGATGCGTTTTGGGAGGCATTAAATGACTTGGGGCTACAAGATTATGATAACAATATTGTATAGGTTGACAAGAAAAAAGAAGATTGTGGCTGTAGTGAAAATTCAAGTGAATCTATTTATTGATTTTGAATATTATATATTTTTAAAATACAAAAAAATAGTAAAAATTAACAATAACAATGTAAAAAACTAAATAAAAATACAAATAAAATAAAAGTAAAAAATCCACATTAAAATACACACACATATACAAGTTGACCGTTACATATTACAAAGGTTCAAACTTTTTTCTTCGGATTTAGTAATATACATTTTGTAGGCATTTCAATAGATAGTTAGATTTAAGATCGATTGGATGTATTATGTTTTAAAATACCAAAAGTTTTTTTTAAAAACGGTTTCGGCAAAGCCTGTCTTTTAAGTGGCGCAGTCAGTAGGATTGCCCAAACGTTAGATTAAAAAATATAATCGACGGTTCGTTTTAAAGATTTATTGGCAATCAAAAAAATAAATAACTAAAAAGACTGATCAATTTGTGCGTTCAGTGCGTAACAACTCTTAATCTAATAAAAATATCTAATAAAGAACAAAGTAATCGCACGGATCACCCATTGGGTAACCTGTGGTAATCGGCTCGTGCTTTTCGAAAGCATATCAAAAGTTTTGGATTATTGATTAATTTTTGCGTGCAGTGCATGCTAGAACTAAGACTGTCTAGTCGGATCAACTGTACTGCCGTCATAATCAAAAACACAGTAAGTACATTTGATAACACTCTATTCAAAATATATTATCTGAGATTGTTTGACTGTGAAATATCAAATATTCTTACTGTGTTTTTGCTTATGACGGCAGTGTATAATAGTAGCCTAACGAAAAAGATCTACTAAAGAACATACCGGGAGGATATCGAGGAAATTGGATTACCAATGTCATCGCTGGACGTCTTAATGGTTTTGCTATAAGTAATATCTCATTTAGAGATTCCGTAAAAATTGATTATTCTGATTTCTTAAATTCTGATTCTGACTTACAAAGCGAAGAATATCGAGCAACATGCCCAAATTTAAATGACACTTTTAAACAAAATCAAAACTTAAAGGACTTTCTAGGAAACGTAGCTTTAGATAAAAGTTTACTCGAAAGTTCTATAAAGGAAGTAAAACTAAAAATGGCCCCTCCCCAATTAAAATCGGAATACGAAGGCATGATTCCTGAATTTTATGGAGAACCGGAATTGTTACCCATATTTATAAAAATATCGCAAAAGCTAATCACCAAAGGAGGAGGTACTAAATACATTATTTACCGAGATGCGTCAGATGAGCTGAATTAGACATATGTTGAAGGCCAAACCTTCCTGATATTTTTACCAAAAAAAATTGGGGGAGACATAGGATTTGTTTTCGAGCTATACTTTAAATGCGTGTCACTGAAATATATAAAAATATGTAGTTTCTTTGTAAGAACGCTAAATAAAAGTAAAAAACTGATATTAGTCTTATTTTATTGACAAAAGGGTGCTTTTAGGAATTTTATCAAGTTTTGATATATAGTTTGCGTTACATTTGCATACTCGAGATTTATTAAACATAAAGAAAGGAAACTAAAAATGCATGCAATGCAAATATCAAATTCAGCTCATCTGGTACAGTAAACAATTTATTTAGTGCTCTTCCTTTAAAACACAGAAGACGCTAATGATTTTCAAAATGAATGAATATGTCAAGCATCTTAGGTAAACTTAAGATTGATTCTTGTAATATTGCAAATTTTAAGGATTTAAAAGACGCCCTGGTCAGAACTTATGGGGATAAACGTGATTTTTGCACCCTTATAATCGAGGGTACAGAAATAAAACAAGGCAATAAATCTGCTTTCGATTTTTATAATAAAATTCAACATCAACAAATCATCAAACTTCTTTTCTCCCGACTCAAGGGGCCGAAGAAGAAAAAAGAGTTTTTAGTAAATTTTTGAGCGTTAGCTTCACGAATTTTATAACGCCGATTAAAAGAACCGGTTGGCTCCTTGATGTGGACTTAAAATCCAAAACACATAATTGATGCCCTTCAAATGCTCACAAACGATTTTCAAATTGATAGTAACCAAAAATACCAACACTTTAAACCCCAACAAGAACTTAATGTGCCTTTTATGAAACAAAATATCAACGGTCCCTTGGCATTAACGAATTTTCCTAAAATTTATTTGGCTAATAATTTCCCACTAACCTCGAATTAGAGACCACCATAGCCGACATATTATAGACAGGAACAAGTTAAACTGATTTTTAACACAAGTCCAAATCAATCAAACGCTTTTAATTAATCAAATGCCTTTAATCAAATAAACGCTTTAATCAATCAAACGGTCTTAACCGAATTTACCAAAGCCAACACCAATAAAATCTCACCAAAACCGAAATATCCCTCACAGACCATTAAAAATAACCCCCGATACAATCAGCAAACTAACTATCAATCAAACTATATAATCGAAGAAACAATAATGCTGAAAATCAATCACAGACTCAACCTATATGATCGGGCAACAAAACGCTATTTTCATCAATTTTTGGGGGATTTTGATAAGCACGTTTATACATCAACCCAAGAAAAGTAAAAAACCAAAAAATTTTTTCTGGATTTGTCTCTCTGAGCTGCGTATCAGTGCCCTGAACTTTCCGGTTTGCACCTTTCCACTTTTATTAAAATATCTCAAAACCAAAAAAGTCAAAATATTTATTGCTACGGTTTTCATTGGGCAAGACCTGTCTCTATGGGTGTAAGTACCAAAACTTTTAAAAATATTTATTGATTAAAAAAAAAATAATGTCAAAGTCAAAACTTTGTAGTGATTTTTTTGAAACTTTTGGACGCTGTCAAGAAATTTCTAAAGCGGATTTTATATGACATACTTTTTTTTTGCCTTCTAAGTCTTGCTATACTACCCTTTTTAAAATATTAAAAAATATAGCAGCAAAAATCTGTAGCAGAATCACAAATACCAAGCTGTCGCGTTTTTCGCAAAATTCAAAGACTTTGCACTGCTTATACAAATCAATTTTTTAAAACTTTATTTGCACAAAACGTAAAACACTATTTACTGGTTCTAATAGACAACTGAATATAAAATTTACTCTTCTAAAAAAAAACTTAGAAATATAGTTCAAAATATTTAAAAATTTACCGCGAACATGGAAAAATCACTGACTCAAAATAACGATTTTTTAAGAAAAAACTACACATTTGGAGATAAACGTCTGGGGATTTTTTATTTTGCGTTTAATTTTGGGTCCCTCGAAAGCCTTTGTTCTAATATAGGCAAGCTTTTAAATGGTATGAAATGTTTTTCAAAATATACTTGGTAAGTGGTAGCAAAAAAGCGTTTAAATTTAGATTTTTTTCAGTTTTTTAAAAAAATATAAAAATCGTATACTTGTCGGTCACTCAGCCGCCATTTTCGTCAATTTTGATGGAAATTTCATAAAAATTGGCAAGTTTGTACATGGATTTAAGAGAAGTAAAACATAAAAAAGTTGGTTGGTACTCCACTCTAAGCTGCGTTTCAGTGCCCTTAACTTTCCAGTTTGCACCTTTTCACTTTTTTCAAAATAACTGAAAATCAAAAGAGTCACAATATTTTTTCCTACGGTTTTAATTAGGTAAGACCTGTCTCTATCGGCCTGTCTTACATAACTTTTAAAAATATTTTTTATTTTAAGAAAACTAATTTTAAACTAAAAATATTTTAAAAAATGTTTTGATTTTTTAAAACCTAAATTTTTTTAACTCTGTGAAGAAATTTCTAATGAGAATATTATCTAACGCACTTTTTTTTCTTCCTAATATTAAAAAATATTGCAGGAAAAATCTGTTGCACAATCATAAATACCAAGCTGTTGCGTTATTCGCAAAATTCAAAGATTTTGGATTACTTATGCATTACCACTTTTTTAAACTCTATTTGACCTAAATTTAAAAGGGCATTTACCGTTTCTAATAAAAAAAAACTACATACCAAATTCACTTGCTTAAAAAAATATATTAATAAAATCCAAAATGTTCAAAAATTTGCCGCAAACAGGAAAAAATCGTAGGTTCAAAATACCGGTTGTGTAAGCGAAAATGACGCGTTTGGACATAAACCGATGGGGATATTTTAGTTTGCGTTTAATTTTGGGTTCCAGGAAAATCTTTTTTTTACTATTATATAGACAAGGTTTGAAACGGTGTAATTTTTTTTACATATACCTACTTCGTAAGTGATAGCAAAAAAGTATCTAAAGTTGGATATTTTTTAGTTTTTATAAAAAAATATCCAAGTTATATAATGGTCGAGCAAATTTAAAGATTTTGGACTGCTTAAATACAAAACCATATTTTAAATTTTATTTGACTAAAATTTAAAAGCGTATGTTTCTGGTAAAAAAACTAATATACAAAATTATTTTAAAAATTAGAAAAATAAATTTACTACACACTTGGAATTTCTTCTGGTTTAAAATAACAGTTTTTAAAGCGAAAATATAGATAAATGGCAGGTGATTTTATAGTTTGCGGTTAATTTTGGGTTCTTACAAAAATTACCGGATACTAAAATGGTCTTACGTTCCTAATATACTTTAGAAGCCTAAAATAAATGTAATTAACACATTAGTAAAGGTGCTAACTTTATTTTATTTTATTTATTTACAAAGCTCAGAAATATTTATAATTTTCCATAAAAAAATATTAATCTTTTAATAAATAAAAAAGGTAAAAAAAAACAGAATTATTTCATACATTAAATAGTACATGGGTGCTAACCCGATTTTAAAATTTAACAAATGTTACGGCACCTTAAAATTAAAATAGTATCTCATAATACAAGCGAGTCATTAGAAATAGGTTCTTCATAAAATTATATTTCATTAGAGAGAAATAAGTTGATATAAGTGCTAAGCCCATTTTACTGGAATAAGTGTAATTTTCATTTTTTTAAAACCATTTCTTTAGATTTGATGCAAAGACAAAAATGTCATATCGTGTCCTCAGTGATAAATCTGTTCATTTTAATTAATTTTGCCTGTAATAGCCAGCCATTTTAAGGTTTATACATAAATAAGTATTTATTAGCATTAAAAAAAAACACAAGCCAACATATTGAAACATTTTTGATTGAGTGATCGCCCTTAATCCGTCCTTCGGTACCGCTATAAAACAAAAAAATAATTTAACATTTTTTTTAAATAATGAAATTTATTTAAAACTAAAATTGTACCTATTTTTCCTGTCATATTTTTTAATATTTTAAAAAACAAATTATAGGCAGACTCAAAAGTAAGAAAAAAAAGTACGTCAGATAAAATCCTCATTAGATATTTCTTCACAAAGTTAAAAAATTTAGGTTTTAAAAAATCACTACTTTTTTTTTCAGTTATTTTTCTTAGAACAAAAAATATTTCTAAAAGTTATGTAAGACAGGTCGATAGAGACAGGTCTTATCTAATTAAAACCCTAATAAAAAAAATTTTAACTCTTTTTGATTTTCAGTTATTTTGAAATAAGTGAAAAGGTGCAAACTGGAAAGTTATAAGTGGAGTACCAACCAACTTTTTTTTTATTTTTTACTTCTCTAAAGTCGGTGTACAAACTTTCCAATTTTTATAAAATTCCCATCAAAATTGACGAAAATGGCGCCTATGTGACCGACCAGTATACGATTTGGATATTTTATTAAAAACTGAAAAATACCCAATTTTAAACGCTTTTTTGCTACAACTTGTTTTCATATTTTGAAAAAATTTCACACCTTTTGAAAGCTTGTCTATATTAGAATAGAGGTTTTAGGGGGACTCAAAATTAAAGGCAAAATAAAAAATCCCCAGCTGTTTATCTCTACATGTGAAGTTTTTTCTTAAAAAACCGTTATTTTGAGTCAGTGATTTTTCCATGTTTGCGGCAAATTTTTTTTAGTTGAGTAAATTTTATATTTAGTTGCCTATTAGAACCAGTAAATAGTCTTTTCTGTTTTGTTCAAATAAAGTTTTAAAAAATTAATTTGTATAAGCAGTCCAAACTCTCTGAATTTTGCGAAAAACGCGATAGCTTGTTATATGTGACTCTGCTACAGGTTTTTCCTGCAATATTTTTTAATGTTTTAAAGAGTAAGATAGAGCCAGGCTTAAAAGGAAGAAATTAAAGTATATTAGATAAAATCCGCCTCGGAAATTTCTGGACGGGATCCAAAAATTCAAGTTTTGAAAAAATCACCACTCAAGTAAATTTGTTAAAGTTTTGATTTTGACATTATTTTGTCTGAAATCGATAAATATTTCTAAAAGTTGTGATACATGGGCTCATAGAGACAGGTCTTACCTTATTAAAACAGCAATCAACAAATAATTATCTTTTTTTGATTTTGAGATATTTTGAAAAAAGTGGAAAGTCGCGAACCAGAAATTTAAGGACACTGATACGCAACTTATGGTAGCGTACCAACCTTGTTTTTGATTATTTTTTACTTTGCTCAAGTTGATGTACAATTGTGCCAATGTTGATCAAAATCCCCCAAAAAATTACAAAAATGGCGGTTTAATGACCGACCAGTAAACGATTTGAATATCTTTTAATAAAAACTGAAAAATAGCGAACTTTAAACGCTTTTTTGCTACCACTTACCAAGTAGATTTTGAAAAAAATTGCATACCATTTGAAAGCTTGTCTATATTAGAACAAGGGTTTTCGGGGGACCCAAAATTAAACGCAAAATAAAAAATCCCCAGCCGTTTATCTTCAAACATGTCATTTTTGCTTAAAAAACCGTTATTTTAAACCTACGATTTTTCCATGTTTGTGGTAAATTTTTGAATATATTGGGTTATATTTATTAATTTTTGTTAAGAAAGTAAATTTTGTATTTAGTTCTCTATCAGAACCGGTGAAAATTATTTCAAATTATTGGTCAAATAAAGTTTTAAAAAATTGTTTTGTATAAGCAGTCCAAAATCTTTGAAGTTTGCGAAAAACGCGACAGCTTGGTATATGTGATTCTGCTACAGGTTTTTCCTGCAATATTTTTTAATGTTTTAAAAAGTGAGATAGAGCCAGGCTTAAACGGAAGAAATAAAAGTATGTCAGATAAAATCCGCCTCAGAAATTTCTGGACAGTATCCAAAAATTCAAGTTTTGAAAAAATCACCACTTAAGTAAATTTGTTAAAATTTTGATTTTGACATTATTTTGTCTGAAATCGATAAATATTTCTAAAAGTTGTGGTACATGGGCTCATAGAGACAGGTCTTACCTTATTAAAACAGCAATCAACAAATAATTATCTTTTTTTGATTTTGAGATATTTTGAAAAATGTGGAAAGGCGCGAACCAGAAATTTAAGGACACTGATACGCAACTTATGGTAGCGTACCAACCATTTTTTTGATTATTTTTTACTTTCCTCAAGTTGATGTATAATCGTGCCAATGTTTATCAAAATCCTCTAAAAAATGACGATAATGGTGGTTTAATAACCGACCAGTAAACGATTTGAATATCTTTTAATAAAAACTGAAAAATAGCGAACTTTAAACGCTTTTTTGCTACCACTTACCAAGTAGATTTTGAAACAATCAGAACCGGTAAAAATTATTTTAAGTTTTGGTCAAATAAAGTTTTAAAAAATTATTTTGTATAAGCAGTCCAAAATCTTTGTATTTTGCGAAAAACGCGACAGCATGGTATTTGTGACTCTGCGACAGATTTTCCCTGCAAGATTTTTTCAAATTTTAAAAAGTGAGATATAGCCAGACTCAAAAGAAAGAAAAAAGAGTATGTCAGATAAAATCCGCCTCAGAAACTTCTTGACAGGGTCTAAAATTTTAAGTTTTAAAAAAATCACTACTTTGGTAAAGTTTTGAGTTTAACATTTTTTTTCTTAATATAAAAAAATATTTATAAAAGTTGCGTTACATGGGCTTATAGAGACAGGTCTTACCTAATCAAAATTGCCATCAAAAATATTTTAGCTGTTTTTAGTTTTAAGATATTGGAAAAAAATGTAAAGGTGCAAATTTGAAATTTAAGGGCACTGAAATGCCGCAATCAGTTGAGTTCGAACCAAAAAAAAAATTTTTCTCTACTTCTCTTGGGTCGCTCTACAAACGTACCAAGTTTTACCAAAACACCAAAAGTTGTGTTTTGCTGCCCGACCATTAATCAAAACGCCGCCAAAGAAAATAATTTGCATCAGCAGTATGATGACGACATGGACTACACACAAGATCAAACGGAACCGAGTTTTTTTAGAAACCAGCCTTGAACCTCCGAAATTTCACTTGATGAACTTGACCAATAGCGAAAATAAATTACCTTTTATTTTTCCTGAATGTAATCTTAAAATATTAATAGACACTGGGAGTATAAGGTCCTTTGTAAAATTTGCTATAGCGCAAACATATTTCCTAAATTCTCTAACTGAAGATCCATTCGAAATTTAAACCGCGCATGGCAATTTAATAGAAAAATATAGTACGTAGTAGTAATCTAGACATTTAAAATTTTACGTTTTCGAATTGCATAATTATTTTAACTGTTTATTAGGAATCGATAATTTGTTTTTACTTAAAGCTAACATCAATCTTCAAAAGAATTTCTTAGTCACTCTTAACTCGACAATAAAACTGACGTTTCAGAGCGCTCTTAAAAATACAATTATTTTAGTACTTGCTCCAATGATCAAGCAATCAATTAACATTAATGTCAACAATATAGAAAATAGTGATCTTGTAATTCCCCAAAGAAAATTCGCAGAAGTAGGAATGTCTGAAAGCCTGCCAACGGTCAATAGCTTTGAGACCACCTGAATAGAAAGAAACCCTACCGAAAATTTTTTAAAAATAAGAGTGTTGACCGCTATAAAGATAAACAGCGACCTATCCCAACGGAATCTCCTTTTTATGTTAAAATCAATAAACAATTAATAAATAATTTTGTTGCAAATCACGGTGAAAAAAATAAAAATGCATCCAATAGTTGCATTGCACCTCACAAAAAAACTACAAATTGTAGAAAAGAGACAAACAAAAACAACTAAATATTAAAAACAAATATAAAAGGAAAACCATAGTTTTAGGGAATTCGAACCCACAAATGGAAAAAATAGTCAAAACTAATTTTAACTCGTCCAAAAAAATAAATCTACAAAACATGAAAAGACCTCGAAAATGAAAAAAAAAAACAAGAAATGAAAAATTATTTAGAATCAATAGATAAGGGACTAAGAGGTAACCTAGACGCTAACAATGGGGCAAAAATCTACAATAATTTAGACCAATTGCAACGTAAAGAGAATATTACCCAAAATCAACTATCTTTACAATACTCGGTAAATCAAAAATTAATTGACTGATTAATTAAAACTATTGAAATCATTCGACACAACCAAGGCTTGTATAACATTATTTTAGCCAAAAGCATTTATAACGAACTTATCTTTTTATACAATGCGATATTAAGTATCTTTCAAGATATTGAAAACCTGCTAAACTCCAACTGTCAGAACATACCTTCGTTCACTATTACGATTTACAACAATACGAAAACATAATTTAGAACATCAAACTCTTACACAGACGTACGCTAACAACACACCTTTAGAACGCGATATAAAATTGCAAATTTTTATAATCAATCAATAATCGAAAAATTAATAATATAGTAATATTTCAGTCAAATAATTTTTTTATTAAAAGAGGCCTCATGAATGATTTAGGATCAATACATAAGGGACTAACAGGTAACCTAGACGCTAACGATGGGGAAAAAATCTACAATATTTTAGACCAGTTGCAACGCAATGAGAAAAGTTCCCAAAATCAACTATCTTTACAATACTTGGTAAATCAAAGATTAATTGAATAACATTATTTTAGCCAAAAGCATTTATAATGAACTTGCCTTTTTATACAGTGCGATATTAAGCAGCTTTCAAGATATTGAAAACTCTCTAACATTTTGCAAATTTAATGTAATACATCCAAGTATTGAAGTAGAAATTGATAACTTAAATCTTATAAAATTTTTAGATAATAAGAAAATTTTGTGTAAGGATCAATTTAATTTGTTTCGGTTAATATCGATTCCTTCAAAAATTAAATCAGATTTTTTTACAATGCCTCCTAGGAATCAATACTTTCAGCAGTTTTTCCTTCAAAAGAAAGCCTTCAATTTATTTGCGACGGACAAACTATACCGCAAGAACTCACTGGCATATTCTTAGTGAATAAGACACTATGTAGGCTACTTTATACAGGATAAGAAATATATTTTATAGAAAAGACAATGGCAAATCCACCAATAATAAACTTACGAAAATTAGAAGTGTAAAACCAAAAATTTCTAATTTTCCGCATAGATCTTAAGAAACTAGAATTTGAAAACCTATTTTAAATCCCCTGGTTCCGGTACTTGAAAAACCCCTAACCTATTACTACCAAGTGGTTGGACCATCTGCATTTACATCGCTCTTCTAGCAACACTCTTATTTTAGACTACCTCCAGAGGAGAAAGAGCAAGCAGTTGCGATTCATACAATCTACGCCACCTACTAAATTACAAAAGCTGAAATTCACCCTCCCAGGGGAGGCTTCTTTCTAAAGGAGGAGTTATATGACCCTTTGGTTACATCATACAAAGATGTACGAACTCTTTTGGCTGACACACATATACCCTATTTCGAATTTATTAAGATTAGTTTTACATGCATTTCAATAGTTAGTTAAAAATCTAGATTTAAGATCGACTGGATGTATTAAGTTTTAAAATAATATAAAAAGTTGTTTTTAAAAACGGTTGCCAAGCCTGTCTTTTAAGTTATATACAAATTTCAACAAAATAATGAAATCGTAATAAATTAATTTTATTTAGACCAGAATCTACAGAGATTGTCCCCAAAACTGCTGAATTTCCTCTTTGTATGGCCAAACTTATTTTTTGTGATATAAAACTACTTACTTGTTTATTTTTTATTTTTAATTTACAGACAATTTCATTTACAATTTTTCTTTCTCCTCCCAAGGTCCAAAAGATTCTGTTGGATTTTCGATAAATTTAATAAAATTATTCCTTATCTAGGGATAAATGATAGAATTTTACCTTTTATGTTTTTTGCCGATTCGTTAATTAGTTATAATTAAAATTAATTAATATTACATTTTTCACTTTATTATAATATACTTCTATGTATGTGAACCTTTGGGTGCCTTTATTGGACGCAGTTTTCGCGCATCGTCGCGTGTGTTTCTCCCATTCTGATATTGTGGAGAGAACATCAAGAGCGAGGGAAATGCCCTGCGTTCGATCTCTTTCGATTTACGACTGCAGCATATCAGGTAGGCCAATATTTTAATAGTTTGAAGGTTCACCGCGGAAATTATTTTTCCTATTTCGAACCGGTCTATTTTGTTTCACCCGCGATCCCATAAAAGGATCCAAAAGCCATTTTGGGTTTTTTCATGATCCATTCGACCCGCATTTGAACAGCAATTAAATTTTATTTAATTATTTTCAAAAATATATTTTTGTTTTGTGCATTTTAAAAATAAATCGATCGGCAAAAAAGATGTTTGTTTCATTGGAATTTTAAATACTTACAATAGGATAAAGTGACCGTGCACGGCCGATCGCGAAATAAATTAGATAAGGAATTATTTTCTTACAGTTTTTTCTTGCCTTGGAATTTTATTTTTTTAAATTTAATACGCTCGCTTATTTTTTTTTTTTTTGCATTGTTGCTATTTGGTGATTTGGTGGCAAAGGACACACGTTAATTAAATTTTATTTAATAATATAATATACAGGGTTCATTTTAAAAATGTCGGACAGCTCGAAAATAAATAAACGGAAAGTCTTTATAAAAAGGATCAAAGAGATGTATGATTTGTCATTGTTACCCTCGCCAGATCCGTCAAAAATTAATAAATTTAAAGCTCGTTATTCTCTTCTAGAAACTTGCTATTTGGAGTTTAATAAGTTGCATTTAGATATTATTTCGGATAAAAAGATGACGGATTCTGCTTTAGATAACAAGATGAAATTCGAATTGTGGTTACGAACAATTTTTTCTGTAAAATGCATTTATAATGAGTTATGCATAAGGCATGACGTCACTTTGTCGGTTCCACCATTATGAACAGGGCACCATAGTACCCCCCACGTTAATTTTAATATGCCTAGATTGGATATACCCTGTTTTTCAGGTCATTTAAAAAGCTGGCCCACATTTTTTGATTTATATAAAAGTTCTGTGCACCATGCAGCTCATTTCTCAAACGCTCAAAAGTTTCAGTTGCTTCTTACTTTGGTTTCTAGGGAGCCTCTTGGCTTGTTAAAAAATATTCCGATAACTGATGATAATTACCTCATTACGTACGATACTTTAGTGCAGAGGTACGATAATCGTATTTATATATTTCCAAACTAGTAAGACCCATTCGTTTTTAAATTTGTATTGGAAAACTTCGCTTTACTTTTATCTCAATTCTTTTTACGGAATACCACTTTCGCGTACTTGGCTTTTTTTACATGAAATGTTTTTGTTATGATTAAACTTTCTTGCTCAATCTTGAATTTTTATAATTTTTTTAATAATAAAAAAAAACCTATATATCTTTTTTAGTTTTTTAGATATAACGTTCATTAAAACGACAACTTAATTGATGTTCTATTCCAAAGAAATCATAATAATACAATTTTTCTATAAATTTAATGTGGCAAAGTTAAAAGAAAAAGTTGGTTAAAAAAATGGAAAAAACACATTCTTGGATTTAAGACGCCACACAGCGGCGGTTTTTTTCAAATTTGATGCGAACACCCAGCGACTTAAAATTCAGTGATACATAATAAATCAGTTTAGAGTGGTGTAAAACTTCCTTCCTCAATTTTTTTTGGGTAAAAATAAGTTCGTATTTTGACAAGCTTTTTATTTAACTTCACCTGTATGTGGGTATGTATGTAATCAAATCTTGCAACTCATTTTTGAAGAACTTCCAAACATTCGATTGACTTCAAATTTTGCATAGCGTCTTAGTTCCGATGACAATACAATAATATGGTTTCATCGGGTACCTACCTCCCACCTAACGTGAGGGGTGGAGAGGGGGTAAAACTTTAGTTTGTCTGATTTCAACCCAAATTGGTATCTGGGGTTCTTGAGAATGAGAATTACGAATTTTTAATCAGATTATAAAAATTCGGTATGGCGGATTCAAAATGGACGATTTAATTTCAAGTTTTTCTGATTACTTTCAACTGACTTCCAAGTATTTGATTGACTTCAAATTTCGCATACCGTTATAGTTCCGATGATAATCCAATAATGTGGTATCACTGACTGCCTACCTCACCGCTAACCTGGAGGGCGGAGAGGGGCTAAAATTTTAGTTTGTTGGATTACTACCAAAATTGGTACCTGGAGGTTCTTGAGGATGATGATTACGAATTTTTGATCAGATTACAAAAATTCAATACGGCGGATTCAAAATGAACGATTTAATGACGAGTTTTTCTGATTACTTTCTACTAACTTCCACATAGGTATCTGATTGATTTCAAAATTTACATGTTCTCCCACTAAAAAGGGGGGGAAGCATAGAAAAGGCAAGGCTTTTGTTTAGTCGATCTCGACCAAAATTTATTAATCCTTGTGTATAATGATCATAATAATAACGAACAGTTTTAGAGAACGATCACACAGTGGTTTTATATTTTAAATTTCGGTGAGATGGGCGTAGCTAGCACTGTTAATGCAACCTGTCTTGGAAAAGGAAACCTCCAAAATTAAACCCGGATATATCCGTTAGGAGCAAGTAAGGTCTAACCTGAAATAAGCGGCATTTCTTCTGATCTCAATACACCCAAATCAAGGTGAGGCCGTGCTGACGACTGAATGGCATTGGGGTGTACAAAAATCCGATGTCTCGAACGTACCACCTCAGGGAACTGGGACGAACCCTGTTGTAATTAAGTCCTTGCCTCTCTACACGGATCACTGGCGAGGTCAACTATTTATTTATCCCACACTTGTGGCACCAAAATGAAAGAAACAGCTACTCAGAAAAAAAGACGATTAGAAAAAGCCAAGGTAAAATATAATACAAACTAGTTAGTAAAACTGATAAGGCTAATCGAAAAAGACTTGAAAAACAAAGCGAATATATGAAGCATATAAAAGAAACAGAAAATGAAACGAAATGGAATGCTCGATTGGAAAAATTAAAAAATCACAGTTTCATGATAAAAAATGCAGAAACTTTTGAACAACGCGAGATTCATTTAAATAATATGCGCCTGCACGCAACTCAAATTAGAGTCGCAGAAAATTCCGAAGAACGCGATATTCGTTTAAATTCTATGCGGCTTTACGCGACTCAGGTGCAAGTAACAGAAGATCCAAGGAGAACCAATATACTTCTTGATCTGAAGCGGTTACAGGCAACTCAGTTGCGAGCAGCAGAGAGAGCTGAAAAACGCGATGTACGACTTGAGAATATGCGGTTACACGCGACTCAGGTACATGCACTAGAAAATACTGAACAACGTGATACACTTCTTGAGAGTATGCGCTCCCATGCAAGTCAAGTAAGAGCTGCCGAAACTATCGCTAAACGCGTTGACCGAACTCAGAATATAAGAGTATATAGTTCTCAATCTTGAAGAGCTGATAGAGCCAACATCGAAACATTTAAAAAAACTATAAACATTTTCAAAAAACTATAAACACATCGAAGACTTAGATATTTCAAAATTTACAGGAAAGACTCCCTGCAATATCGATGCGCTAGCTACAATGCATAGACTTAGACAAATCTAAAAATTAAAAAATAAATTTAGAAAAAAAACTTTTTGAAAACAAGTTTTTATCAAATGGACTAAAAAGCATTAAATAATTTATTGAATGTTCTAATATCATAATAATAAAAGCGATGGACGTATTTAATATTAGGTAAATGCCTTTCCATGCGCATTTGGTGGATCTTCCACAACCGATGATGGGCCGACTTTTCGTTTTCAATGTGACAAAATAAATCGACACACTGCCGGTCGCGGATGATCTGCCTAATATGAAGCAGGCGTAATAATGTCCATCCATATCAGAAAAATGTAAGGGTAGCTTGAGTAGGGTTGGGTTGGGTTGGGTTATATTGTCTACCCTTACATTTCTCTGCTATAATATAATGAATTTGGATTTTCACTAAACTTCGAGTTAACAAGGCTATAAAACAAAAACGGGTAAATTTCCTTTAATACGCCCATCGCTTTTATTATTATGATATTAGAACACTTATTTTATGCTTTTTAGTCCATTTTATAAAAGCTTGTTTTAAAAAAGTTTTTTTTTCTAAATTTATTTGAAATTTTTTTGAAAAATAATCTTTGTTAGTTTTTAAAACATCAACCCAATTTCATCTTAATTGGTGTTCTATTGCAAACAAAAAAGCCAGCCGCCATCTTGGATTTATGACGTCATACAAAAATGTGTGACATATTACCAATATATCGGCAGTTTAAAAAAATCATCCACAACTATCCCAGAGGATACCATAGGCCACTAAACTAATAGTTTTAATTTCTTTTTATCAATAATTTTTTTTTAATTTTATACACTCGTTAGCATGTTATTGGTTTGCAAATAAATACCCTACCCTAATCGATTTTTTTCTCACAGGTGACAAAACAAGAACTAGCGAAACACAATATGAAAGATGACGCATGGCTGGCTATCAGAGGACGGGTGTACAACGTAACCCACTATTTACCTTTTCATCCAGGAGGCATTAACGAGTTAATGAGAGGAGTGGGGATGGATGCAACTCAATTATTTAATGAGGTTAGTAAAAACGGGTATTCTCACTGCGAACGAACGCGAGCCAAAGAACTTGATCACATATAAATTGTAGGGTTGGTTGACATAGCTCCCGTTTAGGTTAATTTGGATACTCATAAGCGAACTTCGAGCTTCGAGGAATAAGCGGGATTTATTCGCTAGTATAGACGCTAGTATCATTCGCAAAGCCCGCATTGTTCGAAGCTCGCAACACGATATTGAAACCTCAAATTAAAACAAAGTACCCACTGAATTTGAGACATAAATACATGATACATCTCTTTACAGTTCCTAAGAAAGTGTAGCAAGTGGTGTTAAAATGAGTCACTTTTTAAAACTTTTATATTTTTAGGATATTAGACTCTTCTGTAGGACTCGATTTCTTTTTAGGATGTAAGCGATTATTAGAAAAGTATTGCAAACGTAAAAACACAGAAATTTGATCTATAATATTATGAGAAAAAAATAAAATTGTGTCTTATATTTTACCTTAAAAACGTGTCAGGTGAAATATGAGACAGTGATAAAATTCACGTCTAAACAGTCGGATCGTCGTCTAAACCAAAAATAAGAAATTCGTGGTAAAATTGAGACATATTTTTTTTTACTTAAATACAACAAATAGGTGCAAAAATATTAATTTATAGGAAAACAAATAAAGTTATGGATTTTGCAATTTTAATTATGAGCCTAATTTTTATAAAAAATTAAAAATAATTAAATCTAAACCAATCTATCAATTTTTAAAATAATATCACTGCAGAAAGGAATTTAAAAAATAACTCTTTTAAACAAGGTATCACTTGACCCACTTTCCCTGTCTAAAGTCAAGGGATCAAAGCTACCCCAACTAGGGGTTACGGTGATCCACCCTGTATATTACTTTAAATTTAAGGTTTTACTTCTTTATAAAATCTATAAAGAGGCCTTGACAATTATTATTTTATGCATATTATATATATTTTACAAAATTTAGAAAAAAAAAATTAAAACACTTTTAACAAAACAAGTACAGCAATCAAAAATGCGTGTCATAGTTTCCGTTATCATCATAATGAGAATGGAAAATAAATATATTTTATTTTTCTCGCTATACTGATAATTACCACTTATGATCCGACACGCTTACCTCGGGCGCTGCGATCTCTGTATTGAAAGATGTTGAAGGAATACGAATAATTCGCGCGCGTTCGCTTAAGGCGCTTCTAGCGGCAAATATTTAGGAATTACAAACTGATAGCGGTAATGGCGCTCTACCAGCGTACGCGTATAAAATGCTATTTTATAAAAAAAAATAAGAATAATATTTGTTTTTAACAAATATATATATATATATATATATATATATATATATATATATATCGCAAAAAACCAACTAAATTAAAAAATATAAAATAAATGGTTTAAGAAAAAATAAAAACCAAATATATATATATATATATATATATATATATATATTTTTTTTTGGTTTTTATTTTTTCTTGAACCATATATTTTATATTTTTTAATATATATATATATATATATATATATATATATAGATATCCGCTGATCGTTGTGACATCCATACGTAAAAATTTTAGATATCTTGTGACATCCTTTGACGCCGTGACATCCAAATTCGGATGTCACAACGTTTTTCCATGTTTTTGGTACAGTCCTGATGGGGAGGGCCCGGGTGTACCTAAATTAAATGGATGTCATAGCATACCATGAGTCTGATGAAGATACAGCAAAATGTTTAAAAAATTTTGACGCCAAAATTTCCGGGTATATTGGCGCGAGTATATTCAAGAATCTATCCAATTGATATTCATCACTCTGTGACATCCAATGTATATTTTCATCTTAATTGCACGCACTTGTAACATCCGTCAAAGCAACAACCTTGCATTATGCCTATTTTATTAATTAAATTTGGTTTATTTTTTATTTTGGGGCGGCTGTTGCTATGTGGTCCAGCGATTCACTTGACTTGCATCTTTGTAAAAATATTTAAAAATGTTAGCATAATAAATAATGTCAGCTAGCTTATTGGGAACATAAATATAAAATATAAATAAATATTTCTTCATGTACCTCAGAGCAAAAGTGAATTAACTAACAGACTTGGATAGGGACTTGATACTATTTGTGAATTGCTATCTCCGTCCTCCTTTTTACCACGCAGTTAAAGTCAGATGAGTAAAAAGAGCGCTAAATTTTAATCTAGCTACGTCAAAATGTACTGATTTATAATAGTATATTTTTAACTCTATTCAGTGATTTTTTTACAAAAACAAATCTGCTGAATTCAATTAGAATTCTTATAAATCAATCAATACATATATACCTGGTGGGCCAAAAAAAAACCGCACAATTTTTTTTCATTATAACTTTTGAAGTAAAGGCATCGATTTTAATGGGACAAACTGCGCTTTGCAGAGAATTAATCAGAGTTTTGACTAATTATAATTATTTGTCAGCGGTCTCAAAATCCAAGATGGCGGACAATACTAAAATGTACCCTTTAAAGATGCTGGTTTATTCTTATGTTGCAAACACGTTTGAATTATTTTTTTAAATTAGTGGAAAAGCTGCGTTCTTGCCACGCACAAGGTATCAATCAGCAAAATCGGTTTGATGGTTCTAAAAAAAATATTTTTGTTTCAACCATTGTTTTGAAAATTATTCGATTGCCTTGCCAATCATGTCTGCATTTATTTCCTTCCAAATTTATTACTAATGAACCTTTGACTTTGATGAAATAAAAAACATCCTGGTGAGAATTGATTGTTTTTTAAAGATCATGATCAAAATTTATCGCCATATGGCGGACAGAAACATACTTGATTCTTAAAAATGGTTCATTTCAGATTTATTTTTTAATTTATAGAAAAACACTACTTTTCCCGCGCACAACAAGGTACAAATTAGCAAAATCGGTGTATTGGTTCTCAAAAAACCTATTTCTGTTTTTGTCATTGTGTTACAGATTATACGATTGCATTGCCAACCCTGTCTGCATTCATTTCCTTATAAATCATTATTACCAAATCGATTTTAGTGAAATAAGAAAAATGATGGTGAGAATTGATTGTTCTTTCAAGGTTATAATCGAAATTTGCCGTCATCCTAAAAGTTAAGATTTGGACAGAACCATACTTGATCCTTCAAAGAGGCACTTTTATTCTTATTTTTCGAAAATGTTTTAGTTTTTTTTATTAATTAATTGGAAAGTACTACATTTCTCCCGCTTAATAAAGTACAATTTAATAAAATCGGCGAAGTGGTTCTCACAAAATCTGATTTTGTACAATTGTTTTACAAGTTATGCGATTGCATTAGCAATTTCTGTCCGACATCTTAAATTCTAAGATGGCGGCAAATTTCGATTATTTTCTTTAAAGAGCAATCAATTCTTACCACAATTCTTTGTGTTTCACTAAAATTGGTAGAATTTATAAGAAAATTAATGCAGACAAGATTAGCAATACAATCATATAATCTCTAAAACAATGGTTGAAACAAAAATAGATATTTTGAGAACCACCACACTGATTTTAATAATTTTTACCTCGTTGTGTGGGGAAAAAGTAGTGCTTTTTCATAGATTAAAAAAATCTAAAACATTTTCGAAAAATAAGAATAAACACGCCATTTTAAAGAATCAAGAATAATTCTATCCGCCATCTTAAAATTTAAGATGGTGATAACTTTGATAATGATCTTAAAAAAGCAATCAATTCTCACCAGGATGTTGTTTATATCCACCAACATCGGTTCAGTAGTAAGGAATTTATAAGTGAATAAATGCAGACATGATTGGCAAGCAATCGTATAATATGCAAAACAATGGTTAAACAAAAATATTTTTTTATAGAACCACTGAACCAATTTTGCTGAATCGTACCTTGTCGTGCCTGGCAAGAACGCAGCTTTCTTACTAATTTAAAAAAATAATCAGAACATATTCGCAACACAAGAATAAACGAGCATCTTTGAAAAGTACATTATAATTTCGTCCGCCATCTTGGATTTTGAGATGGCAGACAAAAAATTATAAATTAGTCAAAACTCTGATTAATTCTTTGGCAAGTGCAGTTTGTCCCATTAATATCGATTGTATAGTTCAAAAGTTATAATAAAAAAAATGTCCAGGTGTTTTTGACCCACCCTGTAAAGGAAACGAGTTCAGAAACTGCTTAACCGATTTTATAGAACCCCCCCCTAATTGCGCCCCTAATATATTTATTTATTTATTTCCAAGGAGTAGCACATATAAGAAAAATTCAGAAGAATAATTTAGGTACCTAAAAAAAGTAACATATGGATTAGCCGATTTGGAAAAAAAATATAGAAGAAAAGAAAATGGGAATAAATTGCTAGACTGAATAATGAAAATCTTATATTTTTATTTTATATTATTTGCATAATAATTAAGGGCCTTAATTCTGCCAAAGTAGCGCCAGCGTCAGTAAATAAAACATATCCAGCTAGGTATAGAGCTACATAATTTATCAAAAATTCGCTGAACATAGGTAAGTACCTAGTCCAGATTATCTAGATTTTTTTAAAAAAATCTAGGTACTGTAGTCATAGATTTTACTGGAATATCGGCCAGTTTCTATGTGACTATGCTTGGGGGTGCTTCGCACCTCCCTGTTTACGTCTTGGAGGTGCCCTAGCTAAGGACACTCATCGTAAAGGCAAGCTTTATAGGAAGCGAAGCTAACGTCAAGCTTTCTATTTTTTGGTTATTATTTTTGACATGTTTTCCTCGGTTTCGCATTGGCGGTTCTGTTTTATTTTGAAGATGTTGTTTTACACAGTATGAAGGTACCTAAACTATATATATTTATGTAATTAAAAAGTTATGCTGCAAACTATCTTGAAACTGTATCATTATTAAATAGATCTTTAGACTGTGCCAAAGCGAAACCGAGGAAAACATGTCAAAAATTATAACCAAAAAATATAAAATCAGAGTTAGGCTTCGCTACCTGTAAAGCTTGCTTGACGATGAGTGACCTTAGCCCTAGCCCCTTACTACCCCCATAGTGGGCGTTCCTGTAGGTATTCTATTTTTGCAAACGGCCGGTCCGCAATCGGCCAGCCCTGGGCTGAGTTGAGTATGTATACTTCGATTTAAATTCGTCTCTCTGTAACATCCACACTTACATAATTATGATTTCGTTTTAATTGTGACCCCGCGTAGAAATCGAGCAAAAGCTGTTCCAGCAAAGTGTTTTTTTGTTTTTAATCAAAGTTTATTAAATTTAAAGGTAAGTAGATCTGAGGCCACGGCAGTGCCTCGCCAAGTTCGCGCGCCGTAACCATATTTTCTTAAAACATTTCAGCCGATATTTGACCTACCTAAAACTCTAGTTCGGAATGAGCTACGAATCTCAAACTTTGCACAGTCGTAGATCTCCATGGAGTTAACAACCCCTCCAAGTTTCATGGAATTCCATAAAGTAGTAAAGTAGTTACGAAATTTCAAAAAACGTCGAAATTGCCACTCACTCACTCACTCACTCACTCACTCATGTATAGATCATCAATATTCTACTGTACTTCCAGACATGCTACAATGCTGAAATTTGGCAGACTGATAGAAATTATGACCAAACCCCTGGAAAAAATCATAAAACCCCAAAATTTTAATTTACTCCCCTCCCCTATACATTTAAAGTTATGTAAAAGTAGCATTGTCCACTTCCAGAAATGCTAGAGAGTTGAGCTTTGGCAGACTGATAGTTACTATGATAAAATTATAGAAAAAAATTAATACACCCCAAAATTCTAATTTACTTCCTTTCCCTATAAATGTAAAATTATGTAAAAGTAACACTGCCCACTTCCAGAAACGCTAGAGAGCTGAACTTTTTAAGACTGAAAGACAATATGATAAAACTATATGAAAAAATTTAAAAACTCCAACATTTTAATTTCCTTCCCTCTCCTATAAATGTCAATTTATATTAAACTAACATTGCCCACTTCCAGAAACGCTAGAGAGCTGAGCATTGGAATGTTGATAGAAATTATGATAAAACCATGGGAAAAAATATAAAAAGTCCAATATTTTCATTTACTCTCCTCCCCTATAAATATAAAGTTATGTAAAAGTAAGATTACCCACCTCCAGAAACGCTAGAGAAGTGAGCATTGGAAGATTGATAGGAACTATGATAAAACTATAGGACAAAATTTAAAAACACGACAATTTTAATTTATTTCCCTCCCCTATACATGTAAAAGTAACATTGTGCACTTTCAGAAACGCTAGAGCTTTGGAAGGCTGATGGGAACTACGATAAAACCATGAAAAAAATTTAAAAAACCTCAAAAATTTAGGTAAGGCGTTGCAAAAATTTTGAACAATATTCCGCATATTTTACTACTTTAAAAATTAAATATTATCCAATTCCTTTAAAAAAGAAGTGAAATCATAACAAAAACATTCCATGTAAAAAAAAACCAAGTACGCGAAAATGGCATTCCGTAAAAAGAATTGAGATAAAAGTAAAGCCAAGTTCTCCAATACAAATTTCAAAATGAAAGGTTCAGACAGACGGCGCAACAAAAAAGTTTCAAAATCATCTGAAACGCAAAGATATATAAGCTCACACTACTATAGTATAGTAGTCGTGTAAGCTAAAATCGTGGGTCGCTTTGTGCCATATTTTCTTTGTATATCGAGAGCCCGACATTTTTTCACAATAATACTAGTATTTTTCGTTCATTATTGTTTTCAACTAATATTAAGAATTATTTTTAACTGTTTAGTTTGAAGCGTGTTTTTTAGTTTTTTTAACTATATTTATTTTTAACTTTTTAGTTTAATGTGCTGTGAAATCGTGTTATACATATAATCACATTAAATCACAGACTTCACAAAATCTATAAAATATTACTAAAATTTCAAAAAGTAACTTTTTTTACATAGGTACTTACATACGTTCTCCAATATTCATTGCATAAATATTGTAAAATTCAGGAGTTTCTCAATGAAATCAAATGTCTCAAATATTGTTCCTAATTTCAAAACTTCTTAAAATGCGATTTTCTCAAAACTAAATTTTTGATTTAGTGTATGTTGCCAGTATACCGATGATTTATTTTCACAATAATACTAGTAATAATAAAAATAAATTATCCTGATCAGGATGAAGAGAAAAACTTAATAAGGAATATTTCTTGTGGGAAGGGGAGCGAGACCTCAATAAGCCGTATTTTAACCTATTTTATTGTTTTATTCCTGAAATATATGAAATTTGTTCGTTTTTGCAAAATTCTTAGGCTTGGGGGGGGGTTATTATATTATTATTTCCCCACAATTTTTATTCTGGTAACGGAGTTTTCAGAAATAGATTAAAAATCTGATTTAAAAAAAAATAAAGCGACCTAAACACCCAGAACTACTGCGTTTTTCAGATGGCTGAACGTAAGTTAAAAAATTTCAAGGTAAAAGGCAGAAAAGCCATTTCGATATAGTAAGCCGATTTTAATGTGAAGCTACAGGTTTTTCAAAAGTCCGAAGAACCGAACCGACCCGGATAAACATACATACAAACAAACAAATGTCACAAAATATTTCTAAGTTATCTTTAAAAAAAATCCGTTGAACATAATACCTTTCCTAGCTTTTGCTGCACGAACTAGGAAAGTAAAAATTGGGACTGATAAAAACTGAAGTCTGAGTCCAAAAAGATAATGGGAGTTACATACAAAAACGGACAACTTTTATCTAATTTGACCTACAAACTGTGAATATAGGGTACAATAATTATTAATAGGCTCATTATTTTTCAACTAAATTTAACTAAAGTTAAGTTGAATAGATAAGGAATTTTTAAATCTAGCCAGATAAAATTTAATCTGACGAGTTTTTTTAACGTCAAATTGTCCGATTTGAATGAAATTTGGTACCTAGGCGGCGTCTTGGGTCGAGATGGTTCCATTTAAAAATGAACAAAATCCACCTAACGCAAGCCAAATAAAAGGGTGGGGGTAGATTTTAAAAATTGGAGTTTATGTGAAAATATGGCGTGTGTGATATCGAATGAAAGGTAATTGAGTCTGCAGTTAAACAAAATACATTTTAGTTTATTAAAAAAAAGGGTGGGGGTAAATGTCAAAAATTAGAGTTTAAATGAAAATATGGCTTGTGTGGTATTAAACGAAAGGTAATTGAGTCTGGAGTTAAACAAAATACATTTTAGTTTAAAAAAAAAAAGGTGGGGGTAAATTAAAAAAATTAGATTTTAGGTCAAAACATGGCTTGTGTGGTATCGAACGAAAGGTATTTGAGTCTGGAGTTGAATAAAATATATTACAGTTTTTAGTTATACTGTCATAAATAAATAAAATCTATATGTTTGTGGCGGATTCATTTTACAAACACAACTTTTTCTGGGTATTACGCCACTAGTAAGGAAAATTACTTTAAAAAATTATAAAAAACCACTGCGTTTCTCCTAGAAAAATAAAAATCACTAATTTGTCAGTGGCTTTCTATAAAAATAAATAGTTGCCTAGTAAAATCTAAGCCACTTATCTTTTAATTGAATTTGAATACGCTACGTTTCGATTGCCAATCTACAATCGTTTTCAAGTTTTTTATTTATATTTTGTCTCAAAATCTTAAATGTTTCTTGTTCAAATATATTTTTTATTATTATACAATTTGTCAACGATATAATAATAAAAAATATATTTGAACAAGAAACATTTAAGATTTTGAGGCAAAATATAAATAAAAAGCTTGAAAACGATTGTAGATTGGCAATCGAAACGTAGCGTATTCAAATTCAATTAAAAGATAAGTGGTTTAGATTTTACTAGGCAACTATTTATTTTTATAGAAAGCCACTGACAAATTAGTGATTTTTATTTTTCTAGGAGAAACGCAGTGGTTTTTTAATAATTTTTTAAAGTAATTTTCCTTACTAGTGGTGTAATACCCAGAAAAAGTTGTGTTTGTCATAAATAAGTTTAAATTCGGATCATTTTACTATAGCAATAACCAATATTGCTGCGCTTGCACTAATTTCGTCTATAAAAGCCGATGGTGGATAATAGACCGGCATCACTCTAGCAAGTGATCAACCCAGTATACCACTGAAATACGTTGTTCCTTTCTAAACACACCCAGTACACCACTGAAATACGTGGTCCCTACGAACCCAGTACACCACTTAAATAATGTGGTCCCTACTTAACATACCTAAGTAAAACCTCACTATGATGGTTACGCTTTATGGCCCATAAGGCCAACTCTCGACGGCCTATAAGGTCTATTTCTTATGGCCCCTAGGTCAACTCTCTCCAGCCAGCATCCCTCTTTTTACATTATTTAACACTAAATAACAAACCTTGTGACATATATGGTAGAGATACCACTTGTCACAAATATAGTCGTGACAATATTAGCTTACACGTACACTATAATTAAAGTACCTAGTGTGAGCGTAGGTGCCCATATATTAGCAGAGTATTTTTTTTAGTCCTTGCCGTATATTCATCTTGTAAGCCTGTTATGACATCAATAACGTGCTTGTATATTTTATTTGTTATTTTCTTCCCCGTGACATCCAGTGTATATTTTTCTTATTTGCATACATATACCTATAACATATTTGCACACATTTATGACATCCCTAACGTCTTTGTATATTTTATTTGTTATTTGTTTCCTCGTGACATCCAGTGTATATTTCTTATTTTTATAGAGGTACTTGTTACATCCGTTATTTTTATGAAATGTTGGCAACATTGCTGGATGTCACAAGTTAACACAAATATTTGGGGATGTTACAACGTCAAAATTTTTTGTATATACAATGGACGCCACAAAGATATGAAAAAAATTATTTCTAAATTTGTGAGTTTATACAAATATTTTTATGGAATTAAAAATAAAATATTTTTTATTACATTTCATATTTTTTATTTTTGGATAACGCCAGGTTTTAAAGTGGATGTCACAAAAACCGACTTTTTGCTGGATGTCACAAGATACAACGGTCGAGTATATATATATATATATATATATATATATATATATATATATTTTTTTTTTTTTTGTGGTTTTTATTTTTTCTGAAACAGTATATTTTTTATTTTTTAATTCAGTCGGTTTTTTGCGAATGTGGCCCATAAATTAATTATTATCTATATATATATATATATATATATATATATATATATATTCATTAATTTAGACCTATAGGACAAGATAATGTGGAAATTCGTATGATATTTTAGGTTTTTTTATATGCAAGCAATGTTGGAGACAATTTTATTTATACAAATAAAATATGAAACCTTAATAAATCTTAAAACTAGTGTTTGAGTATTTTGTTTTTTATACTCCCTAGAGAATCTGAGAAGATATCTACATCAATATTACCTGCAATGTTGTTAAATATTTTACACATGTAATAAATTGGTGACCTTGTTAGCATGTTTCTATTTGGACATTCACAATAAAAAGTAAGTGAGTCCCTCGAGTTTAACCTAGGAATGTTGAACGTAAGATGACTTAGTAAGTTGGAGCAGTCGATTTTATTGTGTAGTAGCTTATGCAGGATTGATACTGCTATAAATTGTCTACGATTGTCTAAATCATTCAAGCAAAACCTGTCTAAGAGTAAGTTCTGGGGCGTTCCTCTTAATGGATATACACCATCCCGCTTGACATCTAAATACTTTACAAACTTTCTTTGTACAGATTCTAGAGAGTTAATATACAAATAATAAATAGGATGCCAAATGATTATGGCATACTCTAGTTTAGATCTAACATATGAGTTAAATAAAACTTCTAATGTTTTTAGATTCTCAAATGCTCTGCAGTTTCTGTTGATAAAACCCAACGACTTAGTTGCTGAAGACGTAGTTATTTGCAGGTGAATGTTGAAACTGAATGTCTGGTCGAAAGTTATACCAAGATCTTTGATTGAATCACATCTAATAAGCATTTGAGATTTAAGTTCATATAAGTATTCAATTATTAATTTTTTTTTTGAATGTGAAACCACAAAACATTTAGAAATGTTTAAATTAAGTTTGTTGCTCTCGCACCATCTGCTCAACATATCCAAGTCATGCTGCAATAGCAAGCAATCATTGATGCTGGAAACACGAAGGTATATCATTAGATCATCAGCAAAGAGTAGTTTTAGGCATGCCAGATGTAATGCTAGGACATTAATAAATAACAAAGAAAGTAAAGGACCCAAATTCGAGCCTTGTGGGACCCCTGATTTAACGTCGTATTCAGTAGAACTAAAACCCTCTACCTCAATAAACTGACGCCTGTCTTCGAGAATATAGGATTAGGAGTTTAAGAAGCGAATTAGAAAAACCCTGTGCTTCCAACTTATGTAATAAAATATACAGATCAATTTGATCAAATGCTTTTTGAAAATCTGGGTAAATCACGTCGACTTGGCCTTTATTATCTATAGCAGAACATATAAACTGAGAAAGGCATCCTAAATTAGTGACATATGACCTTTTTTCCATGAAGCCATGTTGGTCAGGAGAGATATGACTTTACCTGAGAGTATAACTGACTCTAAATGCATATTTCAAATAGTTTTGAAGTTACACAATATTGAGATAGGTCTATAGTTATGTAAGTCATTTTTATCTCCCTTCTTATGTATTGGCGTCACGCGGGCAGTCTTCCAACACATTGGAAAGCAGCCCGAAGTGATGGACAGGTTGAACAAATAGCAAAGGGGTGCGACAAAGGCACTGATGCAATCCTTTACAACAAAACTAGGAATCTGATCTGTACCGGCAGTCAGTTTATTGTTGAGTTTTTTAGAGGCAGTTAATATGTCATTTTCCTCGATTCTAATCACATTAATAGTCTGGTTAGACTTGATATGATCTTCGATATTATCTTCCAGCATCGTGCTAGGACTGGAATTAATAAACACACTCTTAAAAAAATTGGAAAAGGCATTGACGATATCTTGATTAATCGGCCTTGAGTAACTGGTCATATAAAATTGGAAAATTTGCTTTCCTAAAGCTAAATGACAGTCGCATTCTTACATACCCCAAACTGCTTATAATGCTCGAATCCACCCATGACCGTTACACGTAAGGGGGGATGATAATTATCAATCCTAGATATGGCCAATTCATCTTCAACAACATTGCATTTAATATTGGAAAATATCAAGTCTAACGTCTAATGAACCCATTATATTAGCTCACACATATACTATACTATAGTAGTGTGAGCTATGGTGATCCTAATTTTTTCGAGAAAAAAAAAGTTGCTCCGATTTCAAAAATTTTTATATATCTTTGCGTTTCAGATGATTTTAAAACTTTTTTGTTGCGCCGTCTGTCTGTCTGTCTGTCTGTCTATCTGTATGTCTGTCTGTCTGTCTGTCTGTATGTCTGTCTGTAACGACCAACGCGCATAACTCAAAAACCTCTTGGCCGATTTTAATGAAATTTGGTACCTAGGCTGGGTCTTAGGTCGAGATGGTCCCATTTAAAAATGAACGAAATCCACCGAACACAAACCAAATAAAAGGGTGGGGGTAGATTTCAAAAATTAGAGTTTATGTGAAAATATGGCGTGTGTGATATCAAACGAAAGGTAATTGAGTCTGCAGTTAAACAAAATACATTTTAATTTATTTAAAAAAAACGGTGGGGGTATATTTTAAAAATTAGAGTTTAAGTGAAAATATAGCGTGTGTGATATCAAACGAAAGGTAATTGAGTCCGGAGTTTAACAAAATACATTTTAGTTTTTGTTTTCTTTGAGGGTGGGGGTAGATTTCAAAAATTTGAGTTTAAGTCAAAACATGGCTTGTGTGGTATCAAACAAAAGGTAATTTAGTCTGAAGTTGAATAAAATGTATTTCAGTTTTTAGTTATATTAGCTCACACGTACAAAATAACTATAGTACCTAGTGTGAGCTTAGGGGCCCATATATTGGCAGAGTATTTTTAATTTGATTTAATTGTGTCAGACCTAAGATAGAAGAAAAATTATCTAGTAATATATGTCTAAAATCGGCTAAGTTAATATTTGTTAGTGGCGCATTAAAATCTCCTAAAATTATAATATTTTTATCTTGAATACAATTGTGAATTGATAAAGCTTCGATGAACTGTTCATTTCGTTTGAAATTGAAGTTGATATGTACAATACAAGCACAGTTGAAAAATAGTAGCTTGAAATTCTAATCCTACATCCTACGATATCGATTAATGGAAACTGATTACTTAATTCTGTAAAGTTTATAAGAGTAGGTTTTAGATTATTCTTGATGGCTAGGAGTACACCACCTCCAGTTGACGCTCCATGGGACTCAAGATCTCGATCTTTCCGAAATACATTGTACGAGCTGGGAAAAGACAAAACCGTCTAATTAACTTCGCAAGATTTGTCACATTGACCAGCAGTGTTCTGAGGAGTCCCATAAGGATGAAACAGTTAACTTATTAGGTGTCCATTAGATCTTGGACCCCCGTGAGGTTAAGCTTTTAGGCTACCCACGGAAAAATATGAGAGAAACAAAAACTCCTTTTTGACCGATTAGTCACGAAACTTGTTTGATTTTTAAATTCATGGGTACGAAATTCCACGTTTGTTATTAAAATTTTTTGCTTTATTTTAAACCTGGAGCGGACGCGCGACGAACTTTTTGCCATAATTTTAATTGTGTGTTGTTATTCCAACCTGGATATGTTTGGGAACAATAAGCGTTAAAATTGCGCGTTTTCTTGCATTACTTTAGTATAAAACTGACATTCTTTAAGCGTATCATTTTGCGGTACTTCATTCCGTAGCACGCCCACTAATTTATTTAAGTAAATGATTATGTTTTTAAGAGTTTTCTGCCAATATCACAAACAAATTCTTAAAAATAACTCAAAGTTTTTTTTTTAATAATATAAATTTGGGTAAAAAAATACTTTTTTGTCTAAAAATACTTTTAATAATGTGCAAATCCTCGAGAGTATAGGCAACTGGCAGACTCTGCGTTTCTGCTTTTTAAGGCTTGATTCAGCCAGAGCATAACCAAGAAATGGAAGAAGATGAACTTGGTTTTTATTTTGTTCAGCGTTTGGTAACATTGTATTAAGTATTAAAAAAAAATATTGATTTTGGCATCTTCACAAGAAATAAATGGATTTATGACGGATCTGATACCTTCCTTACTAGCCTATTAGCACACTTAAAGCGAAGCCATGATATATCAGCGTTGAAAACAGTTTTTTGTAAATATCTCAGAAACTAAAGCTCTAAAGATAGGTCAAAATACATCCAAATAAAACATTTTTTGTATTATCTCAAAAAATATATTTTTGTCGAAAATAGTACTTTCTCTAGCCATTGCTACGCGGGCTAGGAAGGTAAAAATAGTGAGTCGAGATCTGGCGGCCTTCGATGCGAACACAAAAGGATTCGCAATTTAATCCTGGAAGTCGTTTGATGCGCTTCAAAATAAATACAATGCATGATGAACAAATATTGGTTTTAAATGAAAAT
Organism: Aspidapion aeneum; assembly: GCA_963576565.1. Lineage (NCBI taxonomy): Eukaryota > Metazoa > Arthropoda > Insecta > Coleoptera > Brentidae > Aspidapion > Aspidapion aeneum. The sequence continues at coordinate 72,077,767 of OY755044.1, forward strand.
TACAAGAATAGACCTGTTATATGGGATCCAACGAATAAGGACTATTTAAAAAACATTTAAAAGAAGATGTGTGGGTAGGAATTGGTACTGTGATGGACGTGTGATGTGCTAAACCTAGGGACTAAAGTGCCACTTTGAACGCTGCAACAAAAAGTTTGTAGCCCGACCGGAGGGAGAAAAGTAAAAAAAAAATCCCTTAACCAGACACAATATCCCATAGAAAATGTATAGGTCATTATTGAAAAAGAGTACCCCTTTCATGGTACCATCCAAATTTAAATTAGTGTTTAGTATATTGTTTATTTCTTGTATAAATAAAATTGTCTCCAACATTGCTTGCATATAAAAATACTCTGCCAATATATGGGCCCCTAAGCTCACACTAGGTACTATAGTTATAGTGTACGTGTGAGCTAATATAACTAAAAACTGAAATATATTTTATTCAACTCCAGACTAAATTACCTTTTGTTTGATACCACACAAGCCATGTTTTGACTTAAACTCAAATTTTTGAAATCTACCCCCCACCCTTACAAAAAAACAAAAACTAAAATGTATTTTGTTAAAGTCCGGACTCAATTACCTTTCGTTTGATATCACACACGCCATATTTTCACTTAAACTCTAATTTTTAAAATATACCCTCACCCTTTTTTTTTTAAATAAATTAAAATGTATTTTGTTTAACTGCAGACTCAATTACCTTTTGTTTAATATCACACACGCCATATTTTCACATAAACTCTAATTTTTGAAATCTACCCCCACCATTTTATTTGGTTTGTGTTCGGTGGATTTTGTTCATTTTTAAATGGGACCATCTCGACCCAAGACCCAGCCTAGGTACCAAATTTCATTAAAATCGGCCAAGCGGTTTTTGAGTTATGCGCGTTGGTCGTTACAGACAGACATACAGACACACAGACAGACAGACATACAGACAGACAGACAGACAGACGGCGCAACAAAAAAGTTTCAAAATCATCTGAAACGCAAAGATATATAAAATTTTTTGAAATCGGAGCAACTTTTTTTTTCTCGAAAAAATTAGGATCACCATAGCTCACACTACTATAGTATAGTATATGTGTGAGCTAAAACCTCAAATATCATACGAATTTCCACATTATCTTGTCCTATAGGTCTAAATTAATGAATATATATATATATATATATATATATATATATATATATAGGAAACCTACACACACGGGACAGTACCTAAATTTTAAGTCTAATCATTCTGTTGCAACAAAACAAGGAGTTATAAGAAGTTTGTATTTAAGAGCCGTTAATATTTGTAGTAATAATGAAGAATTAACCACAGAAATTAACAACATTAAAAAGGACTTACAACAGAATGGTTATTCCGAGAAATTAATAAACTCAACGATATTTAAAATTAAAAACAAACTAAATGTACCAAATTCTCAAAATAATAATCCGTTAGGTGTTATTAACATTCCATATGTTCAAGGGGTTTCAGAAAACATAAGACGAATAGCTAAACACTATAATATAAAAACAGTATTTTCTTCGGGAAATACGATAAGAAGTTTTGTAACTAAAACAAAACCAGACAATCCCTCAAATAATAAAGAATGTATTTACGAAATCCCGTGTGACTGTGGTAAATCATATGTAGGTGAAACGAAACGTCCTCTTCAGGTTAGAGTAAATGAACATCTAAAAAGTACCCAATTAGGGGATATTGAAAAATGCGGTTTAGCAGATCATGCATGGTCAAATGATCACAGGATTCAGTGGTCAGAAGCTAAAGTTTTACATAAGGAGTCGCATTGGCGAAAACGAAAGTTTATTGAAGCTGCGTTTATAATGTAGAATAAAGAAGTTTTCAGTCAACCAAGCACGGACATACCAAACATATGGAAACCACTCCTTAAGGAAAACAGGCGTCTTAGGATTAAAAAGGGGGCGGGCCGTCACACCTGACTGCACACCAAGTAGTATAAGTAGTAGCCTAGAGACTAGATTGTTTAGTTTACACTTGATAACGGTTAGAGATACTTACTAACCGAAACGTCGTGTTTTAAAATAAATAAAGACAATGGAAGTCCGAAATTTTATTTCTACACAATCATTGTCTACGAGTTTCAAACAAAGAAAAACATTTTGTTTAAAAGAATTTCATAAAGGTGTAAATTTAAACGACTAAATAAAAAGCCCAACGGGCAAATAATCGTCAACTGGGATACTGGGACGTTTCTGATTTTCAAGGCTTGATTCAGCCCGAGCATGACCAAAATGAAAGAAGATGAACATGGTTCATATTTAGTTAAGTTCCGCATTTGGCTACATTGTGTTAAGTATTTTAAAAAAACAACGATTTTGGCATATATTTACAGGAAGAAATGGCGATATTTTGACATGTGCGCAAAATTTCAGATAATTATTTAAGTTTAATTCTACCAAAGTTAATAAATGTATCCCGATCGGGAGCTTGATTGTTATTTTTGAAACGTTAAAAACGGTAAAAATGTACTCTTTCTAAAAAAAGATGGTCTGCTAGAATAAATAATTGCATAGAAAGCGCCATTGCACAGATGGACAAATGTGTTTTGGATCTCCCTGTACGATTTTAAAACTTTAATCCAAGAAAAACATTTTGAAATTTAAAAGAAATTCATGAAGGTGTAAAGGTAAACAAATAAACAAAAAGTTTAATGGACAAATAATCCTCAACTGGTATACTCTGAGTTTCCGATTTTTAAAGCTTGATTCAGTCCGAGCATAACCAAAAAATGAAAGAAGATGAATTTTTGTTTATATTTTGTTAAGTTCGGCATTTGGCTACATTGTATTAAGAATTAAAAAAAAAAACGTCGATTTTCGCATATGTAAAATGGCGATATTTTGACATGTGTGGAAAGTTTCAGGTAAATTTATAGGCTTGATCGTCAAACATAATATTTCTTTTAATTGAACCAAATTTCATAAATGCATTCCAATCGGGAGATTCATTCTTATTTTTGAAACGTTAAAAACGGTAAAAAAGTACTCTTTTTTATAAAACATGGCCTGCAAGGAGAAGTAATTGCATGTAGAGCGCCATCGCGCAGATAGACAAATATGATATTTTTTTTATTTAGAAATAGGTATATAAACCGAACCGAACCGAACCGAACCGAACCGAACCGAACCGAACCGAACCGAACCGAACCGAACCGAACCGAACCGAACCCCCCCCCCCCCGCCATATGTGACATTTGTAATTTACACAAGGAGTAGAAATCATATGTTTTTTTAAATAAAACACCCTATAAATTATTAGATTTTTAAAATTTACTCTAAATTTCTATATAAATATCTATATAACGATACCACTCTTGGTGGGTTTTTCTTCAATGATTTACGAGATATCGACATTTTAATTTATACACTGTTTAACAAGATTTGTGATATAACAACCCAGTATTTAAAAAGAACTTTTTTATTTTAATATTTTGGTATCAAAATTAAATTTTTTTGTTAAATATTACTGTCAGAGCACGACCAGAGGAAACACTATTCTATGTCCAGTTTTTCCATTTTTCGTTTTTTTGCAGAAATGTATAGCTCTTAGGGTGCTTTATTCAATGCAGAAATATTGGATATCTAAGTTATGAAACGTCCTCACCATCTGCCCGAACAATTTAAGCGGTGATACCTCGAGTCACGCTAAGTCACACTAAAAAAATTATCTCCTGTAAAAACTTAATTTTGTGACTTAAAATAGTTCTGTATTAAAGCGACGATTTGAATTTCAAAAACAAATTGTTCAAAATAAAAATTATATATGGAGGTAAATCATTTTATTCTTAACTCGGTAACAAAAGACAGTAAATAAAAGCTACATATTATGCTATTCGAAGCGTTCGCCTTTTTTTTGGATGCATAGATTAAATCTTATAACAAGATCTGCAATATTGTTCTGGATGAAACCTGGATTATTTTGGTTTAAACTCGAAATTTTTTTTTATGCGTTGTTTCAAATTATGATATTTTTAATAGAGACAGAAAACACTTTCACCAGTATTTACTAAGGCGTAAGTTTTAGCCTAGGTTTTGGCTTAAGTTTAAGGTTTAGGTTTAAAATTTAAATGTGCATTGGTTTGGAAAAATTGATTTTTTGCCGTAACAGGCCGCAATTAATTTGGTATTTTTACCTTTACGGACGATAAAATGTCCTAAAAATTGAAATTTAAGACGATTTGTTCTTGAAATGGACCATATAGACCGGAAAAAAGAAGAAAACATGGAAAACTGTTTTTTCTACAACTGTCTAATTTAGACTTCTACGTCACCTTAAACCCCTAGGTCATGGGCTTTCGACTAAAAATCGTCCTAAATTTTAAACTACGTACGGGGGTTGATTTATCTCATTGTAACTTGAAAACAATCACGTTTGATCATATTTAAGAACGATATGACAAAATTTTATACGATTTTTGGCTTCAATTAACTATTAGAGCGAGTTGTATGTACATAAAGCTGGATAAACCGTTTAGTACTAAATTCTCATATTTCTTTTATATTTTAGCATGTAGCTTTTAAACGATATTTGCCTTGACGAGGAAAGTAAAAAAAAGATCTTCAGATTAAAATCCAAATAAACTCACATGCGATTTTATTATTTGCAAATAATCTTTAAATTAATATAATAAAAAATATTTTTATTTATTTATTTATTTATTTCAATACTTTTAAAATACAAATATAAATTATTTGGACCAGTTCTGTTCTTAGTTCGCTTCCTGATTATGCGCACTAGTTTAAAAAATCTGTGACGGTTGCTTTTGAGATTTTATGCAACTAAATAATTAGTTGAGGAAGACAACAATTTGTTTTTTTTTTAATTGGTAGATTAAAAAGTAAAGCGGGCTGTTGAAAAAATCAATTTTTAAACCTTATAGAGGGTTGTTCCGCGACGCTAAGATCAACAATCCGTTAAATCGGCTCGAGTAATTATCGTTGTATACCATATAAAATAAACCTTTTGATTGTAGTGTGCGATACCGTTCGATACATAACTAAAATAACTATGATCTGTGATAAAAAGTTTAACTTGAAGTAACGTGAAACATTAAATTTTGGCTAACTAAAACATTCATTATAATCAACAATAAATTTTAAACATAAAAAAAACGTTTACTGATAAATCCCATCGATACTCGCGGAACAAAATACATACAAAGGAGCCAAAAGTCTCAGCTTCAGTGATAATTCTTAGTCGATATATATTTTGATATATATTTTTTTTGTAAGTAAGTGTTAATGGCGAGCGTTTACAGCAAGTCTAACCCGCGACCAACTAAAAAATGTAAAAAGTGCCGAAACGTCCCGGTAAATGGTTTAAAATGCATATTGTGCGAGATGGTGATGCATCCCGGTTGCATCGAATATTACCCAGACATTAAAAAAATAAACGAATCGGAAATGATATGTTGCAAACCAAAACATTCAATCAAAAAAAGTGACGTTAAACTAAGCAAATAAATAACCAAACTATGGAGCTTCTGAGTGAAAATAATGTACTAAGAAATGAAAATGTTATCCTAAAAAAATTAATTTCAGAACTGAAAGATAAAAATCAACTTCTTTTATATAAGATCAGTGTGTTGGAAAACCATGCAAACGATACAGCATGTTACTTTAAGGTTAGCACAACTTCACCATCTACACAAAATACTTTACAACATACCTCAAAGAATGCAAACTTAGCTGTCGACCATAGCAATGAAATTAATAACCTTAAACTACCAATTACTACCGAACAAGTTAAATCAGCCATTTCCAAAGCAACCTCAGCAATAGCACTTAATAAAAATACCATATCCAGAAATAATGTAATTGTTGGGTCCAGTACAGAAAACACAGAGGTCCTAGCTAAGATAATGGATTGGCTATTTGTTTCGAAATACGTTAGCACATATAAAAAAGAACACCTGCAATCTAACCTAGAAAGAAAATTTCCTGGAAAAACCTTTGTGGTCCACGACATTAAATACTGGGGTACGTACAATTCATTTCGGGTTGCAGTAGATGCAGAAGCTAAAGACAAAGTCTTTGACCCAAACTTTTGGCCGATTGGAATACAAGTTTCCGACTGTCAATTTAAGCAGACTAGGGCTACGACATTAAAAAAACACTCCTTTCGCCCCTTTAAAACCACCCGCAATGGTTACAGCTCCAAACATCAACATAACTATCAACAATTCAACGGCTGGCATGGTAGGAAACCCCATACCCAAGAATCTCAGGCTCGATGGAATGACACTAGACCAGCCAATGAAACCAGCCGAATGTTCACAAACAGCAAATACCCATATTAGACAGAGACATGGTAAAGTGGGTATTTTCCAAGTAAATGTCCAGTCCGCAAGAAACAAACAAGATAAATTAGAAGCATACTTTTATGAAAAAACTACAACATACGACGTAATATCCCTTACAGAACATTTCATGTCCGAGAATGAAGTTTCAAATTTTAGAGTTTATGACTTTTCTCCTGTTTCATTTACCTGTAGAAATAGAGGAGGTTCAATTATCCTGGCAAAAAAATATTTAGACTTTAGTCACGTACAAGAGATTAACTGTCTCAGTACAGGTTCTCACTGTGACATAGCTGCAGCTACTAGCACAAAATTAAAACTAACTGTCGTTACGATTTACAGATCACCAAATGAAGACTTCCAGATTTTCCTTAAGCAATTTGAAAAATTACTCCAATTGTTATATAAATACAAATATGATGTCATAATTAATGGTAACTTTAATATTCATTTTGACACAAAAAAACAAACATTTTTATCTTTCAAAGATCTGATAGACTCCTTTGACTTTAGGCATGTTATCAAGGAAAAAACTCGTAAGAAATACTGTCTCGATAACATAATTACGAACATAAAAATAAGGAAAAGGTCGTAGCGGATGCTGTCGAGTCCGGGTTGTCATTATTAAAACCCATTTTGCTCGCCAAAATACAAAAAAAATCCAATTTCGTAAATACAGCGATGAATATATTCAAGTATTCATACCTTTTATAAAAAAATTGAAGAAACCAACTGGTCATTCGTGAGGGATGACAACCTAAGTCTGGCGAAAAATTCGTAACCCAAGTATTCTTTCCGGCAACGTTAATGAATGTTTTCCTCTTAAAGAAAAAAAAATCGACCTCAACTCTGGTAATAAACAAAAGTGGTTTACAGATAGGCTGAAATCTATCAGAAATAACCTCTGCCTAATGAAGGAACTATATCATGACTTCCCAAATTTTGAACTGAAAAAAAACATAAAAACATACAATAACTTCTAGTAGAGTTAAAAGCCGCTTCTATCGTGTCACCCCGTGTGCACTCCATTGCTAAAATGTAAGACACAATTTAAATCATTTCTTACACCCTAAGAATGCAAAATCGACTGGTCGTCCAAAAATCGTCGTGTGCAGGGGGTGGTGAGGGTAGTTTTTCCGAAAATTTGGAATTTTTTTTTTTACATTTTTTGAATCTATAAAGTGTGCTCATGACTCCACCAAAAGCATATAGTAATATTACTATCAGAAACATTTATTTTTCAATGTTGAAAATATCGTTTCCAATGCTTTTATATCGAGTTCCCTATTAAACAATTGGTCGCCCTGAAAACGCGTATTTATAATAATTTATAACTTGTTATAACTCGAGTATGTGTGTCTCGACTTGTCTCAAGACATAGAGTCACGTTTCGCCTGGCCCGCCGTGCATTTGTAAAATATCTGACCCTTCGTCGCATATCAGTGTCTGCCGCGTTCGTCGCGTCATGGCATCACTCTTTGCTACTTTAAAAAAAACTATGCGTCCGATTGACATTTTTCAAAAATCATTGTAATCCCTGATCTTTGATACACAACGTTTACACAAGCTGTTTTTTTGATTAAGCAAAGGGTTCTCGAGTTATAACAAGTTATACATTATTATAAATACGCGTTTTCAGGGCGAGCACTTGTTTAATAGGGAACTCCATATAAAAGCATTGGGAACGATATTTTCAACATTAAAAAATAAATGTTTCTGATAGTAATATTACTATATGCTTTTGGTGGAGTCATGAGCACACTTTATAGATTCAAAATATGCAACAAAAAATTTTTCCAAATTTTAGGAAAAACTACCCCCACCACCCCCTGCACACGACGATTTTTGAACGACCAGTCGATTTTACATTTTTAGGGTGTAAGAAATGATTTAAATTGTGTCTTACATTTTAGCAATGAAGTGCAAACGAAAATCGGTTCTAGAAGCCTTTTACGCGCTTTTAAACTCTACTATTCTATAAAAATGAAATAAAAAGGCGAAATACCAAACAAAAAATACTTAGGGAAGAGGGAAACTCAGCCAAAACCTACTGGAAAATAATAAATAAAAACCGCTTTTCAAACAAGGATCAGGCGTCAGAGCCAGTTGATTTAAACTCCTAAACTAGACAACGACCAGACATATTTAAGTCATACTAAGAACTATCCTACATTTAGATTCACAGAAGTAACTTTTAACCAGTTAAGAGAAGTTTTAGCAAGCTGAAAAGTAAGAGCAGCCAAGACCACTTTGGTATTTCCATGAACATTTTAAAACAAGTAAAAAATATTATTTTATTCCCACTTACCCACCTTATAAACGAGATCATTAAGAAGGGTTCATTTCCAAATATTTTAAAAATATCAAAGGCCTTTCCTATACATAAAGGTGGGGAAATAACCGAAAACAACTTTCGACCTATATCTATGGTGCCTTGTCTGTCTAAAGTCATAGAATCAATAGTAAAAAATCAAATTAACACTCACTTTGAAGGGCATAATCTTTTCTTTAGTCAATAGTGTGGTTTTAGGGCAAACCAATCTACTGACTCTGCAATAACAAAGCTGGTCCAGACTATTATCAAGGGCCAGGAAAGTGGCAGATTTACCTGTGCCACTTTCTGTGACATCACCAAGGGATTTGATTGTGTCAATCATGCTACCCTAATAAAAAAACTAAACTACTATAATTTCGATAGCTGCAGCCAAAATTTAATTAGTTCCTTTTTGACTCAAAGAACACAATATATTAAACATAATAATGAATGCTCTAGCACACTACCGATAAACAATTAGGTAGTAGTAGTTTAGGGTTCCGTTATCGGACCTACCCTTTTTTTGATATAAATCAATGATGTGCCGGACGCCTTAATCAATAGTTGGTTGGCTTTATTTGCTGACGATACTACTTTTTTAACAGATAGGAAAAATCTTGGCGAAGCGCTAGACGTCGCCAACAACGAACTAACTAATGCTAAAATCTGGTTTACAAAAAATGGTCTAACTCTTAACGATAAAAAAGTTTCTTTAACTTTTTCGCAAAGTCCCATAACAGGAGTAGAAAACGGTGATAGTGCAAAATTTCTGGGCATGTTGTTAGATCCCAGGTTGAGTTGGAACCCCTACATAGACCAGTTGGCCAACAAAATATCTAAAAATATTTTTGTCATTCGTAGCTTGGAAGGCCCGATTAATACTGAAATTTTGATTACGGCATATCACGCGTTAGTCGGTTCTCATCTGCGATATGGAATAATTAGCTGGGGTCAGGCCCCCGCTGCCTCTAGAATTTTTGGATTACAGCGCAAGTCATTAAGAATAATCTTAGGGAGGATGTCAAGTCGAAATTGTCCGAATTAAAAATCCTCACCTTGCCTTGCATATACATATATAAATATCTAATCTACGCCTATGAAAATCAAAATTCCATCTTACATTCTTGTGAAGTTCACTCCTACAGCACACGTCACATTGAAGACCTTAGACCTGATTTTTATCGCTTGAAAGCAAGTAAGACAGAGTCCAATTACTTTTGTACCATTTTTTTAAACAAATTATCAAAGGAAACAAAAAACCTCACATTCAATAAATTTAAAATAATAATCAAGGACTTTTTAATAAAAAACTTATTTTACAATTTTGATGAGTTTCTTTCCTTTCCTGACATGAACCAGTGTATTTAGCTAAAGAAAAGTTTAACCTCTATCTACATTTATGTTATTTTTTTTTAACTTTGTAGAATGTCTTTATTTACATTGTCTATGTTAACTATATTCTATCATTATTTTAGCTAGACCAGGTATTATTAGTATCTGGCGTATTATGTATATTACGATTTGTAAATTAAGTTCTAGGCAAACTATCTTTTTTTGTTTGACAAAGTGTATACATTTATTGTAATGTTTATAACATGTTTAATAAATGAAATGAAATGAAAGATAAAGACAGTTTAATAAATAGGCAGCTACCTAAATTTCACATATTTTGTAATATTAATGAAAATTTAGACAGAAATTTTATTAGTCTTAAGTAGAGTAGGGGACAATTCGCCGCGAAAAATTCGCCGCGGGGACAGGTCGCCGCGAGATTTTTTGTTTTACGATATTACTATTAATTGTTTAAACAGTTTTATTTAACTTGACGTCATATAATATATTTGTTTGATCATAACTTTTTTCAAACTTTTCCAAATAGGTATTTGGTGACTAGTATTCAATTCAACATTTTTTTTATTAGAAAAATAAATAAAATGGCGGATCCAAAATGGCGGATTTTCCCATTTATGAACCGATATGCATCAAACTCGGAACTTTACGATCTCTCAGGTCGCTGATTATTATTTTTAACTAAAACTAAAAAAAATCAAAATGGCGGGCTTTCCCATTTATTAACCAATATGCATCAAATTCGGAACTTTAGGGTGCTTCAGGTCCCTGATTATGATTTGTAACAAACTTAAAATAAATCAAAATGGCGGATACAAAATGGTGGATTTTTCCATTTATGAACCAATTTGCATCAAACTCGAAACTTTAGGGTGTTTTGAGATCGCTGATTATGATTTCTAACTTAAACTTAAAATATATCAAAATAGCGGATACAAAATGGTGACTTTTTCCATTTATAAACCGATTTGCATCAAACTCAGAACTTTGAGATCTTTCAAGTCGCTGATTATTATTTATCGCTTATACTAAAAATAAATCAAAATGGCGGATTAAAAATGGAGGACTTTTCCCTTTATGAACCAATATACCAAAATATTTTGCTTTAAAAGTCCAGATTTTTTTGTAAAAAAATTTAATTTTATTTTTAAAGTTTTTTTTCACTAAAAAGTTTAGAAAAAAGTATATGCTATATATTTTGTGCTAAAAACTATGTCTGCTGGCCTGATAAAGGCTGGTGTGCCACTGCGGTGCTACTAAATCACTTGTAACAATGGGCAATAAAACAAAATCCGGCATTTTTGATCCACCATTTTGATTTTTTTAAACTTAAGCCATTTTGATTTTTTTTTAAGTTGAGGTTAGAAATCATAATAAGCGACCTGAAACACCCTAAAGTTCCGGATTTGATGCATATTGGTTCAGAAATGTGAAAGCCGCCATTTTTGATCCGCCATTTTGATTTTTTTAGTTTAAGTTAAAAATAATAATCAGCGACCTAAAAGCTTGCAAAGTTCCGAATTTGATGCATATTGGTTTATAAATGGGAAGATCCGCTATTTTGGGATCCCCTTTTTTATTATTTTTCTAATAAAAAAAAATGTTGAATTGTATACTAACCACCAAATACCTATTTGGAAAAGTTTCAAAAAAGTTATTATCTAACAAATAAAGAAATATTTTATATGAAGTCAAAAAATTGTATTTAATTTTGATAAAACATTTAATACATATAAACATAAAATACAACATTTAACTTCAGATTTCGTACAAATGATATTTAAAGTAAATATTCAACTGCATTAAAACATTAATTTGGCTTTTTCATGATACTGAAAAGGTTTTTTATATAAATTTCTTGATCATCAAATTCATTTTCTTTCAGGCCTTTGTTGTCCCCTGTTTTTTCAAGTAGGTAAATATGTGAAACATTTCTAAAAAAACTATTAGCTTTAGGGGGGAGGGGAGGCTGTTTCCCCCCTTATATACGTCACTGGCTGTTTTAATCCAATTTGTGTTCAATTGAATCCAATATGGCGGAACGCTTGTAGCAGTAATTTTCCATTAATGGTTTTAATACGCTCTAGCCATACAGATATATTTAAGATGTACGTGCACCGAGATGACAGCAGATGACAATCCCAGTACTTAGTCCAGCAAGTGTCAGTCAAGTCACTTTTACGTCATTTTAATAAATTTAAAAATTTATTTTTCAGTTCCGTTTTGTTTGTGCAAGTTATATAATAACAATTACGAAATTAAAACACATTTTCCGACAACGTCAAGTTTGGGAAGTAAGTGTAAATTGAAAAATGTAAGTAATTCACTTAAGTATCGCTGCATTTTCACTTAAACCTCGTTCCCTACAAACTTAAACCTATAGTTTAAGCCATTTCTTTTCCGTTTTTTCCATTTTTTTTACGAAATCCTTGCAGATTCTTATTTAAACCGGTTTTTTTCCATTGCGATATAACCTGTGTAGTTATAATTAGTCAAAAATTCCATTAACTTTTATATATAGAAATTCAGTTAAAACGTTTCACAAAAGATAAACTAAAAGTTAAACTTAATAGTAAATACCGCTGTTTATCTTTAAGATAACCCCAGAGCCACGTATCTGGAGGGGTTAAACCATAGCTATTTGCAGGCCATCCAATCGTACCATATCTGCCAACCCATTCCCGAAAATGGTCCATCAAAAATCGCCTGACAGGTTCAATGTCGTGTGGCCCAGCACCGTCTTGTTGAATAACCCAACTAACATTTATAGTAGCGGCTACACGCTCCAAAGACTTTGCTACTATCTTATGGTAAAAATGTGGTGATCCCAACAAAAATTCGCCACTTTTTAGTTCGGTCTACTATCTAGTATCCGTACCACGTTGCTAAAGTTTTACTTTCTTTTTAGTCCTTATTTCCTAGTCGCAGTGACTTTTCTATATTACTTAATTACCACTAGAAAGTTAAGCTTCATTGAAGTCGCAAACAAGTGTATCCGACAACTATATTATAACTTTAATTATTACCACTAAAGTTGGTGTCATCATAGTAACATCTGAAGTAATAAATTGGAGAAAATATCTTTTTGCAACAACTTAAAAGCCGTAATAATTTTACTTTTTTTTAGTGTCGATCTTTTAAAGTAGATACTACTTCCTGTTTCTACTTTGGAAACGTAGACTTTTTGCAGTCACATCTTGGTCGCGCTCATTCTTAACCCTACTTTTGTGGCTCCTTTAATAAATAAGAAGTAGTTTTTCATGGATTTCCAACCGATCTAGAAATGTTCAGCCTCTACTTTTTGTAGTTATAGTAACAAATATTGAAATCAGAATAAAAAGAAAGAAAACATAGAAAAAAGTGTTTAACTCGGTCTTTTTGTCCCCACAGCATTTATTTTCAGGTAGACCATTTTCGCAATAAAGCATCATCAGTACGATGTACCACTTCCGTATTTTCTTTCTTTTTCTCCTAATGAAATACAACTTCACATGGACACCTCCAACATTTAAAAAATATTCGTTAATAGTATATAGTATGGGAAATCATAAAAAAAAGTTTTCTGTACGTCTGCCTTGACTAGAACCAGGAACCGTTGGATATGTACACCAATTGATAGGGCGTTGACGTATACAGCCAAAGGTTCTGGGTTCGAGTCTCGGCCGAGGCACTTAATTTTGTTAAGTAATTTGTCGTTCTTTAATTTCACCCCTGGCTTAAAAAAATATTATTTACTTCAATTTATAAAAAAATAAGTTAATTTTATGTATATGACTACTATTTCAGCTCCTTGATAACACTTTCTAGCATATGGACCTTGCTTGATCAGTTTCTAGTAAAATAATTTACAATATTTATTTTGGTTTCTAATACAATACTTGTATAAGTTTTCGTAATACAATACTTGCATTGGTTTTTGTAAAGTATTATCCCCGGTCGGTAAGTGGCGCCCCCGAAAGTACAAAATGTATACTAAAATTTGTAAACAAACCTGTAATAAGAGGTAATAATACAGATTCATATTTTACGACTAGGAGACGCATTGTCATCATTCACATCAACAAAAACTTACAAATTCACAAAACTACGATGCTACAGAACCCAGAACACCGCATCAAAAACCAGGATTAGGCATTGTTGTTGACAAAAATGACAATTCGCCTCACCCCTTTATAGTGGCGGAAGCTAGGAACTAATACGTTGCCGCGACGGAAAAGTAAAAATTCGAGTGTGCTATCTAAAACTAAAAGGGAACACTGCCAAAAAAGTGGTTTGTATTACGTTGCCGTAACTTAGTGTCACGTTCAAGTTACCCTTTCGACTATTAGGGAATATTGTTTGGGATGCCATGTTTTTTTTGTAAGTAGAAAATTTTATATTTTTATTTTCGTTTTTTTGAGCCTATATTAAGGAGATATATTATTTTATAAACAAACTAATTGAATGTTACCAAATGCATATATTAAATACCATTTGTTAGAGTTAATTGCAGATTAGGAAAACATAACCTCAAGAACCACAATTTTTTGCAATAAATATGATGCACGTTTCACATAAAAATTTGCGTCGCAGTTGAATATTGGTCCTCTGCTAGTAAATTTTCTCACTTTTAGATAACATAGTACATATTATAGCCATAACCAAACTAAAAAACTTAGCCAGTTTGTTTACTGTAGTGTTCACCATATTGTGTAATAATTCTACCAAAAAGAAACGATAATATTATTTGCAACTACATCGCTACTTTTGTGCCATTACGGAAAAAAAACAGCCTTTATGACGTAGTAGATACCTGGCTGCGACGTAGTAGTGTATTTGTTACTACAGTGACTTTAAACACTTGGCCAAGTAATTATAACCAGAAATTAGTTCCCCACTTAAGGAATTAACACGTCGCTGTATAATATACTGAGACGTAGCGGGAGTACGTTGCGATTACTTTTAAGAAATTCTTTCTAGTATGGGTTTCGTCGTTACAACTTTAAATGTTTGTTGGGTATGATTTGCGCAAGTTGATTCAGTTGCATATCTTCAAGTTCTTCTAGCAAATTTTCTTGTAGGAGTTAAATATATACTAGTCCAGTTAGTGGGTGCTCGGGAAAAAAGGACCTATGACCCGATCACGCAACATACTACACCAGACGTTGCTGGATAACCGTCCCTGATATTGAACTTTGTGCACAAAATCATTTGGTCTTTCTTGGGCCCAGTACTTCATATTTTGACAAATTGGAATGCCGTTTGTGCAAAATGTAGACTCATAGCTCCAAAGAATACTGTTTAAGAAATCTGGATTTGCCTCAATTCTTATAAATATATTTCTGCAAAATTCCACCCTAGCCAATTTTTGTCTTGGTGTCAGCTTTTGCACCACCCTCATTTTTATATGGGTAAATGTGTCTTTTCTTAGAAGCCTCCATATTTCTAAAGTGGAATGAGGACCTTGATGATCTAGGGATTTTTTCCTTTAGTTCTTATATGCTTGCTGCCCTCCCCCTATTTTATCGACTGGCGACGCCCTAGCCTGAAAGTGTTCAAAAAAGTCTAAAAACGTTTAGAAATAGCCTAAACATTTTTAGAAAAAGCGTATATAAATATAATGGCAGCGACGTAGCTAGAAATCATGAGGCCCCGGGGCAAACAATTTTTTGGGGGCCCTCATAAGTAAATCAAAATATAAAATGCTTGTCAACAAAAATTTGTCTTTTGCCATAATAACAAAATGGCTCTGTAATCAAAGCGCGAGTAACAAAAGCGCGATGTAACAAATGCGCGAGTAACAAAAGGTTTCAGTACAGTTGACCACTTATTAACCAACGAATATTACATTTCACTATATATTGCGTCTATAAACTTCGAAAAACTTTCGATAGCAATCATCACTGGCCAGTGTAAGCATCTTTAATTAATAGCCGAATAGATCACAGATATACAGACTTAATAGCCAGTATATATAGCGAAGCAAGAACATTAATCAAAATCCACGACGGAGCCAAGCCAATTCGCATAAGAACAAGCAGGCTTTAGAAAAGGTTTCAGTACAGTTGACCACTTATTAACCATGAAAATCCTAATAGAACGAAGCAACGAATATCACATTTCAGTATATATTGCGTCTATAGACTTCGAAAAAGCTTTCGATAGCATTGAGCACTGCGCCGTAAAAGCATCTTTAATTAATAGCCGAATAGATCACAGATATACGGACTTAATAGTCAATATATATATAGCGAAGCAACATCAATTAAAATCCACGAAGGAACCAATCCAATCCGCATAAGATGAGGTGTCAGCCAGGGTGAGACAATATCCCCTAAAATATTTAACCAGGCCTAGAAAATGTTTTTAAAAGCTTAGAATGGTAAGAAATAGGCATCAAATTAAACGGACAATTCTTGAACCAGCTAAGATATACTGATGATATGGCCTTAATAACAGACAAGAAAGAAGAACTGATAAAAATGCTGGAAAAACCGGATACAGCAGCTAAAAATATAGGCTTAAGTATGAACTACACTAAAACTAAAATCATAACAAACACAGATGAAGATATTACGGTTAGAATAAACCAAAAGAAAATAGAACAAGTAGAGGATATACCTGGGACAAATTATTGAACTGAAAAAAGAAAACCAAACCGCTGAAATCAAGAGACGAGTAAGATTGGCCTGGGCAGCATTCGGTAAATTAAGCCACCTATTAAGAAATAGAAACTACCCTCAGTACCTCAAAACGAAAGTGTATAGCCAATGTGTCCTTCCTGACCTTACCTATGGATCCCGGACCTGGACACTTACAAAATCAAACATGGATAAGGTAACAAAAGCCCAATGATGAATGGAAAGACAAATGTCACATGTAAAGCTAACAGATCGAAATGAATGAATGGATAAGAAATAAAACAAAAGTAAGGGATGTCAGAGGAGAAGTAGCCACATTATAATGGAAATTTGCCGGTCATAATATCAGACAGAAAGACGATCGATGAAACAAATGTATTGTAAACTGGAGACCTTGGGAAAATTAAAGAAGTAGTGGAAGACGATTTGAAGAAACACGCGGGACTAGATGGATGAACATGGCGACAGGCAGAGAAGATACATAGTTCTTATTAGGGACTTATTGGAATTAAACCTGACCATTTTTAAAATCGTAATGTGACAGATTTACATATAAAAAGCAGTTGCTTTCTTTCAAAATTCGGCCTTTGTGTATTCAAGAACCGGATTTATTAGTGCCTGTTTTTATTCTAATAAGTCCCTATTATTTCACTTTCAATTAAAAAATAAAGAATATGTGAAAATTGGCACATGTAAAAGGACCCTTATACTTACATTATAAAACTACTTGGTTTTCCCCAAGTACACTACAAGTACAATAAAAGCACTTGAAGTACAATAGAAGTACTTCAAGTACTTTAAATATGTCAAATTATGAGAAAAATGCCAAAAATATCAAAAAAAATGTCAACAATGTTAAAAAAAGTAAGAAATGTCAAAAAATATTAAAAATTATCTAAAATGTCAAAAAATTTAAAAAATTTCGAAAAATTTCAAAAACCGTAAAAAATGTCAAAGATATACCTAAAAAAATTTAAAACATTTGTTTACAAAATTTTCAACCTAAAAGGTTTGGTTTTTTGGAATATTATTGTATGTAAATATATTACTTATATACCTAAATTGCATTTATTTATTTTTTCTAAACTCATCATTTTACATAAAAATGCCATAGAAAGATAATGGAAAGAGATAATTTTATTAAACAAAAAGCTGCAAATTTGACCCAGTCGCATCACTGTTTTTAACGTTTTATAGTTTTGCAATAGTGACCACGAACTCCGGGGTAAATGGGACCCACCCCAATAGACAAAAATTTTAAAATATATTAAGTTTTTCTGTCTTAAATAGCATACGGTCATTCCAAATAGATCACATTTGTGTAAATCTAAATATATTAGACTTTGTAAGGAGACCTCAAAAAAATCTTGTAAAACCGGGTTGCACTCACCCTACCTTGCTTTATTCCTTTTTTGATGGTGCACTTGGGGCACTTTTCTTACCGTCAATAATTTATAAACCACAAAACTGCTTAAAAATCAAAGTAAATAAATAAGCCTAACAAACGTAAATATCCAAGGAATTTTTTGAGGTCTATCTAGTCAGACTAAATAAATTTTCGGGTTCTTTAAACCAACCTCCATCAAACGTAGAAATTAGGTCTGCCGCAAGGTGAGTTGGTGGATTCCCAAAAATCGATGCAATGTACCTGCCTACCGACACCCCTCAATAGATGGCATGTGCTGTAGTAGAGTAGTAGTTTCTCACACTGAATTTAAATTACATGTTCCACGAAATAATGAAGGTGCGTGCATATAATTAAGCCTATTGGCATTAATTCTTTGGATAAGTGTGTACCACATATTACGATTTTTTGGGCGATTAATTAAGACGTACCCATTAAGGTTACTAAAATACCGGACTCCCTTGCCAAGTTGATAAAAAAACCTGACAGGTGGCAACTCTGAGGTTACCACTTGTCTTCGGCGCATTAAAGTTATATCTCACCTATATCTACTTTCTCCCAAAGCCCTAAGGGCGTAAGTCACATTTATAACACACGTAACTTACGACCTTCTGGTACCAAACCATAAGGACGCCAGTTGCGTGTATAATGAATGAGACTTGCGCCCTTAGTGTACCAAAGGAGAGATTTGTTGTTAGCTGGTTTAAAACAGCGCCAGTTGCTGACCTATTTTAGGCCAATCTCGCTTTGCTGCAGTTGTGACAGATCCGACTCGTGGTAAGCATTTGTAAAGCGAGGTCAGACACGTTTTCTCGCGCCCAACTGTTTTAAAAAAGTTTTAAAACAGTGACGTACCGTTTGACGTCATTGGTTTGATAACTTCGCTCACCCCGTCAGGGGTCCGATTCCCGACCATACAAAATGTGGGTGTTCTATTATGGAGGGGGAACAATCTATGTCGGGTGTCCATTAAGCGTATTATCTGAGCGGAATTTTCTTTCCTTGGGATCTGATTGGTTGATTAAAAAATTTGAACCAATCAAAGCGTGATAAAAAAAAATCCGCGCGAATAACACGCTCAATGGACAGCCTATACCTTGTTATTATGGACTTATTAGGGACTTTTGCAATAAAGCCAGGCAGTAATTTTGCCGGGAACTATTCTGACTGTTTCGCATTATAAGAACAGCTGTCTTCTTTCAAAATTAGGCCTTTGTGTATTATAAGAGCCGGAATTAATAGTGCCGCCATTATTAATGGAAAATAGACGACTAGATTTATAAATTCGACTTTGGTATGTCAATTTTGAAAGAAGAACTGTCAGTTTTGAATGGAAAACTATCAGAATAGTGCCTGGCACTATTACTGCCTGGCCTTATTGCAATAAATCCTTATTAACACGGATCACCTAACAAATTTGTAGTTGCGTCGTACTGAATTAAAAATTTTAGCCAATCAAAGCCTGAGATAATACGCTCCTTTGACAGCTGGCTTATTTGAAGTATTTTCATGACTATTTCCTATTCTGTGAGCTAAAAAAAAATGCTGGTTGATTGAAATTTGTGTTTTTTTTTTGGAATTTAGGGCAGTCCATAAATTACATAGCGGGTATAGGGGTGGAGTTTTACAAAGTTTGGTAAGGTGTTAAACTTTGTTACGTAACATTTGTTAGCCTACATAAAAATAACGTAATCTCAGCTCCAATGTGTACTATTAGCTGAATGAAGGTAATGTTTTAGTAATAAAATTTTTTACTGCGCAGTTCTTTTAGGGGTCAGGACAATTCGCCGATTCACTTTTACTTCTTTTCAAGTTTATTTGTTTGGCGTCCTAACCTAAATTATGTTCAGATACCACTATCTTCCTCAAAAAATAAGAAAAATCGTTTTAAAAAAAATTAAAAGAACTTAAAAAACTGCCTTGTGAAAAAAGAAAGAAAATTTTTTAACAATTATTTAAAAAATTGTTTTACCGATAAATATTTTCTATTCAGAATAAAATTTCAAACTAAAACCACAGCAGCAGCTAGTTTTCCCGGTGGGGAAATGGGTCAGCGGCAAGTTGGTTCGGCGGCGATATAGGATCGGCGAAATTTTCTTATTTCGATTTATTTCTACCGTGCACAGGCAAAAAAGATACTTGCAAAAATTAAGTTTCGACATATAATCTTTTGGGACGACATTTTTTTCCTTCTAGATTAAAAAATAAGCAGGATGTAAACGGTATGATTGAGGATGCCAAAATAAGAAAAAACCTCATATAACATGGAGGTGCTGTTTTTAAAATGTAGGATTATTAATGTTTGAGGATTAAGGGAAAAAATTAAAAATAAAATGAAATCCGGCAATGATAAATAATTATCTCATTATGATTAGAAAATGTGATTTTTTTTGGATAAAATGGCAAGTTAAGGAGATAGTCAAAGTTATCTCCTAAAGTGATAAAATTATTTTAAAAAATGTAAATATTTTGTTTGTGCTAATATAAACTTAAACATATTAATGATATGATGTGCCTAGAGACCTGTTTCTAATAGCATAAAACAGCAAAAGTTTATAACCTAAAAAAAATTGTGTGTGCTTAAGACCACACGGCAGAAGTGTAAACTTCAACAAGGTGAAATTAATAATACAGGCCTTCATCTGCACCATCATATCTCTCGCTGAATGTTCCTTTCACAGTTAGTCGACTCGAGCCGACTTCACCCGAATGAGCGTTATATAGCCGAGCCTGACGGCTCAGTTCTATTCAGGACCCACAAAAACTGCTAAACGCGCCTAAAGAAGTTTATACTTCAAAAAGTTTATGACTCACACCATTTACACCCTGTAAATGAATGCAAACAAAAAGCGAGAATTTAAAAACTTTAAAAAACTGCTAAACGCGCCTAAAGAAGTTTATACTTCAAAAAGTTTATGACTCACACCATTTACACCCTGTAAATGAATGCAAACAAAAAACGAGAATTTAAAAACTTAAAAAAACTAGGTAACATTGGTATTTTTTGTAAGTACATTGGTTTTCTTTGCAGAGTAGATTTATATTGTTACGAAGGAGAACAAAGTTGTTTTTAACTAAACGAAAGGACAAATTAGCAGACACAGGTGAAGTTGGGAAAATTTACACAATTTTTAGCTTCTAGTTCGTGACATTGACTTCTATACCCTACGGGTAGACCCGGCATGGGTCTGAATTGCCATTATATCAAGCTTTTATCGCAATTGACCAAATACAAGTAAGAATTTAATGAGCAAGACCGGGATGAACATATAACTTCGGTTTGGTATGTCCGGACACATGCAACATCGCAAAAATATTCTATTTGCTTGTCTTGGATAAAAAAGGGCAGTGGCGGCGCAAAATAAAAATTGTGAATTCCACTAGCATTTTTTTATCAACAATTTTCTGTTTGAATAATAAATAATTCATAAATACTTACTTGTGTATACTGTGTTTACAAAATTCTCTTCAGTTGTGGCCTATTAAAATGCGTTGGGTGCCAATTTGTGGCCTATTAAAATGCGCTGGATGACATTTGTGGCAGCTTAAAGACGTTGCTGCCATTTTGTGACACTGTAATTAGAATAATACCAATTTGCCAGCTTGTGACACAACAAAACCACTGAATAATTAAACAAATATCTGGAAGCAGAACTGTATTTTCCAGCCAGGTAAAACATTGATATGCCCGGTAACTTTTATACAGTGGAGAAGGGGGGGGGGGTTCAGAAATAAGAAAATTTTAAGTGCACCACATTATTTAATACCAATGTTTTACAAAGAAGATCTTGATTAAAATACAGTTCAACCCAAACGTTGCAGCCAAACAATGAAATTCTACCTACTTCCGAGGCTTCCAGAGTATTTGTGTAATTAAAAAAAAAACCAAAAAAATTGACTAATAGACAAAGATGGACTCCTTTAACAGGTCATAGTGTACCTACATCTGAGTCAGTAGTGTGAGACTCAGTTATATAAACGATTGAAAAAAAATAAATATACTTCCAAAATTATTCTGTCATAGGGGAGATCTGGACCAAATATCTGCTGTCATCATTCTTCGTTAGGTAGAATGAGATAGACAGCAACCCAGTCCGAGATCTACCCCATGAGGTAAAACAGTGTAAAGAAACCGCAAAAAAATATAACTTCATCTCTCTTTTTGTCTTTGCAAAGTTGGTCATTGGGTTGTACAAATAACACAAAAATTTAGTTCATCTTGTATATTTTAAATTGAAATCTAGGGGTAAGATAGAAATTATCATAGGTAAAGACAAAATAAGGATGAATCTAAGTTGGAACAAACTAGCAGGGCTTTTCCCATTGTACAATAAAAATAGTTATGCCGCAAAATGGTGGTCATGACGTCATACCTTTATCTTGCGTTCACAAGAAGTGTTAAAATTATATTGAAAATTTATATGAAAAGATTAAAACTAAATGTCTACTTGCTCCTACCTTGGTCCTTTGATTATCATGTAATTAAATAAAAATGTGTTTTATTGAGTAAACCTGGAAGTGGTGTACTCCGACATTCCTCTAAAACATGGTGTTGTTCTCCTGCTACTCTGGTCCTGGTTTGTTCCCGCCTCCCCTACTGCCGCTTAGCACATCACGCTAGGGCAGCACATGGTCTCAAGTGTTGATGGTTCCTTGCCCCGAGCATAAAACCCACTGCTCTTCCCGTACAAATGGCGTAGGCCGACTTAAATCCCCTTCAACAGGGTGCGAGCGTCACTCTAGATTTCGCCTAGACACGACGGACTCACTCCTCACAGTCTCTGGGATATCTCCTACAATCGCTGCAGTGCCAATAACCAAAAACAATGGCGATCCCAGAGACCTGTTGCCGACCCAGCCAAAATTCGTTAGCAAAGAGACAAAGCACTTTGTCGAGAACAAAAAAACTAATGAAGCCACCGGAGACCGTTCGTAGATCTGGTGGGGATAGTAAAACGCAATAGTACCAACCTAATCTTCCCGGTTAAATTCAAATAAAGGATGCAAACCTATTTAGAAAAAAAACTTTCTCGCCAAAAAAATCTCTACCTTCGGTTTGCAACAGTGGAGGAAAAGTACCCGCGGTTTTCAAACTAACCAATGAGGAAATACATGAATAGTTTCGTACCGGTATATAGGGGCAGCACCGTCCAAGGGGATATTGAAAAATACGTAAAACGCACCTTGAGGTGTTGTCGGATCTATTTCCACGGTTGAAATTTTTATAACAAGGACGTCGAGACACCCTCCATACATAGACCGAACATTTGCCTACCGGACCCCCGCCAACATATCAAGTAGAAGAATAACCAGACGGACTGTAAGAAGCTCAGCATTGAAACCATCAACTGTAAAATCAATTACTGAAGATCAGGGCATGCATCAAACCCAGGAATATTCGAACACTCAACCAATTCCCATATGAGCAAAGCTATACTGAGTGTAGAATTTAGTTGTATTTTAGTTACAGTCTTAGTCAAAAGTTTTCTTTGCTCTTTATATATGTTTTCTCTAAGATTCATATGGTTTGACGCCATTTTTGTAAAACATTTCTACATTAATAAAGTTGTTTCTAAACCTGAACCTAAAAATACACACTGAACTACTGCTTAAACTCGGCACAAGAGTGTTCAGATGTTAACTCACACGATTTCGTTTATTGTTTTAGTCTTGGTTTTTATCCCTCGTTTATCTCCCATTTACAAAAGTGCATAACTCGTATTTATTTTATCCTTTCCCTATCAAATTAATAAAGATATCAAAGGGGCGGAGCCTCGGTTGTTCCTGGTCGACCCAAATATGTTTTCGTATTATCAAAACTAGTTAATCCGTGAAGGATATGAGGTTCGGATTGTTCCAATATCCTCGAAAATAAACGTAAGGGAATGAAATGTTCATCCAAATGTTTCCTTCCTGTTACTGAAACCATTTGTGATGCGGCAACGCCGCTATTCCCCAGCTGTTTATTCTCGTGAACGACAAGCAAATCACAAAATTCCACAGATAAAACCAAAACAATGGAAAGTTTTTATGTGATTTTCCGGAAACCTGTGATCCTAAATTCCCATTACGATGTCCAGATAATGCGATGTGCGTAGTGTCCACAGTAATTCGATGGAATGTCTCCTTTATAAGGTAACTTTTTGGACACTATATAACCTCCAAACCTAGCTCTATAAAATACCCTTAATTTGTGTACAGAAAGACGAGTCGAAGAGCCTTGATTATTTACCTGAATAAACAAATATGTAACGTTGCCTTAAACGTAAAAATGACACGTTACACAGTAAAAAAAGGAGTAAAAAGAATTTGTTAGCATGCATGAAGTGCAGTGGATGTATTATTGTTTTTATCTTAGAACTTTACAAATGTTGTACCTTCCAGGTAAAATATTTTCTTTCTTTGAACAAGGGTCTTCTTCTTCTTGGGTGGACTACAAGTTATGCTCGAGTCAGATGAAATTTCGGGACTAAAAATTTTAATTCGGAATGGGACAACTGGGCGCCAGGCCAACTCAGCACCGGACTATTTTTTTTTTCGATAAAATGTGCAGTTAAAAAACAAAATAAATATGTTATTTATACAAAAATTTCAACATCTATTAAATGAAATTTGGTAGGTGTAGTGTTCTGGTAACCTGGTAAAAATACCATTTACGTTTTTTATTTCAAGAATGGCGGATCCAAAATGGTGGATTTCTTTATTTTTAAACCGATTTGTCTCAAACTTGAAAGTTTGCAGTGTTTGACATCACTTAATACAGTTTTATCCTCAAACGTAAAAAAATTAAAATGGCGGATCCAAAATGGCGGATCCAAATATAGAACTTGGCAGTGTTTCAACTTGCTGAATAAATTTTTGACTCAAACTCAAAATGGTGGATTTCTTTATTTTTAAACCGATTTGTCTCAAACGTTAAAGTTTGCAGTGCTTGAAAGCACTTAATTTTAAATGACGGATGGAAAATGGCGGATTTTTTTTATTTATTCACCGATATGAATCAAATATCAAACTCATAAATAATTTAAAATGGCGGATCCAAAATGGTGGACTTTGCTGATTATCATTTTTGACTTAAACTCATAAAAGAATCAAAATGGCGAATCCAACATGACAGACTTTTTTATTTACTAACCGCTTGTCTTAAGCTTAAAATATTACATTTCTTTCTTTAAACTTGAGTCATATTTTGTATTAAGCTATAAAAGTCTGCAATTTGTAAGTGTGAGTTACAAATTGTATTAAGTGAACTTAAGGACTGCAAACTTTCAAGTTTGAGATATTTGAGACAAATCCGTTGAAAAATAAAGAAACCCACCATTTTGGATCCGCCATTTTATTTTTTTTTAAGTTTGAGTATAAAACTGTATTAAGTGATCTCAAGCACTGCAAACTTATATGTTTGAGACAAATCCGTTTAAAAATAAAGAAATCCACCATTTTGGATCCGCCATTTTGAATTTTTTATGAGTTTGAGTCAAAAATTATAATTATGCATAAATAAGAAAGTTCGCCATTTTGGATCCGCCATTTAAATTTTTTAAAGTTTGAGTGTAAAACTGAATTAAGTGATCCCAAACACTTCAAACTTTCAAGTTTGAGACAAATCGGTTTAAAAATAAAGAAATCCGCCATTTTGGATTTGCCATTCTTGTAATCAAAAACGTAAATTTTATGTTATCAGGTTACCAGAACTCTAGACCTACCAAAATTTCAACACTCGACTTAATGGATTTAACTCTAACAAAACCAAATTTCAGGAATATTACCTAAAGGATTTTTTAAAGATGTTTTTGCATAAATATTAATATATCTATTTTGTTTTTCATCTGCACATTTTATCAAGAATAAATATTTTAGTCCGGCGCCCACTTGGCCCGGCGCACAGTGCGAACTCCTGTGGGCAATATTCAAAAAACTGAGGTTACATTTTAAAAGTTTTGATATTGCAAAAGTATAGATAAATGTCCAGTTTATCTGTAATCATAACCTATTTTTTAGTCACACTTGCGAAAGTGAACAAAATAAATAGTTAAAGTCGTTATTTTAAAACATGTACAAAAAAATCGTATAAAATACCTATCAGAAAATTAATTTTACTGGTTCTGCATTTAAATATAAAAAAAATTTTCTTTAAGTATTACAGTGATATATATTTACGCTATTTGTTTAAATAAAATTTTGTCAAATTGACGTCTCGCTTTTAAAATAATTTAATTAAAACTGTTATGCTTACAAAAATAAATATTTTTTTAATTTTATTAAGGTTTTAAAAAATTGCAAAGGTTTGCAAGGTCTGGTATATATCCTAAATATTAGTCCAATGAATTAGCAAAAAGGTAGCATAAATATTTTTTGCTACTGGCTCCTACTAAGGGTGCTGTATTTTTTTAAATAATATATTTCAATCCCAATAATTTATAACACATTGGTTACCACCCCGGTTAAGAGGCCTTACATCTCCTGTTTAGGGGACTTAGCCCCCCAAGCCTTTCTAACTACGCCCATGTATCCGAATAAAAAAAATAATTTTAGTTTAATTTCTAACACAAAAGTAAATTGATTTATATTTTTAACATAACTGTAGGTTAAACTGAATGTACTTTAATTTATTTTTTTAATATTTTAAATAAAATGACATATATATATATTTTAAAAAGTTTTTCATATTTTAACCTTCAGACTACACTTTATCACATACCCTATAAAAAAATTAACTTTTTTGAAAAACAACAAAGATATTGATTATTGTCCAAAAACTCTATTTTTGTCCGCACTGTGCGGCGTCCAGTTAGCCCGGCGCCCAGTTGGTGGCGCCGAGTTGGCGGCGCCCAGTTGTCCTAGACTGCAACACATTTCAGGACAAATTATTATTAAAAAATAATCTTATAAGTGCGGGGAAGTGACACTTTCTGAATCAACATGTGAGGGTAAAATAGCACGGTCGCAGAAAAAACTATCTATCGTGACGCTATTGAACTTTCTCGTGTTTTAGCAAAAACTATCCGTCCGTTTTTTTATCGACTTTTTTCTTCTTTTGCACAAAAAACAATTTCGGACCATGTTTGAACTCAAATAGTTACTTCTAAACTTGTTTTTAAACGTTTTTAAGATTTCTTTTTGTAATATTCCCGCACAAAATTCAAAAAAATTCATTTCCTTACTTAGACAACATTGTCTATCAGTTTTACCTGTATAAACCGACTAGCAGGTTGAATCACTTAAAATACGGCAGGTGGATTATACGTAGCCAGCTGCTTTTCTGTCGCACATATGCCGTCAGTGTGAAAGAGATAAAAGTACCCATATATTATCTAGGGTATTATTAGCATGCAAAATCAGCCTATCTTTGTCCGTTTCACATGTTCAATAATGTCTATCCCTGTTTTTATTGTAAAAGAAATACCCGCCCTTAGAAACCAAATTGGATAGGGTCAATAAAAAATGCCTTGTCTTTCCGTCTCTAACGCCCTTTCAGGGCGTTATACAACTCAATGGTTCGTGACCACCTCGAAGAACACGTTTACGATAAAGGTTTGCTGTTTTCTCGGTGTTAATGCTTTTAACACCAAATGCCTAAGTTCAACTGGGTCGACCCAATAGAATAAAGTTCTCTTAAAATTTAGAAGTGATCTCTCCTATAGGAGCTCAAGAATACGGATTGTGTGATTTCAGTAGAACGTTCCTATGGGAAAGATTTCGGGAATAGACGTCTAGAACGCAAGATTTGTCGAAAACATTATAACAGTCTTGGACGAGAAGTTAGCTGCCATGGCTAGTCCACAACTTCTATTTCTGTCTTTGTCGAAAAGAGTGAGATGCATTATAAAAGATATAAAAAAAGTAGCATGTGGACTTTAGGCAAAAAACGCACAGTGTTTTTTGAGGTCAGTGGCGACTCGTGGGGTGCGCCACGGAGCCATAGCACACGGTAAAAGAAATTGTCTTGGATTAAAGCAAATTGCTTTGAAGTAAAATAATTTGTGCTTTTCTATTTACCAAGTGAATATTTTCTTGATATAGCACAAAAAATGTCTCGCCTCTTTATTTTAATGTAAAACAAAAATTGTTTTAATATAAATTGTAACTGAATTAATATAAGGCACCGTTTTCTGTGGAAGCAAAATATTACTTATATGAAGACAATTTGCTTTGTTACAAAATGGAGTATACTGAAACAAAACAATTAAATGAGAAAAATAAAGTCTCATCTCAAGATTAAACGCTGCGTTGAACTAAAAAGAAATATTTTAAATCAAAACAAATTGTTTTAAGGTAAAACAATTTATTCAAAAAAAGAACGTGTTTTTATTGTAGACAAATTTTTATACCGTGCACTAACTTATTTTTCTACAAAAACACATTTTGTTATTTTTAAAACATAATAATATGTTTGTTATTTTATGCATTTCTTGTTTATTTATACAAAATATGGTAAATCCTGTGCAATGTAGTGAATCACACTCCAAATCGATGATGCGCGACGACTGTCTGGCCTGCTGGCTGTTGTTGAAACGCAAAGTAAGTAGGGGGTGGAATCTGTGCCTCTTGTCTGCTGGCGCCGTCGAACAAAAAGAGATTTTACCAGTGGGCTATAAAACAGGTTTGGACAGTTTTTACTTTGATTAAATGAGAAGAATCAAGGAAAATTTATCGTCGTCCTATTTTTGTGTATGCTTTAATTTACGTCCTTTAAATTATGCAACAAAAATGAATACCCGTATACTCTGCATATTGTTCTATTTTTTAAGTGAAAATTAAGAAAATTAACGTCTTAAAAAACTCTTTTAACGGTTTTTCGATAGAGGAAAAACTAAACATTAAAGAATTAGGCCGGCCACTACCTGATTCAAAAATGGAAAAACAAAGTGTAAGGGGACAAAAATGGCGTTGTCGTAAATTTAATTAAACTATTTGTGGTAAAAATTATTTTTATTTTTGTAACTTTTTCGTAAATTTTTGATAAATTTTGAGTCATTTCATTGTGTAATTTGGGTAGGTCTTGATTAGTTTTGTGTTTTTACCTGCAGTTGGCATATATTTTCAAATAATCCTTTGTACTGGACGCGAAAACCATGGTCTGAGTCGTAATTTCGACCAAATGACCAATCGTGACTTTCTGGTAACATTAAGACGCCCGCAGACTGCCTTAATAAATACGTAGATGCTTACGTGACCTTGCCGAAGTGCGCTTGCGGACCTGTCAAATGCTGTCATGCTTGCGTACCAGTTAGTAGCACAAAGAGTTTATTTTGTGCTGTTATCACCAAATAAATGAACATATCATCAAATCACCTATCGGATTGTGATTTTTTAAACTGATATAACTTTACAATTCAACCAACACATATCAATACATAGACAATGGAAGTTCGAAATTTTATTTCTACTCAATCATTGTCTACCAGTTTCAAACGTAATCACATTTGTGCAAAAAGTTAACAAATGCCAAATACATATTTTTACAGGAAATATATTTTTTAATTTTTATATGTTTTATTCTGTCAAATAGATTCGTTAGAGTTTACTAGTAGATTTTTAATTATGCATTCAAAAGTACTTACTACATTTTACTATAACAAACTCTTCTGACAGTTGATCTATGTTATTAAAGTGGCATTTGGCCTTTTTGTAGTCACATTTAAAAAAAATATGGTACTTCGCCTCTTTTTACCCTTACAGTTTTTATTTTTTTTACACCTAGACCGTCCGTAAACGATATAAAAAAAGTTACATCTTCTACTTTTTTTTGATTTTAAAAGGGGGTTGCAGCTTTTAGTAAAATAACGAAAGCCAGTAGAAAATATTTGGCGCATTTAAAACCTTAGTCTACTACTACTATGTCGGTTTAGAACGTTTTTCTACGTTGTCCGACGCCTATTCTCCACCTTCTTCGATCCTGACAGTCATCTTCCATCAGGTTTTTTTGAGTCATTGATTTTTGGATTGACTGTTGCCATTCCAGTTTCGGACGCCCTCTTTTTCTGCGCCCTATTGGTTGCCATTCTAGGACCTGCTTTGGTAATCTTTCGTCGCTCATCCGTTGTACATGACCGTACCATATCAGTTGCCTTTTAGTGATGTCATCCGTTATGCTTCCCTCGATTCCCATTCTTTCTTTTATGATCTCATTTCTTATATGATCTGTTCTAGATATTCTTATTGATCTTGTTATTGCATCCATTTCGACACTTTCCATTTTTGCTTTGTATTTTTATGTTACGCGATAAGTCTCTATTCCATACAACAGCGTAGTTTTCTCCAATGTTTCATGTATGTTAAATTTTACATTCTTTTCTATCTCTCTGCTCCATAACATACTGTAAGGACAACCAATAACCTTTTTTGCTTTTACTATTCTTTTTTCCGGTTCTTTACAGTCTGTTCCCGTCTTATCGAATGTGACACCCAAGTATACATACTCATTACATGGAGATATTCTTTGTCCATTTTCTAGTTCTAATTCACTTGATTGGTTTCCAATACATAAGTACTGTGTCTTGTCCACGTTCACTGTTAACCCCCACTTTTGGTATTCTTCCGTTAACTTTCTCATCATATACTCCATGTCTTCTTTATCATTAGCTACAATTACTTCGTCGTCAGCAAACTGTAGTGTGTATATGGTAAATCGGTCGTTAAGTTGTATTCCCATGCCGTGTACTTTGCGTTTCCAGTTTTTTAGAGCAACTGCGATATATATTTTAAAAAGAGTTGGAGAGATACAACATCCCTGTCTTAAGCCTTTCGTTACCAGGAATTCTTTTGAAAGTCGATTTCCAACTTTAATTTTAGATTTTAACCCTTTGTATAGTTCTTTTATCGCTTTTATGTATGTATGATTGATATTAGTCTGCTCTAACACTGTCCATAATTTTTCTACTGGAACGGTATCATATGCTTTTTGTAGGTCCACAAAGGTAACATGAGTCGCTATATTTCTGGCGCTCCTTTTCTCAATTACTTGTTTAAGACAAAAAACATTATCACTACAAGATCTGCCTGCACGAAACCCACTTTGCTCTTCTTCTTCTTCATGAAAATCATTCTCTATTAGATCTCTAAGAATCCTATCGTACAATCCACTTAGAGTACAGGTTACTGAAATTCCATGGAAATTCCTCTGTAATTGTTGCAATCCAGCTTGTTTCCTTTTGTATGTATTGAATGTCACCAAAGTGATCAAGTGCACTACAAGATAGTAAAACGCAATAAGTAAGAGAATTAGACGTAGACACAAAAATAGACAAAATACCAATCGTACCTACTTAACCTATAGACAATGATGTAAATATAAATGGAAGAAATGCCCATCTCAGATAAAATTGACGCTATTTTGCTTTATTCAGCAAAAGCTTAACGTCATGGACGAGCTTTCGATGTCTCAGCTGATTGAAAATATTTGGACAAAGACATTTAAAAAGCCAAAGACATTCTTGTCACCTACAAATATCAGGTATAAATTATAGCAATAACGAATCTTGCAAGAAAAAAGAGATTTCTGACATTATCAATTTTGATACATTTGCAGCAGTCAATTTGTCAAAAGTACCACCGATTAAAACTATTTGGGTTTCACTCTCTCCAACGTCCATCACAAGGATACGAATGATCTCTGTTTAGAACACGTCCTGACAATCTGCAGGAACAGTGATCCATGTCAATCCACGACCGGTTTCGGCCTTTTTGGGCCATCCTCAGGTGAATGCAGGAGATAGCTCCGTGTAGAACATAAGTTGTGTGAAATCAACAGAAACAACTACTCCGAGGAAAAATACCCCTTCCGGCATTGAATTATAATGATAGTTTAATGCTTTCGTTGGGAACTTGTTAAACCTATTTGGTTTTCACTCTCTCCAACGTCGATCACAAGGATCCTTGTTTTTATTGTATATGGCTATTTTACTGCTGAAATAAATAGATATACAGTGAGAACGAGCCGGTTGAAATAAACTCGCTAGTTGGTTAAATAAAAACTTTTTCGAAAAATCCAAAAACACGTCAAGTGAGATTTTTAAAGGGCAATATTTTCCTCGCAGTTCTACTTTGGTCGGCCCCCGAAAAAGGATCTATTCACATACAATCTTTTTTTCGGATTGAATAACCCATCTTGTTGTACCTTATTCGAAAGCCTATGGAAAAGGAAAAACAACGGTGTATTTTTTTGACATACGTCAAAAAGATAAAGATGTGTTCTTGTATTTAGAAAAAAACAAAAAACAAAAAATTTCAAATGATATTTATTAACATTTTCATTGACGTATGTCAAAAAAAAATAAAACATTGTTTTTCTTTTTCCATGAGCTTTCGAATAAGGTAGCACAAGTGAGAAATTGAAAAAATAGTTTTTTGAGATTTGTTTGACGACGCAGTTAATTTCTCGATTTCGATGAAAGTTGTTCTTTTGGTCGTTAATGGGAAAAATAAAAACAGACAAATCAAACTGGTTACAGCTATTTTAGCCCGTGGTATACTTAATTTTAAAATAATAGAAACTAATAAATCCTAAAATTAAAGCCTACCTGGCATCAAAGAGACAATATACTAGTACTAGAGGATTCACTATCCGTAAAATGTAGTTTTAAATCCTCTGGATTGGTTGAAAATTCCCTTTAATGATACGCTAGCATATCGATTAAAAAAGGAACAGTGTAAATCGCCAAGGAATTATTAAAGTCAATCTGGCCACTATCAACTATCAAGCAGCTCTCTTCGCGTGCGGTCTCATAGCCCATCAAAGCTGTGTGACATTTACGGTTTAAAATTCGTTCGTGCTGTTCGACAGCAGTTCTCGAGAGTATATCTCTTAGAGTGCGTTCGAGTAGGCAACCCGGGCACCCCGAGGTCCATTTTTCCGTTCGAGTTGACACTAGGAGCACGCCCTTTTGCGTTCGAGATGCCACCGAGCGAACCCTCGGGGCACGCTCGATATGACCCGAGCTTGAGGATGGATAAAAGCGGGCATATTATATAACCCTACTTTTGTATAATTTTAAACTTTTGTTTACATTTTTTTACGACTGTTTTCTTACTGTTTTTTTTTTATTCGGAGGAGGATAAAGAAGAAAGACTACCAGGGTGCTCCAAATTTTCCGCGATGCGGAGCGCTAAGAATTATCGGCGATTGCCCAATGAGGCTTTAACCATCGGCCAGCGGGCCTGCATCCAAATTCTGGTGAATAATGGCAAAGCGGCGACTATAAATAAAGGGCACAGGAAAAGAGCGCACGCATAAAAAAACACACTCACTAATAGAGCGCACAGGAAAATTATATCTAAAATATAATTTGAGCTGCTATTAAATGAGAAGTTTTGGCTAATAAAATAATCATGAAATAAAATAAATAAATTATCTTAACTTTGCTCATAAAAAGAGAGGAGTCATATTGACTATTTCCTTCAGAAAAATATTGACCAATAAAATCAATGGACAGGCAGACAGGAGATTTGGACCAAAAGGGAACGAATTACAACGATAATTTGCACTAGAGCAAATTATCGATAATTTGCACTAACAAATTATCGGTGTATTGTTCCATAAAACGCTCATTTTATTTAAACTCATTTTTCAAACTTCTGTCAATTTTTTTCATTTATGTACAGAGTGATCCAAATTGGACACTAGATAGGAAACGCCCATTTCCAGAGGAGCTAGAAAAAACTAACATATGTTACGAGCCCGAATTTAGTAACAAAATTAATGCCAAAAATAGCACATCGATATCTTGAACTATTTACAAGATATAGGGTGAAAATTAAAGATAATAAATAAATTTACAAGATATAGGGTAAAAATTAAAGATAATAAAGAAATAATCTAAAAGTTAAATTCAAGATCATTTTGTTATCCGTCACCATCCGCCCCAAAAACCATTAGTGGCGGATCCAGAGGGGGGGCACCAGGGGCAAGTACCCACCCCGAGAGAAATTTTAGATATATATTCCCAATATTTCCAAAAATTGAAGTTTTCACTGCTAAAAATAAAAAGAATTTGCATGCGGCGCCTGAAAGCGTCTTTATTATTATTAATATTGTACCGCACTTAATGGTGTGTTGGTTCAAAATTTTGCATTTATCATGATTTTGTAGCTTAAGATTGAGCTGCCACAAACTACCTGTCAATATAATAACAACAAAGGTAGAGGGAAGTAGGTTAATTATACTATTTCTACACAAAAATACTGCAAGAATATAAAGCTTTTTTTGCCTTTTAGATAAAAAATTGTCACTTTCACCTCAGAGCAAAAGTAAAAAATTAGGATTAAAAACTGACAGATCATAAATCAAAATAATAGAAATCTTTTATTTAAAAAAATTCTAATGCTAGGTTTATACAGATAAATATTAAAATTAAAATCAAAGTTGACTATATGGGAATCG
The DNA here is from genome assembly GCA_963576565.1 of Aspidapion aeneum. NCBI lineage: Eukaryota > Metazoa > Arthropoda > Insecta > Coleoptera > Brentidae > Aspidapion > Aspidapion aeneum. Next base: position 72,112,172 of record OY755044.1, read on the forward strand.
GTGTAGGTGTGTATACAGAACCAGATAAAAATATAAAGTTGGCCAATTTTCAACTTTAATTAGTTTTATCTGAAAACGGATTTACCCATATGCAAGATGGTGTCAAGTGACCTTTGTTGTTGTCAGTTTTTTTTTGTGTTTTTAGAACCCTTTAAAAAGTCATTAGTTTAACCCAAACATACTTATTTTTATTTTCCCGTATAAATAGTAAAGTATTTTTATTTTTATTTTAGTTTTTATTTTTATGTTTATTTTTTTTATTTTTATCTGTATAAACCCAGCATAAAACCCCCATAAAAAAATAAAAACTTGGAAAAGTCCGAAAAATAACCTATAAATAAACCGCGTGATCAAAGTGTATTTTTATCCCTTAACAAATTGTAGCCTTGCTATATACACTCATGTATAAACTTAAGGCGATTTTAATCTAGGGTTTTTTACAAACAGTTTTAAAATACAAAAATAAACAAAAATGTTCTGCCGAAAATCTAGGGTTAGAAGTTTGTAACCGGTGAATGCCTTTTCCGTTCGAGTCGAACCACGAAAACCAGGGCGTTTTGTCCGTGACGTCACTACGCCCCGCTCGCTCGACGGGTTTTCTACTCGAACGCACTCTTAAAGAAACCTGCACTTCAATAGGTGACAGATACTTTATAGCCACACCTCGTATATTTAATTAATTTTAGTTTTATTTTTAATGTTACAGATTCACGCATGGGTAAACTACGAGCAAATTCTTCAAAAATGCTTTATAGGTCGTTTGATTTCATTGGATCCTTCTTTGAGCCCAGAAGACCTTTTTCTAGGTAATATTTGTACGCTTTAGACAACGTTTTAGTCACTAGCGCAATATCAGCATGGCATTGAGGGGACAGGGGAAAGTTGGAGTGACTATGGCCTGCCAGCCAGCCCGCCATATGGTTTTGGGTAGTAAATGCGGTAAATTTATAATTTCAAGCAAACAAAATTATTTTCAATTATATTTGTTAAAAAAGCAATTTTCTCATTTTGGTACAATTATTTTAAAAGAGATTTCCATAAACAAAAACATAAAATTCACTCCATTCACATAACCTAATGCCCACAGCTGATGCCGATCGATAGCCTCATCTCCCGCCATCGTCTTCCCTCACAACACGTCCATAGGTTTTGTTTTTTCTGCATGGCACCGCCAAGGTGGATTACATATTTTTTATTATTCTTCTTTAAAATTACATTTATTAAAAATTCTAAATCGGTAATATACAGTAAAAAACTAACGTTTAGCACTATTTGAGATTTCTTATCTTTTATGCATACCTATCCTAACGAGGATTAAAAAGTTATTTCTAGCTAGCCAATTTTGATTCGAGATTTTCATTTGTGATAATTCGATGTTTTTATTTTCGATATTTTAATTATTCGACATTTTAATTTTCGATATTAAATTTTTTTTCATTTTAATATTTCGAGATTTTGATTTTCAACATATTGATTTCCTATTTTTTAATTATTCGATATTTTGATTATTCGAGACTTTGATTTCAACATTTTGATTTTCGATAAAACATATTTTGATATTGTAAAAGTTACTCTCTATAAACTGTTTTTTTTTAAAAATAGACTACCACCCCATGTGGCAAAAAAATATACACGGTATATACTAATCATATGCTGGAAGTTTTTGGTATAAGTTTAAAAAAACATTTCCAAACTAGTAAACACATTCCATTTTAAAATTTATATTGGAAAACTTGGCTTCACTTTTATCTCAATTCTTTTTACGGATTCTCATTTTCGCGTACTTGGCTTTTTTAAAATGAAATGTTTTTGTTATAATATCATTTTTAGAATATACCAAATGAAATCGGAAACAAGATAAAATTATATTTCAGAGTATTCTTTCTAGAATATACCAAAATGAATGGATCCATGACGGATCTGATACCTTCCTAGCTAGCCTATATATCAGCCTTTTTTGTAAATATCTCAGAAACTAAAGCTCTTACGAAGTTTTTAGTTTTAAAACAAATTATTAAATAAAATGTAGTCTACTTTCTTCTGAAAACCGCATATTGATACAACGCTCCATTCAAAAGTTAGCATTTTTTAAATTTTTTGTCAAAAAACTGTCATTAGCTTTAATGTATTTTGACCAAAATCTAATTAGCTCGTAAAAGTGTCGAACCCTATTTCACCTGAAAATTTTATGAAAATCGGTTCAACGGTTTAGGAGTCTATCGTGTTACGGACAGAAATAATATATACACACACACAGACAGACATCATGACGATATTGCTAGGGTAAGTCAAAATACACCCAAATAACACATATTCTTTTTATAATATATCAAAAAAATATATCAAATACAAATTAAATGTATATTCTACAATATTCAATTTAGAATATACCAAAATATATACCTTGTAACAAAATGGTATATTTAGGAAAAACTACACATATTAATAATATTTTCGTATATACCATGTAAGTGGATGTAAAATGCAGACAATATTATTATTTTCTGACTATCAGGGGTATATACGGGGTATATGAATATACCCGACTTGCTACATGGGGCACAAGACAGATTTTATATTAAATTGTATTATAACCATTTCCCAACCAATTTTCCACTAATTTCAATTAATTACCTTTAATTTATGTTTTCCTAACAAATTTGGAAAATCAATTTTTCCTCACCTAAATGCTGCTAACATAATGATGCAAAGCGAGTTTTGTGAAGCATTTACGTGCGGAAAAATAGGGTTTTGCAAGTGTTGTAAACACTTGTTTTTCAAGGAGCGTCAGGAAACCATAAAAAATAAAAAAAACCATACTATGCCGAATTACTGTTTAATTAATATTTTTTAGCGAAATTTACAATTTTACGGAAACAAATTTCTCCACCGTGCGGAAAACCTTAGAGTAATAAAATATAAAGAGAACTTTTCGTTTTCGGCGGTCATTCGTTTGTTGGTGAACAGTGTAGCTTTTCAGCTGTTGCCTTCTCCTCTGCCTTTGTAAAATTTTATAAATAATAAGTACGGTTCAACTTCTGACCTTACCAAAATATATAGTGCTTTGAGTTGGTTAGGCTATTCAAACCGTCCGATAATTTCTCCTGAGCTTATTCGCTCACGTCGCGTCGTTTTATGCTGTGTATTTCTTATTACATCCTGCGATAAAAACTCATTTGAACAGCATAGTTTATGAACAGTCCCTTTTTCCACAATTTTTTCAAGACGTGGCATCAGGTGTATGAGATCATATTATGGATTTTGTGGTAGCAGGGCCGGGTTTGCTTTGAGCTACTTCGACTTTATCCCCAGCATTGGCGTAGCTAGCCTTGCTTTTCAGGGGGGGCCGTGGCCCCGGTCTATCTTGAACAAAAAGCAAACATAGGTTTTAAAGAGTCGTGCAGTGTGCAATGAATAAAAAAAAATACGCGCATTAAATGTTCTAATATTTTAATAAACAAATTTAATAATACATTTACCAACTTATTTATATGTATACACAGGAAGTATGTAATTCAGCAATTCTACAAAGAAAGTTTTCTACGTCGCTGACTGAAAGCGTCTACCACACTGTCTAAGTCGACCTCAACATCTTTTTCTATGAATAACAATGACAAACCTGAGTGTCTCTCTTGAATCATAGTTGTTCTAAGCCAATTAAAAACTCTCCTCATGGCAGAGAAAGCCCTCTCGCAAGTTGCACTTGAAATTGGAAGAATACTCGCAACTTTAAAAAGTTGGTAGAGGTTTGGATAGGTGTTTTCTGCTATATGTTGTTTGATAGAATCATGACCAACAGTTTTATTTAACCGAAAAATACAATTCTTTAAAACGGTCATTTCGGCTCTTAGAGCAGAAGTATTAATATTAAAAATTTCCCGGTATTGCTCGACGAATTTATTCCATTTGACGACGTGGAAAAACTTAATATGAAAATGGTTATGAAATTGTCACCAAAATCGGAAAATTTTCATAAGACACTAAACGCTAACCTCAAAAAAACTAAAAAGATTATTATATTTATTTTAGAAAAACAGTTTAAAAAGGTCTTTTATAACCTTACGACATCTACAACCCGATTTCGGAAACAGAGGGGCAAAGGTCGCTGTCTTTATTAAATGCAAAATTTAACTTACACTTCTATAATATTTTACAAGATGTCGCCAATATGTATAAAATATTCAATATGCATAATTATGTTTAAATTTAAAAAATATTTTCGGGAAATTGCATAAGTGCAGAAAAGTTACCGATAATTTAAAGAGAAAAAGCCTAATTTCGCAAAACAAGGGCTTTTTCCAGAAATGTAAACATTATCTGAATGATTTTAAATTTTAATGCACCTATTTTATTTGAATATTTCCCGAATAGTAATAGAAAAGTATGTATTTTCAGCGTCATGTTCTTTTACTACTAGTCGGTAGGGGAGGCCTAAAATATACTCCCTAGCTACGCCAATGATCCCCAGGAAAAAAGGGAATCCTTTTTGCTATTGTAGAGGACGATTAGTCATTGTTCCAACAGTTTTAACCGGTATTAAGGATATTCTATTGTATTATTTTAAAAGGCCGCTTTTCTGTTTGGAAAGTTGAAGCACTAGTAACCATTCAAACAAAAATTTCATAGGATTGCTTTAATTTTCTCTAACTATTTAGTAGGTTTGTAGTTGTTTTCCGCATTTTTTTGTTATTGGAAAATAAAATAAAATGCCGGATCCAAAGTGGCAGATTTTCTAACTGTTATTATTAACCGATTTGTTTGAACTTGAAAGTTCGTGGTGCTTAAGGTATTCTCAACATAATTTTTGTTTCAAATTTAAGAAAATTACTTTGAACATTCTTTGATATAAATTTAAAAAAATGAAAATGGCGGCTTAAAAATGGCAAACAATTTATAAACTTACAATTCATATAAGTTAGTGTTTTAGGATGCTGAATATGATTTTAAATCCAAACTAAAAAAAATTAACATGGCCAATCCAAAATGGCGTACTGTCTCAACGATTTGTGTTAAACTAGAAACTTTGCGGTGCTTAAGGTCACTTAATATAGTATTTGACTCAAACTTGGAAAAATCAAAATGATGTATACAAAATGGCGGACTTTTCCGTTGAATGAAATTTGGAACTTTTAGGTGTTTTGGGTCGCTGAATATGATTTTGAACTTAAAACAAAATAATTTAACAGATTTTTTATTTATAAACTGATTTGACTGAAACTGTGCGGTGCCTAAGGTCACTTAACTACTAATTAGCTGTTACCTTACCGCTATAATGCTATGGCTGCCTCAGAAAAATAAGTAACTCGATTTAGAAGATTAACACCTTTAAAAAAAAGTGTTCGATATTGTCTAAAAAAGTGGCAAATACATGAATTGCAAATTCTTACAAAATTTATTTACGGAACTACTTTTTATTTTCTTTTCACAAGAATTAACCAATTTTAGAAAATTTCCACATTTTATCTGCCTTAAGTACTAAATTTTAGAAATCGGACTTCTAAAAATTAGTTTGTTTTTTTGCTCCCCTACAAATGTTCGAACTTTCGCACAGCAAAGGTTCAAGTTTGAGGTAGGCTAGGTTTAATTATGAGTGGTGCGAATGTCGCCCCTTCACTGCGACTCGAGTGGTCTATTATGGCTCATCCCGACTTAAATATCACCAATACCTCTCTCCTTTATGAAGCAGATCAGTTTATTTGGTGATATTTCCTCAAGATTCTGAGGTTCTATCTGTCCAGGTCCGAATATTTTCGCCCTAGTTCTCTGTCTTGCTAAGCAGTAGCAGATTAGATAAAGTGGCGTTTCCTTCTCAACACCACAGAACCTACACTCTGGTGTGTTACTTATTCCCAGTCTGTTCATGTGTTTCCTGAGTCGGCATTGGCCTGTGTATACCCCTGTGATTATTCTTATGCTATTTCTGTTTAATTCCAGCAGTTGGTTTGTTCTGTATTTGTCTGGCCTGTTTAGAAAAGTTTTGGAGTGTTGTTGTCTCGGTGTTGCCCGCCAGTTTTGAAACCCCATTCTAACAACCCACTCTCCTATTTCTTTCGTAACTGTGGCCTTAGGTAAGCCAAAGTAGGGCTCCGGTCCAACCAGCGCGGATTCTGCTCCCGCCCAGGCTAGTGCGTCTGCTTTTTCATTTCCCTTAACTCCCGTGTGGCTTAGCACCCAAATAAGACTGATCTTGTTGGTTCTGCTGGCCTGTCTTAGAGATTCAAGGCAATTCCAGACTAGTCTGTATTGAATTTTGTATGAGCTTAATGCTTTTAGAGCTGATAAGCTATCTGATATGATTTTGATGCTTTTGTTTGAGAGGCCCCTGTGGGTAATCCCTCTACAGCATACTTCGATTGCATGTAGTTCTGCTTGGAATATGGTTGCTAAGTTTCCGAGTCCCACAGATATTTCAGCCCGTGGTCCCGTCACACCTGCACACACAAGTTTGAGGTAAATCGGCTTATGAATAAAAACGTCCGTCATTTCAAAATTTTTAGGTATGCGTTTAAAAATCATATACAGCGACCTAAAACACGAATTTTATTTATATCGATTCATAAATAGTAAAGTCGAACATTTTGATTTTTTCAAGTTTGACTCAATAATCGCATTGAATGATCCCAAACACTATGAAGCTTCAAGTTTGAGGCAAATCAATTATTTATAAATAAGAAAGTTCGTCATTTGGTTCCGCCATGTGGAATTTTTTTGTCTGGATTGAAAATTATAATCAGCATCCTAAAACATCCCAATATATCGAATTTTATACATATAGGTTGATAAATAATAAAGTCCGCTATTTTGTAACCGCAATTTTGATTTTTGTAAATTGAAAAAATAGTCAATTTTTCAAATTGGAGTTTGCAAATTACAAAGAAAAAATGTATAATAAATTTTTATTCAAAGCGACCTAAAACACGAATTTTATTTATATCGATTCATAAATAATTATTAATTAACGTTAAGTAACGTTAAGCACCGTGAAATTTTAAATTTTGAAAAAATCGGTATAAAAATAAGAGATGCCACCATTTTGGATCCGTACTTTTGAATTTTTAACGGTAAAATTAAAAATCATATACAGCGACCTGAAACATCCCAAAGTTTCGATTCTGATACATATTGGTTCATAAATGATATAGTCCGCCATTTTGAATATTGTACATTTCAGTTGAAAAATTCTATTGCGTGACCTTTAACACCGCGTAGTTTTAAGTTTGAAGCAAATTGGTTAATAAATAAGGCAGTCCGCCATTTTGAATCGGCCATTTTTATTTTTTAAAGTTTACGTTCAAAATCATATTCAGTGATCTCAAACACCCCAAAGTTCCGAATTTGAATCATATCGGTTAATAAATGGAAAAGGTCTCCATTTTGGATCCGCCATTTTGAATTTTGTTACAGTTGGAGTTAAAAATCATTCTTAGCATCCCAAAACACCCCAAAGTTCCGAATTTTATACATATCCGTTCATAAATGGGAAAATCCGCCATTTTGATTCGGCCATTTTAATTTTTTTAAATTTAAGTCTATAATTGTATTAAGTGACTTTAAACAACGCGAAGTTTCAAGTTTGCGCCAAATCGGCTAATAAATAAGAACCTCCGCGGAAACCGTTTTGATTTTTTAAAATTTAAGTAAAAAACTGTATTTAGTGACCTTAAGCACCGCCAAGTTTCAAGTTTGAGAAAAATCTGTTTATAACTAAGAGGGTCCACCATTTTGACTTCGCTATTTTGTTTTATTTTTTTTCTTACAAAAAAAATGTGTATAGTATTGTCGCCACTATAAATCCACTTAGTACTAGAAAAATTTTAAACAATGTTACGAAGAAACAAATATAACATTTTTATTCACTTAAAAAATGTCAACAGATTTAATTAGGTAGGTCCCAAGTAATGAACGGTTAGCCCAGGATCCCGAGTTTTTAAGTCGAAACTGATCGTAACATATTTTGTCATAAACACAATGTTGCATTGTCCCTCGGAGTCTTTGTTTTGAATTGTTGCTGTTTTTACTGTATGTTGGATTTTATTTTTACAAAAAAGAACATATTTGGAGGTAAAAATAAACACAAAGTGCCATGTTTGTGAAAATATTGTGAAAATTCATTCCAGTTTGGATTTTACAAGAAAATTCGCGCGATGCGGGCCTGTTACCGTCATCGGGGCTGTTTAAATTCTAAGATTTAAAGAATCACCGCCAACAATAGGGAATTTTACATGAGGCCCCGGCTGATGAGTTCTCTTTATATTTTATTACTTTAAGGGAAAAACGGATTCTCCGCAATAAAAATAATGTGAAAGATGTGATTATCCTCAGCTCATAGGAAAAATTAGTTTTTATGGTATAACCTTTGGATACAAAAATGTTTTCGTTTTCGATACGAGCACCAAAGCTCACAATATTTTCACTTCACAATTCAAAAATACACGAAAAGGATAGCCCAGTCCCCTACATTAACACAACACTTTTGCTGGGCTCTTTTTCATTAGGTGCATGCCGTTTGCTTTTTCTGCCTTGCTCATTTAGATCCTTGTCTCACGCAGTCGTAATTTTTGGATTAAAGGATTGAATTGGAACGCCCTGTATATGTAAGTAAAGGTTATCATAACTTTTTAGGTCGAAATAAGACAGATTCTATAAAGTCCAACAATAGTTCAAGTTCAACTCAAAAGACTCAACCCAAAGATAGCGAAAAAGCAAAACCCAACAGGGAAAACAGTGTGCCCCAACCAAGTGATACTTTAGATGAAATTTCAGGTTAGTATGGCTTTAAATTAGAAATATATTTTTTTAGTTCATCAACAATAAGTTATTTTTTAATCATAAAATTGATTCAATTGATCAATATACTGATCAAATCTATTTTTAGCAAAATTTCGGTGAGAAACAGTGCCAATTCCTTTTTTTTTGCTTTATGCGTAGTAGGTGCTGCTTGCTTAAATTTGTTCCTAATTTATAATTTTTTTATTAATAGCGGTTTGTTGAATATAACCAAGACAAACTGCTAAAACCTGTTATGAATCCTTATGCTTGAATAAAGGAATGTAAAGCTAAGGCTATTCTGTAATTATTCAATTAATTTTTTTAATTATTTTATTTTAGTAAAGGGATTAAGTAGTTCAGTACTTATATAGGTTGTATAGAGCTCTAGCGCGACACTCAATTTTAACTCAGTTTTAACCAACTTTTAGACATCGGATCAACTTCAAATTTGGTACACACTTAGAGTTTCCATGACAATGCAATAAAATTATATTATTTAGTTCACAGCTCCCCCCCTTTGGGAATGCAGGTACTATCTAAGTATATCCGATATCGTCCAAAATTGGTATGCAGGGACTTTTGGGGATGGGGATCAAGATTTTTTAATTAGATTTTTAAAATTCTGAAACTGACGCTCCCCTCCCCATTAGAAAATCTGGTAAGATAATTTTGACCAACTTGTACATATCCGATCAACATCAAATTTGTTGTGGACTTATATATATATAGTTATTATAAGTTACAGTGCCAATACAATATTATAATGCTTTAAATTTGGCAATCCCACACCTTTTTAAAATTCGATATGTAGGAATTTTTGGAGTTGAGGTTCACGAATCAGATTTCCAATATTATGATCACCAAAAATATTATTTTTTTTAATTTCATCAAAAATTTGTTGGTTTTAGTGGGGCTCCAAGAGACCCAAATAAAAACATATTAGAGATTACGTAATTTTAAATATTCTGTGATTATGTATATAAAATTTAATACATATTTTTTGTTATTAGGTATTCAACAAAATAAATAATGATAAAATCAAACTAAAATATTGCAATAACATGGGATTTTTAGAAAAGCCACTAAATTCTAATAAGGTAACTAAATATCGTTACGAAATATTTAACAAAATACAATATAAATTAAATTATACTGAGAAAATTTATAGAAAAAGAAAAGTCGCAACATACAAAGCAATATTAACCTTTACAATATAAATCAAATAAATGATAATTCCAGATAAAGCATGAGAGCTAAAAATTAATCGTTTTTCTTTTTTGATATGCTTTCGAACAAGGTGCTACAAGTGGGGTTATCTCATTTGGAAAAAAAAAGTTGTATGTAAATAGACCCCTTCGCGGGGGTCTATACAAAAAAAATCGATCTAAAATATTGCTCGTTAAACATCTCAGTCGATGTACTTTTGGATTTAATCTAAATTCAATCCGCTATCGAATTTATTCTATTTTGCTGTTACACTGACTGTATAAAGACCTCGTATACGGCATGGCAGTGTTTAGGGCTACCCCCAAAAAAAGGAGCAGCCACGGGCAGCAAATTTTTAGTTTTTTGAGTAAAATAGACCCTCTCCAATATTCTGGTGAAGATTTTACTAAGCCTTGCTAAGCTTGTTTTTGCAGGCTTTATTAAGAAAAATAGAGACGAAAATTAACTTGCTATATTACAAAAATTTTAAACCATTAAAAGGGTTTTGGAATTAGGAAATAACTAGTAGTTTTCTAAAGTGCAGTTACTGGTTATGCCCACTTTATACCCATATACCCAAAAAGTGCTGTTTGTATTGTAATTTTTTTTTTTATTAAAAATACTGTTAAAATGCATTAATTCTTTTCCCAAAATATTTTTCAAACTTAGGGTTCTGTTACAGAGAAATACATAATGAATTTTTTTTATTTGCATTTTTTTATTAACTGGGCTATCTACAATACATTTGGGTGGCTTTGGTTATCATAATTAAACATATACAGGGCTAATTTGCTAGCTCCCTAGTCTTAGACGGTTTGTTTACATTTCAGGCTGTGCTTTTTTCATGAATTTAAATATTAAAAAACGTGATTTTATAGTTTACGTATTAATTTTTTTACTTCTATAATATTTTAAAACTATTATTTTATGTTTTGGATCCGGACTAAGTACAATTTTGTTGTTATAACTCTTTGTTTGTTTAAGTAATATACATTGACCATAGTTAAGTTTCGAAAACAGGAAAATGTGTTTTTAAAAAATTTTATTTTTCAAAAATGACATGACAATAGGTCTTAACCAACCACAAAAAGACAAGATATGATCTCTAGCCATTCCAAATAGCGTGTGCCGCGCACACGACGTCATGCCGAGAGTGAAATTTAAAAACATGTTGCGTCGCTAATGCGTTTTCAATGAAAATTAGGGTAGTTCAGAATAAAATTTTGTTACAAATTTATGTTATTTAAATTTTATAGTTTGAACTTATTTAGGTTTAGTTTAGTATTAAGTTGATTTATCTTATGGTTGTATTCTTAGTCTAGGTTTTAGTTGCGTTATCTATGACACTCGTGCTCGGCCGCACACCTTCTGGAAGAGTCGAGAATGCTGGTGAATCGAAGAAGGATGGATGGTTCTCGAATAGTAGGCAGACCCTATATATAGAGCCGGACGTCGCGCATCGAGTCAGTCAAAGATAACGAAAGGTGTTGATCGCTAGAAGTTAATAGGCTGATTCAAGTATTGAATTATTAGCAAGTTATTAGTAAGTTTAAGTGCGTGTGTTTATACATAATTGTTGAAATAAATTGACATATCGTTTTTGGCATTTGCGAGTTTTAATAATTGTTGAGAACCCGTAACAGTATTATAAATGCAAAGAGAAGACAATGTAAAAGATTTATTTGGAGTCGGAGAGCCGACCAGAGCAAAACAATAATTCTAAAATCTGACTAAAATCTGTTTGATCTCTCCGTAAAGTAAAAATTTACTCTATTGATACAAAAATCATGTATTATTTTACCTTTTGGGGGCGCCCATGCAAAATTAAAATTTAAAATGTTTTGAGCAAATCCTTGCATTTACATTAAATATATCTTCACGTCTAGACAAACCCCTCTGCCATTTTTTTTGTCTTTTGTAAAGGTAAAAAAGCTCATATCGTGTGCAAAGCCTTTCACCTGATTGTCCGAATCACAACCATACACTGCACATCTTATTTTCACCAATTTTAAATAATCAAAACAAAACTAATCGACAAAAACGTTATAAACAATGCAAACTGCAACCTAAATCAAGGGCGTGACAGAACCCCAGCTGATCGCTAAGCGCAGTGCATGCGCGAAATCATATCCGTCTTGTTATACCATAAGGCTTAACAGTCAAGCTGTTGGCAAAAGAATAATTCTAATTTACAGCCGTTTACTACTACTATGAACAACAAGGAATTAAATTATTGCTGAATCTAACTTTTCATTATGCTGAGTTTAGAAGTATGCATACGTAACTCCTCCCTCACTAAGCTTCGAAAATACATTTTTTCGAAGGGCTCCTTAACCGTGTTGATTGATCGGATTAATTAGGTTGATGGGTTTGATTGGACTTTGTTTCCAAATTATGATAAGCAGTGGTTTTATTTTCTTTAAGGAAGCAAATAGTACCATAACTGTAACGATGATGCAAAGACCAATAACGATCGATGATATTGTCCTCTGATGATAAGTTTCAGTCGGATTGATTGGCGAGAGTAGGCTTGCGATATCTTGAAATCGATAGATCTCTTCAAGATCGATTTTTGTAAAATTTGGCATTACCGAAAATCTTGTCAAGTTCATTGACCCTAGTTCGATTTGTGGCAGAACTAGTGGTTTACCTTTCGGTTTTCAGTGGCATGAAGAGCATCATGTCTTGCGTAATTTGTTCGATAATTGAATGATCGGAGTTTATCGATATGATTTGACAGTTTTCAAGTTGTGTGGAACCATTGAGCAGCTTTTCAATGCACTGGTCTTGGGTTTGAAATTCTTGTTGGCAAAAATATGTTTCTTCGAGTGCTGGGCAAGCTTTGGTGGCAATTTATCTTAAATTATTGGATAGATTCGGTAAAAGGAATAGGTTTCAGGTATAAGTATAGGAACATGGATTGCGGAAATAACCCTTGATTCCTAAAAGCTAACTTGAGTTGTCAAAAATTGTTAATATGATATGAATATTTGAAAATTTGGTAGTTCTGATTTTGAATAAAATTTTTCCAAATATCCCATTATTTTTTAAGCTCGTTTGTCAAAAGAATGCTATTGTGAAAAGTATTTAATTTTGAAAACCAAATCGCATCTTCCAAGTTGTCCAAAAATGTTATCAAATTTTGACAATCTAAATTTATTTGTGATAAAATGCCTTGAATGTTTAGCTACTCTTGTAACCCATTAATAGTGGTTTGTACTGACATTTGGAGTGCTTTTAAGCCTTATTGAATGCTTTCTTGATTTTTCGTTAAAACAGTGACAGTTTTATTATAGTTAGAAATTAATTCTTTCGAATGGGAGATTTGTGTATTAATCCCTTTAGTAATTTCTTTTTGATTTAATTCAAGATAAGGGATTGCTTTATCGTATCGTTCCCGTCTTTGGCATCTATTTCCAAATAACCGTTTGTTAATGGTTCCTGCTGCGTTAATTAATCCGCATTTACGAATTTTGTGTGGGCGTCTGTTTTGCAATTTTTCAATCGTTGACTGAACTAAAAATTTCGTTCTTAGCAATAGACTCTCCGTTAAAGGGTAATAGCTAATAAAATCGGATTTGCTATCAATTTTGACTTGATTTTTAACATTAAAAAATAATTTTTGAATATTTCCAAATTGACCAAAAATATCTTTTATATTAACATAATGTAGAAAAGTATGACGACTGTATACTAAACGTGCTTTACCCAATTTTATTGGTAGCATTGAGTTGTCTAAATTGGTAATTTGGATGCCATTCCCTATTATACCTGTTTCATTAGAAGGACCAGCAGTATCAGGACCATGGGATGGCGGCACATCCTGAAAAGATTTTTTAAATTTAGTTTGTCTTTTTGGTTTCTTTGCGCGCTTTTTATGATGAGAATTCTTATGTGTGTGTAATTTAATTTTTGATTAACCGATGACCTCAACCTTCTTGTAACGCGGTAAGTGTTTTGCCCTATGTTTTGTTTTAATGTAAGCTTTTCTCTCTCCTAAGAAATCGGTTGGCTCTTCTCTAGTTTCATTTCGTTTTAAAATGACTTTTTCTTTCGCCTCCTGGTTTCGCTCTTTGATTTTTTCGTAAACTTTTTGGGAATTTTTTAAATGATTTTGAACGTATGATGAAATGATGCATTACAGGCCAGATAAGATCAATGAATCGATTTGATGTGATCTATTCTAGATATTCTCATTGATCTTCTTATTGCATCCATTTCGACACTTTCCATTTTTGTTTTGTATTTTTCTGTTACGCGACAAGTCTCTATTCCATACAACAGCGTGCTTTTCACCATTGTTTCATATATGTTAAATTTTACATTCTTTAAAATACTGTTAAAACATCCAATAACCTTTTTTGCTTTTACTATTCTTTTATCGAATTCTTTACGGTTTTTTTCTGTCTTATCAAATGTGACACCCATAGCCTTGATGACGTCGGTATTAAAATGCATTTTATGACAGGAGGGTTTTTGTGATTGTAGATTTCTTAGCTCTTCAAAACTGGAGAGAGGAGTGAAATGTTTTCATGCAATGCGTTTATTTAAAAAATATGATTTGAAAAATTGAAATTATTGAACTCTTCTCTTCTTGGGATTTACAATTAATTTTCGATAGAATAAATGTAAAATAATTAGCGCCTGGAATGACAAAAAAAACATCAGCAAAATTGTGCTGCACCACGCGAACGTATCCGTGTCAATATTTTATTGCAACTGATTTCGCGAAAAAAGTACAGCGACCGAGTTTGGATTTAATTCCGAACAAGGTGGCTGCTCAAAAAAAACTTAATAAAAAAAGCGGCCGTAGCAGTATCCAAACGTTTAAGTACCATAATCATAATAAGAGAGAAATCCCAAGCGTCCGTATCATAACCTAACTTTTTGAGAGCGGCCAAATTTTCTGAGTGCGTAAGCTGCGAAGCGAATTGGAGTCGTCCGGTTTAATTTTTTCAAAATTATCTAAAATTGACCAGTGCGACTGCGCAATAAGACGAGGGTTAGAAAATCTCTTTTTTAATGCGTCATAAGCTATGAGATAATTATGCTCGGTCAAGGGTAGAGCCGATACTACCGATTGAGCGGTTCCTTTACAGGAACTAATCAAATATTGAAATTTTTCCCGATTAGAAATAAAACTGACATTGTACACTAGAGAGTCATAAATATCTAGCCACGATTGGAAAGACTTGTCACCGTGAAAACTAGGCACCGAAAGCTAATTTTGGCGCAGAAAAGTTAGTACCGGAGTGCAAAAATCTACTTTGGTCCATAGCTTGGTTTGGAGCTACGCTACTGCGGCGATTTGCAGGCAAAGAAAAATTTATAGGCTGATTTTTGTCAAACAAATCGTTAAAAATTGCCATAATTTCATAATAATCATTTAAAAAAGAATCGCGCATTAAACTTTCAACATTTAAATCGCAATCAGGTAAATTTAAAATGGCGGACATGACATTTTGATGGCGTTTTAAAAAATCCTTCTTCACGTCTTCAAGCTCTAAACCGCGAACCTTAAATAAGCTATGTAGGGAGGAGTCCTCTTTAGCCCTTCTGGCTAAGTCCAGGACAATGGCGATCCCACTTAGGCAAGAAGCTCTATTAGCTTTATGTTTTTTCAACTTAGCTAAAACCGCAGGAGTTGCCATGACTAAGCGAACAAATTTGTTTAAAAAAATCTCTACAAAAAAAGTTAAAAATATGTCTGCTTTACCAAAATCTCTATGCCCTTTTTGAAAAAAGAATCTATCAACAAAAAATATCTTAAAAATTAAAATTGCGTGTGTTTGCCTTCCAGAAGTAAAATCTTTTTTAATTTTATTGTCAACAACAACAAAATAAATTTAAAATTTTAACGATTAAAGTTTAAATTTGATCAAAAAATCAATTGCTCGTGACTGATATAAAAACAATAATCTGAGAAATAAAAAGGAAATCCCAACCTACAAATTTGGCTTACAAAAAATACAATGCGGTCAACCGAAAACGTAAAACCGCGTTTTCGGTTTACGAAAAATTCAAATAAATAGACAAAAGCAATGTCTAGGAGCTCATATCCGGTTCGAAGGACCATGTAGATTTTTTAGCTCTTCAAAACTGGAGAGAGGAGTAAAATGTATTCATGCGATGCTTTTATATAAAAAATATGATTTGAAAAATTGAAGTTATTGAACTTACGATATGAGCCAGTCGGTCTTCCTTCTTCTCTTCTCTTCTTGGAATCCCTGGGGAAGAGTCAGTCAGTCGTCACAATTAATTTTCGATAGAATAAATGTAAAATAATTAGCGCCTGGAATGGCAAAAAACATCAGCAAAATTGAGCTGCCCCACGCGACCGTATGCGTGTCAATATTTTATTGCAACTGATTCCGCAAAAAAAGTACAGCGACCGAGTTTGGATTTAATTCCGAACAAGGTGGCTGCTCAAAAAAAGCTTAATAAAAAAGGCAATGAAAATTCAACAGTCATATTTATTTATTTGACATATTTCTCAATTATTGACGTATGTTTCAATGTCTTCGCAAATATTCGGCCAATAAAATTTGTATTTAAATGCTTGGCATTTCTTTGTCACGTGGTATAAACTGAGTTTTTCTTGTTGGTCGTCGCGAGATTATATGTGTTCTAGGGAATTTGTACATATGACTAATGTGAAAGAACTGTTTTTGAAGAAATTTTGAAGAGTGACGGTAAATTGTCTTGCTAAAGAATCATCTTTTATAAAGATTGCATAGCGAAATTTGGGATTGATGTATTCTTTGCAAAATCTTTAAATGTCTGGTTCGGTTCGGTTCATTTTGCGAGACGGTTTTCGTATATCGTAAATTTGTAAAAATTGATTGATTCTTGTCAATTAATTTGTCCTTTGGTTCAGTTTTGACTATTATTTAGTGTTTGTGATTGGAATATTTAGTATCGGTGCTTCTCGTGACGTATGTACTGTATCAGTTATTGATTGGTCGTCTTGGTATGGTTTTTGGAGTTGTATATTGGATTAAATAATTATTTGTGGGCTTCTTGTCAAATCTTCGAGGGTTCCGGTTGATTCGGCGGTTTCGGTAGTTTCTCCTTTTTCTTCTTGGTTTTGATTCTGTCCTACGAATCTTTTTGGTGTGTTCAAGAATTATTTTATTACGTCATTGATGATGTTTCTAAAGCGTTAATATAATTTTGGGTTCTTTGATTTTTGACAATTTGTATGGTGTTTAGGTGTGCGGGAAAGCGAGATAGAGTATCTGCTGCTTGATTTTCTTTACCTTTTTTACATTTTACCTTGTAGTCGTATTCTTCAAGTAGCCTCCATCTGACTAATTTTGAATTCGGTTCTTTTAGTTTAAATAACCACTAAAGAGGTTGATGGTCAGTGTATATGGGAATTTTTGTCCAAATAAATACGGCCGGAAATATTTACATCCCCATACTATGGCAAGTAGTTCTTTCTCTATAGTCGAAAAATTTATTTCTGCTGGATTTAGCGTTCTAGAGGCGTAACAAATATGATGTCCTTGCTGTGATAAGATTACGGAAATTGCGTAGTTCGACACATCTGTTGTAATTTCTAATGATTTTTCGAAGTCTCGGAAGGCTAAGACTGGCTCTGAGCAAAGTACTGTTTGGCGGGTCTATGAATTCTTTTGTATGTTCTACACGGTTATTTTTCTTTAGACATTCTGTCATTGGCTTAGTTAATTTGGCAAAATTTTTTATAAATTTTCGGTAGTAACCCAAAAGTCCTAAAAATGATTTAATTTGTTTTTGCGTTTTCGGTATTGAAAATCGAGAAATGCCCTTTAATTTCTTTTTATTGGGTTTTATGCCCTCTGGTGTTACTACATGTCCAAGAAACTCAACATCTTTTTGCAAAAACTCACATTTGTCAAGCTGAATTTTTAAGTTAGCTTCTTTTAGTTTTTGAAAAATCAATTTTAAATTGTGAATGTGTTCTGTTAAGCTTGTGCTAAAACAGATTACGTCGTCCATAAATACCATGAAAATTTTTCCTTGAAGGTCTTTAAGGACTTCGTCCATTGCACGTTGGAAGGTGCGTTCTTAAGTCCAAACGGCGTTCGAAGATACTCGTAGTTACCGTTTTCTACATTGAAAGCCGTTTTTACTGAATTCTGTGCCATTTTTATCTAATGGAAACCGCTGGCTAATTCTAACGTTGAAAAATATTGTGCTCTGCCTAATTTATCAAGTATAATGGAAATATTGGGAATCGGATATCGATTTTTCATTCACGCGTCTGCAGTCGACCCCAATCCTATATTTCTGCTTGCCTGACGCGTCTAGCTTGAGGTACTATCCAAATAGGTGAAGACCAAGGGCTGGATGATTGTCTTATTATGTTTTTATCTAGCATTTCTTATATTTGCTTTCAGACTTTATCTTTGCCCAAGTAACATTTTTGGTTAAAATTAGGTAAAGTTTACTTAAAATAAGAGAGTAATTTTTCCCCATAGGAAATTAAAATGTTAAAAAAGAGGGAAATTTCCCGACATCTTCCCAAAGTGGGGACAAAAACAAAGGTAATTTGGAAGGAGAAAATAGCTAATTAGCACAGTTTGTGTTCCATATCTAACTAACCTAGATGAGACTTTGACCAAGGTTCACACATTAAGTCTCTGTTTAGACTAGTTTTCAACTTTAGTTTAGCCTATATGGTTCAAAAGAAGTAAAAATGCCTTCTATTGTCCCTGTATTGTGGCGCACCCTACATCTGTCAGAATAGAAAGAAATGAAAATATTTTTAAATAAAAATAAACAAAGAGGAACAAAATAATAATGGTTGATAGGTGTTTAACCAGTTGTGAAGAAAAAATGGTGATGTTTTTTATTACCTATTGAAATTATATGGGGGTTTTAAATATAATTTTAATACATATTGAAATGAAAAAAACTTGCGGCGGAAATATTTTCGTAGAATCCATGACTTTTACGTCCAAAAACTCAAGCGCCCTTCAAAACATGTCATTTTAACAAAAAAAAATTGTGTTTTTATGTTTTTAAAAATACAAAAACTGTAGTTATTTAAATTTATGACCAAATTTTGATGTTTGGTCATAAAAGCAATTCAGTGACATCGTTTTACTGAAGATTATTGGGATTGTTTAAGTAAAATTAACAAAAACACAATAAACATTTTTCACAAAGAAAAAAAAAATGGCGTATATCCTTTTTCTCCCGAAGATTGTCTTAGAGGTTGATTTTACTTTTATTTTCGTCCTCAAACGCGGAATGTCTACTGGCGTAGCCAAAATTTCTTATAATTTTGAGAATAAAGGCGATTTTTCCTTATTTTAACCAATTAATTCTAAGACGAAGTGGTACAGTTTTCTTACGCATAGTCGCCCAGAGTCCCCCGGAAATCTGGTGTCTTTGTCTGTCTCAGTTGTACTGAGAGAGAGAAAGAGTGAGATCGGGTGAGTCTTGGAGAGTTGAAAATTTTCTTTCAATTCGAGTTCATTTGGTTTCTGCAGTGCGCGTGCGTGGACTGTCATCGTCCGGATATTTACGCACGCTCTGTAATGAAACCGGTTGTCTAGTAACCACCAGTCAATAAGAACTCGGCAGCCTATGACGCGGCAGTTTACCTGCTCCAGACATATACGTTATATTATGAGAGAAATAAAGATACATCTATTTAGAAGCCGGAAAAATACAAAAATGTATTAAAAAAATTAATAATTTAAAAATGTATGATAAAAATTCCAATAGTTTTTTAAATATCAGGTTCAGGACACGATTATAAACACTTTTATAAGTTAACTCGACTCTTTTGTTCAATTTAATTAAACTTTTTTTGCCGAACACTAAGAAAAACTAGCCACATACTATTGATTTTTTGATGGGTAGAAAGTAACTAAAATAATTTTTAAAAAAATTGAGAAATTTTATCAATAAAATTAAAGGAAAGGAAATTGAAATGACTAAAACTCAATGGCAGTAATAGAACATTCATAAATTACATAACTCAAAGATACAAGATTTTTGATCCCCCTTCTTAACGCATTTTCAAGAAAAATCATAATAAAAATACATTGACTGTAACGCAAGGCTAACGTTCCTTCCCTCCTGCTTGAGCGTTATATAGGGTGTTTTAAGTTAAGTGTCCACCATTGCTAAATTTTTTATTATTAAAGATAGAAAAAAGTTTAAATTGGCAAACTAGTAGAATATTTGATGCTCTTTAAGATACTTAAATCTAATCTAATCTTTTAATTTTTTTGCCCACAGTTTCAAATAATAAAGATATTTGAAATTCAAAATTACGTATTGTAATTTTATTTGGTAGACAGAAGTCTAATACCCTGTTTCCACCAATGCATGCCCACCCCGAATCAAAAATCGCATCACGTGATGGCCCATGGATTTGCACCGGTTTTAAATGCAGCGTCACCTGATGCGTTTTTTGAATCGGGGTGGGCATGCATTGGTGGAAACAGGGTATAAGCGTAATTTTGAATTTCGGATATATTCGTTATTTTTACCTTTATCAAAATAAATCAAAATACAAGAATCGAAAGACCTATCAGAAAAAATTATAAAGTGCAGGATGTTTATTAAAATTGGATTTATGTTTTTTGAAAAAATTCGAAAACTCGATGTTCGATTTTTTTGATTTAAACAATTTAAAGAGCGTCAAAAATTCCATTGGCTTACCAATTTAATTTTTTTTCTATTTTTGATAATAACAAAGTCAAATATTTAAAATACAATAACAACAATATTATTTTTACCTTGATTTTTACAAAATTTTAAAAATATATTTTTTTATATTTAGTTAATTTTTTTTTTCAAGAAAAGGTAGGTATGCTGTGTAATAGGCACATCATTTAAGAATTTTTTTAGCAGGTGCCTTAAAAACAGCCAACAACATTGTGTATTTTTTAAATTATTAGTAATTTTCTATGTGTATGTAAAATTCATTTCATAATTTTTCTCCTGGCCGATACTGGTTGTGATGATAACTGTCAAAAAGTAATCTTAAAAATTATGTGTTGGTTGCAGATATTAAATGCAGTATAGAGAGAAAACCCATACCCCCAAGTCTATGTCCCAGCTTCCCTCGTAACCTTGTATGGCCCACATTGTCTTGGTAGAAAACAACCAACACAGGAAAATTTGGTTTGTTAAAATTTAAATTATATTTAAACACTCACCAGTTTCTTTTACATTTCTAGGTAAGGTATTAGTTAATTTTGTTGTTGACAGATATAATATAAGTTTCATTAAAAATAAGTTGTAAGCTGGATTCATGGTTCCGTATGACATAAGCTGCAAGGAACTGATCGGTATAGTTAAAGTAAAAAGTAAGCAGAAAGAACTAAGAAATTAACCATTTCTTATTGTTTTCTTCACACGAAAAGCTCCTTATTATAACTCACTTTAACGGGCCTCTAAATCCAGCTTTAGGCAATTTAAACAATTGGATGTTGATCCGAATTAAGCACAAAATAATAACAGGCGGATAAAATTTCTTTTATTTAGTCTTTAATACATTTATAGCAGACACGGAAAAGGTATTTAAACACTTACAAGACTCAAAATGTATAAAATTTCTTCGCAAAAGACGAAATTACGCTATAATCAGCGTTTGACTGCTTATTTCTAGGCAAACTGTGACGTAGCCCTGACGTCACGCTACGACACCTAGTTACCAGACAACCGGTTTCTTTACGGACTGTGGAGAAATATATCTGCTGTGGCACAAATATTAGAATGAATTTGAAACAGTACGAATTATCCAATTATTTTGGGATTTTTAAACTAATTACCAGGAGTTAATTATAGTTAAAAGTAATTATCTTTTATCATTTTGGGCATATAGTTGTCCCAAGTCTCGTATTATACAGTATTTTTTAAGCCGATTACAAATCGTTGTCTCGATTGTTTACCTTACTTTTTGTGTTTTAAAACAAAGAACATTTTGTGAAGTGAAAAACACATACTTTTTATTTAATAGTAAGCCTATTAAGTACATAAACTCTTGCTAGGGTATTCCCAGTGAAAAAATAGTACCTATATTGGTTGGTGATTATAACTATAAACTAGTGTTTCTCATTTGAAAAACTTCCTATTTTAAGCAGCTGGAACAGTCTGTAAAGGACAGGTACAATGATAAATTAAACATTATTAATGGCCTGGATCCATATCTACTAAAAGACTTGAGTGTAAAAAATTTGCAGTCCCTGGCCGCGCTATTAATAATAGACCTGAGGAGGATACAAATATTATCAATCCGGGCATGTACTAGAGGCAAGGGCTAAGAGAACAAACTTGGAGGCTCTTGTTATTGGAAAGGTAAGCAGATTTACAAAAAAATATCTTAAAAGTGTTGATTTACAAAGAGGATTAAACTTTTTAATACAAGGGGGTGATCAGCTGAACCAAATTTGTACATTATCCTACAGGACTTCAACATTTTTGTAAAAATTACTGAGGGCAACCAATTACCTCTTGTTTCGTTTTTATTTACCTATTACATTGCAAATCGAATTAAACAATGCTTTATTATCCAGAACAACAATAAAAATAAACGATAATTAGAGTTTACAAATAACAGAATCTTTTCTCTGGGAGTAGGGCGGTCGTTTAATTATAGGTACCTACATTTTGACCTTTAAAAATTTTTTGTGGCCAAAAAATTTAATATTGATGAGCTTCTTAAAGAGTCTGCCCTTCGGAAAGGAGTCTTTAATAACTCTGTCCATAACTTTTTTGTTATTTTTCTTTTTCACTTTGGTTTTGAAGATAGACATAAAAATGTTTGTTTTTATCAAGGGGTGATCAGCTGAACCAAATTTGTACACTATCCTACAGGACTTTTAAATAAATTCTTGGTCCTGTAGTGTTTTGTAGCGTCCTGTATAGTGTCCTGTGGAGTCCTGTAGACAATTTTTGTACACCTACTGTGGGCACCAGATCACCCCTCGGTTTTTATATTGTGTGCCAAATTTCCTTAAAAATGATGTATGTGTCACACTCAGAGCTGGGCAGTAATTGCCTTAAAAGTGCTTCAAGCACTTTGTAAATATGGTGCTAAGACTTAAGAGCAAGTACTTTGAATAAAGGCCCAAGCACTTTGTCACAAATGTCAAATTGGTAAATTTAATTCCTTTAAATAAAAATTCAATCGGTTAAAAATTTATTTACTTTTTACAAAAGGTCTATTGCCATACTAATAATAATATTATATTATACAAGGGGGTCAAAAAATAATAAAACATGAAATATCATTAAGAGTAAACATCCTTTATTTTTCAGTTTGGGGTAAAGTGGCAAAAACTTTTAAAATCCTATCCAAAGACCAGATTAAAGATAAGAAATTTTAGAATTAATGCTTTAAAATGTTTTTTTGTTTGCCACTTTGCTAAAAAACTAAGGACAGTTTATTCTTAATACTATTTGATATTTTGTTGTTTTTTGACATCCCTGTATATTTTTAAATTTCACATTGACAAAACAAGCAGACATTTTTACGAGGAGTGATTTCTTTTTGCCTCTGCCGTCCCTCTCCTCTCTATATACCTATATATATATTTTTTTAATTTCAGGTAAAACATTCCCAGAAGGTAAGAGAGAAGCCATTGGAATACAACCCGATTTTTATATTTTATGTTGTGAACACCAATTATGAACTTTGTATGTGTTGTCACTAAAAAATTGCAGTATTATTTTTTGATATAATATAAATATTAAAAATAGATCTTAGGTACTTGTACTTAGTAAAATAGAATAATTTTCTTTAGATTAAAAACTGTACCTGCATATCTTACTAGTAATAAAAGATTATAAATTATATCTCTATATAGTCTCCTTTAATAATTATTAGTCTTAGCACAAGCCAACTCGGACTAATGTAAGGGAACTTTTTATGCAAAAGTGTTTTTAATGGCATAAAATATTGCCTTTACATAAAATATAAGTAAAAAAAATCTAAAAATAGAGAATTTCATCAAAATAAGTAGTTTCGATAAAAGTCAATAATAATATAATTATTAAAAAACAGAATAAAGTATAGAAATTACTACATCACATTTTGTCTAAATCACTTTGCCCTACATTTTCCATAATTTCATATACTTCATCTTGGCTTCTCGTTGGAGTCTGCAGTTTTGCTAAAATTTAAAAAAAAATTACTTATTTAGCAAAATATCTAGCTAAAGCTGAGAGGTGACCACCTGAATTAACTTTGTACACCATCATACAAAAGTTTAAAATAAATTCTTGGTCCTGTAATGTGTTTTGCACTTTTCTGTTAAATGTATTTTTTCACTTATCGACTTCAAAATCCTTATTTAGTCCTATCTTTCAGTCATTAACATGATGGATGTGGCTACCCTGACATGAACCAAGTGTAATGACTGAAACTGAGTCACATACCAAGATTTTCCTTTTTAATTTATAAAATTTCTCAAAACTTAGGCTATAGGGGGGCAAGGCCTCGAGCCCCTCATGGTTGCTCTCATGAAAATACATCTACAAAATATTGACATACATGTTTAAATTTTGGGTTGTTATCCCCTCGGCTTTCTCTAAATAAAATCTCTTCGAAGTGGATGACCTGTTGCTGAAGAAGTGAACTTGGTATGACCTTGGGACTAAAAGAAGTGTGTAAGATGTTGTCAGCTATGACGTAACAGCCAGAGAGTAGGTAAAATGGGGTGTTTTTTTTAGTAAGCTAGCTACTTCACTAGCTGAGCCTGGTCTAGGTAAGTCTTAATGTGAAAAAGGCGTTAGTTGATTAATAATTATTGTCCCTGTGTGTTAAAAAATAATAATTTCTAAAAATGATTGCACGAGTATCTTATCGGTGTTTATGCAGTTATAGGATAACCTTAGTGACCCTACACATGTTCTTATTTTATCTAATTAGCAAAAAATATGATGCAACTTTTGTTATAATTTTGCACACTGGGGAGATGTTTATAGTTTATAGTAAGCATTTTTGATTGATATGACACATTTTTTTAAAATATATTTTATATAAAATGAGTCAAAAACGAGGATAGGGTATCCAAGAAAAACAATAAGTGATTTATTAAATAATATTTGATAAGTATTTTATTGAGATAAAAGAGTAAAAGAAAAATATAATACTTAGTCAAACTTGATGTTATAATTATATTTCTGTTGAAAAATTCTGCATGCCAATTTTCTTGTTTCTGGGTATTTAATTGCAGATTCCAATAAACAAAATTGTCATATCCTAAAGTTGTTTGGTACTTCTGCACGACACAGGATACATGTCTTTTGGATCTGGAAAAAATAAGAAAATATACTTGAAATATTTTATTTTTAATTTATTTAATTTTAAACATATATTATTGAGGAGAAGGAGATATTTGCTCATAGCAAAATAGGTCTTGTTCACCTCTTACTGCGTAATATTTTTCCATGTTCTTATGATGTTCAATTGATTTCTTGCAAAACAAAACATTTGCTTATAACTAGAACAAAGCCTGGTGCCAATATTGCAATGTGAATAGTTTTGAGAGAAACAAACGTTTCTTTTACAGTAAACACATACATTTTTACTACTACTACTACTTTCCATCTGGTCCAGAGAGACCCAAGTTGCTTGGTTGTTACACATTCTGCAGTCTTTTTTATGTTATTTTTCTTCTGCCATCCTTGTTGGTGATGTTTTATTTGCAGCATGATAAATTTCTAGGTTGTCTTTTTCTGGTTTTTGATGTGATATTTTCTTGTTTATTGTTGTGGTAGTATCTCGGTTAGACTGAAATAACCATTAAAAGGTAAGCATAATTTTTTAGAGATTTTTTTATTTATAATTTTTTTTCTTCTAGGTGTTAATTTTTTAGGTTGTTTACTTACCTAGTTTAATGAGTTCCTAGACACACACAGTATCCGATGTCTGAACAAGTTGAGAGGATTCTGTAGACTGGTTTAAATTTAAGATTTATTTAAGTTATTGGATAGCCCCATGGTGCTGTGTTGGTGGAGTGGGGTAATAGTTGACGTTTATCGTCAAAAGGACTTAAAGAAATCTTTTTTTGTTTAATTGTGTACACTTCGTGTTTGTGAGATCGGATCATGGTTTAAGAGATCTCTGTGATTTTATTTTTAAAAAGGCACTCAAGATAGTCATTAAATGTAATTTTTCTAAGTGAAGCCTTTTTTACACCCTTTGCTCTTTTAGTAATATTTAAATTTAAACATTGTTCCTGAACCTCTGTTAATAAAAGGCCTTTTTGCTCAAGTTTAATTTGAAGATTTTTCAAATCGCTCTTATTTTCCAAAATCTTCACACTATACATTTTAGACTGTAATCCTGCAAACTCTGTCATAATAGCACCATTATTTTCATCTTTCATGAGTCCCAAAACTTTTTTATTTTTTAATGGCATGTTAAAAATATTGTCTGGTGGGTAGTCAGATGTGTCAAATTTGTTAATGTCAGTTTTCATATGTTTGTATATTTTATCAACATGTAGGTGATAACTGCAAAAGTGAGGGAGTGGTTGCGTGCACGTGACTTTGAATGCAAACAAGGCTTTTTGTACTTCGTGCAAAATTTATTCAAAATTCTTGGCAAAGCGCTTTACTACAGCTAGTTAAAATCTTAAAATCTAGTTCTTCAGTCTATGATTGGACATCACAGGACAGCACAATTTTAAAAAACTTACAAACTACTTAAAATATTTACAAATTTTTCCTGTCTTCGTGAATAAAACTAATGCCATCTTAAAATTATTCAAGGACTTCATTGAAGAACTGAACCACAAACCAAATATGCTTAAAATATCCAATCCACAAACACCAGTATTATACGGTTTACCCAAAATTTACAAACCAGAAGTCCCCATCAGACCTGTTTGCAGCTTTACCAACACCCCAGTTACACACCTTGCAAAATTTCTAAAACTTCAAATTTCATGACAGGGTAAAAAACTTATCAGACACAGCTTTTGATGAAGAAGAAATAAAAACTCTAAACCTAGGACTAAAATTTACACCAAAACAAACTATCAATGATAAAGACATCACACTTTTTGCCATTGAAATAGACATCATTATTGAAAGAATGTTTTCCCAAGACAAACACAAAGAAACACATAAGGAACGAGATACACAATCAATTATACTCCTTCAACAAAAACAAAAAATTCACACATAAACTATCAAAAAAAGAAGAATTACTAAAATCTAATCTTAAAAAATTTTTACAGAAAATAAAAGACAACGACCTAGTCATAACTAAGGCTGACAAAGGTAATTGCTTAGTCATCATGAATAGAAAAGAATACACAGAAAAAGTCACCAATTTTCTCAACGAAAATAACTTCCAAAAAATTAACAACAACCCACTTTCTTCATTCATGAATAAATCTAATGCCATCTTAAAATTATTCAAGGACTTCATTGAAGAACTGAACCACAAACCAAATATGCTTAAAATATCCAATCCACAAACACCAGTATTATACGGTTTACCCAAAATTCACAAACCAGAAGTCCCCATCAGACCGGTTTGCAGCTTTACGAACACCCCAGTTACACACCTTGCAAAATTTACTTTTGAAGTGCTGAAAGAACTCTCCCAGTTCAAACCCAAATACACACTATTAAATACATCTGCACTGATAGAAACCTTAAACAATTTTAAACTAGAAAAGGACCATATTATAATTTCCTTTGATGTCTCTAACCTACACTTCTGTACCGAAAAACGAAACCACTGATATAGTCAAAAAATGCTTACTGAAATCAACAGCAGCTAGTATTACTTTTTTAAAACACTGCCTATCACAAGATTTCTTCCTTTTCAATGGGGAATACTACAGACAACCAGATGGCTTAGCAATGGGCCTTTGTCTGTCGGGTTGGTTGGCCGACATTTTCATGAACAAAATCGAAAGTGAATATATCTTACCTAACAACAAAGAAATCCTCCTCTGGAAAAGATATGTTGATGACTGTTTTAGCATTATAAAAGGAGACAAACAAACTGCACTCAAAATACTTGAGCAAATAAACAATATACATTCAAACATCAAATTCACCCACGAAACAGAAGAAAATAATTCAATAAATTTCCTAGATATCACAATCACCAACATCAACGACAGTTTTAACTATAAAATATACAGAAAACCAACACAAACAGACAACATCATCCCGAATTGCTCACATCACCCTTTCCAGCATAAAATGGCTGCCTTCCACTGCTATGTCCACAAAATGATGACCATACCTTTGAACAATGAGAACTATAACAATAAACTCAACATTATAAAACAAATAGCTGTCAACAACGGATATAATCCCAAAATCATTGACAATCTAATAAATAAATTCAAAAAAGAAAAATCAGACCTTCAAAACAAAAAAGAAAAAACAGAGAAACAATATTGCAGTCTACCATTCATAAATTATCAGATTAACAAACAAATCAACAAAACCCTATCAGAACATAACGACAAACTATTCTTAACCAACAAAAACAACACATATCTTGGAAAGTTATTGTCTAACACCAAGGATAAAAAAGAAAAACTGAAGAAAAGTGGAATCTACCGACTAGAATGTGGCACATGCAAAGCTGCATACATTAGCAGAACCAGCAGGAACTTAGAAATTCGCATCAATGAGCACATAAAAACTCCAGACAAATCAGCCTTTGGCAATCACATTCTCACTACCAATCACTCTTTCAGCCCAAAAACCAACTCAAAAATCCTTCACCACTTCACCAGTAAAAACTTCTCAAGATTAGATTTCACCGAAGATGTCGAAATAAGCAGTGAACTAAATAAAAACCCAAATAATTGTCTAAACAAGCAGGCAACCCTCAGAAGAAGCTTCATCCCTCTCCACAGAATACTGATAGACCCAGAACCCCCACCTTACAGGAACACTCTAGAGTCAAATAACAACCAGGTGAGACTAAGACTAACATCCATATAAAAAATCACTCCCTCACTAATACTCATCCACACAGACACACAAAATTCCATATCACACAATATCCTTATGCATTATATTCCAACATAAAACATGCTTAAGTAATCCTTCACCAGAATTTAAAAAAACCCCGTCAATGAAAGCCTTCTTAAAAATATCTTCATCGAAAGCTACGTCATGATAAACAATACTATAACATTGAAAAGAATTACGACGCAATAAACAAAAATCATTATTTTACTAGTCAATTTTAAATAAAGAATAATAGTACTATAACTGTAAAATGTGCCTGAAAATTTTTTAAATATTTTAAGTAGTTTGTAAGTTTTTTTAAATTGTGCTCTCCTGTGATGTCCAATCATAGACTGAAGAACCAGATTTTAAGATTTTAACTAGCTGTAAGTAATACCATAATATTCCATTTTGACTTAATTTTAATAACATGTTTTGTTTTCTTACAGTTGAGGCACAGATGATGGTCGTATAGACCAAAAACGCTTTGCCAAGAATTTTGAATAAATTTTGCACGAAGTACAAAAAGCCTTGTTTGCATGTAGGTTATAAATTAAATTGTCTGTGTCCGTATATAGCAAAAGGGCTTTATCTCCAAAGTTCGTTTTAATATAATTATAGTGAAATTCATAAAGAAAATTTTGTGACAAGTCCAAAATTGTAAATCCTACATATATGGGCTTATTGAAAATAATGTTGTTTCTAGACATTTCAATAATAACCATATCTTTATCAAATATGGTTAAACTATGAAAAGTAGGTTTTGAAATATAGAATTGCGCACCAAAACGACCCGACCATCGAGTTACCAACTTAACGTCCTTATATTTTCTAACATTCTCCATAGTCTTGCCAAATTCTGAATTAATCCTCAGTTTGTAAAAGTTTTTCTCAAATTCATTTTTACTTTACTGACGCATATGGATGTTTAATTCAATATAGGGTTTCAACCATTGAGACTGTTTAAATTTAAGGACTTTTATGAATTTTTCTAATTTTTAAACCCAAACCAAGGACCTGTTTCAAGTTACGATAATGGATGATATATCGCTCTTTATTGTAAAGTGTCGTCATCAGTTTGGGTAGCTTACTTTTTGAGTTGGGTGGCACTCGATGTTCAGGTCAGACAGGAAGGTCTTTATGTATTTCAAATAGGATAGCAGGGTATGAAATGTCTGCTTAAAAAATGTAATCTATGGGACTATCATCTGAAATATTACATATATCCTCTTCAGTGACTGAATTGTTATGAACCCATTCAAAACCACCACAGGTCAATGGTAAAGTACATCATAGTACATTAAATATGATATTTCCTTATTGGGGTTGTATGACTCTCCCATGTACCTATTGTTGGCTTTGGCATATCTGTTTGAACAGTGTGAAACTCCGCCTCTTTCTATAATCATATTTATATCAGTCAAAAGTTGTAGCTCTATTTTACACTGTTTAAGCATGGCTAAAAAGGCCAATCCTGGACTGGTAAAATAATGAAGCGGATCAAGTTTATAGGTGGAGAGACAGATGTCACGGAACGAGCTCATTATTTCAGATAACAAAATTACATCAATTTTCATGTAAAAAAGCGCATATTCCAAAAGCGAATTAATATTAAAGGTGTTACAAATTGTTTGTGCCCTTTTGTATTCATCATTTAAAACACCTTTTTCAAAGTACTATAAAATGTGTCTTTAGGAGGAAGAACAGTTTCATGTAGCTTTTCCCAAGAATCGAGATACTCATAGGGCAGGACACCCTTACGAGTAACTAAATTAAATATTTCCTCTTCCTCATAAAAACTTTTTAAAATTGTCTTTTTGAAATCGTCTAAATATGAAGCAAGTTTGTCTAACGCGGAAGGCATAAACCGAAACGAATCAATAAAACGAAAATTAACTCTGGTGCCTTCAATGTATTTAGTAAATGAAATATTTTTTTCCTTGTTTACAGGGAGAAGTTGAATTCTACACTCTACATCCTTTGCTAAAGATTTTATAAGGAAATGACTATCATAACCAGAAAGGTTGTGGAATACTACAGGAAAACTGTGTGAATCATTAAAATTTAAATTACAACCCGGATGAGCTGCTCCCCTGTATTTTCCCGTCAAGTGACAATGATCTAAATGTTTTCTGTCTCCCTCTTGAAAAGCCTAGTGTTTAACACAATATTTGAAAAAATGTTACTCAACTTTTCTTCTATTCTTTTCATTTCATGAGTAAAACGTGAAATTTCCTACAATTTGATGATAATAGGAGAGCGAGTTATCATATGAACATTTCACATAATACCCAATCGCAAAAGGAATATGGTGTTAAATTTTTTGTGTATTCGATGGTGATGATGCACTTTTGTCATCGTTGTCAATTTTTTCCAACAAACTTTCTAAATCAGCAAAAATTGTAAAAGGTACATGCTCTTTATTTTTAAATTCTGTTAATTTCAAAATGTCGTCATTTTTCTTTGGTAGAGTTAGTTTGGTAAAATTTAGATATTTACAATTTGCATTATTTGCTTTTGCAACACTGCCTCAGAAACAAACCAATTTAAACATCTATCACATACCCATTTTTTATTATTTTGTCTACCCACCTGACTTGATATAGACGTGAAAGATTTATTATTAGGGCAAAGTGATAGATCCTTTTATTGGGCTGAAGAATTTCAAAATCTTCAGAATCTACATCTATCTCATTTTCACTATCAACTACATCATCATCACCACACGATAAAATTAATAAATTAATTCGTTTGGAAAAATCTGATTTGCTTAAACAGATATGTAGGATTTCATTCTTTTCTACTCCAAAAACATTTATTGATAAATTATTAAGTTTTTCAAATTTTGAAATGTCTTTTAGTCGCATAGGAAATTCCAAACCTTCATAATTCAGTCCCACCTGACTAAAATGAGCGTACGAGAAAATTCTCTGCCCACTAGGAGCAGCAGGGTGTAAAGCAGCCACAATAGACGAAAGAAAACAATAATTATCATTATTTTGAATATTGATCACCCCCTGGTGTTTTTAATCCACTGCGGTGACTCAACATAAGTTGAATCACCACAGTTGATGGGCGTGTGTTTATTAATATTAACCTTGAGATGAAGAATTTTATACAGAGCCCAACCAGAATCTCGCTCTTGAAAATCCTCCATCTTGGTTAATATTTTTTGAGAAACGTTTTCCTCATACCATTTTTTTAAATTTGTTGTTTGGTCTATTATACTGTTTCTCGTAGAAAAAGCCTTCACATCAGTTTGCGTAGCACCTTCATGTAATTTAATAAAATTCCCCGAAAAAATGACATTAACTTTTAAAATTGAATGTTTAAGTGACTTTTTAATTTGACTTGAAAAACTCTTGAATGCCTTTTTTAAGAAAATCTTTGGGTCTTTAATGGTAAAATTAGTGATAATACCTGTTCTAATTCTACCACCAAAGCACGTTTCAACATCTTATCAAACCAAATTTTTTTTGACCGACCTCACCCTATTAGTTTTACCAAAATGAATTATTTTTTTATTTTTTAGTAATATTATATAATGTTTTAAAAGTGCCAAATTCGATTCTAATTTAGAAAAGGTTTGTTTTGTTGAAATTAAATTTAGAAGAAAAACTATCCAATAATTAAATTCCTCTTTTGTTTTTACCAGTCTACTCACCTGTTCAACCTTTTTTACAGACTCAGACACCAACACATCAAAACTTTGGGAACTCATTTTTTCTATAATATTCAACTGTGTAAGATATGTTATAAACAACGTTCTTTGTCAGAATGAATTCATACGTTGTCAAAATATAATTAAATATTGGTTTGATAAGAAAGTTTTTCTTGAATACGAGGGAAATTTTTAAAGTAACAAATGTAAGAAAGCATAACACATGTTGCCAGATTCTCGATAACCTAACTTTTTTAACAGTGGGATGGTATTGATTGTGCATAGAATTGCTGTCAAAAGTGTCAAAACAGACATTATGGATTAATTCTAAATGCTCAGAATTTAGTTAGCAAAAGTTTTCATTCTCACTTGTATAGTTAAAGACTGGAAAATTCCATAACAAACAGATGACTGACGTATGAGTTAATACAATGTAACCAACGCCACTAAGTCTGTCAAAATGAACATTTTTTTTATTCAAACCAAAACATAATGTTTAGTAAATTTTATAAAAATGTATTGTTTAGCAAAAATGTGTTTTTTATATTTAAACTAAAACATATTGGTCAGCACTTTTAAGGTGTAGTCATAGGCGACGCTACTTTAATATTGTATATATATTTAATTAATTTAAACCAACAAAAATAATTTGACTGCTTTAAAAGTCACGTGATATGTCAAAATAGTAAAATATGACAGTTTGTAACCTAAAATTCAATATATTACGGATTTATTGTAATAAAGCTTAGATTTATTAGTTCCTGTCTTTATTAAAAGAAAACAAATGACTTTATTTTTCAATTCGAGAATAGTATGTCAATTTTGAGAGACCAGTTGATAGTTTTCTATGTAATACTGTCACAATACGGCCAAGCAGTATTAAATCCATTTATTGTAATAAGTCCCTATTACAGTCCGATTCATCGTTTTTGAGAAAACTTTTTGACAGTTATCAGCTGTTTACCATAACAAATAGCATAGGCCAACAAAAAAAGTAGCAAAAAGTTGTATCAAAAATTATGCCTTGTAGTATAGGAAAAGATACTAAAATGTACAGAATAGAGCTAGTCTATAGAAGTATCGCTGTCATCTTGGTTACAAGAAGGACTATCTCCCCACACCAAAATTTTAACTAATGATACGCCTATTGATAAGTGACCAATGTAGTGCTATGTCAGCTAAAAATTGGTTATATATACCAAAAATTTTTAACTAGAAATAAACAGTTTATTAACATATAATAGAAAAAGAATGAAATAAAAATGGCAAACAAACCATTGACTTTGGTTGTGTATTCCTTAGATCGCATTAACTGTCCACCGGAAATGGTCTATATGTGTGTAAAGAATTTGTTCAGGTAAGTTTTGTTATTATTTGTTAAAACTTTAATTTATAAACAAGCAAAAAAAAACAAAAATATATATTATTTTTTAATATATTTTATATATAAGGTTTTTTTGTCAAGAGATTTGTTGTTTTTTAATAAACTTCAGAAGAGATTTATTTTTGATAGATTTTGATATAGGTAGTTTTATAACAAATTTTTTAAAATATTTTAAAGTTAACAGGACCTATTATTTTATATTATGCTTTTGATGTGATTTTATTTTACTTATTATATTAGGTTATTAATTTATTAATTTTTTTATTGTTCTTGCTTTCAGCTATGGAGTGGAACAAATTGAATTGAAGGGTGAAAAAGTATTTGTCAAGTTGTCATACACCTCAAAACAGGAGACATTAATACAAAAGTTTTCTAGATTGCCTGTGAAATTCTATAAGTTACAGGCAGATGATGAGGAGGAGTATTTGTTATTAGAAAAGGCAATCAAAAGATATGGGGTAAATTTACATCAGACCACAGATGAGCCTGAAACCATGCTTCCTCCTCCTCCGCCGCCTGTCGCAGCTGTTGGGAAGAAGATTACTTCACCTCGTAAAAAAAGAGCGGTGGAGACCACATCGTCATTATCATCATCCATCAATGAGATGGATATATTATCGCAGGTGATTTTATTGGTGGATGATGATGATCGCTTTGCGGAGTCAAAAAAGTGGTAATTTTAATTAGAGTAGTAGTTAAAGTATGTATAATTTTAAAATAATAAAAAATTGTTCTTACTTCTTTTTATTTTTAAACCAGTTATCTAACAAAAATACATTTTCTTTAGCACAATTTAAATAATTATTAATCTGCATTGCACGGTGAAAATAGTTACTACAATTATTTTTTAATTTTTTAATATTGGGACATCCCAAGTCATATAAATCTACAACATTATTATTAACTAAATTACATAACCAAACTTTTTTTTCATTTCCTTTTACAAACACAGTTTCATTTTGAATTAAATCCTTAATAAATAAAGCGAGGTTTTCAAATGGTAAATAACTAAAATCAAAAGTGTCCCAATTTATACCATGAAGTTTGTTTGTATTCCATTCAGCTTGACGTTTAAAGTCTTGATGTTACCAGATGGACTTAATGGGTAAATTAACCATATGGTGCCAAACTTCATCAGTATTGGTGTTTAATATAGCTATTTCCTTACATATAAATTCAGTGTCTTTGTATTGGAAACCTTGCACATCCAAAATAAACATTTTTTTTTAAACTACCCTTACGGTACTGGTTAGAGGGTTGTATTTCACAAGTCGATCGTGCAATATTAAACAGTAGGCTATAGATTTATCAGGTACAGCTTTTTTCGTTTCAAACTCAATTCTAATATCAACTGCGCCACCTTTGAGAACGTCTTCACTCTGTCGAGAACAGTCGATAACTACAAGTGCAGCATCATTTTTAAAGTTTATCGGGTGGAAGCAAGGTTCGCTTTGATCGTGGTAATAATAGGATTTTTGAAACTGGGCATACCTTTCGTATAGAAGAGCATACTGATTGTTATCAAAATCCAAATTTAAGTTATCATATGAAAAAACTTCAGAGTTAGGTTCGTTAATGACAGGTGGTCAAAGCGACTCATATTTTTACTAAACAAGTTTTTTCTATCTCTCTGAAATCCAATAATAATGAAACGTGGTGTCTCCAGTTGATTTGAAGTTTTCACTGCCCATGTGTGATTAGTTGTAGTTTGAAGTTGTGGATACTCATGCAATTCCCAACTTCGAAAACTAATATTGAGATCTCTGTTACCCTCTAAATACTTGTAAAGGCGCAATTTTTGATAATCTGACACTCTAACATGTGGAATTTTCCAATGAACTTTATTTAACACCACCTTATATTTTTCTTTTTTATCCTCAGTTTCAATTAAAGCGTTTAAATCGGAATTGCTGCGAATCAACACGAGTTCTTGTCGTACATTTAAAATATAGTTGTGATGGTCCTCAAATACCCCCATAAGGGTTTTTAGGGGTAAACATATATTGTATTGAAATTACCAAAACCATCTAATATAGGTGGATTTTCCTTAACTGTCCAACCAGCATTTTGAAGGGTGTTACCATCACTTTCCTTGAATGAGCAGTAACCTTTTATTGTTGATGTAATCCCAGAATTTCTAAAACGGTCCACAATCACCCCTCCTAACTCATAACGAATTTCATCAAATAAATATGCTAAACCATTGTTTACAAAGTGCACATTAGTGCTGGCAGTATTGTCATCTTTCAGTACTTTTCCTTCAAGGTAAAGAACACTTTGACTACAGGGTATAGATGTCTTGAGTTTGTATCGGAATTCGAATTTCATCATTGTTGTTTAAGGTGGTTGAAGTATATGGTTGACGAGTGTGTAGTTGGTAACTACCAATCGAATTATCATAGAGCACGTTTTCGCCCACTCGTAGAATGTTATGACTCATTTTTTTCAAAACACTTTAAACTACACCGCACAAAAAAATATTCTTATACCACAACTGACATGTACTTTTAAATTATACCAAAATTTCTTAAGTCTTTTGCGTATGATGGTAGTTATTGTCCTTTTAGTTTAAATCCTAAAGATACTAAAAAAGCTCTATTTTCAGGTGTTAGCTCTTTGACTAGCTGTTTATTACTAAATGGTGGTACACTATCAATCTTCTTCTTATAAATTTTATTACTTTCCTCTAAGGCGGTAATTTCTTCATAAGGAATACCAAAAGTATTATGATTATACAAAAACACCATTTTTAAACGGATTTTTATAGATGCAGTCTAATCGTGACCACTTCTCAACGAAAATTAATGGGTTTTCCATCCTGGTCAGTTATTTTAAGTAAAATATCATCAATATAATGAGTGCTGATTGGTAGATATATCACATTTGAGGGTCTTTCTATAATTTTATAACCTGGAGGAGAAGAGGGGTAAAACATGTGTAACATGTGCACTGCTTTTCCGTTATTATAAGAGTTTATAACCAAGTTGCACTCAACACATATAGATAGCATTCACTTTTAATATATCATCCGGATTTTCAGATATATGTTTTTTATCTACCTCTAGAGTTTTTCCTGCAAATCCTAGTAAACTTCCAATGGAATTCTCCTTTTCAAAATTAATCTTTTTATTGCATATAACCTCAAACTGTAAGGTATTATGGTTAGCTGTTATACTTATTTCAAATTGTTCCTCCTTTAAAGTTTGCTCTGAGTATTTATTTAGGAAATCGTTTAAGTCTTTGATTTCATATGACCCCTCAGGTATTTTTATAATTTTATCATCACTAAAACACAATACATTATTTGAACTATCCACATTCGATATTGAGTTGTAACTCTCGAAATTAATGAGCCCCAAATCATATTGCTCAAACTCGTTTAGCACTATTGGTGGATAGATGTTTGCTGAAAGGAGTGATGATTTTTCGGATATGGTAAAGGTATAGGACATGTTTACTATATAGCGGTTCACTGATAAATGAAAAACCATGTAGTTTAGTAGACGTTTTTTATTAACCCTTAGTAATACAAAAAACTTAAACACAAGTGTCCACAATTTATAGAATTATAAGTGTGGTAGGGATTATAATTATACAGTATCTTTGAGTCACGAATAGAACTAAAGTATCTTACAGATTTTATAGGAGGTCCTAAATTACCAAAACTATCAAAATAGTGTACATTATTTTTAATTTTCTTATAACAAGTCCAATGACTACCAGATCCTCTACTACTATCTAAATTAATTATTCCCGACTCAAATTTATGTATCTTTGAGGGTAGTTCATCTCTCATAAACACACCTCTAAAATGCCTAATTTGTAACAGCTTTGTATACTTTTTTAGGTCAATATTTGTAGGAGCTCGCTGTGGTAGTGAAATCGGTAAAGTTTTCTTAAAAAACTTTAGGTTTTTGTTTTTTGACATCCACCTTTGTGTAAAAAAAGACCCATTCCTAGTTTGTATGGTTTGAGAAATAAACCTTTACCCATAGCAATGGACTCCATACTTTGGTTATGTCGTTGAGCCTCTTGCAATTGTTGATTTGCGGATTTAGCATCATTAACGGCTTTCACTATTCCTGCGGTTCCGCCTCCTAAAGCACCAAGAGCACTGAGAGTCGCCATGATTGGTACTAGAGGCAAAAAACTACCCTTTTTTTGAGTGGTTTTATTATTCGTGCAGGTCGTACTTTTCCTGTGTTTTTTTCCCACTGTCTTGAGAGCAACTTTAACTGCAGTTTCAAAGTCTTGTGGTTTTCGTTGTTTTAATCTATCCTTTATCTTTTTTGTTGCTTGACTAAAACTCAATGTTTTGATTTTTTTCTTTACAATTTGTGCCCTCTTTCTTTTAAAAGTTGATGTTTTTCTTCTTTTTATGGGTTTTCTTGATTTTCTCGTTTTACTCATTTTTTAAGAATGATGTTACTACCTTGAAAATTTACACAAGAATGAAAGAAACTGATATGTGTGTTTGAAGGTGTTTAATATTTATGTAACTTTGGTTTTTTAATGTTGCTATGCATATTGTCATTTTCTTCACCATCAATGCTTCGTCTCCGCTTTAGTGACTTCTGCTCCAATGGTCCTTCACTCAAAACAGCAGTTGTGTCGATTTTTGGTAATTTAAAGGGAACATCAACCAAATCGCTTAACTTTCTCTTAACTTTTAAAAATTTGTGTAATTTAAAAGGAATATCCACCGAGTCGCTTAACTTTCTCTTTCTTTTGACTCTCAACAATTTTGGTTCTTTATGTAAAGGGGGTGAATTAGTTTCCATAGCTTCTGTTTCAGGTTCATCTTTATTTACTTTTTTTATTCGTGGTTTTTTTGGTTTGGATGATGACGATTTTCTCGTTGTTTGTGATGGATTTTTAATTTGACCCTCTAGAGTTTCAAGAGAGCCTAAATAATTTTTTGTCATCTTTATCCCACGTTGAATCATATTTAGACACTGACGCACTGCCTTTAAATGTGGCACTTGATCACTTTTTGATAAATTATTTACCATACCCATCCCTAGTTTTAGCTTGGTACCCATAGCAGCAGCCACGCCAGAAGCAGCCAGTTTTTCATACAAGCCTGAATCCGTTGCTCGCATCCGTTCTAAAGCTTTTCTCATTAAAACTTTATCTGCCTCATGACGGTCGGTCAACTCCATATTAGTTGAATAGGAAATGTCATGATCTTTGCATGCCCTATCAAGCTGGTTAATACCTTTATCCCCTCTGGCTAAACGTTTCTCTAGCTTAGTCCCAGGTCCACAATAAGAAAACCCTGGGACATGCATTTCGGAGGGCAGATTATTTATAGCACTGTTTAACAACCCTAGCCCTTTAACGTTTGAACTAACATAGTACTTCATAGCGTTTCACTTAAGACTAAATAAAAAGCAGAGTCTTTACTTTTTTTTATACACTACCAGTTCAACATTCTTGAGTTGACATAATATTTCTATAGAAAATGAAAAAGATTATTAAACAAAAAGTGCTTTGAGAAGTTAAAAACCATGATATTAATGCAAGTACTACAAGACATGGTTTCCTGTTTCCATCATCTATTAGATGTCTAATCGTGGGCCTATCAAACTGTGGAAAAACCAACCTTATATTGAGCCTTTTGGAACACTCAAACGGTTTAAAGTTTAAAAATGTGTATGTGTATTCAAAAAGTCTATACCAGCCAAAGTATTTATATTTGGAGAATCTATTAAAACCCATTAAAGAAATAGAGTACTACGCTTACAACAGTGGCGAAAACATAATTCCTTCACAAAATTATTTTTCCAAGTTTCGTGGCGAGATGATATTGACAATTTTTATATTGGTGATTCGAAAATTGTTTGGTTTGTACAAATTACTCTTTCGAAAAAATATGCCTACAAAGTATACCCAAGATGATGCAGACGCCTTTAGAGACATCATTGAACACACCTATGCTAACAGAAAACATCACAAGGCCTCTGGAGATGTGATCACCGATAGCTACTCAACCAAATTTAAGAAACTGTTTAGTGACATATATAAAGGTGGAAATCTAGAGGAGGAGATGGAGTACTCCGATAGTCCTATAGAGTACGTGTACTGGAATAATCCCAATGAACTTGTAGAACGGTTACGTTTATTATTAGCATCTCAGACAGCCGGCAACACAGGTCATACAAACGAAATCTACGCTATAGTTGAGGAGCTTCAAGAAGCTAATATTATTGAGAAGAGAGATGGTTAATAATTTTATTACATATGTTAAACGAGAAGTAGTTAGTGAAATACACAAACCGGCTAGAATTAATTTTTTACGGCGTAGAGTGATTGTGAAATCACTAAATGATCTATTTCAAGCAGATCTTGTAGAGATGATACCGTACTCAATCGAAAACAAAGGTTTTAAATACATTTTAGTGATTATTAATTGTTTCTCAAAATATGTTTGGGCCTATCCATTAAAAACAAAACCTGGAGAAGAATTGTCTAAAGCGATGGAAAAAGTGTTTAAGGAACAGGTGCGTACCACTTCATCTTCAAACCGATCATAGAAAGAGTTTTACAATTCGACTATGGCAAAACTGTTGAAAAGATACACACACTTAGTTCATTTGTGAAAAAAGGCTCAAATTGTTGAGAGGGTAAACCGAACCCTTAAAACATAATGTGGAAGGAATTTAACTATCAAGGATCTTACAAATGGTATGATATACTTCCGAAAATTGTTCGAATTTATTTCAATCGGAAACATCGAATTATAGAGATGAAACCCTCAGAGGTGCGACAAAAACATGAAAAACTATTGCTCAAAACGATTTATAACCATATAAAGATGACATTTAAACCAAAATACAAGGTTGGTGACTATGTTCGCATTTTAAAAATACGAGGTGTGTTTGATAAAAAATATATGCCGAATTGGTCCACTGAAATTTTTACTGTTAAGAAAATTCAGCTCACCAACCCAGTAACATACCTATTGGAGGATGCTAGCAAAAATGAAATTAAGGGAGGGTTCTATGAGCTTCAGCTACAAAAAGTAAAATATCCTGATATATATTTAGTAGAAAAAATTTTAAAACGTGCCAAAAATAAGGTGTTTGTAAAGTGGTTAGGATTTGATAATAAACATAATAGCTGGATAGATAAAAGTAATGTTGCTTAGTACTAAATAAAGAAAAACATAAAACTTATTGGTGTATTTTATTTACTAATTTTCTTAAAATATAATTACATTTAGAATACATATTTAATGGGAACAACCATCCTTTGACCACAACAGTTGCTTAATAACTAAAATGAGCCACCCATTGATGATATTCTAAAATTTGATGGGTTATTATACAGCTTTGAAGTACCATTTAACTGTTTCTTCCCATTTCGAATATTAGTTGACTCTTCCATTTCTTCCTCTTCATAAATTCTCCATCTCCTCCTCTCCATAAAGTCTAGGAAAAAACCAAGGAAATATTTTCCGAAATATAACGAGACGTGGTAAATTAAAATTTAGAACACAGTAAGATGGACTTTCAATATAATTATTGGTCAACTAAAATTGACTTTGAACTAGAAGAACTTTTAGAAGAGAAAAGTTATGAAAATAGTTATAAATGGTTAGCAGAACGGATATGTTTTGGTTTTGATTCATGCAGATACATCATTGAGGAAATCTACCAACATTATACCCATTATTACCTACAATATGGAAACGTAAATTAACAGAGGCAGCGCTGGAATATACGACAATATATCTAAACTATGACGTGAAAAAACATCTTCAATAATTATTTTTAAATTTGATGGTCAAGATGAGTGTGGTTTATATGACATATATGAAAAAATATGTATAATTAAAACATACTTTAAGTTTTTATTTTAGAATTATTTACTTTGAGACATTCTGTACAGCATAAATAACTGCATAAGCACCGATAAGATACTCGTGCACTCATTTTTAGAAATTATTATTTTTTAACACACAAGGACAATAATTATTAATCAACTAACGCCTTTTTCACATTAGGACTTACCTAGACCAGGCTAAGCTAGTGAAGTAGCTATCTAACTAAAAAAACACCCCATTTTACCTACTCTGTCATTGGCAACTAACTCATTGATCAATAGGGCCTTTCAACAGCCTCTGGTTGTTACGTCATTGCTGACAACTTCTTACACACTTCTTTTAGTCCCAAGGTCATACCAAGTTCACTTCTTCAGCAACAGGTCATCGACTTCGAAGAAGTGGATGGCATGTTACCAATTGCATTAGAACCCACACTACTACATGACTCACATCTCCTGCCTCTATTTTGATAAGGCATTTTAACTGTCACCTGCATTTTTCAATGCAGCAGGAAACGGAAAAAGCTTTAGATTATCTCTATTTTAAAATTTCGTGAAAAAAAAACACTACAGTTAACCTCAAATTGGTTTGTTTGTTTTGTGACGTCATTTGAAAATGATAACAAGGCTGTGTTTTAGGTCTCTTGTTTTCAACTACTTAGACGTATTTTTTATCAGGACAAAATAAAGTGCAACTTTTAACCTAGCCAACGCCGAACTTTCCATATGGTTAAATAAGATGGCAGATTTTCCTATATAGTTCAACGATGCGTTTTAGGTTGTACTTATTTAATAAAAATAATAATTTTCAACCTATAACTTAACCAAAAACGGCCCTGCCCAAAAATAAATAACTCTAACTTACAGAGCCAACCAAAAAAGTTCTTAACTTTCAAGATGTCTTTAAGGTCAAGATTTACACTATTTTACAAGCTATGTTGTCTTAAAAATGCCTAGGGAAATCGAGAACCTCAAAATAGAATACTAGGTCAGGTTTAGCACAAACTGTGTCGTTACTTTGCCTATATAGCTAAAACGAGTTTAAAGACTTATAAAGAAGGAAAAAATTAGAAAGTTTTTCCTAAAAGAATTCTTAAAAATTTCTTGTCTATAAATAACGTCTTCTTGGATTATTTGTTCCAGTTTCTGACATATCTTACAAACCTTTAACTGCAAAGTAATTTTTTACGGAAAAAAGTAGAAGTGATTGGAAATTTTGACACTACAGCTTGCCAATATGCCCTAAAATGTTACTTGGGTGTGAATGTATGGGTACCTATAAGAATTGGTGTGAACAGGTATTTCATCTATGATCCTAATTTCATGCTTAAGTTTGGAAGTGAAAGTCAGTGGATCACTGTCTTTATAGAATATATCTTTATATTCTTGGCATAGTTTTAAGATTTCAGATTTTTCTTCGGTGTTCATATGGTGGTTCTGATCAATTTTTCAATGCTATATTGATATTATTGATTATAACTTGTTAAAATATTATCGAATGTGTAGAGCTCAAAGTATTCTTCTTTAAAAGGCATAACCGAGGGGTGGGACACTCCTTAAATAGGTGTACAAATTTGGTAAAAGTATTAAATAAATACATTTAAATAGCTTTTAAATACTTTTAAATACTTCTAAATACAATTAAATACTTTTAAATACTTTGAATTACTTTTAAATTCTTTTAAATACTTTTAAATACTTATAAATACTTTTAAATATATTTAAATAGCACCTATTTGCCCTTATATCTCTCTTTTAAACCTGCTTTTTTACATTTCCTTTTGTGATTTTCAGGATATAAGTAAACACACGTCCCCGATTAACTAGTGTAAAGTTTAGTGTGTATTTATACCCAAAAGTGTGTATTGTAATTACAAAATAAGGTTAGTAAATTTCTTAGATTTTATTAAATTATAATTTTATCTTCTTTAACAACGTTTTTAGAGTTAAAAAAATATACCATCCCAATGTTGCTAGTTTTTAAACTCCTGCGAAGACATTTCATTCAAAAACTATCAGTAATTTTGAAGCACTATCTTTAACAATCAAACAAGTTTAATGGCTAATCGGGCAAAAAGGAGTTTTTTGTTTCCCTTGTATTTTTCAGTGGGTAGCTTGAAAGCTTAACCTCACGGGGGTCCAAGATCTAATGGACACATAATAAGTGTTGACAGTTAACCGTTTCGTCCTTATGGGTCTCCTCAGAACACTGCTGGTCAAGTGACAAATCTTGCGAAGTTAATCAGACGGTTTTGTCTCTAATTAAATGTAATTAGT
The DNA here is from genome assembly GCA_963576565.1 of Aspidapion aeneum. Classification (NCBI taxonomy): domain Eukaryota; kingdom Metazoa; phylum Arthropoda; class Insecta; order Coleoptera; family Brentidae; genus Aspidapion; species Aspidapion aeneum. Next base: position 72,156,241 of record OY755044.1, read on the forward strand.
GAGCGAACTATAGCAAGAGGCGCCATCTACCGAGATACGAGAGAAACAAAAAACCAAAAGCAGGGAAAACCACTGCTATAAAATATCGATCAATAAAAAGATCGAATGCAAATAAAAGAAAACAACTATAGTCCGTGACCTACGACAGCTCTTTGTCTTTTCAGGCCGGATCAACGCATTTTGCATTTTCACCCGTCATCAAGACAGTGAGCGTCAATCAACGGAATTTTTAAGCCAAATAATGCTAACAAACGTGAAATTTCGTACCCGTGAATTTAAAAATCAAACAAGTTTCATGGCTAATCGGGCAAAAAGGAGTTTTTTGTTTCCCTTATATTTTTCCGTGGGTAGCTTGAAAGCTTAACCTCACGGGGGTCCAAGATCTAATGGACACCTAATAAGTGTTGACAGTTAACCGTTTCGTCCTTATGGGACTCCTCAGAACACTGCTGGTCAAGTGACAAATCTTGCGAAGTTATTCAGACGGTTTTGTCTCTAATTAAATGTAATTAGTGAGCGAACTATAGCAAGAGGCGCCATCTACCGAGATACGAGAGAAACAAAAAACCAAAAGCAGGGAAAACCACTGCTATACAATATCGATCAATGAAAAGATCGAATGCAAATAAAAGAAAACAACTATAGTCCGTGACCTACGACAGCTCTTTGTCTTTTCAGGCCGGATCAACGCATTTTGCATTTTTACCCGTCATCAAGACAGTGAGCGTCAATCAACGGAATTTTTAAGCCAAATAATACTAACAAACGTGAAATTTCGTACCCGTGAATTTAAAAATCAAACAATTTTCATGGCTAATCGGGCAAAAAGGAGTTTTTTGTTTCCCTTATATTTTTCCGTGGGTAGCTTGAAAGCTTAACCTCACGGGGGTCCAAGATCTAATGGACACCTAATAAGTGTTGACAGTTAACCGTTTCGTCCTTATGGGACTCCTCAGAACACTGCTGGTCAAGTGACAAATCTTGCGAAGTTAATCAGACGGTTTTGTCTCTAATTAAATGTAATTAGTGAGCGAACTATAGCAAGAGGCGCCATCTACCGAGATACGAGAGAAACAAAAAACCAAAAGCAGGGAAAACCACTGCTATACAATATCGATCAATGAAAAGATCGAATGCAAATAAAAGAAAACAACTATAGTCCGTGACCTACGACAGCTCTTTGTCTTTTCAGGCCGGATCAACGCATTTTGCATTTTTACCCGTCATCAAGACAGTGAGCGTCAATCAACGGAATTTTTAAGCCAAATAATAACAAACGTGAAATTTCGTACCCGTGAATTTAAAAATCAAACAAGTTTCATGGCTAATCGGGCAAAAAGGAGTTTTTTGTTTCCCTTATATTTTTCCGTGGGTAGCTTGAAAGCTTAACCTCACGGGGGTCCAAGATCTAATGGACACCTAATAAGTGTTGACAGTTAACCGTTTCTTCCTTATGGGACTCCTCAGAACACTGCTGGTCAAGTGACAAATCTTGCGAAGTTATTCAGACGGTTTTGTCTCTAATTAAATGTAATTAGTGAGCGAACTATAGCAAGAGGCGCCATCTACCGAGATACGAGAGAAACAAAAAACCAAAAGCAGGGAAAACCACTGTTATACAATATCGATCAATGAAAAGATCGAATGCAAATAAAAGAAAACAACTATAGTCCGTGACCTACGACAGCTCTTTGTCTTTTCAGGCCGGATCAACGCATTTTGCATTTTTACCCGTCATCAAGACAGTAAGCGTCAATCAACGGAATTTTTAAGCCAAATAATACTACCAAACGTGAAATTTCGTACCCGTGAATATAAAAATCAAACAAGTTTCATGGCTAATCGGGCAAAAAGGAGTTTTTTGTTTCCCTTATATTTTTCCGGGGGTAGCTTGAAAGCTTAACCTCACGGGGGTCCAAGATCTAATGGACACCTAATAAGTGTTGACAGTTAACCGTTTCGTCCTTATGGGACTCCTCAGAACACTGCTGGTCAAGTGACAAATCTTGCGAAGTTAATCAGACGGTTTTGTATCTAATTAAATGTAATTAGTGAGCGAAATATAGCAAGAGGCGCAATCTACCGAGATACGAGAGAAACAAAAAACCAAAAGCAGGGAAAACCACTGCTATACAATATCGATCAAAGAAAAGATCGAATGCAAATAAAAGAAAACAACTCTAGTCCGTGACCTACGACAGCTCTTTGTCTTTTCAGGCCGGATCAACGCACTTTGCATGTTTACCCGTCATCAAGACAGTGAGCGTCAATCAACGGAATTTTTAAGCCAAATAATACTAACAAACGTGAAATTTCGTACCCGTGAATTTAAAAATCAACCCCCGTGAGGTTAAGCTTTCAAGCTACCCACGGAAAAATATAAGGGAAACAAAAAACTCCTTTTTGCCCGATTAGCCATGAAACTTGTTTGATTTTTAAATTCACGGGTACGAAATTTCACGTTTGTTAGTATTATTTGGCTTAAAAATTCCGTTGATTGACGCTCACTGTCTTGATGACGGGTAAAAATGCAAAATGCGTTGATCCGGCCTGAAAAGACAAAGAGCTGTCGTAGGTCACGGACTATAGTTGTTTTCTTTTATTTGCATTCGATCTTTTCATTGATCGATATTGTATAGCAGTGGTTTTCCCTGCTTTTGGTTTTTTGTTTCTTTCGTATCTCGGTAGATGGCGCCTCTTGCTATAGTTCGCTCACTAATTACATTTAATTAGAGACAAAACCGTCTGATTAACTTCGCAAGATTTGTCACTTGACCAGCAGTGTTCTGAGGAGTCCCATAAGGACGAAACGGTTAACTGTCAACACTTATTAGGTGTCCATTAGATCTTGGACCCCCGTGAGGTTAAGCTTTCAAGCTACCCACGGAAAAATATAAGGGAAACAAAAAACTCCTTTTTGCCCGATTAGCCATGAAACTTGTTTGATTTTTAAATTCATGGGTACCAAATTTCACGTTTGTTAGTATTATTTGGCTTAAAAATTCCGTTGATTGACGCTCACTGTCTTGATGACGGGTAAAAATGCAAAATGCGTTGATCCGGCCTGAAAAGACAAAGAGCTGTCGTAGGTCACGGACTATAGTTGTTTTCTTTTATTTGCATTCGATCTTTTCATTGATCGATATTGTATAGCAGTGGTTTTCCCTGCTTTTGGTTTTTTGTTTCTCTCGTATCTCGGTAGATGGCGCCTCTTGCTATAGTTCGCTCACTAATTACATTTAATTAGAGACAAAACCGTCTGATTAACTTTGCAAGATTTGTCACTTGACCAGCAGTGTTCTGAGTAGTCCCATAAGGACGAAACGGTTAACTGTCAACACTTATTAGGTGTCCATTAGATCTTGGATCCCCGTGAGGTTAAGCTTTCAAGCTACCCACGGAAAAATATATGATTTAATTAATTGTTAAAAAACTGATTTTGTTTAGTCTTAATTTAAGGGATTCTAAACTTGTTTGTGTATAATAAATGAAGTTTTGTAATACTTTGAGACACAGTTCAAGTTACCTGCAATATATTTTTAAGTTAAATACTACTTTGATGTACATTTTTCAATAGATTTAAATACTTTGAAATACATTTAAATACTTTTAAATACATTTAAATACTTTTAAATACTTTTAAATACTTTTAAATACTTTTAAATACTTTTAAATACTTTTAAATACTTTTAAATACTTAATTACAATTAAATACCTTTAAATCTCAAATAAATACAGTATTTAACTTAAATACTTAAATAGGTGTACATATTTTTATGAGTGTCCCACCCCTCGGGCATAACTATAAGTGGTTTTGAAAATGTAAGTGATTTCGATTCATTGGTGGGGTTTTGGACTTCGATTAGTGTGTATCCGTTATTGGCTGTGGTCAAAATTGGTGGTATGTACAAATCGTTGATGTAAATTGCGGATGTCAAAATTTCTCCATGATCGATATTGACTGGTACTAATTTCAATGCTTTCTCCATCGCGCTGATTCTAATGGTCGAATTAGTTTGCCATTTGTGTCTAAATTTATATGGTATAATGGCATTCGTGCCTACAAGTTGTTCATTAACTACATCTATGTTTAAGCGCGTTTCTGTCAGTTCTTCTATCCCTATGATGCCATCGAAATAGTCGTAACAAAATTCTCGGATGGCTGGTATTTCTGCTTTAAACTGTGTGTCATTGGATTCATTAACGGTTTTAATCTGGAGAAATAAAATTTCGGACTTTCATTGTCTTTATTTATTTTAAAACACGACGTTTCGGTTAGTAAGTATCTCTAACCGTTATCAAGTGCAAACTAAACAATCTAGTCTTTAGGCTACTACTTATACTACTTGGTGTGCAGTCAGGTGTGATGGCCCGCCCCCTTTTTTAATCCTAAGACGCCTGTTTTCCTTAAGGAGTGGTTTCCATATGTTTGGTATGTCCGTGCTTGGTTGACTGAAAACATCTTTATTCTGCATTATAAACGCAGCTTCAATAAACTTTCGTTTTCGCCAATGCGACTCCTTCTACATTTCTACACAATCATTGTCTACGAGTTTCAAACAAAGAGGTTTTAATCTGGTTAATTTTTCGGAAAATGCAATTTGGGAAAAAAATTTCTGCAATTATTGGTCTTAATATTGATTGACTACTACCTGTATCAAACAATAATTGCATTTTGGGTTATTGATTTCGATATAAGGTAGTTGGCTTCTGGAATAGGTATTGATTTCTATTATGGTTGATTTTTACTGGGGCCTGGATCCGAAAATTTTTCGTTTTGGGCGGTTTGTTTTGGTTGCGTTTCCGTTTTATTTTGTTGTGTGTATTCTGGATATGACTGGTGGTCTGGCTCTGGGTAATTGTACTCTGCAAAGTAATCACACTCCGAATAGTCATGATTATATCCATTGTGAAAGTAATGTGGGGTATTATTCTGCTCTGAAAATTCTTAGCTATCACTGTGGCCATAAAACTGTGAATAATTTCCCCAGTAGTCTTCTTCTTTTCCTTTGTTAGGATTTTGAAATTCGTTTGAATAAAATTCATTTCCTCTGAAACCTTGATTTTGTGGTCTGTTTTTCATAAAGCTACTTGTCTGGTTATAAATACCGGACATGGGTGTCGGTTCATTGGGTAAAATATGTTCCGGTGTATTTTTTGGGCCAAAAACATTTTTTGGTGGTCCAAATACATCTTGAGCATTAGGGAACCTTTCTGGCGGTAAAGGTCTTGGTTGTATGTTTAGTGGCCGGTTTGATTTTGAAAATTTGGTTGATTAAAACGAGGTTAATTGAATGGTGATTGATTAAATTGAGGACGACTAAATTGAGGTTGCTGCATTTGTGAGTTATAACGTGTGGTACTGTTTGCAAAAATGTTATTGTTTGAATTTTGGCCCCTTGATGAACTAGGCCTTAAGAAAGAATTTTGATTTTGGAAAAAATTTTGATTTTGGCTTTGCTGACCGTAGAGTTTCTCCCAATTTTCGAACTCTGAAACTTGATTCATAGCCTCTGCGAGAGACTCTGGACTTTTCTGGTACAAAAAATATGACGAACTTGTTCTGAACAGCCCGCTTTGTAAAAGGTTTTATGTTCAGCGGTATAGTCTGCATTACTAGCAATTTTCTGAATAATCCCACTTTTTAATAACTGAATCCTATTGCAGAAATCTAATAAATGTTGACTTTTAAACGGTCGCATGCGCATTAATTCTTATACCAATATCTCAATATTGCTACGATCTCAAGAACTCGATATTAATTCAGCTCTTAAATCGATCCAATTTTTAATTTCCAATCGGTTGCCAACTAATTTTTCGGCTTTTTCAGTCAATTTTTCCTGAATTACATAAAAAATATGTTCATAAAGATAACGATTATTAAAATTTTTAAAACAGGTTACTAAGTTATCGCATCTTTTGATAAATTTATTAAGCGTGTCGCTACTGCCATCATAGAGTTTAATATTTTCGCATTTGGACTTAAAAATATTCCAATTAAAGTCAGGTACACCTACGTTACGTTGTTGACCGTTTTGTTCGTTTTGCATTTTAGATTGCCAAAAAATAGTTTTTAAAATCAAATTAAAACCTGCAGGTTTTTTCAGTTTTTCAACCTCCGCTTTTCTTAAAAAATATGTGCCTATGGCCTCGATTAGCAATTTCTAAATTTACTTTTTTGTCTACGATAGACCGATCTAACTTTAATTTGTCCGCGATAGACTGATCTAAACCTAGTGCGTTCGATACGCGGTACCTACCTTTTCCCCCAAAACTTAATCAGAGAATTGAAAAGAGCTAAGGAATGGCACTTACGTGTCCTTCCTCTCGATTCAGTTGCTGTAAGCTCGCCTGCTGCTTGCTGTTGGTGTTGTAGTGGCTTTTTGTCCCGTTCTGGTTCGAATAGCACTCAAGTTGTTAAAATAACACTCCGAAAAGATTTTTCCGTACTCGTTAGTAAAGTCTATTTTACTGACTACCGACTGCGCCAGTTAAGTTTGGAAATCGGGAAAATGTGTTTTTAAAAAAAATTATTTTTTAAAAATGACAGTCAAGCTGTTGGCAAAAGAATAGCCGTTTACTACTACTATAAACAACAAGGAATTAAATTAATGCTGAATCTAACTTTTCATTATGCTTAGTCTAAAAGTATGCATACGTAACTTCATAGCGAGTTTATTAGAGGTAGGTAAAAGGATTTTATTGAACTTTAGTACTTTTATTTAGATAGAAAATTTCAATAAAAGATAATGGCGTTCCCAGGGAAGGGGCAGGGGTGGCAATAGCCCCCTTTTTCCAAAGAATTTCAAATTTTAGAGGCTTCTAATGTATTACACACCTAATTGTATTTTGTTTAAACGATGTATGTTAAAAGATCTAAATCGCCACGTCGCTAGCCGCCCCTCTGCATTATATCTTAAAAAACAATATTTACTAAACCAATGCCAAAGGTGGTGGCTAAGGTGAATAAGCCGTCAGAAGAGTTAGAAAAAATTAAAACTTGAAAGTTATGTTTCCAAATTCACCATAGAAAATCAATTAGACAGGGACCAGATGCTGTTTGTAATTCAGCAAAAAAAAAATAAAAAAAGCAAACTAACCCTTTAAAATAATTAATGATTTCTATAAATTAAGGACCATAAATCGAATAAATTTCAGAAATCTTAAAAAAAATATGAGAGCACTTTGAAAAAATTGAAAAAATATGTTTAAAGCATTATACAGGGTGTTTTTTTAAAGGTCACATACGGGTTTTGGGCATTTATCGTACGTTAAAAAACCCCTAGAACCCGTCTATTTTAATAGCGAGGGGACACTTTTGTGTATTTAAAATTTTTATGGTTATCATCCCCTTCGAGGGTTAAACTTTACCACTCTGTTTTGAATAGGAAAAGCAAGAATCACATTTGGTTATCCGTCAGTAAAGTCGGTCCAGTGATAACTTGTTTTAAACGTCTCTGGAATGTATTCACAACCGTCTAAATTTTTTTTAAATCTATCGATTCGTTTTTAGGCCTCGACCTACATTCCTTGTTTATAATATAGGGGTAAATTTTATTTTTTACAAAATAAACCCCAAAGAATATAACCACAATTTAAAAAAAGATGCTGTAGGAAAATAAGTTTAGATATTCTTTACAAAAACAAGTTGAGTATATAGGTAATATTACTTGCTTTTTTGCACACTTTTGATGCTAATTTATAAAAATTTGCAAACGTTTAATATTTAGTTTTAAATAAATTTAAAGCAAAATATTAATTATTTAGTTAATTTATTTAAAAGTATAAAATTAGCCATAAAAATGTATGAAATACTAATATAATGCATTAATGCATTTTACACAAAGTGTCGAAGACAGCAGGTGACGGCGCAAGTAGCAAGTGTGTGCAGAAAATTCGCCTGAGTATGGCGGGCACTTTTAGTTGATTGGGCAGTCCTATCTATTTACAGTTCTTAGATATGCCTGTCGGCACATTTAGGTTAGTTTGTTGGTTTCTTTATTGCTCTAGTTGTTTTCTTCTGTCTGGTTAAAAATTGTTGCCGTGGTAGAAATGTTCACTCCAATTCAATCATCTGATCGGGATTGTATATCTGTCACCTCTCAAAATGTCGAACTAAATTTTTTTTTTACTTTAGGATTGATAGTCGTGCCTTTTGATAACTCTTTGTCACGCCACGTACTCATTAGCGAGCTGTCATTGTAAGAGAAGCCTTTATTACCGCAATCAAATTTCCTGTGTTTAAAACTTCGCGAGCATACTTCGGGCCGTCCAAAAGTGTGCAATATGTATCGTCCATTGGACGTCCATATACCGACTATGGACGTACAGTGGACATCCGGAATGTCCAGATGTAGACGTCTATTGGACGTCCAATGGGCGTTTTTGTGCTGTCTGGGTATGGAGCAGTTTTTTCATTGCCGAAAATATTTGTTAAAACTTGGAAATACCGAGTATTATTTGACTGCATCTGACTGCCAAAATTTACCAAATACGACCTACTCAAAGCTGCAGTTGTTTAAAATTTAGATTAGTTAATAACATAGTTTTCCTAATGAGTCCGCAAAGCTATATTTTCGCATGCAAAAACATTTAGACGAACGACGCGAAGCGGGGTTCGGATGAGCTTACGCACGTGTCATGAAAAATATTTTTTACTTAAGTGTGCAAAAACAATAATAAAATTAAATTATAAGAAAAATAAATCAAAACACACACACACCACATCGAATTACTTAAAACTTTAAACTGACATGAGAGCGTTGTATTTTGGTTTGCTAAGGGAACAAACCGCATTTCACACAAAAACGTGTCTATAGTATGGTAATAGTATAGGAATTGTGCGCAAAGAAGCTTCTTTGTGGTCACTTGTCGAAAAAATATTTTCTAATTTGGTTCAAACGGCAAGCCCTATTTAAATAAAATTGGTTTAAATTGGCTGGTTAATTACAGGCCAAAAATCTATTTGTTTTTGTGTTTTTATTTTTAGCTTTGCCCAGATTTGACTGGATTCAAAAACTTGATTCCATAACCGTGATATTTTACACCAAAGCCTTCGGCAACCCTCTGGTTGAGGTTCAAAAGCCCTTAGATGACCAAACTGTAAATATTTTTATCACTTATGATGGCACTATGTTTAAAAATGAGTTGGTTTTTTGTCAAGAAGTGCATTGGCCTTGTGATATTAACGTTATAGTGGAGACTGGCAAAGTGGAGATGGTTTTTAAAAAAGCTGTGGGAGCAATTTGGGATAATTATGGTAAGAACAAAGTTTTTGACAGCAGCTGCGTATGACTTTTTGAATTGGAGATCACTGTTTTGACACCATTTTTCCTTTTGATTCTAAGTACATAGTTCAGGCCCTACATACGAGATTCAAGGCATATGCGGCTTTTAATGATAGAAGCAACACACTTGGTATGGATAGATATAAGACTCGCCCGAATATTTTACGAAAGGGAACTACCCCCCACCCCTGGCAGGGGGGTGGTTCCCCCACTTAAACGTGCTTTTTGATAGTTTTTTGCTAATAACTCGAAAACAGTCAACTTTTTCCAAAATCTTCTCATTATTTTTTGAGCAGATACAGTATCCTTTCCAACGTTGTACCTTAGTATCCTCTGGCGCAGTGGTGCGCATTCCATTAGCGTACGAAAAAGGGGAAAATTTTTAAAATATTTTTTTATTTATTTCTTGTGGTATTTTTTACGCTTAGCACTATTTTTTTTCAAGAAAATATTTTTGCAAAGTAGTTACGAAATTTCTAAAAACGTCGAAATTGCCACTCACTCACTCACTCACTCATGTATAGATCATCAATATTCTACTGTACTTCCAGACATGCTACAAAGCTAAAATTTGGCAGACTGATAGAAATTATGACTAAACCCCTGGAAAAAATCAAAAAACCCCAAAATTTTAATTTACTCCCCTCCCCTATACATTTAAAGTTATGTAAAAGTAGCATCGCCCACTTCCAGCAATGCTAGAGAGTTGAGCTTTGGCAGACTGATAGGAACTATGATAAAACTATAGGAAAAACTCAAAAAACCCCAAAATTTGAATTTACTCCCCTCCCCTATACATTTAAAGTTATGTAAAGTAGCATTGCCCACTTCCGGAAATGCTAGAGAGTTGAGCTTTAGCACACTGATAGCAACTATGATAAAACTATAGGAAAAAATTAAAACACCCCAAAATTCTAATTTACTTCCCTCCCTTATAAATGTAAAGTTAAGTAAAAGTAACATTACCTACTTCCAGACATGCTAGAGAGCTGAGCTTTGGAAGACCGATAGTAACTATGATAAAGTTATAGGAAAAAATCAAAAAACCCCAAAATTTTAATTTACTCCCCTCCCCTATACATTTAAAGGTATGTAAAAGTAGCATTGCCCACTTCCAGAAATGCTAGAGAGTTGAACTTTGTCACACTGATAGCAACTATGATAAAACTACAGGCAAAAATTAAAACACCCCAAAATTCTAATTTACTTCCTTCCCCTATAAATGTAAAGTTATGTAAAAGTAACACTGCCCACTTCCAGAAACGCTAGAGAGCTGAACTTTTTGAGACTGAAAGACAATATGATGAAACTATATGAAAAAATTTAAAAACACCAACATTTTAATTTACTTCCCTCTCCTATAAATGTAAATTTATATAAAACTACATTGCCCACTTCCAGAACCGCTAGAGAGCTAAGCATTGGAATGCTGATAGAAATTATGATAAAACCATGGGAAAAAATTTAAAAAGTTCAATATTTTCATTTACTCTTCTCCCCTATAAATGTAAAGTTATGTAAAAGTAACATTACCCACTTCCAGAAACGTGCTAGAGAGCTGAGCATTGGAAGACTGATAGGAACTAGGATAAAACTATAGGACAAAATTTAAAAACATGACATTTTTCATTTCTTTCCCTCCCCTCTAGAAGTAAACCTTTCATTTTGAAATTTGTATTGGAGAACTTGGCTTTACTTTTTTCTCAATTCTTTTTACGGAATGGCATTTTCGCGTACTTGGCTTTTTTTTTACATGAAATGTTTTTGTTATGATTTATAAGTTCTGAGCTCAAAAACGCGCGCGTCCCGAAATTCGTTATATTTTTTACCAAAATTTTCACACTTTAAAAAACAAACGACTGCTAAATTACACATGATATTTTTTTCTAAAAGAATATTACAAAATATGATCAAAACCAATGTAATGTATTCAAAGGCATGCAAATTGTGAATATTTTTCATACTTCTAAATTTTTTGACACGCCATTCTCACGTTTGTGTTTTTTAGAGTAACTAGGTTTTTTTTAAAAACTTGTTTACCAGAACCTTCTAATATAACCATTATAAGTGCTGGACAAAAGTCCCGCCACCCTGCAAAAAAAAAGACCAGCTTGACGGACCGGACGGTCTAATTGCTACGGTTCTCGGTTTTCGTGCTAGTTTCAAAGATAAGTAATTTTTTTTGTATCCATATATTTATTCAATAAATATATATACAGTTTGTAGGAGGATATAGGTGCCCAAAGTTACATTTTTCCTGGCGAACATGAACATAAATTAATAGATAGTTTAAGTTGTGCTACGTATTTTTACGTAAAACTGCACGTTAAGCGCTGTGTTTTTACGTTACCACAACAAGTCTACTAATAGCAGAGAATATAGAATTCGGCATTGTGTTTTTTTGATGTTACAATTTTGTTTTTTGTCTTTTCAACTACAGTAAGAATATATTTGCAAAGAATCGTTTGTACTGGAAGCGGAAATTATCGTCTAGGTTTCATTTTTCGATCGGTCAATCAACCAATTCTATTCTTTGGTAACGTTAAGGTGCCCGCAGACTGCCGTAAGCTAACGTAAATACTCCTAACGTGACGTTGACGACGGTGTGACGAAGTGCGCTTGCGTAACTGTCAAATCTCATGCTTACGTAAAAATACGTTGCACAACTTAAAATATCTAATCTAGTTGGCTGCACCCAGTGCACCGTCCGTATTTGCACAAGCGCGTGACGGCAGGTTTGACGTAACAACTAATAACGATTGTCAAAAATGCAATTAAGAGTTGCTTATAACTCCCTATTGCTACATGATGAGAGAATTACATAAATTAACAATTTATTAATGAACCTTCAACTTCCTTCGGATTTTGAATCAGTGCCTCGGTGGCTCAGTGGGTGGTGCTTCAGCCAAGAAAGTCGCTGGTTCAAAACCAGCCTGAGGTAAATTTTTTTTGTTATCTTCGTTTTTTTTTTAATTCCTTGTCCTTATGCCACTAAAATCTTCCCGTTATATAATTTATATCTAGGGTGCTAAAATTAAACTTTGTTATATTTAGTCTGACTTGATATGGTTTGTTGGAAATTCCACACCTTTGGTGACGCGCTATATCTCGTGCTCCACTGGTAAATGGATAAATGGGTTTTATACGACTAGCAATCGTGAGCGTGAATGCGCTCACATTTCAAGGAAAGAATATTGGAAAAGAACGCAAATGTCTCCAAGTTATATTTTAATATTTGCGCTGTCATTTATAAAAAGTTTATCTCTGTGTGAATTGGATCTATTTAGTTTTGTTTAATGAATCCAACAGTTAAATTTGTATTAAACGGCAACCTCCTATTATTCATACATACAATTTTATTTAGGTACCATAAAACAGCAATCCAAGGCAACCAGCAGCATCTCAGCAGGCCAAGTTAAATCGAACTATGTTTTGTCAAAAAAAGAACAAATTACGCATGATACTTTCTTATTAGATTTTGCAAGAACTGATTCCGGAAAAATGGTTGTGCCAATTGGAAGACATGTTAGAGTATCTGGAACGGTAAACGGTAAGATAAACCCAAGAATAAGTCGGATCTGCATCTTTACTTAAGTCAGGAGCAAGGCTTCTGAAATTTCTCCTACGTCGGTTAAACAAATTGAAATTTACACTTGCTTTCACCAAAAATATCGTAAAAATTTCCCTAGATCTAAAGACTTAAATTTGTAAAAACCAAACTATAGGAAATTGTTTTTGCTTGGTGAGTAAACCGAAAATAAGGAAAAGATAGACCGATAATTATATATTTTTTAAGCCCTAAACAATGAATACTTACAGGTAAACATCAAACAAGATGTTGTTTTACACAGTATGAAGGTACCTAAACTATATAAGTTTATGTAATTAGAATTAAAAAGTTATGCTGCAAACTATCTTGAAACTGTATCATTATTAAATAGATCTTTAGACTGTGTTAAAACCACATTTTTAAAATAACAATGCGAAACCGAGAACAAAATATCAAAAATTATAATAGTATAAGAGCCCAGTAGGATTTTGGGCTTGAATTGCAAACCGATACTCATATATTTTAATCGATTCGTCATAAGACCATGTTCCAAAAAAAATGGAGATACCTGCGAAAATCCTGCATAAACAACCCGCCATCTTTGTTTAAAAATGGCGAAAAGGAGTTTGAATCAAATGTACGTAACTTTTTTATTATGACATCGATTTTACTCAGACAAATTGTGATTAGCTTCTACTATAATGGTCTCTCCAAATCACTATCAATACTTTGTTTTTTATTTGTCTCTATACTATAAAATCTGTAAGTTCCTCAAATATGCTGTGTTTTTTTTAGGTTTTTTTGATTTTTTAAAGAAAACTTCTGGATGTACAAAACAAACACAAAATATAAAAAATATGCAGATTGTTAAAATGTATTCATTGTGAATCTAATATTTGCTGTAGATTAAGCGGTTCTCGACTTACACTTAAAAAACCACTAAATTGGCCTATACCTACCCCCAGGTACAAAATTTTCATATTTTTACCAAAGTCATGAAAGTTACTGAAAAACTATACAGATCGAAAAATGATGTCAAGCTTAATAAGAAACGGCTACTAGTTTCAAACAGAAACTGATACTGAGGTAGATATGGCTGCTTAAACATGGCCGAAGCGTAATTTACAATTTTATATTTGAGGATAATTTTTTTATGTAAACCGAAGCCCTACGGGGTCAAAGTGTACCCCAGGTAAAAGGCAATTTAATTATCTTCAAAAAAGGATAGCACACTTTTTGTCGTAAAGTTAATAGTTTTCCTGAAAAACACAAAAAATATGCGGCATACATAATTCGATGTTTTCGTTCCATAGAAGTACGACAATGGCATGGGTCCATTAAGGGAAAAAACAATTTATGCACAGATAAGCGAATCCCAGTTACATATTTAAACTCAGCGTCAAAAATCTTAAAAAAAACATATTTGATACTTTTCTCTTAAATTGACAGGTGGTCACGTGATTTTGGCAACTTCTTAACGGTTTGAGCTAGAGACTTGGTTCTTTTTTTGATTTGTGGACAAAAAGGACCGATCAAAATTAATCACCACTGGCATGTTTTTATATTTGTAAAATATATACAGGGTGTCCCAAAAATCCGGGTCTACCCAAATATCTGCTGAACTATTGCAGATAACTGAACCATATTTGGTAGTGATCGATGACATCGAGAGATTTATTTTATGCATAAATTAACAAAAAAGTTTAAAAAATACATTAAGAAAAAATTTTTATTTTTATTTTAGCTATTTATTCGATTTTTATTTTCTAAAAAACACCCTGTATTTCGAAAACGGAGCAATGTCGGACTAAAGTAGGTGGCTTTTAATTGTACTGACCTTTCATAGACACAGACTGTATAAGTAATTTTATCCATATTTCCGTGCTTTTCCATGCTTTTCCCGGGTATGCTGTAATTGACCAGAGGCAAACAACCAAAACCTTAAACTACATGGCAATACCAACAATAAAATATGTGTCAAAAATTCCCACGTATGGGGGATGGCGGGTATAGCTATATTTAAAAATTTGTAAAAAATGATAAAAGAATAAGTTTCACAGTCGATAGAATTTGACACGTTTTTTATCTTAGGTAAGGGACAGTTGGCGTACATGGTTTTTCAAAGACCTTTCAAACAAGATATCTCTCAATAGGGTTTTTGTTTAAAACAACAAACTTGTAAATTTTGACAAAAACTGAAAAAATTAGTTTTGACAGTCCATAGATTTTGACAGACTTGATTGTGTAGCCAATTAACGGCTATATCAAAATATGTATTTAGTTGTCAAATACCTTTAAAACGAGGTATCAATAGATAAGGATTCATAATTAAATTTTTTAAGTTGATCGCCCCTATCTCGCCCCCTAATGCAGGAGCAGCACAACCGCCTCTTCATAAAATAGATCTCTTGATGTTAACGATTACTGCCAAATATGGTTCAGTTATCTTCAATAGTTCAGAAGATGATTGAGTGGACTCAGAGTTTCGGGACACCCTGTATATATATATATATATATATATATATATATATATATATCTTGTTTTCGCTCACTCTCGTGGCATCTCCTCCTTACTCTCTTGGATAATTTTAGTGCCAGGAAGAGAAGCGAATCTGTCAGAATAGTGCCCGGCACTATTGCAATAAGTCCCTAATACAAAAAACAAGGGATTTTAATCTTAGTAACCAGCTCAGGAAAGGAAAGACCTCGGGCAAGACTGCATTCCCGGCCGTTTTAACAAACAGTAAAAATAAAGAGACCTCAAAAAGTTGGCGGCAAATTCAGTTGAAAAGGGTACACTAGAAGATTGGATTTTCAAAAAACCAAAACATATTAACAAGACTTATTTTATAATAATTTTTAATGGGTTCAAAAAACGTCATATAGAAATAGCGGTATATGATACCGGTAACAGCATTAGTATAAGTTTTTGTGTTTGCCTCTCTGAGTGGGTACATGAAAAAAAACCTTTTAAACTGATGTAACTCGTAAACGAAATGATCGATGCATTTATCAGGGAAAATACTACGAATTTACTTTTTTAGGTGAAATAAAGCATATATTTACCTGTAGATAAGCAGTACTAAAACTAAAAGAAAAGTTTAGGCCTATTAAATATAGTATGTATTCCAGACACATTTACCTACTTATTTTATGGAGATTTATGTAAGAAATACAACTTTGGAAAAATGTAAAAAAAGCAAAAACTAAAAATTGTCTTTATGTAATATTTATTTATTGCTCGACATTACAAAAACCCCTATAAATATTTTTAACACCTATAGAGCATTTGTAGCATTTTAACCAAAATTGAATTTCTTACACAGTTTTCGAAATCTAACTTTATCTGGGACACCCTGTATATTATTTCAGTGTTAAAAATTCATGGATAACGAAGTTAGTGTGCGTGCAAGACTGAAAAATAATGGAATTTCCTTCGACAGGTCGCCGGTTTGGCTTTACAAGCACATTTAAAAATAATTGTCGGTATTGGCGATTGGAAATGGAAAGTTACGATACATATGGAATTTTATATGAAAAGGCACCTACCTCGGACTCTCTTGCGGCTCCAGTCAACGTTTAAACGTCCTGTTTTTCACCTCAAAATGCACTTTTTTGGGAACGTGATTTTTCTAGTGTCTTGTTGTGACGGTGGTTCTTTGCGCACTCATGGCGGCGCTGCTTCTCCTCCTACGTGTGCGGTGCCGTGAAAACCCATATGCATATGAAAGAGCGCGAAAATTTAAATTATTTTAAACGCGCAAAAAGGGAAAGAAAATGAAAATAGGCAATTCATTGCTTGCACCAACATTTTCCGGCCGCCAAAACACGTGTGTTTTTACTTAGTTAGGAAAAGGAAAGGAAACAAAAAAATAAATAATATTCGCCTATTAGCGATTAAACGATACAATTTAACATTAACCCAAATATGCATTAAATTATGCATGTAAATTAAAATTAAAAGAAAAGAAAAAAATACTTAGAAAAGAAAAAAATACTTAGAAAAAATTAAGAAAGAAAAGGAAAATTTTGCCTTATGCGTCGGGCATAGGCAAAGGACATAGTTTCACTACTGGTCGACGATATGTTCCTGTAGCTGTTTTAACGGTCACAACACGAATATGACCGTCTGAGCCAGGGTGTACGTCGACAATTCGCCCAACAGCCCATTGCAATGGCGGTTTTTGTTCATTTTTTACCACGACTAAAGTATTTAGTTTAATATTGTTAGAAGCCTCTGTCCACTTGCAAGGTGTTTAGGTACTCCAAGTTCCAGCGTTTCCAAAAATCGGACTGGAGCCTTTGCACCAGCTGCCAGCGGGACAGGGTGTTCAACTTGGAATCAGAAAAATCGGGTTCTGGTACGGAATTCAACGGTTCCAGGGTAAGAAAATGACCAGGGGTCAGTGGAAGAAAGTCATTCGGATCCATACTTTGGGCATACAGAGGCCGGCTGTTTAGTATGGATTCGACCTGACACAAAAAAGTAAAAAACTCTTCATAGGTTTACCGTTGCTCACCTATTACACGTTTTAAATTTGCCTTGGTGGATTTAACTCCTGCCTCGGCTAGTCCGTTTAGGTGCGGACTACCAGGACTTGAAAAATGCCAGTTAATTTTTAGATTGTGACATGCTTCCTGGGAGTACTGTTTGAGTAAACGATCAGCTCCCAAGAACGCGCTACCACAATCTGAGTAAATGTCAGAGATTCTTCCTCTTCTTGCCACAAATCTCTTAAAAGCCGCAAGAAAGGTAGGGGTGGAAATATCGGAGGTAAGTTCTAGGTGAACTGCCTTTGTTGCGGAGCAGACTAAGACAAGAATATAACCTTTGGATACCTTTGCACCTCGGTACTTTCCCATTGTAATTGGAAAGGGACCACAATAATCTATGGCAACATGTGAAAATGCTTTTACTTGAGAGATGCGTTGAGCAGGCAAGTTGCCCATGATTTGTACGGAAGGTTTAGGATTTAATCGATAGCATAAAATGCAATGAGAAGTTACGCTCTCGATTGCATAGCGAGGGGAAAGGATCCAAAATTGTTGTCTCAAGAGGTAATGCAACGTTTTTTGACCGGGATGACAGTACCTTTTGTGAGTGTACTCAATGACAAGTTGAGTAAGACGGTGAGAACGTGGTAAAAGTAAAGGGTGTTTTGCTGAATAAGAGAGTTCGGAAGAATGTGGTAATCGACCCCCCACTCTTAAGCAGCCCTGTGTATCTAGAAAAAGTGAAAGTTTACGAAATTGTTTAGGAAGTAGCTTTGCGTCATTCAAACGTGAAATGAGATCAGCAAGGATGGAACGTTGAACATGCCGAACGAAAACAATAAGAGAATGTTGAAGTTCTACTTCGGTAATATTTTCGTTAGGATATTTAGATTTCTTTTCGGTAAGGCGAAAAATATCGGAAATTATGCGTTGAATTTTCTCTAGGGAAGAGTAACGAGAAAGAAAAGTATCAAGCATGTGTGGTTCAACTGTGCATGTTTGAAATACTGATTTTCGTTCTTCCAGAATAACCTCGTTTTCCGGAGGGTCTGGACAGCGAAAATCATCAGGCCAGCTCTCTTTTGGTAGCCTAAGAAAACAAGGACCTTCCCAATACAAGTCATGTTTGACAAGTTGATTAGGCATAAGACCGCGCGAAGGACAGTCGGCTGGATTTAGCGCTGATGGAATATATTTCCAGGCCGTAGGAGAAATGGTTTCTTGAATGTGACAGATACGGTTTGCCACAAACGTTTTAAACCTGTGAGGTGAAGCCGCCAACCAGCATAGAACCACTTGGGAATCACACCATGCACAGATTTGGTTGAAGTTAAGAATATCTGAATAAGTGTTTTGAATAAAGGAAATTAGGTCGCAAAGTAAAGTGGCACCAAGAAGCTCCAGTCGCGGAAGACTGACTGTTTTCACTGGTGCGACCTTAGATTTGGCCATTACAAGAAAGGTATGGATTTCTCCGGAAACTGACTCCATTCTGAAATAGACCGTAGCCGCGTAACCTATCATAGAGGCGTCTGAAAAGCCGTGAAGTTCAATGCTACGTGGTTGATCAATGGAAAGGCGTCTAGGTAAATGAATATTTGAAAGATTTGGAAGTTCGGTTCGAAATTGATTCCAAACATTTACGATATGCGGAGGAGACTGAGAATCCCAGTCCAGCTTCTCCTTCCACAGATCCTGCATGAGATGCTTAGCAAGTAAAGAAACGGGAGAACAGAAACCTAAGGGATCAAAAATTTTCATGATTTGAGATAAGATACCTCGCTTGGTGCATGGTTTATCTTCTGGTACGACCAAGTAGGTAAACGAATCTTAGGTTCGGATTTGTCGAAACGAATGGACATTTGTGTTTCTGATTCTGAGAATGAGGAGAGTAGTTCCGGACTGTTGCTCGCCCATTTTTTAAGTTCAAACCCTCCTAGGCGCAACAGGGAGATTAACTCCGACTGAAGTTCTTTGGCAGAGACCACAGAATCCTGCCCAGTGAGCACGTCGTCGACGTAAATGTCTTTAAGAAGCACCTTGGAAGCATTAGGATACCTTTCAGACTCAAGTTTAGCTAGTTCTTGTATAGTACGAATAGCTAAGTAAGGTGATGACTTAAGTCCATAAACAACTGTTCTTAAGGAGAAGGTTTGGACAGGATCATCCTCAGAAAATCTCCATAGAATATTTTGATAACGCGTGTGCTCAGGAATAATTAAAATCTGTCGGAACATTTTTACTATGTCAGTAACAAAGGCTACAGCATGAATTCGAAAATTAAGTAGAATTTCACGGACATCATTTTGCAGTTTAGGACCTGCGCACAACGTCTCGTTGAGTGAGACACCTCTGGGACTACGTTGAGACCCATCAAAGACCACTCTTATCTTCCCAGTGTTCCAGACACTGTGATGAGGGATAAAGTAGGAATTATCCAAGACATCTTTAGATATAGGCGTAGGAATAGGTATCATGTGACCAGTGTCTAAATAATCTTGCATAAAATCTTTGTAAGCTTGATAATTAGCTGAGTCTTTGAGAAGTCTAGCTTCCTGAAGCTTGAAACGTTTTAAAGCGATTGGATAGGTGTCACCCAACTGGGGTTCTAAGTTTATGAAAAGTAATGGAACGACGAATTCGTTGCGTGAAACTGATTGTGAAAATAACTTTTCGCACATAATATCCTCAGGACTGTGATGAACCTTATGTGGAACTTGCTCTATCTCCCAGAAGCGCTCTAGGCAGATATCCAGAGATGGTTCGATGGAAGTGTAACAGCTTATGAGTGATTGTGGATTTTGTTGCTTATATAGCCAAAGATGCTATTAAAAGCACTAGGTTGTCCACGCTCTCCGTGGATAACTCCCTCTTGTAAGAGATGCGGAAAAAGTTCACAACCTACTAGGACATCAATGGAACTTGGTATATGGAAGTTTTGATCAGAAAGTTTGATATTGCGAATGTGATTCCACTTGCTCGAGTCGACAGCGCAAGAAGGAATCTCTGTACAAAGTTTTGGAAGTACTAAAGCCTCAAAATCATTGGTAGGTCCCGCTTGACCTTGAGGTTTGATAAGAAATTTTCCTTACCTTTGGTATTGGAAGATGTCATTTGATTTAAGCCTTGAATAGAAGTAGAAAAGAAGCTTTTCGAAAGACCTAAACGATTTAGACATTTTTCTGAAATAAAGTTTGCCTCTGAGGCAGAATCGAGTAAGATACGAACTGGTTGGTAATGTCCCCTTGAGTCTAACATGTCAGCTACAACGGTAGAAAGTAGAAAAGTGGAATTTTTGGAAATCATTGTCGCATGACAGTTTGTGGAATGGCTTCCTGACATAGGGGTGCTATTGGAATTGGAAAGTGGAATATTAGCGTTCTCTGGAGGATATGAATTAACACTCACAGAGGGCGCTACTGGTTGTGGAACATGAAGAAGACTGTGGTGCCTAGCTCCACACGTAAAGCAGTTGTAGGAGGAGGGGCAATTCACGGTCTGGTGAGCAAAATGTAAGCAATTTTGACATAGATTCACCTGCCGAACATAACCCATCCTTTCCTGTGGACTTTTGTTTTGAAATTCGATACATTTCGATAATGCGTGATTCGAAGAACATAGGTAACATTTTATTTTTGGATTAAAAGTTCTGTTCTGATTATTATGTATTTGAGGGTTGCTGCGTTGATTGCTATTTTGTAAAGTATTTTGTTGATTTCTTGAATTTGAACTTTGATTTGAAATAGTTGTATTGAAAGCAGAAGGTGAATTAAAATTATTAAAACTGTTTCTCTGAAAACTGTTCTGTTGAGAATTACGCGTAGTTTGAGGTTGTCTAGGGGTTTGATTTTGCCTACTAAAACTGGGCATTTGCACTACAGATTCGAGCGCAACGCAATGATTTTCTATAAACGTGTAAAGATCAGTGTAGGACGGAATTTCTGAATTGTTTTTCTCTCTACTATAGTAAAGTTCGAAATCAGTCCTCATCTTGACTTCAAGTTTTGAGAGCATCATGTTAAAAGTAAGAAAGTCCCATTCTTTTGTAGGAAAACCAAGTTCATTTAAGATGGCTAGATTCTCAGAAAATGTATCCAACATGGAACGTAATTCTTTCCCAGAACTGGATTTAGTTGAAAGAAAGTTAATAGCATTCAAAGCGGTAGTAGCAATAATTCGTTTATTTTGATACCTCTTTACTAAGGTTTCATACGCAATGTGATAATTGCTATCTGCGAGGGGAATGGTTTTTACTAGAGAAAGGGCTTCATTCAGAACAGAACTCCGCAATTGTTGAAATTTCTCTATATCACTTAAATCAGAATTTTGATGTACCATGACTTTAAATAGGTCAAACCAGTGTTGCCAGCTTTTATAATTACCATCGAAAATTGGCAACCTTGGTTGTGGAAATGATCTTGTAGTTGACCTCTGAACAATATTTTGTTGGTTAGGGTTGCCTACGTAATTGACAGGGTTGGCCCTGAAAAGGTCGTAGTAAATACCCTTACATTCATAATAAAGATTGTCAAAGTCTTTTCTAGTTTTATCCTGCTCGTCAAATGAAAGTTTAAACTCTTCGAGAGAGCCAATAATTTGGTTATGAAAATTATAGAATTGAGCATGACATTCTTCGACGTCTTCATATCTGGATTTAAACAAAAAGTGAAACGCTGTATCCGAGTTCGCTTTCAAAGCTACCTCGTGAGCTTCCGCCATTTGGTTGAAGCTCAAAAGCCTTTTGTCGCAAAGTTTTTTCTGTTTTTGCGTAGACATTTTTGTTTTTGAAAGTTAATTTGTTTTTAAAATTACCCAAAAAAATGCTTAAAATATAGCTTAAAATATAACCCGAATTTTAGCAAAAATTAAACAATTTTATTAATTTAATTTTATTAACTTTTTTTTTCGAAAATTTTGAAATGAAATGTTTGTAAGTTTGTCTGTATGTTATTATTTGAACATATCCTTTAAAAAAAACTTTTATGTCTCACCAAGGATTGAACCCCGCACCTCTCGATTCCAAATCGCACACTCTGTGCATACGACTAGCGGTCCCGTCTGAAAGTTTCTATGAAACGTCGGCATTCGAAGAAACAACGCGCGGGATGACCCTGGTGACGGCAACACTTGCACCTGCGCGTTAACGCGACACCTGTAAAATCGATAATTCAAGGAAAGCAGATAGAAGAACCGCCTTAAAATTTCACTTTCGGCGTATTGACGCTACTTTTACTGAAAATGTAATGAACAAAGCGATCAACTTTGATAAACTAGTAAATAAACTATAAGAAATATGTGCATTGGCTATAGCTATTTTTGAAACGTAATGAAAACTTCGGTCAACTTTTAGGAAAATATTTCCAACCGGTGTGAATCAATGGCGTGATTACCGATAAGCCGACTCACTTTTGGAAATGAAATTTTGAAAATATATGGAAATTTGGAATTTTTGTAGGAAATTGGTGAACCACAGGAGTCTAGGTAGTTTGGAAAACTATTAATTTGGAGAGAAGGACCATTAAATGTGCGTGCAAGACTGAAAAATAATGGAATTTCCTTCGACAGGTCGCCGGTTTGGCTTTACAAGCACATTTAAAAATAATTGTCGGTATTGACGATTGGAAATGGAAAGTTACGATACATATGGAATTTTATATGAAAAGGCACCTACCTCGGACTCTCTTGCGGCTCCAGTCAACGTTTAAACGTCCAGTTTTTCACCTCAAAATTCACTTTTTTGGGAACGTGATTTTTCTAGTGTCTTGTTGTGACGGTGGTTCTTTGCGCACTCATGGCGGCGCTGCTTCTCCTCCCACGTGTGCGGTGCCGTGAAAACCCATATGCATATGAAAGAGCGCGAAAATTTAAATTATTTTAAACGCGCAAAAAGGGAACAGTTAGAAATAGTGCCAATTGAAATGGAGATGAAAAGTGACAATCAGGGATAAAAAGTGGCAGATCGGGCCTAAAAAGAAGTACGAAAAGTAGCGTATAAACCATTTCTTTTCTTGGCGAATTGTAGAGGGTGACACGAGTTTTAAATAAAAGTTTCACTTGAGAAATACTACCGCAAGAACAAAGGGAAATATACCAATATCAACATTTTTATCAGAAAATTTCAAAAAATTAATTTGGAAAAGTATAAAATTTTAATTATGCAACAGTTAAAATATCGAAATGCGGATTCGACTAGTTATAAAAAAATTTTTGGGCGCCAGGCGGCACCGTATTCAAAATTTTTAAAAATATGTTTTGTCGTCAAAATTGGATAATTTTGTCTAGAAATCAAAAAAAGAACCAAGTCTCTAGCTCAAACCATTAAGAAGTTGTCAAAATCACGTGACCACCTGACAATTTAACAGAAAAGTATCAAATATGTTTTTTTTAAGATTTTTGACGCTAAGTTTAAATATGTAACTGCGAGTTCCCTTATCTGGGCATAAATTATTTTTTCCCTTAATGGACCCATGCCATTGTCGTACTTCTATGGAACGAAAACATCGAATTATGTATACCGCATATTTTTTGTTTTTTTCAGGAAAACTATTAACTTTACGACAAAAAGTGTACAATCCTTTTTTAAAGATAATTAAATTGTCTTTTAGCTGAGGTACATTTTAACCCCTACGGGTTTCGTTTTACATAAAAAAATTACCCTCAAAAATAAAATTGTAAATTACGCTTCGGCCATGTTTAAGCCGCCATATCTACCTCAGTATCAGTTTCTGTTTGAAACTAATAGCCGTTTCTTATTTATCTTGACATTATTTTTCATTCCGTATAGTTTTTTAGTAACTTTCATGACTTTGGTGAAAATATGAAAATTTTGTACCTGAAGGTAGGTATAGGCCAATTTAGTGGTTTTTTGAGTGTAACTTGAGGACCGCTTAATCTACAGCAAATATTAGACCCACCATGAATACATCTTAACAATCTGCATATTTTTTATATTTTATGTTTTTTTGTAAAACCAGTACTTTTCTTGAAAAAGCCAAAAAAATAGCGTATTTGAGGAACTTACAGAATTTACAGTATTGAGACAAATAAAAAACATAGTATTGATAGTGATTTGGAGAGGCAATTATAGTAGAAGCTAATTACAATTTGTTTGGGTAAAATCGATGTCATAATAAAAAAGTTAAGTACATTTGATTCAAACTCCTTTTCGCCATCTTTAAACAAAGATGGCGGGTTGTTTATGCAGGATTTTCGCAGGTATCTCCATTTTTTTTGGAACATGGTCTTATGACAAATCGATTAAAATATTTGAGTATCGGTTTGCAATTCAAGCCCAAAATCCTACTGGGCTCTTAGACTATAACCAAAAAATAGAAAATTAGAGTTAGGCTTCGCTACCTGTAAAGCTTGCTTGACGATGAGTGACCTTAGTATACAGTGGTAAGGTTGACGAGACCAAACTGTAAGCTCGTAGTAGCCTCTGAGGTTCAATATCAGCAAGACTAGAAAGAGCGAGCAAGTAAAACCATCAATGATCAATATACCGTGACTAGAGTGCTTACAGTGACTAAATTGCTTAACACCAAAAGAAAAAAAGACGGAGAGGAAAAATAAGCACAAAGAATGAAGGCCTCTAAAGAGCAAAATAAAAACTAGTTTATAAAAAATAGTGAAAATACACTTATTACTTTAAAAATATGGCAGTCACTAATTTAAGCCAATGAAAAATGAATTCCACTTACTGAAAACCAATTTCCTGATAATCTTAGCTGTAAAAATAAAATAAGTTTTATAAAAAATTAAAGAAAAACTTATGAAAAATAATTAAAATCTTCAAAAACTAAGTAAGGAATATAAAATCTATGTTTAGAGGGTAACTATCGGTTTTTGCCAAATCGTCGCTTACGGCACAAAGCTCTATAAAATAGTAGGATAATCTGTTATAAAATTGAGATAGAAAGCAGTTAAAAGCCTTCTGAACACAACTTTAGATGTTATTTTCACTATGAAAAACCTTAGAAAAGATAGTATATATTTAGTTTGAAAGAGGAGACTGTAATAAACCGAATTATAGAAGAAAATTGGGGAAAAATAAAATAATGTGTGGCCTTAAAGTATAGTCCTTGCCATAGACAGTTACACTTTTGTAACATTGCCAGTTGTTTTTATCTATGCGTTTTGTCAACCTACAGTCAGCATCTTTATATCCAGAGAAAATGAAAGTTTTACCTTTAATTTTAACCAACATAACATATTTACTTTTTAATATATTTCTGGTTAGGAAATATGTTTATTTGATGTCAAAGTCACAAAAGTGTAACTGCGTATGGCAAGGTCTATATCACGAGACACCACTTGAACTAACTTTAATAAATCGGTCATTTACACCTAAATTTTGACCTAATCAGCAATTTTAAAATTAAGAAGTGCTATTTTCTGCCTCAAAAATCACTCCCAAAAAGTCGTCTTGAGGTTCTCCAAGCGTGTCCAGGGAAAAATAAAATTTGAGTCGCTCCTGTCTGTCAGTCAAAACATGGTACCCATCAGCTGATCTGACATTAGCCCAACCAATAGGTTTGTTTTTGCTTTGAATAGAGGAAATCCAGTAAGGAAAATGCAGCTTTCACAGTGGAAATTCAGCTAATAGCAGGTGTTATTGTAAATAGTGGCGAATCCAGGATTCCCGGGGGGGAGGAGCCAAAGTGGCAGAAAACATCAAAATATTTTTATTTGTAGCTCTTAATAGGTTTGAGCTGTAAAATTTAGCAACGAAAGGAGATGATTATCGCCGCATGCGAAAATTTTGTAAAAGTGAAGTAGATTTTGGGAAAAAATAAAGTAAGTGACGCTGCAGAAGTAAAAATAAGTTTTATGTCTGGAGAGGGGGAGTTCCCCTTTGGCCCCCCCTGGATCCGCCACTGATTGTGAACCTGGGGAACTAAGGATCAACACTGGTGATTTTAGTGAAAGTTTGTGATGATGGTGAAAAATGTTTGTTGAAAAGAAATTCAAGAAGTTGCATAGTTTATATTTTATATAAGTTTTCTTTAAGAAAACTACCCTGGAGTTGTTTTAATTATTGCTGATTTTATTTAATGTTACGGTAAATTAAACTGTACCAATGGGTAATAAGTTTAAACGATTGGACTTGTCACCATTTGGATAGACGGAGAGTTCGTAAAGTCATCGATGAGCGCATCGATGACAGCACACAAGTTGTTAAATTAATCAGTGCAATTCGTTAAAATCAGTTCGTATATTATCTGTTGAATTCCATCAATTTATCAATTGATGGCATCAATGCTCAGCGCTTTGAGGGTCGGTGAGAAATTTTCGATAAATGTCAGCTGGGTGATTTTTATTTTTTTTATTGTTTCTTTTTTGTAAAATGCTCCACGGTTTATTAAGCAAAGTTGCAATGGACATCTTGGAAGACATATATATAGTGACTCAAAACTCGGATGAAGATCTGGGTTGCGTTCATGATTCGGGTTAAAATTTACCGTGTGAATTTTACCCAGACGCGCCGGGCGTTTACCGGAGGTCTTCTGTCTGTCATTTGTCATTTTTTTATTTTTTTATTGGTTCGGTTTGAATTGAAACGATTTTTCCGCCAATAACACAGATTTAAAAGATGAACCCAATTTATGTTATATCAAAGTATAATAAGGCACCAAAAATTGTACTAGAATTTTGTATTGTTTTTATAGCCGATTTCCACCTATGAGTGCCCACCTTGATTCAAAAAACGCATCAGGTGACGCTGCATTTAAAAACCGGTGAAAATCCTTGTCCCGTCACATGATGTGTTTTTTGAATCAGGGTGGGCACACATAGGTAGAAACTAGGCTTTACCTTGGTGGAATTAAAAAAAAATACTGTTGACAAAAAAAAAGAAGTAAAGTTGGGTTAGAGTTTGCTCTCATATGTTTCATCTTCGCTATGCGCTTGCGCGACAAGTTAAATTTTACCCAACTAATCGAGGTATATAAATGGTTGTTCGCCGTGTGTTAATCGTGAACGTCATTTCGCCTTTCGGTGTGCGCACCAAAGCCAGCAACCAAATCGTGAACGGGCAAAAAGTAATGCCGGGCGCGTCCGGTGTGCACACAACGTTAATCATGAACGTCCCCCAGGACTTAATTTTGGTATCACCGGACCGTTGCATGCCAGGGTTGAAGGTTGCGTTAAAAAAATTGTTTTCATGTGCTTGTGCAGAGACTGTTTAACTAAAAAATTAAAATCGAAAAAAGAGTGGTTAATAAATCTGATCATCGCGTTCTTTTTTTTTATGGTCATCGGACTCACCGAATAAAAATATCAGATGAACGTCATAAGTCATATGTAAAAAAAGCGATGTAATCGGTGAAAAAATTAGATTACTTTACAAACTCGCCCATATACATAGTGTAACAACTTTAACCAGTGTCAAAAATGGCGGCGGTAGAAGTCAAGAAGGGTACTAAATCGGTAGCTTGCAATATACAAAAAAAATTGTTTTGTTTTCTTAAAAATGCATTACGAAGGGGCTAGCGGGTCAAAAAGAATGATTTTTTGGCGTTACGTCTTGTCGAGCGAATCACGTCATTGGTAAATCGCCGGATGTCTTGCCTTTGTGAACGGTATGGATGTAATAAACATAACCTTAAAAAATATATATTTTTTGAAAATTGTTAAACCTGATCAAATATAATAAACAGTTTATTTAGTACAGTTAAAATAAAGGCAAACAAGTATTTTTTTTAAAAATGGAAATAGAAAGACTTTTAAGGATTTGGGGTGGCTGACAGAGTTTGATTAGATAAATAAAGTTCTATTCCAGATTTAAAAGTTGTATTTTCTGTAAATTTATTTTTTCTGTTCTCTTTCAAAGAAAATAAACAAATTTGAAAATTAAGTTGTTTATAGGTACATGTGCAATTAATATTGTTTGACAGTGAGAATGCGAAAGATGACAAATCCTCAATCATTATGTTTTTGCTGGAGCGTTGAGAAATCTTAAATCATATTATATTAAACCTTTTGTATCTACCATTAAATAAACACTACAAATATCCATAGTTTAAATGCCTTTTATTTTAATTTGAAAGCACAAAATAATTTCTAGATTAATATATATTATTTATATTCCTATAACAATTTGTCCAAATAAAAATAAACATCCATTCTCTACATTCTCCTAAGTAGAAACTAAGCAGTACAAATGAACTTTTTTAAAGGATCCATTTGCATCTAAAAGAATGTTTTGCTAAAGAGTCGCGCTGCAAGATAGGGGCGAGGGGGTCAAAAATAATGATGTTTTGTCGTTACGTAATTTATGAATATTCCCATAGGCATATCCAGAGGTATTTCCAGATTGAAACGTCGCGTCGGGCGAGACGTCTTGTCGAGCGAATGACGTCATGGGTAAATCGCCCTACGTCTTGCTTTTGTAAACGGTATGGGTGTAATAAACATAACCCTAAAATATATGTTTTTTAAAATTGATAAACCTGATAAGGTGGCCCTGATTGGTTCAGTGGGCGAGGTGTCCGATTGCCAATCAGAGAGTGTGTGGTTCGAATTCCATGCCTGCCACTACAAACTCGACCCTACTCTCCGTTTGTGAATACAGATTTACCGAAAGTAGGGGTAAAGCCTGTCTTGGGCGAAGTTTGAGCATCAACGAAGTAGGCAAAGTTGATGATGAATACAAGACCGTGGTTCGGAAGTCACGTTAAGCCGGTGGTCCCGTGTTAAGAGCGTAGATGGCGCTAGCACGATAAATACCCTAGGGTCACTGCATCCTAAAAGCCTGGCGTCTCCTAGGGGTAGCGACACGAGTGTCAAAACCGTACTCAAATTTCCATAGACGTTCGTGAAAAATACTAATTTTTATACAGTCTGAGAAAAAAAATGTTTTAGTAAAACTTAAAAAGAACTCGTTTTTATACAGCTTAAGAAATAAAAAATATGTTCCTTGAGTTTTTGGGTTATGAATATTTATTGTAGGTATATTTATTGTTAAAAATCATTTTATTTTAAATATTATTTGTGTTTTTTGTATAAAAATAATACATAATAAATAAACAAACAGGACAGAAATACATTTGTATGTTAAATGTTTATTAATACTATATAATATATCAAGGGACAAAATGAAACTTTAATCACAAGGTTTATACGCTATTTTTTGAACTGTTTAGTTTATTTTTCAAGTTTTTTTCTATTTTTTCGGTGTTTTTAGGTTTTGTGGTTCTTTTTTAGTCACTTTTTATCCCGATTTTTACATTTTATCAAAAGACAAAAAAAAGCCCAAAAACAGTTCGAGTTTTAGTAATTACTTATAATTTTATAGTACATTTCACATAAATATCTTAATATTATTGTTCGAAAGCATAAACTTCGAAAATCGCTTTCTTCAAACCGAAATTTGTTCGAAAATATTTTTTTTAATGGAAATTTGTTCAAAAACATTTTTTTTAAAACAAATTTTTCGAAAAAAAAATTTAGACCTGGCTTGCCAAACTTAACACAACTAATATAGTTCGACTAATGGGGTCTTTTTCTAACAATTTTTGAAAACAAAAACTTTCCTGACTTCTTTCCCGGGATCCTAGAGGGTGTGAAACCAAACCGAACCAACCGAAACCTATTTTCGAAAAATGATTTCCCTAAATTAGCTTTCCGGTCCTGATTTTGGAAGGTTGAAATCGGTGTTACTCTAACCTTTGTCAATTGAGCACATCAGGGGGTATCTGGCCCGGTTCGGATACGTTTGCGATCAATTGACAAAGTTTAGGAAAATACCAATTTCGACCTTCCAAAAGGAGGAAAGTAGACAAATTTTCAGACAGTTTACGATCCCGGGAAAGAAGTCAGGGTTTTTTTGAAAAAATATGTTAGAAAGACCCTGCCTTAGTCAAACTATGTGAATTGTGTGAGGTTTGGAAAACCAGGTCTAGAGCGTCTTTTTTCGAAAAGCTTGCTTTCGAAGAAAATGTTTTCTATTCGAACAAAATGTTTTTGAACAACTATTGCTTACGAACAAATGTCCATTCGAAAACAAATTTCCGTCAAAGAAATGGTGTTCGAACAAATTTCCGTTTGAAAAAAATGTTTTCGAACAAATTTCCGATTGAAAAAAATGTTTTAGAACAAATTTCCGAAGGAAGAAAATTTCCGTTCGAAGAAAATGTTTTCGAACAAAGTTCTGCGTCCCGTCATGTTGCTACCAAAGAAATACCTAGAGATGGTAAATAAAAATTCTTAGACCTTGAGTTTTTATTGGAAAATGATTTTTTAAAAACTTTTCTATGAGTGTCTGTGTGTACCTCTTACTTCTACTTTGTTTTGCAATCATTACAGTATAGCTACTTTCGATCTTTGTTTGGACCTTTTGTTTTTCAATCTTTTGTATTTTCGACCTTTTGTACTTTCGAACTTTTGTATTTTCGACTTTTTGTACTTTCGACCTTTTCTTCGCCGCCCGCGTTTTTTTGAACACTAATAAAAATAATAGTAGGTTTATTATAAATCTGGGGCGTACAGTGTTTACTTTTAATCCCACGGCGGGATTTTTTTTCATGTATATAATAAAACACTGTGCAGTGAGAGTTGTCATAGCATTACATTAAACAAAAGTCAGTCAGATGCTAACAAACAATGTGGAAAAAATAATATTTATTTCATAACAAACTAAATAAGTTTAGTCGAGAAAAAGTTCGAATTACATTTCTCGAAGATGGAACAAACAAGGGACCAAACAATAAAGCATATTTTTACTTTGAGATGGGCATGGAAAAGGCCACCGAAGAAAGAAAGCTTTCAGTACCGAAAATGATGCATGATGATGCATCGAAAAGGTATTCCTAGTTTACATCCTGGAGAAGTCTAGAAAGTGAAATGCTTAGTTTAAATGGAAGCAATATTCTATGTTGAAGGACACAATAACAATCGAAACGAACTAAGTCATCAGCAAAGTACAGTAAGCTTACGGCAAGCTGGAAGCAACAAAATAATCGTTATGGTTTTGTTTTTTGTATTATGATAAAATAAAATAATCCAAAAACCTATATTTTGCCTTTATGGTTTTAAAGAAGTTACTTTTAATCACTGGGGACGAGAAATACTACCTTAGCCCATGAAAAAAGGGATTAAACCTATGTTAGCTCCCGCTAAATTTCGCGGTTGTTTATATATTTTTAAAACCACACAATTGGATGAAGGACAGAGTGCATTTCGCATTTGGACATGCGCACCAACAATCAAGGGAGATCCTTTGTCAATCGCCTCGAGAAATGGCGTGTTAATTTCGTTCTCCAACTATTTCAAATTTCTACACCTGAAAGTGCTCGATTTTGGTGTACTGAAGCATAGAACTAGAAACTTCAGTCCTTCAGCTACGTAGTGACATCATTAGATCCAAAAAGGGGCCCCTTGGAAGTGGATAAATTGGCTGCAAACTGGTGAGTGCCTTTGTTTCTGATTGCCGTTGTGTGGCACAACAATTAACCTATGGACGTTTGATTATTTCGTAATTTCATATCAATATATTTATGTTTGTTCGCGCTTCATTTAATTAAAATATTTACAGACCATTGCAGTTATCGTTTTTCTAACCGCGAGCTAACAACCTACACTTTTATTTCCTAGAGAGCATAAAAAATTTATTAAATGATACAAAACCCAACATAATAGTTTTCTATATTTTAGAAGATATATAAAACATGCAAACTATATTTTTGGGTTTCTTGCGCTGTGTGGGTCCTAACACAGGGTCCTAATAAATATTGAAATCATAAAAAACTTAGTTTTTTTAGGTTTGTTTATTTGGACGGTCAAATTTATATACCGGGTGTGACGGACAGTTCTTTACGTAACATTTGTAAACCATTTAATTTTTTTGAACATAAAAAAGCTACGCTCCTGACAGTGTCAGATTTGCATTTTTCGTAAATGAGGTTGTTTGGTGTCGCTACCCCTGGAGACGCCAGGCTTCCAGAATGCAGTGACCCTAAAAGACCCCTGTGTTCGACAAAGAGCATCAGTCAAAATGAAATCCTCTATGAGAAAAGAAAATTGCCTAACATGTGGGTCTATATGTATATGAATGTGAGTGTGTTGTGATTGTCCAAATCAGAAATCAGAGCATTAAGTTGCAGACTGTGGCAACAAGTATTTTTTTGTTTTGAAAAATGGAAATAGAGAGACTTTTGTGGTACCCGACTTGGGGTGGTTTTATTAGACAAATAAAGTTTTTTTAGATTTAAAAGTTGTTTTTCCTGTAAATTTATTTTCTCTGTTGTTCAAGCAATACCTGATATAAGTTCCTCTGCTCAACGCTCTTTCAAAGAAAATAAACAAATTTGAAAACTAAGTTATATGTACATACATGTGCAATATAATATAATAGCGTTTGACAGTAAGAATGCGAAAGATGACAAATTCTCAATAATTAATTTTTTGCTGGAGCGTTGAGAAATCTTGATATTACCTACTATTAAATAAAAAATACAAATCTTCATAGTTTGAATCCCTTTTTTTTTAATTTGAAAGCACAAAACAATGATGGGTACGGGTAGACCTCGTCAGATGTCTATCAGGGGAAATGAATCGACCCCTGCCCTCCGGAGATTCCAGGTACTCTCCGACCCGGAGAGTTAGCACCTGTATAGGGTCTCTTTCCCAGGGTTACGGGAGAAGACCACATCGATATGAAAGGCGGAGAGGATGGACCTTGGTACGCTGATCATAGCGTAGGTGGCAACCCTTTCTTTTAGGGATAGTATAAAAGACTTCACCTGTTGCCTTACAGTATGGCGTTGGCTAGAGGAGAAAAACCTTGATTAAAAATCCTGGCCCTCCAAGTAGGGGGTTGAGCCATTAGAATGGTTCTCTAATACTTTTAAAACAAAGCAATTACCAAAAAGCCTAAACAAAGCCTCGGAGCAATGAATGGAAACTCTCGAAGATGAAAAAAGCAAAGACAAAGGACTATGAATATAGCTACATGGAACGTACAGGGAGTAAATCAAAAGTTGGACATTATTGCAACCGAAGTGCAGAATTATATGAACGATATTATTGCACTCACAGTGACAAAAAAGAAAGGAACAGGTACGAATAGTGTCGGTAATTTTGTCCATATATTCACTGGAGTCCCAAAAGAAATAGGAGCAGCCAGAGGGGTATCCTTGTTAATAAAGAAAAATCTAAAGAATAAAATTACAGACTACGATTGCATTAGTGAAAACATACTCCGACTGAACATAAAGATGCTTAGACATAATATAAGCATAATAGCAGTTTACGCACCATCAGATGACGAAAGGGTAGCTACAAAACAAATGTTCTTTGACTAACTTGATGAGACTATCACAAAAATCGGTAATACCAGAGATATAATTATGCTTGGCGATTTTAATAGCCGAACTGGTAGGCAAGCCCAGAGCCATGTGATAGGACCATTTGGAGAGGAAGTAACAAGTGATAATGGCTTAAGACTGATGCAATTGTGTGAAACCCACAACCTAAAAATAAATAATGGTTTTTTTAAACATAAGGATATTTATCTATATACCTGGATTTAGCCAACAAGAAATCTTAAATCAATCATTGATTATACTATAGGTGGACAACACTCGAAATTAAAGTGGTATGATGTGCGAGAGCTTCGTGGTGTTACCTGTGAATCTGAACACCATCTGGAAAAAGCAAAAATATTATTCCCTTTAAGAAAAACAAATAAGGACAGTATTAGAGAAAATGAAAACCTAGAATGAATCGAAGACAATTAAAAATACAACTTTAGAAGTCTAGAAATCGAAAGTACTCAAAGATTGTATCAGAACCGATTAGATGAGAAATTAATAAACACAAATCACTCATTTGAAGAGATATATACAAACATATTAAAAAGCTTGAAGGAAGAAAGCACCGAAGCTGTTGGATACCAAGATAATAGAAATAACAGGAAGATGTGGTGGACGGACAAAATACAGGAAATGATTAAAGAGAAAAAACGCACATACTTGAAATGGCTCAATACTAAAGAGCAAAGAGACCTAGAAATATACAGGGAAACCAGAAGACAGCTAAGAAGTATGATACGCACAAAAAAAAATGAAATGTTTGAGCGCAAATGCCACGATATAAATACACACGTAGGAGGTAGGCAGAGCTCTGAAGTATGGAAATTCATTTCTACAGTAAAAAACCCAACAAAATAAAAAGTAAACATCCAGATCATCAAACCAGAACAATGGACAGAACACTACAAGGGACTGCTGCAGAAGACGAGACCCGAATATCTAACAGCCTCTCCGAGGAGAGACATAGAAGTACATGGAGAGAAAGTAATCATCGAAAAAGAAATGATAAAGAATAGTATAAAAAAGCTTAAATCCGGAAAAGCTAGCGGACCTGGGGGAATATATGCTGAAATGCTCAAATATGGATCAGAGAAACTACTCGAAAATCTCACATATATTATCAATCAATGCATAAACGGTAAAAACATTATCACTACAAGATCTGCCTGCACGAAACCCAATTTGCTCTTCTTCTTCTTGTTCATGAAAATCATTCTCTATTAGATCTCTAAGAATCCTACCGTACAATCTACTTAGAGTACTAGTTACTGAAATTCCTCTGTAATTGTTGCAATCCCGCTTGTTTCCTTTTATATGTATCGAGGATATGAATGCAATTTTCCAATTCATTGACCTAATGATTGTACTCTCCATGTACTTCTATATCTGGTAACAAAACTACAACTAATACAATTTTTTTTTGAAAAATTTATAGTAGTAAAATTGTTAACTTTGTAATAATTATGTTTTTTTTTTAAATAAAATGTTTGCTAGGGATTAAATTAAATATAACGAATTTTATTATTTTGACAAAATTTGAAAAGCTATATCTCAGGAATTATTCTGGGAGTTAAGTATTAACTTTAGAGTTAATTGTTTTTAAAAAATTTTATTGTGGGTAACAACTTTAAAGTAACAATAGTACGATCTTAAGTCTACAGAAGCTTTGCTGGGAATGGTTTAATTTTCTCCTAACAATTCATTTAATAGTAAAAAAGTGCAAAGTTAGCAAACACGTGTGGTTATAAAAATGCTTATCTAATATAATAAAAATATTATTATGTGAATATAACTAAAGAAACCAAGCTAGTGTCATTGTGTTAAAAAATTAGTCCTTCTTAATATTATATATAACAACTTTTGCCATTAAATGGGTCCTTAGTGGTTAATGTTGTCAAACACTGAAAAAAAAACTTTAAAATTTTCTTTTTTTAGAAATTTTGCAAAATTTTTAATTTCTGTATCTTGAAAACTATTTCACTTATAAAGACCAAATTGTTCTCGTTTTCTTTTAAATTTTATTTGCTTTGAGATTGTATATAACGACTTTGGCCATAACATTAGTCCTTGTTGGTCAAAATTGACAAAACGTGAAAAAAGTGAGGACATTTTGCAGTTTTTGTAGAATTTAACAATGATCCGGAGGGCTTTCGAGGTCGAAAACTTGGATTTGTCATTATCACTTTATCAGATACAACATATCCAAAAATCAGAACTACCTCATTTTATGTAAGGCAACACCCCTATTTGGGACGATTTCCATGGGCTATGAGTTCTAACTTTATTACCATAGCCTACCATCATGAGTATCTCAATTCGCTAGCGTTCTGGAAGAAAATTGGGCATTTTATACGATATCGATAATAGTTCGGGGCCTAAGAGGGAAATTTTGGGGTTTGTCTGCATTTTCGCGTACCGTAATGAAATTTGGCACAAAGGTAGTAGACACCTAGAGATGCCATTTGAGAAGTGGTGCTCCGATGGAACCCAGTTTATCGATTTCTAGGTAATTTAGTATTCTAAACCAAAATAAATATTAATTGAGTCAATACGTCAAACTGTTCACATGATATGTCAAAACTGACACCTTAATCTGGTTTTACCCGAGAAGAGCCCCCAACTATTCTTGCATTTTACGCCAGGGATTATTAAAAATAGCTGACCAAGCCTTAATAAATATTGATAACTTAAGTAAATGTGGAATCAAGTATCTAGAAATTTGAATTTTTAAGATAATCTGCCATTTCTTGGGCACCAAAGCTTACACTTTTAATAAAATTACATAATTGCATCCTGTTTGAGATTGGTTGTCAGAAGTGATAATTAAATAGATATTTGAGAAATAATGATATCGCACATTATGTAAACAATATTTTTTATAAAATTAAAGTTACTGTATTTTTCATTAATAACTTTTTACTTAAAAAGAAAAAGTTATAAGACAGCTTTTGTTTATATATATTTTAAAAAAATCGATTGCTGGTACTGTATACTATGTGTATCTTCTAAAAATAATTTTTTTCTATAGCTTACCTACGCCTCGTTTAATTTTATTCTTGTTCCACCAATTTAGTGCGGAAAAAATATTAAAATTTTGCCTAATAATTTACCCGACCTTTTTGATAATAAAGTTAACAATATTACCGACTTTAATTCGAATACCCTGTAGGTTTTAAAGTCTCTAACTAACAACTACATAGGTGGTTAACAGTTTAACTATCTACTGTATATTTTCTAATTTTAAAAGTGCTGGAAATAATATTTTACGTATTAAAAAAAAAATTATATTGACAAAAGAAACACCCATATTTTCTTACAATTACAAAGCTAAATTAAACAATGTACACCATGTGAAAAAGGCGTTCTTCTAGTTTTAAAAAGTTGGAAAATTCAGGAAGTATCTTAAACTGCATAACCAGTATGACCCAAAGTTTGAAACTACTACTTTTTACATGATTTTTTTAATATTGTCAGGAATGAATTTACCCCTGACTGTGCCACTGTATGAAACCATCTTGGAAAAACGAAAAACGCAAAATATGGTTCTGTTAAGATAAGAAAGTGGTTCCGCCTCCCTCCAAAATGGTAAACAACTGGTTGCCGCCTACCACACAGAAAATTGGTTGATGACAGGAAAACTGCTGAAAAGTCTAGAGTGGGAGTCGTAATGGTTAAACGAGGGGATACATCAAGTAGATAGAGGGTTTTCCCTTTATCGTGATTGGCTATCAAAAAACTTTGAGATAAGAAAGTGTTGTCAATAAAAATGTTATTTTATTTCTGTTTTTGGTTAGGTTTTCTTGTCTAACACATTAACTATAATGATAGAGTAAAATCTAGGATTATAAGAAACGCCACTGACTTGGTTCCCCCAAGCTCTCCAAAGGGGGGATAATGAGTTCCCTACCAGGGTAGGTTGTCCCAGCCTCCCTTGCATAAAAAGCGTAACTTGGAGGAAACAAGTGGGTAGTTCAGTTTTGAGTCTTGAGGTTATTAAGCTTAAAGTTATCTTCACTTAAAAGTTAATTTTAAAAGTTAATTTTTGATAAATTAACATTTTAGTATTTTTATTTTATTTTTTTAAAATAATAATTGTTGTTCAAAATGATATACATGCCACCAGGGCAGTATTTCCCGATAGTACTCTGGTAAGTTATATTTTTTGTATTTAGCTTAAATTGTCATTTGGATCTTGTCTTGCTGTTAATTAATTTTATATTGCTTTTGACTTTATGTTTTTTTTTTGATGTTTTTGATTTTATTTTATTATTTTATTAACTTACAAAATTAATAATTTTGGACATCGTTTATGTAACAGAGTTTTTTATTTATCAATTATAAATTTGTCAATTTAATTATTTGGTTCTTTTTATTTTATTTGGATTATTGATTGGATCAACCATACATGTGAGATCCTAACGGTACACTCGCATTTAGGGATTGATTTAACCAAAATCTCACCCGACAATTTGGTGGAGGCTAGGATTGTATGGTTAATTAATGTCCAAGTCTGATAAAGATAAAAGTAAAATACCTAAGACAGATAGGGTGCTAAGAAGTGCAAATTTACCTAAACTTACTTTTAATACAACAACAGCAAGGCAAGTTACCCTTATTATAAGTAGTGATAGTAACAGTAGTACCCCAAATACATCATTACCGGAATTATTTCAATTTTTACCTAAGGTGCGTAGTACTGAATTAGAGCCAGGTATCACTGAGCTTTCCTCAAGACTCTCAGAGCTCAAATTTGTTCTACCCCCTGGCCCTAATTTAGAAAATCTACAAAGTACTACGCAAGAGGAATTTGAGTT
This sequence comes from Aspidapion aeneum, assembly GCA_963576565.1. NCBI lineage: Eukaryota > Metazoa > Arthropoda > Insecta > Coleoptera > Brentidae > Aspidapion > Aspidapion aeneum. The sequence goes on from OY755044.1 coordinate 72,194,696, forward strand.
ATCAGGGTCTTCAACCCAGACACTAAAACCAAATTCCAGTTCTTCTTTTGAATCAAGTTATATTTTAATTATTGAACTTTCTGTAATCTGTATCAATAAAACGTTTAAATATGACCGATGTTACTATCTCTGATATAAGAAATGAATTGGCGACGCCGGCAACGCCTAAATATATATCCCCTGAATTGTTTGACCCCTCAGAGAAAAAAGCGCGTGATTTTCTAAAAAGTTATGAAAGGTGCGCTGTTTTAAACAATTGGTCTGAAAAAGAAAAATTGATGTATTTTGGCACTTACCTGCTTGATGCGGCTTTTACTTGGTTTAAAAAATATAGGGAAAACGCGGGCAATCAAAATAAAAAATGGAGAGACGTTTCTAATGATTTTTTAACGCGATTTGGTTCAGTTTCTGCTAAGCGTGAATTAAAGTTACGACTAATGAATACGAAACAACGAGAAAATGAAGACATTAAGAGCTATTTTTACCGTATTTCAAATATTTGCAATGAATACGATGCTGCTATGACGTTCTCAAATTTTTTAGAATATTTTGAAGCAGGTTTGCATGCTTCTATTTTGACAAATTATTTTATGTTACAAGAAAATCCGCCCACAGATGAAGAAGGTCTTCTAAAATTATTAAATCGTATAAGTGGAATTCAAAACATTTCAAATCTTTCCAAGTCATTTTCTGAGGTTTTGACAATGTCCGAAAAACCTGGTACAAGTCAGAAAAAATGGCCTCAGAAAAATCAAAATAATAATCAAAATTTTAAAAAACCAAATTTTCAAAGTCCAAACTTTAAAAATTTTAACTTTAAGAAACAAAACTTCGGTTTTAATAACAACCAGGTTTCTTTACCAAACACAAAATATCAACAAAATGATACTAGGCGAATTCAAAAAAGATATCAGGATAACCGAAAAAATTTTCACTATCAACCTTACGTAAAAACAAGAACAAATACAGGGCGTCCTATTTGCTTTAATTGTAAAAGAACAGGACATTTTCAAACTACATGCCGATTCCCGAAAAAAACACAGCAAGTACAAAAATCTACTATACTTGCACTCACTGAACCTACCACTTCTCAATGCCCATGTGCCGGAAGGCAGAAACAGTCTACTGAGACTGAAAAACCTTTGTTGGCTATCTGTGACAACCCAAACGAGTCACAGGGGTGCCGTTAACTAAAAACGTCACCCCTTTAAAAAAACCACTACCCCAACCCCAACCAACCCCTGGTCAAGAGACTGAAAATCTATTTTTTCTTAACCAGTTACCAAAAGACTACCCATCAATTAACTTAAATATGCATTCCTCAAAAATTTTGGTCGTTCAAGGTATATTTTTGAGTAAAAATATTGATATTATTATTGATACAGGCTCATTTGAGAATATTTGTAGTGCAAATTTTTTTGAGCACTTTCAAACTATAAAAAAAAATTCCAGAACATTGCAAACTGCGGATTGCCATAAAATTCAAGTTTTAGGCACAAATATTATAAACTTTTCTGTTGGAAATTCGAAAATTACAGTTGATACTTTGGTTATTCAAACTTTACCAAAACCACTACTTTTGGGAGTTAAATTTTTATATAAATATGGAGCTGTTATAAACTTTCTAGAAAAAAATATTTATTTTTCAAAAATATCGACTTCTGTGCCTTTTACACAATCTCTGGTAGAAAATTATTTGACTTTGAATGAAGTTCACGAAATCGAAAAGAACTTCAAGGTTTGTCTCGCCCATGATATAATTTTAACTTTTGGCAGTATTGTAGAAGTAGAACTTTATATTCCAAAGTTTTCTTATCCACTTGAGATGGCAATTTCTAATTTTTATTTTGAACACAATGAGCAATTCTTAGTAAAACAAGGACTTGTTATTAAAACGCTTATTCATATTAAAAACAATTGCGTTTTTGTAAGCATTTTAAGCTGCAAGCAATCTAAGATAAAAATTTTTGCTGGAACAGCATTTGGAAGGCTAATACGCATTTGCAATGTGGATTTATCGGAAGTCTTTATAACAAACGAAGTATTTATAACAAAGGAAGTCAACAAGATAAGCTCAGACTTCTCATATAATATAAACGATTCTTTATCTCCTCAGAATAAAAAACGACTGATAAATCTTTTAAATAAAAATAAAGACATTCTAGCTTTAAGCCCAAAGGAGGTAGGGTTTACAAATTTGACACAACATGTTATCGACACAGGTGACAACCCTCCGTGTAGCTCAAAACCATACAGGGTGTCACAAAAAGAAAGAGAAATAATAAATTCGCAAATAAAAGAAATGCTTGAAAATAATATTATACGGCCAAGTAATAGCTCTTGGTCTAGCCCTGTTGTATTGGTTAAAAAACCTGATAACTCTTATCGGTTCTGTGCCGATTATCGCAAAATAAATCTCCTAACAAAGAAAGAGGTATATCCAATTCCACTAGTGGACGACGTTCTTTTTTACCTAAACGATGCAAAATATTTTTCTAGCTTAGATATGTTTAGTGGTTTTTGGCAAATAAGCTTAGAGGAATCTTCTAAAGAAAAAACAGCATTTATTACACAAGACGGACTGTGGGAATTTCAGGTTATGCCCTTTGGAGTTTGTAACGGTCCTGCAAGGTTTCAAAAATTGGCAGACAAAGTTTTTGAAGGTTTAAAATGGTCAGAAGCGCTAATTTACATCGATGACGTCATAGTATACTCAAAAACCTTTGACGAGCACTTAATAAGGTTGCAAAAAGTATTTGACAGAATAAGAAATGCGGGATTAACTTTAAAATTAAAAAAATGTAAATTTGCGTTGGAAACAATTAAAATACTAGGTTTCATAGTCTCAAAGGAAGGGATAAAACCCGATCCAGAAAAAATTTTCGCAGTTCAGGCCCTTCAACCCCCAAAAACAGTAAAAAAAGTTCAAAGTATTCTTGGAATGATGAATTTTTATAGGCGGCACATTCCAGACTTCTCTAAAATTGCTAAACCCCTATATAATTTAATTAAAAAGGATGTTAAATTTAAATGGACAAAAGAACACCAAGACGCATTTGAGGAACTAAAGTCAAAACTAACGTCAGCTCCCGTACTAGCTCATTTTAATCCAAATTTAGACTGTGAATTAAGAATAGACGCCTCAAAATTGGGACTAGGTGCTATTCTTTTACAAAAAAATGAAAAAAACGAATTGCATCCCGTTGTTTACCTTTCCAGAACTTTGTCGAAGCCAGAGACTAATTACAGTTCTTCAGAACTAGAAGCGTTAACCGCAGTTTGGAGTTTAACTAAACTCCGCCCTTTAGTGTACGGAAGACAAGTTGACATAGTATCCGATCATCATGCCTTGTGTTGGTTAAAAAATATAAAAAATTTAAATGGAAGATTGGCCAGATGGTCCATAAAACTTAGCGATTTTACATATACTGTAAAACATAAAAGTGGAAAAGCACACAGAGATGCGGACTGTTTATCTAGAAATCCGATAGACTATCCGGACTCTGTAATAGACCCGGACGACTACGACGTACCGACATACATTCTCGACAGTGACTCAATTGCAACTTTGCAGAAAAATGACAAAAAACTAGAAAAAATTATGTCTATTTTAAAAAATCCGGACGATATTAATTTTTCGTTATTAGATCGGAAAAAATCAAAATCTTATATTTTAATCGAAAATGTTTTATATAAACGCAACACAAGCGATAAAGGAAACTCCGAACTGTTGGTAATACCTAACGCAGTAAAACATGAAGTTTTATTTTCTAATCATAATGAACCTTTATCAGGTCATTTAGGTTTTCTCAAAACATATAATAAAATTAAATATAGGTATTATTGGGATGGTATGCAAAAAGACGTAGCTAAATATGTGAAAGGTTGTCAAGACTGTCAACTCCGAAAAGGAACGACAACCAAGCCAGCAGGTTTGTTACAACCCCTAAAAGTGGGCACCCCTTTTCAAAAAATTGGTATCGATTTGCTAGGTCCTTTTAGAATAAGTAAAAACTCTAATACATTTATTTGTGTATGTATTGATTTTGCGACCCGTTGGGCTGAGGCAAAACCCTTAAAAAACGCAAAGGCAGAATCTGTAGCTCAATTTTTACTAGAAAACGTCATAACCAGACACGGGACTCCATCTTTTATTTTATCAGATCGCGGAGCCGAGTTCAAAAGCGAATTGGTCTCAGAACTTTTAAAAATTATGGGAATAACATCACTTTTTACTACATCTTTTCATCCCCAAACAAATGGGCTCTGTGAACGACTAAACAAAACTTTAGCAAATATCTTAAGTTTATACACCAATTCAAATCACGATGATTGGTGCGAGTATGTTTGTCACGCGGTTTTTAGTTATAACACATCAGTTCAAAGCACAACCAAGTATAGCCCTTTTATGTTGGTTTATGCCAGAGAACCAGTATTGCCAACTGATGCTTCCCTTAATTTACCCACAAAAATGGAATTTGTGAGTGAAATTAGAAAGAGGGCCCTTGTAGTACGTAATAACGCGATAAAAAATATACAGGATAGACAAGCGCAAGACAAAATTCGCTATGACAGCAAGCATAGGCATATTGAATTTGAAAAAGGCGAAAAAGTTAAAATTTTTGTACCGATCCGAAAGGTGGGGCGTACTGAAAAATTGCTATTAAAATACTTTGGTCCTTATATCGTGGAAAAAAAGCTAAATGAGGTAGATTATTTAATTCGCAAAGGAACATTAAAAAATTCAAAAAAAGACGTCGTGCATGTCTCTCGTATTTTACCATACTATGATTCATGGGAGGAAAATGCGGAGAATTAAAAAAAAAAAAAAAAGGAAAAAATATACGTCATTATTAATTGACCTAAAATAATCAAATAATTCATGTAAATAAACATTTTTAACAAAAACTCACCTATTTTTCAGTTCCAATTCTTATGGCCAGGAGATCCAGCTCAACTGTGCTAACTTCCTCTGGTGGTGGGAATATTATTCTCGCGTTATTAAACCAGCAGTCGTAAATAAAATAGAACTGGATGACTTATTTCATCTTTTGTTTGAGCAAAAAATTGTACCTTTGGAGGCCGAATTGGGCCATTTTGCTAATTGGGCGAAAGAATATATAAGTAGCCCTATATATAATCCTGAAGGAGCTGCCCAATGTTACCATCAGTTGACGATGAACAGTTTGAGTGAAAAAGCATTAGAACTTTATTCGCACTGCATGTGCATTTTAACAATAAATGAAACGTTTCCAAATTTTTATTCAATCCCTTACATGGATGAAAGTTTTATAGATGAGATTTATAACATTTTTGATCAGGAACAAAATAATCGTCAGGCCCAAAATAATCCACATAATAATCAAAACATAGAAGATGTATTAGACGTGCTTGAAAATCAGGAAGAAAATTCTAACAATTAATATTTTATTTTCATTTTTAATTATTTTTTATTACCACTAAAAAAAAAATGGTACAATTTTTTGGTTAATATGTTTATTTACTAACTTTCTAAGTATTTTTTTTAGTTATAATTAAGATATATACTTATTGCAGAAGAAGTATATATTACACTATACTATGATATACGCTTGTAGGTAAGAAGCGTATGCTTGTCATTTTCATCTGGGTTTTCAAACATAGGATTAACCACCATCACTCATAAAATTAGATTAATTTTATTAAATATTATTTTTCTAGGATTTAACAGAAAATAACGTATTTTTTTCTTATGTTTGAGGTTATCACTAATATGTTTTGGATTTTCAACAAATACACCAATAAAAATTGTGCCAGGGGCACATTTACACAAACTTCCCGACGTCACGATATACGAAAGTTCGTTTCCACTCATTTTTGAAGTACCGCAATTACCAACCGTATGGAATTACGCAACTCTACGCACCGCCGAAAAAGAACACTGCCTGGACACGCACGATTGCGCAATTCTCCAGGAGATCGACGGATTAAGACTAAACTTCACAGCGTTGCTGCATGACGTTTCCATAAACAATAATATGGCCGCTAGAGATTCTGCAGATATACAGGGTAGGTCAAAAAGATCTTTAGATTTTTTGGGTGAGGCAATGTCATGGTGCTGCGGTTTGGTTACCAAAAGGCAGTTTGAAAATTTGTATATGGATGATACAAATTTAAAAAATGAAGTTTCCAAAATTTATCAAAATTTTCAATATCAATTTAATAATTTTTTGGATAATTATAAAAATTTTTCGCATCTTGAATCATCAAATTTTAAAATTTTAGAGACTAAAGTTAAAAATCTACAAAAGTTTTTAGATTCTAGTAAAAATGACATTTATTTAAGACGCGAAATATTTAAAAATTTGTTAGCTTCACTTGAATTATTATTAACATTTAAAAATCAAGAATTATCAAATTCGTGTAGATTTCATTTTATTCCACAATTTATAATAACTCCAAGAAAACTTCAAGAAGAACTTAAAAATATCTCAAAAATTATTCAAATTTATGATAACGAATTAGCAATACCATTTACTGATATCTCAAAATATTATCAAATTCCAATTGCTGATTGCGCTATCAGTAAAACATATACTGTTGTCACAGTAAAAATTCCAATAAAAACCAGTAAGGTTAGTTGGAAACTTTACGAACTTTTGCCTATACCTTTTGCTTGGTATAACACAACTTGTACATTTTTACAACAAAATCATTTTATAGCGGTAGCTAAAAATCCTAGCTCTTATGACGACACTTTGGTATCAGTAAGGCCTATAACAGGAACTTTAATACAAGAATGTCAACCATATAAAGATAAACTTTGCTATTTGCCATTATATTTGTCAGATACTTCTTTTGGAAGTACTTGTTCTCAAAATTTACTTCTTGGCAAAACCATTAAGGAACTGTCACAAGTTTGTCCCTTAAAATGTCATCACTCAAATCAAACAATCATCTCGAAAGTTGACGATGACACTTTTATTTTTACTCATTTAAAAAGAAAAGTAAAGATAAAATGTCCAAATAAAGAACAATTTTTACCAGAACATTTTTATGACCAGCCAGGAGCCATAGAAATGAGCGTTCCTTGTCAATGCGAATTATTGGTCAATAATGATGTTTTGATTAAAAAACGATTTCCTTGCAGTCAAAAAATTATTTTGCAATCTTTAGGAATCCATTTGATTCCTACAGTATGGACAACTTTGGAATCATTTTTAATTTCTTTTGACAAAAATCATTTGGCGAGCCCTGTATTTACAAATCTTAAGGAATGCCTAAATCAGAATTGGTCGATGGCAACTCCTTATCTCAATCTTTCAACAGCAGAGGCAGTCAGACACATGGTCAGCGACTTTCATGAAATTAAAACACTTCAGCCACCTACGTTATTCAATATGCACAATGGTTTATTTCTTTGTTGGAATATAATTTTGTCGTTTATTATTTTATATATCCTGTGGAAGCAAAACATAATAGCAATGTTCTCGTTTTATAAATCAGTTACAGCAGAAGATTTAAAAAATCTCGAGACTGTTTTAAAAACTGAGGAGGTCCTATTAATTTTTTTAATTACATGCATGTTACTTTTTTTAGTGGGGATAATGATAATTTTCTTAATAAAATTTTTCAAAGAAAAGAAGAACAACACTAATTTACCGGAATTAATAACAAAAAATCAAGTTGCAACAATTTCACTTCCATCAGGTGAAAATTTTCAAGTTTTACTCAATACAGAGTGAACTCAAGATATAATAAAAAAATAAATAAATAAATAAATTTTTTTTTGGGGAAAATCAATCAAAACTAGCTGGTACAAAAGGACCTACCTATTGAGAGGTCAGGTTCGGTTGGGCTAATAAGAAACCTTATTAACCTTTACCGAAACAATTTTTTAAACTCGAGTTTAAGATGTTTCGATACGCATGTACACATATTAGTCATAATATGTTTATTATGCAAAAAGTTTGAGAGATTTTTTTGGTAAAATTAAGATCTCTTTTTGCTTATTGTATGTATTAAATGGAAATAAGCAACAAGAGATTATAAATTACCTACTTAGTGTTTAAGTACGGCTCTGTTACATAGACCCAACTTTTAAAAAGTACTATAATTATAACTAAATTTTGTTCTATAATAGTTTAAATCCTTTTTGTATGTATAAAATCAGCTTTTGATATATTTTATTTCAAAATAAAAAAATTAGGCAGGATTAAGTAACTAAAGTTTAAAATTTTTAATATTGTAAAGACAACCACAAAATCTCTCATACTCTGCCAACACTGATAAGCCCAGAACTAATGCCTCGTTTTGTTACATGTCAATGGTGTGCAACACATGAAAATACACCGAACAGCCTAAAAACGACTCCCAGCATTCGATGTCAGTACCACAGAATAGATGAATGGTTCCAGAGTTTGGTTATAGTCAAATCCAAACAACCTTTGACCCATGGGACGTCTTATCGTCGAGGTCGCCGACAAATTGGCGGGGGGCATATGTCAGGAATAAATTTACCCCTGACTGTGCCACTGTATGAAACCATCTTGGAAAAACGAAAAATGCAAAATATGGTTCTGTTAAGATAAGAAAGTGGTTCCGCCTCCCTCCAAAATGGTAAACAACTGGTTGCCGCCTACCACACAGAAAATTGGTTGATGACAGGAAAACTGCTGAAAAGTCTAGAGTGGGAGTCGTAATGGTTAAACGAGGGGATACATCAAGTAGATAGAGGGTTTTCCCTTTATCGTGATTGGCTATCAAAAAACTTTGAGATAAGAAAGTGTTGTCAATAAAAATGTTATTTTATTTCTGTTTTTGGTTAGGTTTTCTTGTCTAACACATTAACTATAATGATAGAGTAAAATCTAGGATTATAAGAAACGCCACTGACTTGGTTCCCCCAAGCTCTCCAAAGGGGGGATAATGAGTTCCCTACCAGGGTAGGTTGTCCCAGCCTCCCTTGCATAAAAAGCGTAACTTGGAGGAAACAAGTGGGTAGTTCAGTTTTGAGTCTTGAGGTTATTAAGCTTAAAGTTATCTTCACTTAAAAGTTAATTTTAAAAGTTAATTTTTGATAAATTAACATTTTAGTATTTTTATTTTATTTTTTCAAAATAATAATTGTTGTTCCAAATGATATACATGCCACCAGGGCAGTATTTCCCGATAGTACTCTGGTAAGTTATATTTTTTGTATTTAGCTTAAATTGTCATTTGGATCTTGTCTTGCTGTTAATTAATTTTATATTGCTTTTGACTTTATGTTTTTTTTTGATGTTTTTGATTTTATTTTATTATTTTATTAACTTACAAAATTAATAATTTTGGACATCGTTTATGTAACAGAGTTTTTTATTTATCAATTATAAATTTGTCAATTTAATTATTTGGTTCTTTTTATTTTATTTGGATTATTGATTGGATCAACCATACATGTGAGATCCTAACGGTACACTCGCATTTAGGGATTGATTTAACCAAAATCTCACCCGACAATATCACCTTGTATCTTTTAGCATATTACAAAATTACACAAAAATTAATATTTGTGTCATAGCCTGTAATAAGCCGAGAAATTGTGTCAAGTTTCATTGCAAAATTCTTATTAACGCAGTAGCTAAAATAAATAATGTAAAAAACAGTAAAAATGACAGCAAAGTTGTTGTCGCCCAGTATATACATTCAGAAAAAGGTAATGATGTAGCGCTTATCACAAAAATAGAATACGGTAAATGGTTTATAAAGAAGAATATAGTGATTGCAATGAGATATTTATTTGGCATACCTAGAGTTTTTTGAATTTTCAGCACTAAAATAAAACATTACGAAAAAACTTTATTGTCTACTTACTTTTTAACACTCTGTATAAATAATTTAAGAAAATGAAAGCTGTACTAGTATTGTTGTAACGTACGGACTTTGAGTTTTTCATAGTGATTTGTAACGTCGTCAAAAAAAAACTACTTAAATTGATCATGAAAATGTAACTTGTTTTTAAAAACAGCCTGTATTTTAAACAGTTGAACAAAATTTTCATTTTCATTTCGTAAAATATAAATAAAAGTCAAGTATCTTTTATTGGTGTATACTTTTTGAAAATATCTTTACGTCTAAGAAATCCACATACCTTTATATCTTTTTAGATTTTTTCAATTTACAATTATTAAATAAAACCCTCCTGTACTCCGACCCTGTATATGTCACACCAGTCCAGCAAAACTTGTTTTAAAAAGAAGCAATTTGTTAATGCTCACAGTAAATTTTAGCAAGTTATCTTGCATAACTAACCCCCTAGATTTTTTTTTCTACTCTACATCCACACCATAAATTTTTCAAAAAAAAATTATTATTTTTTATTTCTTGGAACAAAATTAAACAATATAATTTTTTTCTCGCTTAAAATAAAAACGTATATGTCCTTATAATCGGTTTCCAAGTTTCATTGATCTAGCTTTACATTTAAATTTTATACAGAATTTTAATGAGATAGATGCAATTAAAAATAAAAGACTGTATCTTTGCTCTGCACTGGGTTCGGGATGAGCACCACTTCGTAGAATAATAACATAGTGTTGTATTATAATCGTGCAGAGTTTCATTACGGTACGCAAAAATGCAAACAAAAGTGGCTTAGGCTCCGGACTATAAAGCAAGTTGCTGATTTATCAATTCGGTTATTGTCAAGAAAGTAATAAAAATGAGGACACTAAAACATATTCAGGGGGTCAGATTATAAGGGCGCTGGGTAGTTCGCGAATAGAAAGAGATAGGTATAGGGATTGCTTGACAAAAAATACTTCAAGTGACTTGGGGGTATCCAAATATGTAATAATATACAGGGTGTTCCAGTTGAAAAAATGTAAGTTTATGTCATATCTTTTTTTTTAAGACTCCCTGTATAATAACGCATTTTTTCCGATTTTTTTTTAAATGAAAATCGACGTGTCCGAGCTTTTTTCTAAAAAATTACGATTTTCTCGAAAATTCGATGTTTCCAGACTTTACGGACACACTATATAATAGGTTAATACGAACAGATGGTAAATCATCAAAATTTATTAAACCCATCTTTTTTGCTCGAGAGGACGAGAGAAACGAGAATCTCTCGACGAGAGAGGATCTTTCTCTCGTCTCGTCTCGAGCTTTCATTAGAGAGAAAGTATCTCTGTCGTCTCGTCGAGAGAGGGCGAGACGAGACGAGAGCCGAGAATCTCTCGTCTCGGCGGCAACACTAATTATAAAAACAGCTGTCTTCTTTCAAAGTTAGGCCTTTGTGTATAAGAACGGAAATTAATAGTGTGTGTTATAAATGGAAACTGGATTTATAAATTCAACTTTGGTATGTAAATTTTGAAATATCAACTGTCAGTTTTTAATGGAAAACTGTCAGAATAGTGCCCGGCACTAATAAGTCCCTGTTATCTAGCAAGTTTGAGGTGCTTTTTACCGACGCAGGAGAAATCTATAAAAGTTGTACCCTAAGTTCAGTAGACTGTGGAAATTTAGGAAGTCTTTAATTATTATCGCTGCATGCATGAGACATGCCACTAAATATTCATGTCTTTACTGAGTAAAAATGTAGAGCCCGGATAATGGAATTGTTAGAATGCATACAATTCAACTTCAAACGCTGCTAATGATTACCGCCATCAAGATTTTCTTCTAACAATACCATTTTTATGATATTCATCTCCTTTTTTGTTGTCGATTTCTACCAACAGTCTAGGGTGAATATATTTGTTATCCCTAGGCAAGTCTTTAAAAAACAAAAAAAAATATTTCTTCAGATATAAACAAAGCTTCAAAACCCTTTTGAGATCTTTTTTTAAAGGACAAATACAGATGTTTTTGTGGGGTTTTACTTGTTTCAGATATTTCAAGGGGTAAAAAATTAACCCTTACTTGACAGACTTAAATAAATAAATAAATAAATAAAGACTAGGTTTTCCAAAGAAGCTAGAGGTAAAAATGGCATCTTGATATAGCATGCCGTTTTTAAGCTACAGGGGTTTTTAAAATATCTGCATTTTGGGAGTGGCCTACAACTTTTTTATTTATAAACATTTCATTTTGGTGTAAATTGCTTTCCAATTTCTTTAATAAAAAATCCAACTGTAAAATTAAATTTTATCTGTCACTTTTAGTTTTTAGAATATTATACCCCAACTAGCTTAAAAACGACTTACTAAATAAAGATGCGGTTTTTCCCATTAAAGTTTCCTTGAAAAACGAGCATCACCAGTAAGGGGTCAGTTCTTTTCTCTCTCCTTCAGAGATCCTGTACATAGTACTCGAGTGAAAATGAAGAGCCGAAAGCTAAGGCTATAATATCACAAAATTTATTTTTTGCTAGTTTCTTCCTAACCTCACTATCCATTTACGTAATTTTTTCTGCGACCAATATTAATATAAATTTTCCATTTTTTTCTAAAACTTATACAGGTGAGGAGACGGCTCGAAGCTATACTCCAGTTCCTGCAAGTCTGTTTGCAGATACTAATTTCGTCCCTTATAATACGACCAAAGATTCAATGTGCCTAATGATCAAACGCTATCCTGATGGAAAAATCAGCAGATACGTCACTGACCGAAACGAAAGCGATTTGGTGCAGATTAGTAGACCTATAGGTATGTTTATCGCCTCAAGGAACACAAATCGTTTAATTGGTCTTACTAGACATTTTAGCCTCCTTTTCCGCCTATTCAGATAAACCCATTTCGTTTTTTGTCCCAGATCTGTGATTAAGCTGCACTGCATATTTTACTGGGGATTCAGTATCGTTAAAAATAGACATTTTTTTCCTTATTTTTGTGCAGCAGTAGAGGCAATGATAAGCAAATGCGGCTACGTTATATTCCATAACTCCATTAATTTCACAATAATATCTGCAAGTAAAAATAAAAAAAATTAAAATTCAACATCTTTGAAAATAAAAGGTTGTCAGTTAAATAATAGTTAGATAGTAAATAGTAGGACTATCCAATTAAAAACACTTGGTTTGAATGCGCCACGATATATTAATTTTATTCTTTTTTTATTTGGCCAGTATCGTTTCTTTGATTTTAGGTAACTTCCAATTAAAGGTTTTGGAAAAGAGAGAAACCTTTTTGATGTTAGCTGCTGGCTCGGGGATTACTCCTATGTTAAGTTTAGTTTTGTTTTTGCTGGAAAGAAGAATTAAAAAGTGGTAAGCTATTTAACATTTGCTCGATTATTATAAGGATTAAGACCGCATTAAAGATTATTCATTTTGTAACAACTAGTTACAAAAAAATAACAGATCCAAATGACAGACTTTCTTATTTATATACCGATTCCTGTCAAACATAACAATTTTCAGTGCTTAACGTTACTTAATATATTTTAACAAATTAAAAAAAAAAATAAGATGGTCCCAAATGGAGGCGTTTTGCATTTATGGTCCCATTTCAATTAAATTTGCTGATAAGGATTTTTGAATCAAACTAATTATGAGCTGATTTGTTTTATACTTGGAGTTTTAGTTTTGGGTTACTGGGCTTCCTGCGTCGCAAAAACCAAAATTTCGCGGTTAAACAATGTCCAAGTAACTAAAAATTAACCAAACCATCGTTTTGACAATTCTGTTAGTCCATAATACACCGGTCCATTTTTGATTGATGACTAAGCGGTTGAATTTTGGTAAATAGTTTCATTTTGGCATTTTGCTGAGACACTCAACATTTCTCTCTGCTAAAATTCTTGAAACTGATTGCCAACAGACATGTTCCGAGCTTCAGTATGACTTCTCACCAAAATGAAGCTGTTTACGAACAATTCAGTCTGTTATTCATCGCTTAAAAATAAACTGGTGTACCGTGAACTATGTGCAATATTAACAATCCCAGTAAATAAAATTAACACCGATATTTACTAAACAGTCAAAATTAGAAAAATAGGTTTTGTAACAACATTTTGATTTGAAATTTTCTATTTATTTAGTCGCTAATTCTGATTTTTTACTTAAACATAAAATAACTTATTTACTAATATGAACTCAAACTTAGAAAAAATACATGACGGATCCAAGTGCAGAGTTTTCTATTTATGAACCGATATGTATCAAAATTGGAATCTCTGTGGTGTTAAAGTCTATATAATTAAGATTTCTGACTTAAACCAAAAAAAATAACCTGAAGGATCTGAAATGGCGAACTCTTACATTTATGAACCGATATGTATTAAATCTGAAAACTTGCTGTGTTTAATGTCGCTAATTATAACTTTTGACTCCAACAAACAAAAACTAGCATGGCGGACCCAAAATATATATCCTGTTTATAAACCGATTTGTGTCAAACTTGGTACTTGGCGGGTCGAAACCATTTAAGGTTAAATTTCTCTTACCTTGTAATGCCTAACAAAGCTGCGTTGGAAAGGATGAGTAGTTTGCTTAATAATATAACCTAAAAACCAAACTAAAAATTAATAAATTTGGAAAAAAAAACTTTTTGAAAACAAGCTTTTATAACATGGACTAAAAAGCATAAAATAATTTTTTGAGTGTTCTGATATCATAATAATAAAAGCGATGGGCGTAAGGAAATTTAACCGTTTTTGTTTTAGCGTTGTTAATTCGAAGTTTAGTGAAAATCCAAATTCATTAAATTATAGCAGAGAAATGTAAGGGTACACAATTTAACCCAACCCAACCCACCCCAACCCTACTCAAACTACCCTTACTTTTTTTCTGATATTGATGGACATTATTACGCCTGCTTCATATTAGGCAGATCATCCGCGACCGGCAGTTTGTCGATTTATTTTGTCACATTGAAAAAGAAGAGTCGGCCCATCATCGGTTGTGGACGATCCACCAAATGCGCATGGAAAGGCATTTACCTAATATTAAATACGCCCATCGCTTTTATTATTATGATATCAGAACACTCAAAAAATTATTTTATGCTTTTTAGTCCATGTTATAAAAGCTTGTTTTCAAAAAGTTTTTTTTCTAAATTTATTTTTTAATTTTTAGATTTGTCTATGCATTTCAGCTAGCGCATCAATATTGCAGGGAGTCATTCCTGTCAATCCCTAAAACTGTTCGTTATTATTATGATCATTATACGCTAGAATTAATTAATTTTGGTCGAGATCGAACAAACTAAAGCCTTACCTCTTCTACGCCCCCCCCCACCCTTTTTTAGCCGGGAGAGCATGTGAATTTTGAAATCAATCAGATACCTACGTGGAAGTCAGTTGAAATTAATCAGAAAAACTCGTCATTAAATCGTCAATTTTGAATCCGCCATATTGAATTTTTGTAATCTGATCAAAAATTCGTAATCCTCATCCTCAAAAACCCTCAGACACCAATTTTGGTGGAAACCCGACAAACTAAAATTTTACGTCCTCTTCGCCCTTCACGTTAGGAGGGAAGTAGGCAGTCAGTGATACTACATTAGTGGATTGTCATCGGAACTATAACGATATGCGAAATTTGAAGTCAATCGGACACGTGGAAGTCAGTTGAAAGTAATCAGAAAAACTTGACATCAAATCGTCCATTTTGAATCCGCCATATTGAGTTTTTATAATCCGATCAAAAATTCGTAATCCCCATCCCCAAAAACCCCCAGATACCAATTTTGGTTAAAACCGGAGAAATAAAAGTTTTATCCCCTCTCCACCCCCCACGTTAGGGGGGAGGTAGGTACCCGATGAAACCATATTATTGTATTGTCCTCGGAACTAAGACGCTATGCGAAATTTGAAGTCAATCGGATGTTTGGAAGTTCTTCAAAAATGAGTTACAAGATTTGATTACATACATACAGGTGAAGTTAAATAAAAGCTTGTAATAATAAAAAGAGTTAAACGGTATTATTCATTGGATGTACCTAAAACTAGAAAAAAATACGAACGCAAACCTAATTTTGTAGCAAATAAGAACCTTTGTATTAGTTTCTTAGGAGTCAGGTTTGTTACTGCTGATGATTCAAATTAAAACCGTTCATAAACAATCCACCTGTGAAAGAAAGCATACTCTAATTTTTGGTTTTTAAGATATTATCAAAATATAAAGTAAAATTCTCATTAAAAGGATATGTCACACTGAACAATAAACTATTTTTTGTTTTTAACTTTTTGTTTTTTTGAATATTCTTTTATTTGTATTTTTTAATATTATGACCTTTCTTCTATTCTTATTAAGTAAGAAATAATAAATAGTATAATAGTAGACATGCAGTTTTGTTAAGAGTGAAATGCTTGGTTGCGTTGTATACAATTAATATGACACTCGTATCAAATACCAAATTGCAAATAATGCAAGGACCTAAAACTATAAACAACAAGTGAAATTAAAGAAAGAAAAAATAAGAAAAAAGTTTTCTGCTTCAGCCGGGACTCGAACCCGGGATCTCTTGCCCTCTAGGTAAACATTCTAAACAATGAACTACCGAAGCCATACATAACTTTTCGGAAAACTTCTATCTATGCAGGCTGCGGTGTCTCAATACAAGAACGAGAAATTCTCACGGTATTAACTCGACCAAGTCATCCAACTGAGCTCTTTAATTCTTCTTTGCCACTGTCAAAGTAACTCAAATTAGACGTAAAGAATCAACGTCCTAGTCCAACGTGTGTTAAATTTTCCTTGTGTGTTAAAATTTCCGATCGCAAAATGGTCGATTGCCAATATAATTATCAAATACCAAATTGCGAATAATGCAAGGACCTAAAACTATAAATGGCAGCTGATTTTAAAGTATTATTTTTGAAAGATACTCTTTACGAAAATAAAAATTCGTAAAAAGGGGTGTTGACGAAATCAAAATTTTTGTCCAACATTTACAAGAAATCTTTTTTATAGAGTTTCAGACATAGTAAACAAAAACCATCCCATAACCTGTCTGTCTATATCAAAATTGAAATCAAAATGTACGTACAGGTATAAAATCTACTTACCTTTCCTACAAGACCCATTTTACGCGAATTTTATATCCACAAAATAATGTCGCAAAATGGCTTTAAATCTGGATCAAATCACCATACTAATATGGTACTTTGAAGCCGTTCCTGAGAAAGGAAGGAAAAATGACACACTGAAACTTGCGTCAATCAATTCATATTTGTTTGAAGGCATACTTGACTATCTGCTCTTGCTTAGTAAAGGTGTTCGGGAGTTTTAGTATGTTTTAATTTAACCTTTTTTGGCGAAAAATCGGCTCCCCGAGCCCACTGTGCTGTTGAAAGAAAGTTGATTGACATTGATTGTCAAAATGGCATCTTATAAACACTTCTCTTTGCCAAATAATCCCATGAAGGTTTTAGATAGTTGTACGCCCGTCCTACTAGATTGAGTTAAAAAAAGAGAGTAAGTAGCTGAATGATAAAGGGTGAGTTTAGTAATTAAAATAAGTAGACCACTGTTTAGTTATTAATGTCATGTGTGTTTATATTAGGCGCCCTTTCTAATGCATTAGTTTAAAAAGAGATAGTAAATAATCGGATAATAATGTATAAGTTCAGTCAATGTAACAATTAGATTTGTTAATTTGTACGTTCCGAAATCATATTTTGTGTCGGAGTGCCAGTTTCAACCATATACTTAATATTCCAATACCTACTGTAATTTCCAATTTATGATGCAAACATTAAGAAATACAATATCAAATGTACATAATAGTGTCCTTGCGGACTTTAATATAAAATGTCGTGATTGGTTATTTTTAAACACATGCATATTATTTTACTCATGCATATTATTTTACTGGTTTATATCGTCCCCACGCGTTTGACCCGTGTCGTCACGTTGATTTATCGGCGCACGGTGGCCAAAAATCCTATCTATGTAAATGTACCACCACAGCTTTATATAACGATATAAAGATTTTTTTTTAAAGAGTTTAATCGCAAGCAAGTTTCTTTTTAAAAAAGGCATTTTTATTTGTGGCGCCTTTTTGGAAGGCTTCACATCGTCTCCTGGATCAATAAATAATGTGACAGCTTTGACCAGCGTCAAAAATTATAGGAAGGTTAATAGGCTAAAACGGGCACTAAACTGAGAGATTTTCGTAAGAGGCAATGAAAAATATTGATATTTTTTGTAGAGAGAGCACGCTGCGCAGGAGGTGCTAGTGACAACATTGACAAACACTTTAATGACAAATCACAAATGACAATCTCCTTGAAGTACTAAGTTCACAGAATACCATAGGTGATTAGAACTAGAGAGAAAAAGGTTGCAATGCTAAGCATTCATTGTATTTTCTCACTCTAAAAAAACTCTTAAATTTTCGTCTCAGTGTCCCATATAGCCGTGGTCGTTCCAATTACTTCGTATATAATTCATTAAGTGGCGTGTCGTATAAATTTTACATATAGATAATATTCAAAAAGTACTTTCTATACAGGGTGTCCCAGATAAAATTAACTACATGGGGTCTTATGAGGATTTTGGAAGACATATAATTCTGGTTAAATGGAAAAAGTGACGATATTCTGAGCCCAATTAGGTGCAGTAATAAAATTTAAAATATCTACAAGGGTTTTCCAAATATCAGGCAAACACTAAAAATTGCTTTTAATAAAAATAATTTATTTATTGCTTGATATTTTAAAAGTCTTTTTAGATATTTTTATTTTTGAAATAGACTGGGCACGGATTAGCCCCAATTTTTACCAAAGAATCCAAATTTGTGTGTATTAATGTTTTCAAAATTCTCATAAGAAACCGTGTAATAACTTTTATCTGGGACACATGGTATACCACAACTATTCTTTAAAGTTTCTAAACAAGTAAGGATAACTTTCAATGTTTGATGCAAAGTTTATAGAAAAGAAATATCGAATGTGCACGAATCTATTTTTCACATGGACTGTCTAGGCTTATCGGGACAAATAATGTGTTTGCGCATGCCTTAAGTGAAAAACGGGGTGATTGGAAAGAGTGAAACCAATGTAGGTTTGTGGCAGATTATGGCAGAGGCGTGGTATGTTTTTGCTTCTTGCTTGGAATCGAAAGCTTATTTCAGCCTGCGAGAGCTGTGGTGAGATTTCTGAGATATACAATTCGAAGAAAACAATGACAAAGACAGAGTAATAAATAAACTTGTCACAAAAAAATTATATTAAAAAATAAACACATATCACGTGACTGTCCCAAACCTATTGTAGTTTCACTTCTTATATCATACTAATGAATAGAATTTTGGCTTCTTTCTTATTTGAGTGGTTTAAAAATAAGCTAAGTGTTAATTTATTACACGTGTATTCCATTAAAAGAAAATAGTTGCTTAACATAAATATGTTAAAAAAGAAAGGGTTGGAAAAAATGATTTTTAAAAATGTTAATGCCTTATTCGATTTGTAAAAGTTTCTTCTACTTTCGTGCGAGAGGTACGTACTTCTTGCCCTCATTTGCGTGCGAGAGTTCGAATGTCGCACACCGAAACCCGCAAATTCCGTTCCCGCACGATTTTTTATTCGTGGAATTGTCCTTTTAGAACGCCATTTTTAAATGTTTTAATATTTTCTGGACAAAATACTACTTTTTAGTAATTATTAAAAAAACTGCATTTTTTAAAAGAATTGAGCGACCTTCGTAGCTATTTCTAAACGTCAAATATATCAACAATAGAATTTTGCTTGACACATTTGCATGTCACTTGATTTTTATATCAATTTAGACTGTTAGCTCGCGTTACTATGTCAACCGTTTCATTTAAACCACAAAAACGTATCCAAGGTGTTCGAATAACAGGAGCTCTTGGAAAACATTTTGATTTTTTAGTTTGCTTAAATTGGTGTCGTAACCAGGAATATGTCATGGGGTGTAGGGCGAGAGCAATGATGCCGTATTTTATGCAATTTTATTTTTCTATTTATGAAATATGTGGAAAATATCTAAGAATTCTTAGGCTTGGAGGTCGTCGAACCCTGAGCCGCCTTTCTAGGTGCGCCAATGCTTAAATTATATTTTATCATTTGCTTTTAACAACTCTCTACACTGAAACAATGGTGTAACTAACTAAACTATCAATACTTACATGTGCAAGTTATTTTCAGGCCTTTTTTGGATAAACAAATAAAATACCGCTTTACCATATTGATACCTTAAAGTGGGTATTGACTTGCAACAAAACACTACAAACACTCCAAACATTTTCGCCGAAAATGTTCGCTCAGTGAGTACGTGTCTATGCAATGCTTATGTAATTTTGCAATCTGGGAACACAGCGCGCATCAAACACTACAAACAGGACAAACATTTTCGGCGAAAATGCTCGGAGTGTGTGTGAGTGAATACGTGTACTTCAAAAGCACAGACCGCGCTGCAACAAATTTTGCAAGTCAATACGTCACGGCGAACGCGCAAAACATTTTCCGAGGCTTGTTGGTAAATCGGAATACCACAAAGAGATTTATTCCTTCTTGTTTGTTCAGTGGGTGCAGTCGTTTTTTTTTTACTTGGCAATTAAAAAATTGAATGGACCATCCATCTCCCGCACAACGCTCAAAAAGTATTGAACCTTCATATCCTTAATTTCAATACGCATCTGATTGTTCAGCTGACAAAGCATATGTAAACTACGACATTGAGGAAAATTTTTTAAATTAATTTATGCGGTTCGGTTCATTTAGTTTAGTTACTAAGTAAAAAAAACTTTATCACTAGTTAATATGTTTGAATAATAATAAATAAATATTAAACTTATTTATAAAAAAAAATAAATAAAAAAAACACCAAACTGCTAGTTCTACTTGTGCCTACTATAGTCGCAGTTGAGTATAAAATTGATAGGTATCACAAACTGTAATAGATATACTTATAATGTACGATATGCTTCAATCTTTAGTTAGTTTTGATGCCCAAAGCGCACTTACAAAATTATACAGTTTTGTATTATCATCAATTAGGTTTTTGGGTAATTTTAGCAAGTAGATTTAGCAGTTGGGTGTTTTTTGTTAATTTATTTTTTACATCCATTTTTTAATTCTTATTCAGCCTTATAGAAAGAATGCATTTATCATTCATTTAGCATTACTCGTAGATAGGTGCGTTTCTACAAACATTGAGTCAAGGTGGGGGAGGGAGAGGGAGAGGGAAGTAGTAAAATGCTGTTGAAAAATTCTTAAACCGTGTGCAGAAAGAAGTTTTGAAATCGCTCCATATTTGTGAAAGTTATGCGAATATGGTTTTTGAAGAGGGTGAGGGGGAATGACGGGCGGCGAGATGGCTAGGACATGACATATTATAAATAGAGACCCTGTATGTATGACATATTTAAAATATGTCATACATACAGGGTCTCTAGCTAGGACCAGGGAGGACTACAAAGTAATTACAGCAAATTTTGTATGCCTTAACTCATGTGACAAAATATGTACCTCAAAAAAAAAAGTGCCGTTTACAAACAACCAAAAGTTTTTTTAATTTTAGGGATTTGTGTCATATTGTTTTTGTATGTCTAAAGTTGTAGCTATTGACAGAACAAAAAAGAAAACAATTGAATCAGCTCAAGATTTTTTAGTAGCACATTTATAAAAAGTGGGCAGTACCCGGTCTACCCTACCTTTGATTCTGTGTGCCATCTTGGAATTTGATAGCGGACAAAAAATATTTTTGGTCAAAACCCAGACCAATTCGTTCAAAAGTGATAATAAAAATCATTTCATGCCTTTTTTTTGGGCCACCCGGTATATTTACCTTTATTTCATGTTTCAATTTTTCAATAAGGGCATTGCAGGTCTCTATAACTATAAAACCAACTCGTTGTTTTGATACTTTAAATAGGTAGTGTAGACTAGTGAAAGAGTCCCCTGTTGCTAAAAAACGTAGAGCAATAGCTAAGCGATCTTGAACAGGTATAGCATGTCGAAGTTGGGTATCTTTCTTGAATATTTTAGGACCCACTAGACAAATTAAGTTTTCAAAATCCTCTGCAGATATTCTGGTAAAGTTTTTGAAATGTAATTAGTCCATATCTCTCAGTAAACTTAAATTTTGTCTTTGTAAATACAGACGGCTGGATCATTCTTTTCGCTGCTCTTTTTTATTTTTTCTTCTTAAACTCTCAATAATCAGAAGAGCGCCGGCCGCTACAACCGCGTCGTCATCGTCCATCACGGTTGACGGTGATACTGACTTAAAATAGCGAGAATACAGGACGCAGAGCAAATGCTATATACCAATTAAAACCGTAATTTCAGAAAAATGAGCCAATCACATTGCATCTGTACACCTGGTGCATTGCAGATTTTCACTCCACGTGGACTACTTGCTATAAGGGAAGTGTTGAATTGATTAATATCACTTTTCCTAATTTCCACTAAATTTGACTTGTGCAGCGTTAAAAATCAATTGGTGTGTGGGTAAGTTGAAATATTGTTTGCCACTGTATGTCTGTATGTCTGTATGTCTGTATGTCTGTATGTCTGTATGTCTGTATGTCTGTATGTCTGTATGTCTGTATGTCTGTATGTCTGTATGTCTGTATGTCTGTATGTCTGTATGTCTGTATGTCTGTATGTCTGTATGTCTGTATGTCTGTATGTCTGTATGTCTGTATGTCTGTATGTCTGTATGTCTGTATGTCTGTATGTCTGTATGTCTGTATGTCTGTATGTCTGTATGTCTGTATGTCTGTATGTCTGTATGTCTGTATGTCTGTATGTCTGTATGTCTGTATGTCTGTATGTCTGTATGTCTGTATGTCTGTATGTCTGTTTGTCTGTATGTCTGTATGTCTGTATGTCTGTATGTCTGTATGTCTGTATGTCTGTATGTCTGTATGTCTGTATGTCTGTATGTCTGTATGTCTGTATGTCTGTATGTCTGTATGTCTGTATGTCTGTATGTCTGTATGTCTGTATGTCTGTATGTCTGTATGTCTGTATGTCTGTATGTCTGTATGTCTGTATGTCTGTATGTCTGTATGTCTGTATGTCTGTATGTCTGTATGTCTGTATGTCTGTATGTCTGTATGTCTGTATGTCTGTATGTCTGTATGTCTGTATGTCTGTATGTCTGTATGTCTGTATGTCTGTATGTCTGTATGTCTGTATGTCTGTATGTCTGTATGTCTGTATGTCTGTATGTCTGTATGTCTGTATGTCTGTATGTCTGTATGTCTGTATGTCTGTATGTCTGTATGTCTGTATGTCTGTATGTCTGTATGTCTGTATGTCTGTATGTCTGTATGTCTGTATGTCTGTATGTCTGTATGTCTGTATGTCTGTATGTCTGTATGTCTCTATGTCTGTATGTCTGTATGTCTGTATGTCTGTATGTCTGTATGTCTGTATGTCTGTATGTCTGTATGTCTGTATGTCTGTATGTCTGTATGTCTGTATGTCTGTATGTCTGTATGTCTGTATGTCTGTATGTCTGAATGTCTGTATGTCTGTATGTCTGTATGTCTGTATGTCTGTATGTCTGTATGTCTGTATGTCTGTATGTCTGTATGTCTGTATGTCTGTATGTCTGTATGTCTGTATGTCTGTATGTCTGTATGTCTGTATGTCTGTATGTCTGTATGTCTGTATGTCTGTATGTCTGTATGTCTGCATGTCTGCATGTCTGTATGTCTGTATGTCTGTATGTCTGAATGTGTGTATGTCTGTATGTCTGTATGTCTGTATGTCTGTATGTCTGTATGTCTGTATGTCTGGATGTCTGGATGTCTGTATGTCTGTATGTCTGTATGTCTGTATGTCTGTATGTCTGTATGTCTGTATGTCTGTATGTCTGTATGTCTGTATGTCTGTATGTCTGTATGTCTGTATGTCTGTATGTCTGTATCTCTGTATGTCTGTATGTCTGTATGTCTGTATGTCTGTATGTCTGTATGTCTGTATGTCTGTATGTCTGTATGTCTGTATGTCTGTATGTCTGTATGTCTGTATGTCTGTATGTCTGTATGTCTGTATGTCTGTATGTCTGTATGTCTGTATGTCTGTATGTCTGTATGTCTGTATGTCTGTATGTCTGTATGTCTGTATGTCTGTATGTCTGTATGTCTGTATGTCTATATGTCTGTATGTCTGTATGTCTGTATGTCTGTATGCATACATGTGAGCTAAAAATTAAAAAATATCAAAGTGCGAAAAATTATTTTTTTTAAATTTTACGCAATTTCAAAAATCATATCGAAAAAAGTTTATTAAAGATTAACTTTATGTAAATCATCATTTCATATTCTACAGAAGCGCACCTTTTGAGGATATGCCCACATACAAGGATCCTGGAACTTCTGTTCGATTTATATTTACCTGTAGTTTATGTGATTTCCGCGAGGGAAGTGTTGGAAATCTTGTTCTCATTTCTTTTTAGTGACGTCGCAGCCTACAAATACTTTGGTCGGACCCAAAAAGAGCCGCGACTGTTTTGTGTCGGTAGGGTTGAAATTATACCAGGAAGATTTTACATGAATTTAGATAACTTTTGAAGGGCAGAATCAAGCAAAATTTCACGAAATCGATAGAACCCCGTATTAGGAGGTATTTCAAATGACTTTGCAAACACGACGATCTTTTGCGCGCAAATGTTTGTTGCATTTGGAGGAAAAAGATCGGAATGTTCGTAGTGTTTTGCGCGTTTGGAGTGATTTGTTGCAAGTCAGTACGCACCTTTACAATAGCACTTTACCTTTTAAAACTTGATTTTTCTGTGATTTAAAATATTAATAGTAGGTAACGCATTTGTGGCATAAACCACTGTGCATTGCTCTTTCATTTCGACTCCAGAGCCGGTTTCAGCTCTCATCACGCCCGAGGAAAACTATAAAATTAGTTTTTGGACGAAAGACAAAAAAATTAAAAACAAACCTGTCAGACAAAACAAAACACTACGTTGTCAAAATTGAATATAAATAAATTCTTGTAAAATTTTGTTTCACCTGATTGCTGGCCCGAATCATCTAAGCGCGTCGTTCGGCCATTTGCAATTACATGCGGCAAAGTGATATTTTTTGCACTTGATTTACTATTTTCTACTAGGATGTGGAAAAATCCGCTTTTAGGGAGTGACACAGTAATTAAATAGTTTATTATTAAATTAATATAGTTGTAGTTTGTAAATCTATTTAATATTTAAATTTATCAAAAATCTGCTAAAATCAAAAGAAACTATATAATATGTGTTTAAATCATTTTGCGAAAAGATGATTTTGCATATTGATAACAGTGTAAAAATTTTAGTTTGGCGAACCGCTGTGAAAATTTTTTGTGTTCTAGTGCGAAATAGTTATTTACCCAACAAATGTGGAAGGTGATACTTTACCGCACGTAACGGCAGTTGGACGAACGACGAAGCGGAGTTCGGTCAAGTCGTCAAGGGTAGTAAGGACACTCTTCGCATGTGTTCCGTACAATATTTTACTTAAAAGTACCTTTTTTTTCAAAAAATTTAATGTAATTTATAAATAAACATCAAATTAGACGAAATTGAAATGTAAACAAATGTTGAAGTTGTTTTATTGACGCGTCCGGTAAAGTAACTTTGCCGAACGGCGTGCGGTAAAGTAATTACTTTACCGCACGCGAGTAGGTAAATTATTTTATGCACCGTAATGTCAAAACAAGTTGATTTTATAAATTTTTGTGCACCGCAATATTAAAATAAGTTTATGACATAAGTTTACTTACATTCGATTGTAGAAGTAACTAAATGCAAATCACTTGTAATAAAATTATATCTGAACTTCCTCACGCTCTTAGCTAAATAATTATTTATAAAGTTTTCGGAAAGTTAGATTTCCACACACGACTGCTTGACCGCACTTCTTAGGGCGCAGCGTACCTTCAGCAAAGCAGCACGGATCACCTTAACAAACAGATAAATAAGCCGGCTGGCGGTCTTTGATCTCGGAGAATTCAACGATGGCTGAGCATTGGGAATCAAACTCAGAGCCGGACTAAAATAAATTTATCATAAAATATGAATGTTTCAGATTGTTGATGCGAAAAAATATTTTTACTGTCAGAAACAATAAAAACATTGAAATAGTTTTGTACTGCTAAAAATGAGAGATAAAATGAATTTTAGAGTCTGGGCCGCGTAAAAAAATTATATGTTGTCCTCTGCATGGGACTTTGGAAATAATGTGTTCTATTAAATGAGATACAATACGTTAACATGTTGTCGTTTACAGCGTACAGCCAAAGACAAAAATAAAAAAATTGATTGCTTTTTTTGTTTTATTGGGATAACATTTATTAAGTTTCAAGAGGAGTAAATTTGCGAATTTTAAATACAAGAAGTTTGACATTGTAGAGTAATTTCTTAATTTACTGGAATCAGATATTATTTATTAGTTTTTTCGAAAAATTTAAAGTTTAAGGAGATACAGGGTGACAAAATAATCTTTACAATTCGCAGAAAATTGCTTCACGGTAAACTATTATTTTAAAATTTAGTAAAATCTAATTTTTAACTAAAATAGTTGTTTTATATGTATTCTTAAAAGTGTAAATAGTAATATAATAAAAAATTATAACAAATTTGTGTCAAAAACTCTTGACCAAATGTTATATAATAGTTTAATATACAGGCTGTAATTTAAATGATGCATGAAACTTTAAGGGGTTGTGGAAATGGTCAAAACAAAGATTTTTTTCACATTAAACTTTATTAGACCTCTTTATTTTTACAGGGTGTTAAACTTAGCATTTTTTTTCGATGTTTTTTTATTTTTTAAAAATTACAACAGACCATTAAATATTTGTGGAATTGTGCATTACCAAAACGGTAATAATTAAGTTTTAAAATTATTTAAAAATACCTAAAAATATTAAAAGCGTTTACCCAAAAATCTGTTTTAAAAATTTTAATAAATTTAGTGCTAAAATTACTATTTTCTGTTTTTATTAATGGGGGTTATGGGTAGGGGACAACTCGCCGCGGCCAATTCGCTGCGGTCCAATTCGCCGCGGAGACAATTCACCGTAAGATTTTTTGTTTTATGATATTACCATTGGGAATTGTTTAAACAGTTGTATTTAGCTTGACTTCATATATATTTGGTTGACTATAACTTTTTTCAAACCTTTCCAACTACATATTTGGTGGTTAGTATACATTCAATATTTTTTTTATTAGGAAAATAAATAAAATGGCGGATTTTCCCGTTTATGAACGGATTTGTATCTAACTCGGACTGATAAGATTTTTAGGGTCGCCGATCATTATTTTTATCTTAAATTTAAGAAAATCAAAATGGCGATACAAAATGGCGGATTTTTCCATTTATGAACCGATATGCATCAAATTTGAAACTTGAAGGTGTTTCAGGTCGGTTGCTATTTTGATTTTTTTTTAGTTTAAGTTAAAAATAATAATCAGCGCCCGGAAAGATCTTAAAGTTTCTAGTTTGATGCATATCGGTTCATAAATGGCAAAAACTGCCATTCTACATTCGCCATTTTATTTATTTTTTCCAACTAAAAAAATGCTGAATTGTATACCACCAAATACCTAGTTGGAAAGTTTTAAAACATTATTTTTATAAAAAAATATTATATAAAGTTAAGGTAAATAAAACAATGGTAATATCATGAAACAAAAATCTCGCAGCGAATTGTTCCCGCGGCAAATTGTCCCCGTGGCAATTCGATTGGCAGCGAATTGTCCCCGCGGCGAAACGGGCCGCGGACAATCAGCCGCGGCGAATCGGCCGCGGTGAAGCGGCGAATTGTCCCCTAACCTTTTAATTTGTGAACCTGTGCTTAATTTAAGGATCAAAATACCAATCTACAAACTTCCCTTTTCTACAACTGAGCTTACGCTGTTTTATACAAAACACCAAAAACTTTCTAAACAAAGCATAGTTTATATGTTGTTTTTTAGGATCTAATAGCGGGTCATTTTCAAATTTGAGATAAATAAAACAAATCCTGCAAAAGCATAAAAAAATATAAAAAAACAAAATCAAAGGGGTTGCAGATCCATATGTCCCTAAGAACTCTTTGTAGTTAAATCATTTACAGATTCATCTCATTGGACAATTAATTATTGAACACCCTGTATAGGATATGACAAAAGTTTTTAAAAAATCGAGAGATAAAATAATGTATAAGCTTACCTTATAGGATCCTGCGGAAATCGAAAATAACCTCGATTAAGGGTATACCGTCGCGTGGATTTACAGTCTCTTACGGCACAAACCATTCCCATTGTTTTAAAATCAAAAATTACATATATCAAACAATAAAATTACATCTACCCGCCACTAATGCTCAACACTAAAAGTACTAAAAGTTTAAAAAATATTGAAATACAAAATGCGCCTCTGGAGTGGTTGACCCCAACATGGCAGGCTGCGTGAAAGATGCGCGTAGCACCCCCCACCACCTGAGTTCCCTATCTGTTTGTTAGGAGATCCGTGAAAGCAGTCTCGTGCAGAAAATGAGGTTGTTAGGGAAAAATCAATTTTAGTTTCCTTGTTTTGAATCACCATAGGAATAAAATAAAAATAATCCTATCCCTTCAAACACTACCAAAACCAATTTTGGTGTCGTCGCTTTTCCGGCTAATTAGTAGTTAACCCAACAAGTACGGATAAGTCATATTACGCGCGTACTAGGTACTCTATTTTTTCTATCGGCTTAGGGAAAAAACCATATACGTAATATATATGGAAAAACCCTTAAATTGTATTCGTTCTAAAACAATATTATTTATTAATTTTTCAGAGAGATATTTATTAGAGAGGCAGTTGTTTCTTTTTCACGCCTGTAAAAAAATAATATCTACCTACCTAAAACGTACGTAACAATTCTGCACTTGATTGCTGGTTAAACTACTAACCACTAACGCGTTGTTCGGCCATTTGTAAATGCCTATGTATTTTATTATTTTCTGCTCGCATGCAAGAAATACCTACGAGCTTTGGGAACTGTTTTAAGGTAAGTTTGGTGCGAAAGGTAGAATTTCTTACAATGTTATTAGGTTATATAGGAAACCGTAAAATTTATTGTTTGAGTTTTAGCACTTCTAATGTAAGCTAATACAGCACCATTTTGAAAGCAATAGTGTATCTGTAGCGTATTATAAATAAAAAATACATTTAGAATCTAATAATTACAATAATTTTAATTCTATAAACATTCTTTATGGAATTTTTAAAACATTATAATTAAAAAACCATTCTTCGAGTTTTGCGCCCATTGAAGGCCAGGCTCGTATCTCATAGCCTAGATCCGGCTCTGATTCGCAGAGCCGTATTGTTCCACTTTGGAAGGCAGGCCATTTTAAGATCCGTGTAAAGGACACACTTATGCAATTTTCGTATTCTCATCCTTTATTGTGACAATCAAAAGCCACTTATTGCGTAAATAGGTAACCGAGAGTATTGGAATATTACGTATATGGTTTCAACGAAGAATCTGAAGCGTAAGGGATTATTCAAGAATCGTATGCAGCTGGCATTGCCTCACCAAACAAAGATACTTTCAGTGTATCTTAATTTAAAGCATGTTTTTGTGAGAAAAATATGGTTTGATATGTGTGTTTCATTCTAAATATACCACCGATGTTGCGTTCGCTAATTTGTTAAGGGAGCAGAGCGTGTGAATTATAGAGCTTGATCACTTAATAATTATAAGCTAAATGCACCTATTATATGTCGCGTCCGGTAAATAAAGGAACATGTTAAACTAACAATCGCATTTTGAGAGAGTTGAAACAAACAATGGTTGGAAAATCGCCATTCAAAAATAAATTAGTTTTGGCGATGCTTCTGCTAGTAGAGTTAAAAGCCGCTTCTTTGTGTCACCCCGTGTGCACTTCATTGCTAAAATGTAAGACACAATTTAAATCATTTCTTACACCCTAAGCGCCGATACACATACGCGTTTTTTTGCAGCGCGGTGACGGAGCGTTACCGCGTTTTTCTGAAAAATGCACGCAAGACGAACGCGCATGTGCCGCTCAACTGTGTGAATCGCGCCATTTATTTCATAGTATCACGGACCGCAATTGCGGTAACGCTGCGTCGTCGCGCTGCAGAAAAGCGCGTGTGTGTACCGGCGCTAAGAATGCAAAATCGACTGGTCGTCCAAAAATCGTCGTGTGCAGGGGGTGGTAGGGGTAGTTTTTCAAAAAATGTGGAATTTTTTTTTTGCATTTTTTGAATCTATAAAGTGTGCTCATGACTCCACCAAAATCATATAGTAATAAAAAAATATCGTTTCCAATGCTTTTATATGGAGTTCCCTATTAAACAAGTGCTCGCCCTGAAAACGCGTATTTATAATAATTTATAACTTGTTTTAACTCGAGAACCCTTTGCTTAATCAAAAAAACACCTTTTGTAAAGTTTGTGTATTAAAGATCAGGGATCACAATGATTTTTAAAAAATGTCAATCGGACACATAGTTTTTTTTTAAGTAGCAAAGAGTGATGCCATAACGCGACGAACGCGGCGGACCCAGACATGCGATGAAGGGTCAGATATTTTACAAATGCACGGCGGACCAGGCGAAACGCGACTATATGTCTTGAGACAATTCGAGACACACATAAGTTCGTTTTTCGTTTAACTCTCGCGGTTACAGATGTTTAAGTTACTTACTTGGTTTTTTGCTTGTGAATTGCGTTATGTATAAATGTTGTGCCTGTGTGATTTGATTGATTGAATATCAAAGGCTAGGCGTGAAGAAAAGGGAAATTTTAAGACCGGCATAAAATAAGATGGTTATTTAGTTCTATATTAGAATGTGACCCTCGGCTCTACGGGCCTCCAATTTATTTTTATATTAGTATGTGGCTCTCGGCCGTACGGGCCTCCGGGAGTCCATATTCACTATATTAGTATGCGACTCTTGGCCCTACGGTCCTCCAGTCGTCCATATTCATTATATTAGTATGTGACTCTCGGCCCTACGGGCCTCCGGGAATCCATATTTGAAATTGAAACTACGCGCCTCCCGTTAAATTTGATATTAGAACGTGACTCTCAGCCCTACGGGCCTCCATTTTATTTCTATATTAGTATGTGACTCTCGGCCCTACGGGCCTCCAATTTATTTCTATATTAGCTTTTTTCAGATTCAGATTCAGATTCAAAAGTAGCTTTATTGTCATAGATACAGTGAACATTGACAAAGCCATGCTTATCTAATATATATATATATATATATATATATATATATATATATATATATATATATGTATAAAAATAAATAGCAAATGTCTTAAAAAAACACTAAATAGTAAAAAAAAATATATACTTAAATTCAGAAAAAACCTTGTGCCTAGTTAACCCGCGAGTGGTGAGCAATGAATAATATACGATATATAGAGATTGGTGGTGACAGGTGTGTACGATGTATGAAAAGGAAAAAACATCTTATTTTAATTTTACTTTTACTTTAGTATGTGACTCTCGGCCCTACAGGCCTACAGGAGTCCATATTTACTATATTAGTATGTGACTCGGCCCTACGAGCCTCCGGGAATCCATATTTGAAAGAGAAACTATGCGCCTCCCGTTAAATTCTATATTAGGATCGAGAATTTTGATTTGAGCCGCCCACTCCCTGCTATTAGTCCAGGAGCTAGCGCAATATTTTCAAGATGGGTTCAACTTTAGTGATTAGAAGCTAGTGTACAGTCAGCAGTTACAGTTCCGGGACACCTGGCGGAGGGTCGCGCGCAAAGGTGTAATTTTAATTAGTATCCCTAAACTGTTTTCTGAAGGCTCAAAATTTGTACAAAATGAGCAAATATAATACAAAACAGAAATCTAACAGTCAGACAGCCGAATATATGGACACATACAGTCAGCGCTACTCCATACTTGTCAGAAAAATGTCTTGACCAAAAGTGTTTTCTGAAGGCTGAAACTTTTTTAAATAATAGTAACAACTATCTTTTTTAAATAATAGTAACAACTATGAAGTTAATAAAAAATACAGTCAGACTCCTCTGCGATAGAACTACTTTAGTCAGCAGCCGATAGAAGTGTGAGTGGGCACTGCGCGCATCAGTACGTCTAGTCTCAATATAGCAATAACGTTTTACAAAAACGAAATTAGTTATTTTTTAATAATTTTAGTTATTTTTAGAACGACAAATGATAAAATAATATTATAAATATGATAAATTTCTCTTAGTGATGAAGCTATGATTTTTTTTATTTTCAAATACGTATAAGAGGGCTGATTAAAAAAATTATAGTAAAATCAAATTCACTTTCATTAGCTCAGGTTTAATTAACAAAGAGTAATATCGCTACGATTTTAGTTATTTTACAATTAAATATCACTGTTTAAGTTATTCTTTCGCGTGTATCAATAATACTTTACTTTGCGATCAGCAGCCCTTTAGTAACATATAGTAATTATATTTATTTAATTTTTGTCTTTATTTCAGATTTAATTATATTCATTTCGATTTTACCGTGTTCCATATTTATGATTTGGGTATTTTCACAAAAATATAAAAACTAGCAAAGTTGATTATATTTATTTCGGTTATCAAATCTTTTACTTTTTATTTCGAGGAATCATTTTTATAAACATTATTTTTAAAAATATCAGTTAATTTATCCAAAAAAAAATCAATTGTATAATGAAGCAATAAAAAATTAAGCAAAATTGAAAATAAAAGCATCTATTCGTGAGAATCACTAATGTCGTATCGTCGAGTAGTTTTGAAAAAATGTTGCGATTCCTTAAATCTACAGGGTGTTTTATCTTCTTAATTGGCCAAAGCATATCTATGGTTTATGATTTTTCCTGAAAAAGTACGAACTTTGCAAAAAAAATGTTTACTCAATTTTAGAAATAAGAACAAGAGGCTGTAAAAAAAATATTGAAAATGACAAAGAATCAGTGACCTTAGTACACGATAATAAATTAATAAAACGGCCATTTTGAAAATGTGACCCCTTCGATTTTTTAAATTTTTTTTGAAAAAAGATGCTCCAAAATTTTGTCTATTGCCTTTAAAAATTTTAGAGTGGGCCGAGAAGTATAAATGCCAAAAAGAAAAATTCTTGCGTAAATGCGCCGAGGCCTTGGCCTTACTTATTTGTCTATGGGCAAGCGAGCAGTTCTATTGAGGCGCCCAAGGTTCATTACTTAAAGGACATTAGACAAGGACTTAATATACATTTTATTATAAAAAGTTGTTCTGCTTTTAGAAAAAAATCTTTTTTTTTCATTCTGACAGCCCCCCCTTTGTATATGACGTCAGCGGCGTCACATTGAAGGGCCAAGACGGGCCTTGGTCTTCCACTGTTTAAAACCTTATCGGCTACCAACATTGTGGCACATTTTTCTAATTAGAATACCTAGTCCTGCACTGTTATGACACTAGACGCCACTATACAGGATGTCCCAAATTTTTTTGGAAAGTTCGACCATCACTTCCGAGTATCCAGTATAAAGACAAGCTGTTTTTTTAACTCTGTTTATAAAAATTAAATTTTTGCTCAAATCGTTTTTGTACAGTCTATTTTGAGAATAACTATTTAGTTGAATTTCATATGAACTTTTTATTTTTAGAGTATACTTAGTCATAAAGTAAAAAAGCCAGTGAACGGTTTCATTTAAAGAAACGTATCACTCACTATTTAATTTTTTAAGGTATTTTTTTGGGCAAGTTAAGCCCCGGCCCAAAACGCAAAGTTAAAAATAAACCGCTTTCCTTTTTACTGGACACTCGAAAGTAAGGGTCGAGACTTCCCAAAGAAATCTAATTTGGGACACCCTGTATAGTGGCGTCGAGTGTCATAAAAGTGCGGGAATAGGTACCTAGTAGAAAAATGTGCCACGATGTTGGTAGCCGATAAGGTTATAAACAGTTGAAGGCCAAGGCCCGTCTTGGCCCATCAATGTGACGCCGCTGATGTCATATGCAAGGGTGTCAGAATGAAAAAAAAAAGATTTTTTCCCTTAAGCAAAACAACTTTTTTTAATAAAGTGTATGTTGATTCACATCCCGGGCGCCTCAATAAGACTGCTCGCTTGCCCATATACATATAATTACGGCCAAGGCCTCCGCGCACTTACACTAGAATTTTTCTTTTTGGCATTTACACTTCTCGACCCACTCTAAAACTTTTAAAGGCAATAGACAAAATACTGGAGCATCTTTTTTTTTAAAAATATAAAAAATCGAAGAAGTCACATTTTTAAAATGGCGATTTTTTAAATTTATTGTCTTGTACTAAGGTCAATGATGCGATGTCATTTTCAATTATTTTTCTTAAAGCCTCTTGTTCTTATTTCTAAACAGTAGTAATTTTTTTTTGCAAAGTTTTTTGTCAGGTAAAATCATAAACCATAGATATGTTTTAGCCAATTACGAAGATAAAACACCCTGTAGATTTAAGGAATCACAACATTTTTTCTATAGAGGAATCAAAAAATTAATTTTTATTAAAATCAAAATTGTTAAGTGCAAAAGGTGGTTGGGTTGACATGGAAAGGAAAGCTCCATATATAGTATATACATATATTATGTATAGTGTACAACATAAATACTTGCTTACCGAAAACATCATCACTAGGAGAAATTTATCATATTATATTATTATTTGTCGTTCTAAAAATAACTAAAATTATTAAAAAATAACGAATTTCTTTTTGTGAAACGTTATTGCCATATATTGAGGCTAGACGTACTGATGTGCGCAGTGCGCACTCACTCTTCTATAGGCTGCTGACTAAAGTAGTTCTATCGCGGAGGAGTCTGACTGTATTTTTTATTAACTTCATAGTTGTTACTATTATTTTAAAAAGTTTCAGCGTTCAGAAAACACTTTCGGTCAAGACATTTTTCTGACAAGTATGGAGTAGCGCTGACTCTATTTGTCCCCATATTCGGTTGTCTGACTGTTAGATTTCTGTTTTGTTTTATATTTGCTCGTTTTGTACAAATTTTGAACCTTCAGAAAACAGTTTAGGGATACTAAAAAAATAATGTAACTGCTGACTGTACACCAGCTTTTAATCACTAAAGTTCAACCCGTCTTGAAAATATTAGCCTTCAGAAAACTGTTGCACATTTTTGGCACTAGCTCCCCGACTATATAGGCATAATATGTGAAAACATGCCACAATTTTAGCGGTAATGAACTATGTATTTTTTTTGCAAGCCTATACAATAGCGCAATTGTCGGCGTCTTAAAATATGACTCTTCAAAGAAGCACCACTTTTTGGCAAATTTTGATGGTTTTTTGACAAAAACTCAAAAAGTACCAAACTAATCTAAAAAATTTTCTCTGATATTTATAGATCTTGGTGGAACCTATCGTTAAAGTTTATATAAATTTTTTATTTTGACGTCTCTGTTTAGATATAGGCAAATAATTGAAATTTAAAAAAAATTCTGTTTTTGATTCTATTGCGCGTCAATGCACTAAGTGGGTGACATCTAAAGCCACATAAATTTATTTTGTTATCGTAGAAATAGGTTCAATCAAGGGCTGTCAAGTCACCGGAAGTGATGCAGCAAGATCTCTTCTGAGATATAAATTGTCAAACCAATTTGAGGTTTTTTATATTTAAGGAGCCCTGGAGAGGAGGGGTGCGAACTACAAAAAAGTTTATTTAAAGTTTTTTTGTTAATCTGACCGTAAAAATAATTTCTGTTATTAAAAAATTAAACTTTTGTATTTTTTTTTGGCCTGATGACGTCACTTACATAAACGGTGCCAGCGAGTGCTTTTATTCGAGATTTAAACTTATCGTAGAGCTCTAAAATTTGGCACACTAATAGGCATAGACAAACTAAATCGAAATGAATTTCTGCATTTTTTCGATTTGAGCCCCCCACTTCCCGCTATAGGCATAATATGTCAAAACAGAAAATTTGACATAGCGTAATTAGTTTACACCTGGAAGACACAATTTTAACGGTAATGATTTATGATTTTTTTTTGCAAGCCTATACAATAGCGCATCTGTCGCCGTCGAGATAATTAAAATAAATTAAGGCACCACTTTTTGGCAAATTTTGTTGGTTTTTTGGCAAAAACTCAAAAAATACCAAACTAATAAAAAAAATTTTCTCTGATGTTTATAGATCTTCGTAGGCCCTATCGATAAAGTTATTATAAATTTTTCATTTTTACGTCTCTGTTTCGAGATATAGGCAAATAATTGAAATTTAAAAAAATGCTGTTTTTGAAAACACAGGGAACTATTGCGCGTCAATGCACTAAGTGGGTGACATCTAAAGCCACAAATTAATTTTTTTACCGTAGAAATAGGTTCAGTCAAGGGCTGTCAAGTCACCAGAAGTCGAGCAAAAAGATAGTTTTTTCAAAGTTTTACATAAAATCGCTGATATCTCAAAAACGACTAAACCGATTCCGATTTGGTTTTTGGTTTTCTCAATAAGACCAACATTGCTATGATTCCTATAGAAAAAAATTTCCCAACTTTGAAAAAAGTCAAGGGGAGAGGTACCCTAAAAGCTTGATTTAAAAAAAATAGTCCACTTTTTCGATGTTGGGTATCTTCGTTTTAAAACGTATATCTTGGTTTTTCTGTAAACGTACTAAAACAACGGCAAAAGCGAGATAATCAACGAAAAGCGAACTTAAGTGTGTCTCGAGTAATAGAGTCGCGTTTTGCCTGGCCCGCCGTGCATTTGTAAAATATTTGACCCTTCGTCGCATGTCTGGGATCCGCCGCGTTCGATTGACATGAAGTTTACAGAGGGTGTTTTCTTGATTAGGCAAAGGGTTCGAGAGTTATAACAAGTTATAAATTATTATAAATACGCGTTTTCAGGGCGAGCATTTGTTTAATAGGGAACTCCATATAAAAGCATTGGGAACGATATTTTCAACATTGAAAAATAAATGTTTCGAATGGAAATATTACTATATGCTTTTGGTGGAATCATGAGCACAGTTTATAGATTCAAAAAATGCAAAAAAAATTACCCCCACCACCCCCTGCACACGACGATTTTTGGACGACCAGTGGATTTTGCATTCTTAGGGTGTAAGAAATGATTTAAATTTTGTCTTACATTTTAGCAATGAAGTGCACATGAAAATCGGTTCCAGAAGTCTTTTACGCGCTTATAAACTCTACTATGCATGGTTATTTTAAATAAGTGGAAATAATTGGATATTTTACATTTTAACGCATGAAGTTCTATTATATATGACATGTTGCGTAGGTATGAGGCCAACATTCAAAATTTTTTACGTCAATCACTCATGTGGTTTGAGAGTAACAAGTAACAATACCATAAGTAACAATAAGATACCAAAAATGAAGAATCTGAAACATTACCTTAAACATGTTGTTTACAGCTACATGTATCAAACCAGTGTGCACGATATCGTAACAATTAACATTCGTTTAATTGCCTCGTTGTAAATTTGGTTACGTTAATCATGTTGTGTGAGATTAACGTATATTAACAACTGTTACATTGCCTCCTTGTAAATTGTGTTACGTTATTCCAACATGTTGTTGGGAGTAAGATATAACACACAATGTGATACTTCTGTGTTACATACGTAAATTAAAACAAGCTTCCTGTTGTTGACGCTAGATGGTACAGTCCAGTCAAAACCTTTTTTGTACTTTAGCGAATATCAGGCTTAAGAAGTTGTTCATTAAATTTCTTTTTGAATTTCCCTGTAAGGTGTAAAATATTTTGTATTTTATACTCCTTGGAAATATATATGAAAAGAAATCCTTTAATATTTCTTTCCCTTAATATACTTAATAGACATCCTTAAGCTGTATCTTACGTCTTAGAATGGACATATTTAAGATGTCCTTGTGTTATGTGGATACCTAATACAGGATTAATTTTTAATAATCTCTTATCCTATATAGTTGTAAAATATAGGTAGTCATACCGTAATAGAGTGTATCTTTGTGGTTGCATATGTCATTGCAAAACTGGATTGTTACAATGTTATGCAACAGACGGGGGACATTTAACGTGGCGGTGATGTAACATTAATGTATATGTTACTAATTTGGTTACGTAACAAAATTACACAAATCTGTTAATGTAATGTTAATGTTACAATGTTTTGCACACTGAGTTACTACTGCTAAAACTCAAAACAATTTAAAAAAAAATCAATAATTAATCAATCAAATAAAATATTGACACATTTCAAATATGGTTTATCAGAGCTGGATTTATTCATCTATTCTAAAAATTGCAAATTTCGATTTCTTTTTTCCAGTCCGTGCAGGTTTGATAAATGTTTATTTGTATTATTTTTCTATTTCTGTGAAGAATAAGCGGGTGATACTTGGGCGCATTAAAGCAATGACACCAAAGTTATTAAAAATGTATTTAATTGTTTGCCCAATGAAAATCCGACAGAATTTCAACAGTTGTTGTTTATAGAGATGTAAGGATGGTATCAAGAGACAAAGACTATAGTTTAATCGCTTAAATTTGACTTAAGATGATGTAAGCAAGTTGTAGAAATGAGTAGTTTTGTAAAGTTATCAGTTAAAATTCAAACTTAAAATTTTACTGCATAGAAATAGGTAAACAAAACAATTTTGTTTTACTCAGCAGTTCCAAGAACTAGAAAGTAATAAGTAAGGCGGAATGGGACAACTAGGCGCCGCCAACTCGGCGCCGCCAACTCGGCGCCGCCAACTGGGCGCCGCCAACTCGGCGCCGCCAACTGGGCGCCGGGCCATCTCGGCGCCGGGCCAACTCGGCGCCGCCAACTGGGCGCCGGCCAACTCGGCGCCGGACTAAATTTTTTTTTTTTGATAAAATGTGTGGATGAAAAATAAAATATATTATTTATATAATAACATCTTAAAAAAATCCTTTACGCAATTTTTTACAAGCTTTTATATTTAGCTTCAGATATTCTGTCTAGCTAACTATCTATCAAATCTTGTGAAGCGTTTTTGACACACTTCCCATTATCCGATTTGGATGAAATTTGGTACATACGTAGTGGTCCCATGACAATACAACACTAAGAAAAAAATATCCTCCCACCCCTACCCTCACCCCTTCTATAGAAAAATGTGTTTTTGACACACTTCCCGTTATCCGATTTAGATGAAATTTGGTATACATATAGTGATCCGATGACAATACAATATTAAGAAAAAAATATCCTCCCACCCCTACCCCCACCCCCTTTCATAGAAAAATGTTTTTGACACACTTCCCATTATCCGATTTGGATGAAATTTGGTACACACGTAGTGGTCCCATGACAATACAACACTAAGAAAAAAATATCCACCCACCCCTACCCCCACCCCTTCTATAGAAAAATGTGTTTTTGACACACTTCCCGTTATCCGATTTAGATGAAATTTGGTATACATATAGTGATCCGATGACAATACAATATTAAAAAAAAAATATCCTCCCACCTCTACCCCCACCCCCTTTCATAGAAAAATGTTTTTGACACACTTCCCATTATCCGATTTGGATGAAATTTGGTATTCACATAGTGGTCCGATGACAATACAACATTAAAAAAAAATTTCCTCCCACCTCTACCACCACCCCTTCCATAGAAAATGCGTTTTTGACACCCTTCCCATTATCCGATTTGGATGAAATTTGGTATACATATAGTGATCCGATGACAATACAATATTAAAAAAAAAATATCCTCCCACCTCTACCTCCACCCCCTTTCATAGAAAAATGAGTTTTTGACACATTTCCCATTATCCGATTTGGATGAAATTTGGTATACATATAGTGATCCGATGACAATACAATATTAAGAAAAAAATATCCTCCCACCTCTATCCCCACCCCCTTTTATAGAAAAATGAGTTTTTGATACACTTCACATTATCCGATCTGGATCAAATTTGGTATACATATAGTGCATTTTATATGGAAGGGGGTGGGGGTAGGGGTCGGAGGATATTTTTTTCTTAATGTTGTATTGTCATGGGACCACTACGTGTGTATCAAATTTCATCCAAATCGGATAATGGGAAGAGTGTCAAAAACGCATTTTCTATGGAAGGGGGTGGGGGTAGGGGTGGGAGGATATTTTTTTTTAATGTTGTAATGTCATCGGACCACTATGTGAATACCAAATTTCATCCAAATCGGATAATGGGAAGTGTGTCAAAAACTCATTTTTCTATGAAAGGGGGTGGGGGTAGAGGTGGGAGGATATTTTTTCTTATTATTGTATTGTCATCGGATCACTATATGTATACCAAATTTCATCCAAATCGGATAATGGAAAAGGTGTCAAAAACGCATTTTTCAATAGATGAGGGTGGGGGTAGGAGTGGTAGGATTTTTTTTTCAATGTTGTATTGTGATCGGACCACTATATGTATACCAAATTTCATCCAAATCGGATAATGGGAAGGATGTCAAAAACGCATTTTCTATGGAAGGGGTGGGGGTAGGGTGGGAGGATATTTTTTTTAAATGTTGTATTGTCATCGGACTACTATCTGAATACCAAATTTCATCCAAACCGGATAATGGGAAGTGTGTCAAAAACTCATTTTTCTATGAAAGGGGGTGGGGGTAGAGGTGGGAGGATATTTTTTTCTTAATATTGTATTGTCATCGGATCACTATATGTATACCAAATTTCATCTAAATCGGATTACGGATGTGTGTCAAAAACAAATTTTTCTATAGAAGGGGGTGGGGGTAGGGGTGGGAGGATATTTTTTTCTTATTGTTGTATTATCATCGGACCACTATGTGTATACCAAATTTTATCCAAATCGGATAACGGGAAGTGTGTCAAAAACACATTTTTCTATAGAAAGGGTGGGGGTAGGGTGGTAGGATTTTTTTTTCAATGTTGTATTGTCATCGGACCACTATATGTATACCAAATTTCATCCAAATCGGATAATGGGAAGGGTGTCAAAAACGCATTTTTTATGGAAGGGGTGGGGGTAGGGTGGGAGGATATTTTTTTAAATGTTGTATTGTCATCGGAACACTATGTGAATACCAAATTTCATCCAAACCGGATAATGGGAAGTGTGTCAAAAACTCATTTTTCTATGAAAGGGGGTGGGGGTAGAGGTGGGAGGATATTTTTTTCTTAATATTGTATTGTCATCGGATCACTATATGTATACCAAATTTCATCTAAATCGGATTACGGATGTGTGTCAAAAACAAATTTTTCTATAGAAGGGGGTGGGGGTAGGGGTGGGAGGATATTTTTTTCTTATTGTTGTATTATCATCGGACCAGTATCTGTATACCAAATTTTATCCAAATCGGATAACAGGAAGTGTGTCAAAAACACATTTTTCTATAGAAGGGGTGGGGGTAGGGTGGGAGGATTTTTTTCCTTAATGTTGTATTGTCATGGGACCACTACGTGTGTCAAAAACGCTTCACAAGATTTGATAGATAGTTAGTTAGACAGAACATCTGAAGCTAAATAAAAGCTTGTAAAAAATATTGCGTAAAGGATTTTTTAAAGATGTTTTTATATAAATAATATATTTTATTTTTCATCTACACATTTTATCAAAAAAAAAAAATAGTCCGGCGCCGAGTTGGTCGGCGCCCAGTTGGCGGCGCCGAGTTGGCCCGGCCCCCAGTTGGCGGCGCCGAGTTGGCGGCGCCCAGTTGGCGGCGCCCAGTTGTCCTAGACCGTAAGTAAGGATACCTACAACCTGACTTTCTGAAGACTAAATAAAATCATAAGGCGCATGAAAACCTGTACATATTTGTATGACGACAGGCGTGATCAAGTACTAACTACTATGTCGGTTTAGAACGTTTTTCTACATTGTCCGACGCCTATTCTCCACCTTCTTCGATCCTGACAATCATCTTCTGTCAGATTCTTTTGACTCATTGATCTTTGGATTGACTGTTGCCATTCTAGTTTAGGACGTCCTCTTTTTCTGCGCCCTACTGGTTGCCACTCTAGGACCTGTTTTGGTAATCTTTCGTCGTTCATCCGTTGTACATGGCCGTACCATATCAATTGCCTTTTAGTGATGTCATCCGTTATGCTTCCCTCGATTCCCATTCTTTCTTTTATGATCTCATTTCTTATGTGATCTAATCTAGATATTCTCATGGATCTTCTTATTGCATCCATTTAGACACTTTCCATTTTTGTTTTGTATTTTTCTGTTACGCGACAAGTCTCTATTCCATACAACAACGTGCTTTTTACGATTGTTTCATATATGTTAAACTTTACATTCTTTCTTATCTCTCTGCTCCATAAAATACTGTTAAGACATCCAATAACCTTTTTTGCTTTTACTATTCTTTTTTCCAATTCTTTACAGTCTGTTCCTGTCTTATCAAATGTGACACCCAAGTATACATACTCATTGCATGGAGATATTGTTTGTCCATTGTCTAGTTCTAACTCACTGGATTCGTTTCCAATACATAAGTACTGTGTCTTGTCCACGTTCACTGTTAGTCCCCACTTTTGGTATTCTTCCGTTAACTTTCTCATCATATACTCCATGTCTTCTTTATCATTAGCTACAATTACTTGGTCGTCAGCAAACTGTAGTGTTTATATAGTAAATCGGTCGTTAAGTTCTATTCCCATGCCATGCACTTTACGTTCCCAGTTTTTTAGAGCCACTGCGATATATATTTTAAAAAGAGTTGGAGAGATACAACATCCCTGTCTTAAGCCTTTTGTTACCAGGAATTCTTTTGAAAGTAGATTTCCAATTTTAATTTTAGATTTTGACCCTTTGTATAGTTCTTTTATCGCTTTTATGTATGTATGATTGATATTAGTTTGTTCCAACACCGTCCATAATTTTTCTACTGGAACGGTATCATATGCTTTTTGTAGGTCCACAAAGGTAACATTCTCTATATTTCTGGCGCTTCTTGTCTCAATTACTTATTTAAGACAAAAAACATTATCACTACAAGATCTGCCTGCACGAAACCCACTTTGCTCTTCTTCTTCTTGTTCATGAAAATCATTCTCTATTAGATCTCTAAGAATCCTACCGTACAATCTACTTAGAGTGCTGGTGACTGAAATTCCTCTGTAATTGTTACAATCCAGCTTGTTTCCTTTTTTATGTATTGAGGATATGAATGCAATTTTCCAGTCATTAGGTACTGGATGTCCGTTTATGTATTGATTGATAATATATGTGAGATTTTCGAGTAGTTTCTCTGATCCATATTTGAGCATTTCAGCATATATTCCCCCAGGTCCGCTAGCTTTTCCGGATTTAAGCTTTTTTATACTATTCTTTATCATTTCTTTTTCGATGATTACTTCCTCTCCATGTACTTCTATGTCTCTCCTCGAAGAGGCTGTTAGATATTCGTGTCTCGTCTCCTGCAGCAGTCCCTTGCAGTGTTCTGTCCATTGTTCTGGTTTGATGATCTGGATGTTTAAAAAGTAAACATCCAAACTTTTGTTGGGTTTTTTACTGTAGAAATGAATTTCCATACTTCAGAGCTCTGCCTACCTCCTAAGTGTGTATTTATATCGTGGCATTTGCGCTCAAACATTTATTTTTTTATGTGCGTATCAAACTTCTTAGCTGTCTTCTGGTTCCCTGTATATTTCTAGGTCTCTTTGCTCTGTAGTACTGAGCCATTTCAAGTATGCGCGTTTTTTCTCTTTGACCATTTCCTGTATTTTCTCCGTCCACCACACCACACAAGATTTTTATTATGTTTGTATATATCTCTTCAAATGAGTGATTTGTGTTAATTAATTTTTGATCTAATCGGTTCTGATACAATCTTTGAGTACTTTCGATTTCTAGACTTCTAAAGTTGTATTTTTGATTGTCTTCGATGCACTCTAGGTTTTCTTTTTCTCTAATACTTTCGTCCTTATTTGTTTTTCTTAAAGGGAATAATATTTTTGCTTTTACCAGATGGTGGTCAGATCCACAGGTAACAACACGAATTGCTCGCACATCATACCACTTTAATTGCGAGTGTTGTCCACCTATAGCATAATCAATGATTGATTTAAGATTTCTTGTTGGCTGAATCCAGGTATATCGATGAATATCCTTATGTTTAAAAAAACCATTATTGATTTTTAGGTGATCAAGTACCTTGTATAAAAAAATGTGCCCTAACCGTCCAAAACAAATATTTTTATTAATTTTAGGGATTAAAAGTGTTAGGTACTAAAGTGACATTTTTAATCCCCAATTTAATAACTTAATTCCTAGGGATAAATATTAAATACATTTGCTGAAAAGATATCTTATATCCAAAGTATTGTTATATGATATTAGTACGGGGTATTGTTAGGTGCCGTTGGGTAAACCCATACGGAATTGCGTAAAATACTTTATAGAGTATATGCCTTTAATCCCTCGACAAATTATATATCCTTTAACCTCTAATCATTTTTATTTTATTTT
Source organism: Aspidapion aeneum (assembly GCA_963576565.1). NCBI lineage: Eukaryota > Metazoa > Arthropoda > Insecta > Coleoptera > Brentidae > Aspidapion > Aspidapion aeneum. The sequence continues at coordinate 72,238,970 of OY755044.1, forward strand.
GTTAAATATCAGCTTTGTATACCTATTATTTAAGGTACTGCTGGTATTTTGTTATTTTGAATAAAAAAAAACATATCTGTACCCCAGAGCCAGACTATGTTAAGTCAATTTTTGACTTTTTTTGGTTTGAACAACCTTAATACTGACCTAACATTGTTTGCCTAACGATGTCGATGGACGTTATATTGCTTTATATGACGCGATCTTTTTTTTAAAGATAGAGTTCAGACAACATTAGCAAATAAAAATACTCTGCCAATCTATGGGCACATAAGCTCACACTAGGTACTATAGTTATAGTGTGAGCTAATATAATCAAAAACTGAAATATATTTCATTCAACTCCAGACTCAATTACCTTTCGTTTGATACCACACAAGCCATGTTTTGACTTAAACTCAATTTTTTTTATTCTACCCCCCACCCTTTAAAAAAAACTAAAATGTATTTTGTTTAACTCCAGACTCAATTACCTTTCGTTTGATATCACACACGCCATATTTTCACTTAAACTCTAATTTTTGACATCTACCCCCACCCTTTTTTTAAAAATAAACTAAAATTCATTTGTTTTTTACTCTAGACTTAATTACCTTTCGTTTGATATCACACACGCCATATTTTCACATAAACTCTAATTTTTGGAATCTACCCCCACCCTTTTATTTGGCTTGCAAGACCCAACTTAGGTACCAAATTTCATTAAAATCTGACAAGCGGTTTTTGAGTTATGCGGGTTGGTGGTTACAGACAGACATACAGACAAACAGACAGACAGACAGACAGACAGACAGCAAAACAAAAAAGTTTCAAAATCATCTGAAACGCAAAGATATATAAAAAATTTTGAAATCGGAGCAACTTTTTTTTTCTCGAAAAAATTAGGATCACCATAGCTCACACTACTTATAGTAGTAGTGTGAGCTAATATATGAAAAGTATTAAAGTTGTTCAAACCAAAAAAATTTCAAAATGGACTTAACATAGTCTGGCTCTGGGGTACAGATATATATAATGAATAAATAATCAAATTAAGAAAAAATTACCACTTAGCCCTCCCTCAAATCCCCGCTTGGCTAAAATGAGAATTGAATCCTTATTATTTTCAACTTTTAAAACGGTTGTTTCGAATAAAACCATTTAACTTTAATGATTTTTAAACCTATTTTTATTATAGAAACTTTTTTGTTAAATAAACTCCTGGACAAAATTATCGCACCACTGCTTATTTGTTTAAGGAAATTGAAACACAAATAAATATCAATTTAAACAGTTATTTGTTGTTTTGTTTTGTTGAATAGAATATGCTTCTTTTTTGCTAATAAATAATGCATTGTACAGGAGTATAATATTTAAAAATTCGTTCTCACTTTGGATTTAGAACTCTGTTAGTAATTAATAAATTTTTATATTTTTAGCCAATTCGTCCATCTTTTGTTTTTTAACAAGGCCGAAGAAGACATTCCATTTAGAAGTCATTTTGAAAAACTCAATAAAGACGATCCGAGGTAAGATATGTCCATTTCTAATTTATTTGCCACAAGGACGTTATACTTTTTTAAAGTTACTACTTATGCAGTGCGTAACAAACTATAAAAAAATCTATATTTGAATGTATTTTTAAGTGAATTTAAGTTATAAAAAAGTAACTCTTTTAGATTTAGAGTTGATCACATTTTATCAAAGCCAAAAACCAACTGGACAGGAATTACAGGTCGAGTCAATGAAGCCATTGTAAACAATGCCTTGCAAGAACATCTTCAAGATACTGGCTACTCAATCAACGTAAGCACATTATTTACTTTTAAGTAAAACCGTCAATGCAAGAAATCAAATCACAATAATCCTTTTTCTGAATCTAGTTTTAAAGCGCGTTAAAAAAATCTGAAATAATTTAAAAACCTGAATGAATGAATTTTAAAAGTTGTGAGAATCCTGTCGGATCAATAAGTGACTGAACTAATCCCTAAATTTCTTTTGTATGCAAGGTTTTTTTTAAATGGAACCCTTAGATAAGCTTTCATTGTCTTTAACTTTTTTAAACTTTTTTGCTTTCGTTTAATTTTTAGTTATTTTTCTCCTTTAAATTTTTCAATCCCGGATTGGTCGAACGTAGTATTTTAATTTTATTTAATATAAAGCGTCTCAAAATTAAAAAGAATAAAAATAGAAAATTTATTAAAATTTACATTAATTTATTTTATTATTTTAGGATATTTATGCATTTATCTGTGGTCCTCGTGGTTTTAATGATGCCTCAATTCAAGTGTTAAAGAATATTGGCTTGAAATCTGATCAGTTTTACGTTTTTCAGGGATAGCAACATTTTAATGGTAACACTTCAAGAATTTATAGCACTAGACCTTTATGGAACTACTACCCACATAGCACAAAAATCACATCAACGTTAAATTAACGTGAACAAAAATAAGTTTTTTTACTTGAAAACAACCTCATACCATGTAATATTTATTTTGTTAAATCTACATGCTTAAAGATAACTTAAAAACAAGGAGAAATCAAGCTATAAAAATGTACTTTTTACTGAAGTTTCTGGTGCTGTGTATATAACGTGTTTTTTACCCTCGTTATTTTCATGTACCAAATTCACACTTGAAAAGTCCTCCACAACATGTTCTAAAACGCCACTAGATTAAGACTTCTCAAACTTACTAACTTTCTGCGTCTTTTTTGGTCACGTTTTTTTAATAACATTTTTTTAACTTAAAAGAGACGCGAAAGGAAGTTATAAAAGTTCACTAGTTTAAGACTACAACACTTCAAGACAATTTTAAAGATGGCGCTCAAGGCAAGACAAAATATCTATATATCTATCTATATACATTATGTTTTTTTTAAAAGCTAAACAAGATTTTTTAACAGTAAACACTTTCACAGAATATTAATGTGTCTTAATCAACAGTCTTAATAACAGATGCGTCGTGATCGTGAAGGTTCAGGCCTTTGGTGTTCTGTGGGATCAAGGATTAGTTCCTTAAAAGGTTTTTGGAGTTTAGAGGCCAAAGCACTGCCTGATTTCGTCAAAGTGGAAAATCCCTACAATAGGTGGCATTGCTGCTAGTAAAATCTCAAAAATATTCAGCAGAAAAGCAATGCAAGTCGCGTTTTAAAATTCGTGTAGAAAAGGCGTGAATCTAATGTGATTTTAACGTAAAAATCACTGGAAACTAACGTAAAGACATTGCTGTTTTAATTTTATAATAGCGTTATTGCAACGCAGTTTTTAGCAACGTTATTTTTTATAACGTTAATAAATGACCTATTAAGCTTGTTTTCATATGTGAAATAAACGTTTTTTTTCTAGCAGCTTTTAAAATCAACGTTTTTTTTCTCACGCCTTTTTTACGTGTTAAACACGTGATTGTGCTATGTGGGTACATATCAATGATATGTTATAATTAAATCTCTCTAGCGACTTCTTTCTAATAACAGAAAACAACAACAAAAACATTGCGTTTAAGATGATATTTATAAAAGTTTATTACAAAATAACGTTTTTCCTGGAAAAATTTCACCGTATAATTTAGATACATTACTTTACCAAATTTAATATTTTTACTGCGATTTTTAAATTTTTTAACGAAAAAGGTTTAAAAAATCATCAAGTTTGATGCTCTGTATGTCGATAACAATTTTTTTTACTATATTAAATTACTTTATATGGGTTGCATTGAAGAGCATGCAACTTATTCGAAAAAAGAGGAAGAACTGCCGAGCGCAACATTACCCGCCGGGGAGGGCAACCGTCCGGAAATACAGCTTTTCGGTATTTTGAATTTTAAGTAAATTTCTAATGTTAATTATAAAAGTGTGTAAATAATGTAAATAAGATGGGCAAATAAATACTTAAATATATGTATGCTTTGCTTATGTGTTTACTTAAGCCCCTTAGCCTCCCTTTAATATCAATTTCTGAATACTCAACTGGAATATTTTATTTAAACTGACTCTAGAAAATTCTACAGAAAGTGATTGTTTCACACAGGTTATAATTTTAATGATGCACCAAAGATTAAGGGGTGGTAGAGAAAGTCAAAAGAAGATTTTGTTTTTTAGATAAAGAGTGTCAAATTTTACAATTATTTTTCGATTTTCTGTGATAACTTCCTTAAAAATTACAAAGGTAAAAACAAAGTTTTAAAATTTATTTAAAAAATAAGAACTGAATATTATTACCAAAAAAAATATACAATGTGTCCACTGATTGAGTGCAGGTACGGTACAAATGACAAAAAAGTTTCGATTTAGCTTCTGATTTTTTGGAAATTGCTCCTGCTTGGTCTCAAACTGAGATATTAAGAAAATGAGCCTAATCAATAAATATGCAGGGTGGTTTAGTGGGCTGGTTTGATTATGTAGGGTATAAACGACAAAAAAAATTGGATTTAGATTCTGACTTTCTAGGAATCGCTTCTGCTTGGTCTCAACTAAGTTGAGAATGAATAAATGAGCCAAATCAACTGATATAGAGGGTGGTTTAGTAGGCTGATTTTATAAAAAGTGTTAAGAGTAAAGTACCTTTGTTTTAAAAGGTTATTAAAAAGAGTTGTTTAGAATCAAAAGCTGCGGCAAATTCTCCATTTTCAAAAAAATCAGGCAAGTTTGATTTTATAAGTCGGTTATGAAAATTTGTCTTTAGATGATTTTACCTGATTTTTCTCAAAATTGAGAATCGGCTCTTACTTTTAATTCTAAACAACATTTCTTAATAACTTTTTCTGATATCTCTTTAAAAAAGGTACTTTTTATCACATCAGTCTACTAAACCACTCTGTATATTGATTGATTTGGCTTATTTTCTTAAGTTAAATTAAGTCTTATGTTAGTTTTAGATCTAGTCAAAATCTAAATCGAAAATTTGTTGTCATTTATACCTTACATGCACTCAATCCGTGGACACACTGTATCTAATAACAAATGTACTGCTAATGTCATATTTTCTGTCTTTATTAAGGGGCCACTGGGTATCTACAAAAATTTATTTTAAATACTTTTGTAAAATTAATTGCCCATAAAAAATAAAAATAAAAAAACTTGACAGTTTTAGAGCTATTGCAAAGGGTATTTGGCCACCCTATATTTCCTTCACCTATATTTTTTTGGAAAAAAGCAATAAAACATTTTTGATCAGAAAATTATTTGACGTCGCCCCCCGCCTCGAGGGCAGTGGCGCCCCATTGGTGGCCGAAGCGCCCTCAGCTTTATTCAGTCGGGCCGGCAACGGCTAATTGAGTAGGCGCCAAAAGAAACTAACGACATGAGGACCTTTTTTTTGTCGGAAGTTTTTTTTTTGAGTTTTGAGAGGCGCCCTTTTTAGCTGTCGCCCCCCTCCCCACCCTTTCGGGCACGCTACGCCGCTGTACACGACTGGAAATATTTAAAGGTCTAGTAAGGTAAATAGCTATTAATTGTATTTTCTCCCAATTGTGGTTGGATCTGGTCCTGTTTCTAAAACAATAAACGCTTTATAAAAATCTCTACTTCAACAAAATTTTATTGTCGATCCCCTTTTTTTCCTTTTTCTTATAATTTTTAAATTTAAAATGGCCGGAAAGAATCTTGAAACAATATAATATTACTTAGATTTTTATAAATATTACAATAATTATTGTTTATTTTTTAGTTATTATTTTTTCTATTTAATTCCGTAGCCGATTTTTCTCGATAAAAATATATAACCGTTTTTGCAAACAATCAAATAAAAAGTTAAAAAGGGTCGATTTTCTGTGACCACAGTTATATGATTATATAGGTGTAATGTCCCTCTTAATTTGATTTTTTTCTTCGTGTAATAAAAATGCACCACAAAATGTTTCTTAGTGTAATATAACTGCATTAGTGTCATTTGGTCCAAGCGTGACGTCACATATTTGTTTCCCATATGAACAATGTTTTGAGTGACAGTATTTCGCTTCTTGTTGATATATCTTCTTTGACCAAACGTAGTTTTGTCGATGCGTAAAAATATCGAAAATAGCATAGTCTAAAATAATTCCAACGAATCGTAGTTTTATCGGTTTGTAATAATATCGAAAATAAATAAGTTGAAATACAAAAGGTCAAACCGTAAAAAAGTCGAGTCGTAAACTCGATCGATTTTATATTGCACCTGCAGTAAACGCTTCACGTTGAGAAGTGTAATATTACATTATAATACTAACATATACCTTTAGTAGATCTTGGTTAAACTGTTCTTTGAAAATAAAGTTGTCTCCAACTTCTTAAATAATAGCTTCCTGTCCTCTTTTTCGGGGTCTTGATCGGTGTTAAATGAACTAAACCTTACCTATCCTATGCCTTTAAACTCAGTAATATTGTGAAAAACTAAATCGCAAAAAAATCTTTGAAAAAAACAACTAAGTACATTCGTAAGCTAACTAATAAATATCCCCTTTGTACTCAGACGCCAAGTCAATAAATTTAATCAAGAAGTTTAGCTAGATATGGCAACATTGCATTCTCATTTTCGAGTTTTCTACGGTTGGACCTTTTGCGTTTAAATAATTACTGTTCCTGCTGTTAAGTTATTTTTGTTTACCATCACGATTCTTCTAAATTATTTTCTGCTTTATAATTTTCGACATTTCTACGGTTCAGCAAAACTACTTTTCGTTTAATTTATTTTCGTCTATTTTATTTTCCACTGTTTTATTTATGACAAAATTACGATTCTACATTTTTTTTACCATTCTACGTTTTGTCAAAACTTTTTTTGAACTTCTTGTAAGTCGCCTTTTCCTTCACTCTTCAGACTTAACAAATACTATAACCTGTAAACAAAACCCTTTTAATCAAAAGTAATTAAACTTTTTGTCTACTTGTGGCCTTCCCCAGCATCCCTTAAAATTTGGTGCATCTGTATATTAAGTACTAGTTCTTCAAGAGTTGTAATAATGTAATAAATGTCATTGTGTCCTCAAAATTGTCTAAACTGTTTATTATTTTTTAGGTAGCTTTCTGTCCAACAACGGCTACCTGCATGTATTAAATTCCGACGACCCAACTTCAAATGAAAGAAAAAGCTTTATCAAACAATTTGTTTATGATCTTTTTAATTCTGTCGGCAACAACAAGGTTTATAGTTTATCTAAAAATTAAAATTAGATGTAATATATATATTTTCTAACACTGAGTCATCGCTTTTGGTAAGGAGGACATTTGATTTTTATACGATTTATATTATAGACCAGAAAAGGAAGATGCGGCTCCTTTTCATGTAAATGGTTGTTGTGGAATTTTAAAAGCGTGTAGCAAGAGAGCGTAGACTTTTGTAGCGACCAACGAACATTGCAAGTTTATTAGGTTGGTTAGGTGTATAATCAATATTGTCAGGTAAGGTTAGTCCTGTTTTTTACCCTGAATGTCGAGTAAAGGAGAGCTGATTTAGTTAGGTTAGGGCACGTTAGTCGAACTGCGTATGGGACCTATAGTTTAAGTTAGTTTACCTGAACTAACCTGATCTGACCTAACATCTCGTTACCTAACTAAAGTAGCTTTCTTGTACTGGGCTTTCAAGGGAAAAATCGGTACATCCTATCTGGGGATATTAATTAAAACCCGAACGCTTGTGAACTTCAATATTATTTTTCTTGATAAAGAGCAGCTACTTTCTTTTCCGCGTTTAAAATAAATTCAGTCGAATATCGTGACTGTTACATATACTTCAATAGAACTAAGCAAATTATAATAATTTTAATAAGAAAAAAGTAACCAAACCAAACATGTAACAAGTTCAAATATTTTATACTTTGGCAAGTTCCTTTTAATTCTATTTAACAGTCGCGATATCCTCCTGAATACCATCTTGCAGGTTACATATAAAGAAACGTTCGGCTTAGTCAAATAAACATCTTGACTGTTACATACATTAGTTTAGCAGCATCACTTATTTAAAACTTGTCAAAAATTCTACTTAATTTTTTTTATTTTTTGTAACATTCAAACGAGTAACGCAGGCCTGGAGTTACTACATACATATTTCTTTAATTTAAATGTATAATATTTTAATTAGTTCGTTTGTCAAATTTACAAAAATAAATATTAATAATTTGGAATAAGTACATCGGGCCTGCGACCCAACTGACCCTAAATTGTACCGGCCCACCGGGCATTTGCCCGGTTGCCCGCCTGTCCCATCCAACCCTGATTGCTCTGAGTATCAGAGAACCAGTCTAATACCTCAACTCCCTATTTGGAGGGCCAGGATTTCTAATTAAAGTTTTTCTCCTCTAATAATAATTAAAAATACTACTCATGAAAGTAGTCACCAGCTTTAGTTTAGTAGTAGATACCACCTCAAAAATTTACTATTTTGGGTTCATGGATTTTATTTGAAAATAATAATAATTTTTTTTTCATAGTAATTTTATATAAAAATTATCGTCAAATAGCTAAGAAAAATATTAACTTTGCAAAAAAATATAATGGCCGTCGCCTCATATTTCTATATATTTTACCCATGTTTTAATTTATCGTCAATGAGTGTATTATTTATTATTTCCTAATGTCCTTCAAAATTAATTGTTATATATGGTACAAACTATTCCTAAGCCATTTATATCACTTTTAGCCTGTCAATATAATCAGTCAAAATACATTCTGTTTTTACTTTCTCAAACCCGGTTTCCCCTTACGACTTTCTCGTGCATGTCCGTGCACGCGTCACATGATTGTCATAACATTTTATATTGAGATCATGTAACGCGTGCGCGGGCACCCAGGAGAAAGTCGTAGGTGGGAACCGGGTGTCACGTAATATAAAAGATTAGGCCGAGGAGGCTAAACATTGTAAAATATAGTAAAAATTAAATCCATACCTAAAAATGGTGGTTAGAATTAAATTTATCAAAAATTACCGAATAAAAAGGGGGTTCAAATGGGGTAAGCTTCTGTAAGGAAATACCTATTTTTTCTGGGGTAAACAAACATTTTTTTCATGTTTGGGGTAAAATACCAATTTTAATTTTTATCTCACTACTCCCAGTTTTTCGAGAAATTTAATTTTTTTTCTTTTTCTCATTTGAAAAACCGTGACTCTTTCGACGACACTCAGGCCGCCATTTCGGAACGTCTAATTGCACGGGTCATCGGCCACCTTTGGAACCCCAGACCGGGTTTTTTTTTTATCCGGTCCTTTTGTCCCTTAGAATGGCCTACCGACTGAAGGAGTGTGTAACAAAGTTCGCCATTATGAGATATTCAACCTCCTCCGGCCTCGTTACCGGCGTGAATGAAGGGGTAGGACAATATTACATTTTACACTCCCCAGGAATCCTGTAAATGTCTGCCGCACCCGACCTCGGCAACCGACGGGGATCGAACCCGCCACTGTAGCAAGCGAGATTCCTTAACTCATATGTGTTCAATGCGCGAACGCATCTAGCCATCAAGGCTACCTTAATCATTTTGTTAAACTAACATTTAGGTTAGTTAAAAATAAAGAACATAAACTCAGAGCTACAACCTGAAATAAGCAAAGCGGAAATAAAGAGAGCATTAAAAAGAATGAAAAATAAGAAGTCACCTAGAAAAGACGGAGTAACGGCAGAAATGCTCAAGTACAGTGGTAAAGCTGTAGTTAATACCCTCCATATTCTCCTGAATAAAATACTAAAAGAAAAAATGACTCCAAACAACTGGAAAGAATCCAAAGCCATTATTCTACACAAGAAAGGCGATAGAGCAGACCAGTGGCGTATATAGGGGGGGGGGGTGGCCCGGGCCCCCCCGAAGCTCAGGTTTTTTGAATATTTTCCACATATTTCATGAATACAAACAAATAGCATAAAATACGGACTCATGGGGTGTCGCCCCCCCCCCCCCCCGAAACTGTTCGCCACCCCCCCCTCCGAAACATTTTTCTATATACGCCACCCCAACTAACATTTATAGTAGCGGCTACATGTTCTAAAGGCTTTGCTACTTTCTTATAGTAGAAATGTGGTGATCCCAATCAAAATTTGTTACTTTTTAGTTCTAACTACTATTTAGTATCAGGAAATAGTAGATGTTTCGTAAAAACGACCGTCTAAACTACTTCTTAGGATTGTTTCTTGATAGTCGATTCTGATAGTCTTCTCTACCACAATAGGACGTTGCTAAAGTTTTACTTTCTTTTTAGTCGTTATTTCGTAGTCGCCCTGACTTTTATATCCTACTTAATTACCACTAGAAAGTTAAGCTTCATTGGAGTCCCAAACAAGTGTATCCGATAACTACATTATAACTTTAATTTTTACCACAAAAGTTTGTGTTATCATAGTAACATCTGATGTAACAATGTAGACAACATAACTTTGTGGATCAACTTTAAAGCCGCAACTACTTTGACTTTTTTTTAATGTCGATCTTTTAAAGAAATCTCTCCTTCCTGTTTGTACTTTGAAAACGTAGACTTTTTGAAGTCGCATCTTTGTCGCACACATTCTTAACCCTACTTTTTGTGACTCCTTTTATAATATGGGAATATTAGGAATAGTTTTGCAAATATTTTTTTAACTACCTTGAGCAGTCCATTTTTTCGAGCTCATTGCTTGACCATTTTGCAAAACAATCAAAATGCAAAATATTGATCCAAAGTATCGAGTACCGCACACGGATTTTAAGAATTCCCTGGTCCATGCTTAATCTCCATCCATAATCTTTTACGCTACTTGTTGCTGTTCTATTCACTGTCTTTACGGTCGTTCGTGGTTTGTGCTGTGGCACCACCCTATCGCCATCGTAACCCTCTTGTGCGGACTAAACCGAATTCGTTTATCTATGCCTCTTGTGCTGACGTGTCGTGTCTCACTGTGATTCATTTTATGTGTTGAGCTTGAGTCAATAATTCTTTTTGGCTTTCTTCAAATTTGTGCTGTTGTTAAAGCTTGGTTTGAAGTGAATAAATTTAAATTTGTGCTGTGTTTTGTGCAAGGCTTTATTGCAATAGGTCCCTAATATCTAATTTATGCACGGCCCCTAAAATAACCTCTGGGATATGCTAGACTTCATCTAGGAACTTTTGCGCTGTTTGCGGCTAATAAAAAAACAAGTTAGATATATCGTGGTTACATGCGGATTTCTAAGCGATCTAACAAGCCTCAGAGATTGTTTTTTACTTATAGGGCTTATAATAATAAAAATTACTGAATATTGACTGCCAAAATATCTAAAAACAATAAAAAATAGTACATACGAATTAAAAGTATAAAAAAAGTAACAATAAGTTGATTTCATTGATGTGACTACGTTCTTTTAGTTCCTTGACCAACACTTCGTAGAAATTCTAGAATAGGGATCATGCTCTCGACTGCAACATACATTTTTAAAAAACACTTTTTATTGGCACTTCATTTATTGTTATAATGGAATTTAATTTATCTTGTTTTTGTTTTAAAACTTACCACAAATTCACGTTCGTACATAACCTATAAGCAGTGGTGCTGTTGTTGCCAGAAACGGCAAATGACAAGTGGCGACACTCCAATAACTTGAGGGTAGTAGTTATACTTATCGCGTGGTTCCTATCACTCTGTAGACGTTTTCTAGTGGCGAAAGCTAGTTAATAATACGTTTCTGCAACGAAGGAGTAAGAAAAAGGAATGCCGACATAAAAGTCGTAAGTGACACGTTGCCGTAACTTAGGCTCACTTTCAAGTAACCCTTTCGACTATCAGGGAATATAGTTTGGGACGCCATGTTTTTATGTAAGAAAGAAAATTTAATATTTTTGTTGTCGATTTATGAGCTCGTATTAAAGAGTTATACTATTTTAGAAACAAATTAGTTGAAGCTTACCAAAAATGCTCTTCTTAAGCACAATTTGTTGGAGTTAACTGTCGATTATGAAAACATAACCTCCAAAATCACAACACAAAAATTCCATCAGCTACCAGAAAACGGCTCAATTTTAATTAATTAATTAATAACCGCACCGGTTTTTTGCAATATATATAATGCATGTTATACAAAAAACTTTGCGTCGCACTCGAATTTTGATCCTCTGCTCGTAAATTCTCACACTTTCGGATAACATAGTACATATTATAACCATAACCAAACAAAAAAACTAAGCGAGTTTTACTGTTGTGTCCACCATATTGTGTAACAATTCTACCAAAAAGAAACCATTATATTATTTGCAACTACATCGCAAATTTTATACCATTACGGAAAAAAAACAGCCTCTACGACGTAGTAGATACCTGGCTACGTCGTAGTAGTGTAGTTCTTACTACAGTGACTTTAAACACTTGGCCAAGTAGTTATAACCAGAAATTGGTTCCCCACTTAGGGAATTATAACGTCGCTGTATGGTATACTGAGACGTAGCGGGAGTACGTTGCAGTTACTTTTAAGAAATTCTTTCTAGTTGGGGTTTCGTCGTTACAACTTTAAATGTTTGTTGGGACTGGAGCAGACCAAAAAAACTATCGACCTATAACACTCCTCAATGTAATTTATAAGCTTTTCACAAAAATATTAACAGATAGACTATCAACAAAATTTGACGGATATCAATCAAAGGAACAGCAGGCTTTAGAAAAGGTTTCAGTCCAGCTGAACACTTATTAACCATGGAAATCCTAATAGAAGGAGCCAACGAATATAACATTTCACTAAATATTTTGTTTGTAGACTTCAAAAAAGCTTTCGATAGCATTGAGCACTGGGTAGTAAAAGCATCTGTAATTAATAGCCGAATAGATCACAGATATACAGAGTTCATAGACAATATATATAGCAAGGCAACAACTTCAAACAAAATCCACGAAGGAACCAAGTCAATCCTCATAAGAAGAGGTGTCAGTCAGGATGACAAAATATCCCCTAAAATATTTAACCAGACACTAGAAAGATGTTTTTAAAAGCTTAGATTGGGAAGAAATAGGGATCAAAGTAAACGGACAATTCTTGAATCACCTAAGATATGCTGATAATATCGACTTAGAAACAGACAAGAAAGAACAACTGATAAAAATGCTGAAAGAACTGTATACAGCAGCGAAAAATATAGGCTTAAGTATAAACTACACTAAAACTAAAATCATAACAAACACAGATGAAGATATTACGGTCAGAATAAACCAAAATAAAATAGAACAACTAGAGGAACCTTGGACAAACTATTAAACTGAAAAAAGAAAACCAAATTGCTGAAATCAAGAGACGAGTAAGATTGGCATGGGCAGCATTCGGTAAATTAAGCTACATATTAAGAAATAAAAAATATCCTCAGTACTTCAAGACGAAAGTGTATAACCAATGTCTCCTTCATGTACTTACCTATGGATCCCAGACCTAGACACTTACAAAATCAAACATGGATAAGGTAACAAAAGCCCAAAGATCAATAAAAAGACAAATGTTACATATAAAGCTGACAAATAGAAAAAGGAATGAATGGATGTGAAATAATACTAAAGTAAGGGAAGTCAGAGGAGAAGTAGCAAAATTAAAATGGAAATTTGCCGGTCATAATATCAGACAGATAGACGATCGATGGAACAAATGTATTGTAAACTGGAGACCTTGGGAAAATAAAAGAAGTAGGGGAAGACCACAAATAAGATGACGGACGATTTGAAGAAACACGCGGGAACTAGATGGATGAACACGGCGACAGACAGAGAAGAGTAGAAGATATTGGGGGAGGCCTATGTCCAAAGATGGATTGAAGATAACTAAATAGATAGATAGATAGAACAGTTTACCCGGTGCATTTTGGTAAACAAAAATAGGTAATGACCCTTCACTAGGACGATAAAAAACAACAACAATAAATAACTATTATACCTAATGTAAATCGCAACCAACTTTTCTTATAAAACAGCAAATATCATTGTTTCCCTCGACCTTCGAAAGCATCCCTGAATAGTTCGTCCCCTTAAGGTTAGCGACTCCACCATGTCACGCTAAGCCCCTTCAGAGCACCAATTTCCCGTCGTCTTCCTAAGACCGTACTAGCCTATTTATTATGCTCCTGACCACTTTCAACACCCGGATTGTGTCAACAGGTTAGCTCAAGCCGCGACGATTCCCGGGTCCTTCGGGCTCGTTCCCTTAAGGGTAAAAGATCCAGGAACGAAGAACGCTGGCCAGAGAAAAGAGGATATTGATATGAGTCAAAAATTGCTATATTAATTACTTTGGGTTCTGATTTACACCGATAATACAGGTATAATTTACTTACTTTTAAAAGCATAACCGGCACTGCACTTCACTCTGCTTTTTTTTTGTAGAAACCATACTTATTTACGCTCTGCTCATTCGGCTATCACTCTTTCGTAGCCCTCCGGATTCCCTGGCGTAGGCAACTTGAGATGCCTAATTTAAAAACCCCCAAAACCGAATGCCACCACTCCCAAAAAGCCACCGTTACCTTCACTGTGCCGCCTGCGTGACAGCTTACTTTCACGTCCTCGCAAAGGTCCATCATAAACCCGCTTCTATTGGTCAATTATCGTAAACCCCGTAGACTAAATTGCGTCAACCAAAAATTCCACTTGCAATTTATAATTTTGAATAAATATTTAATGCCTTTTTGGTATAATGGTCACAGTATTATTGATTCAGTTTTGCGGGCCGATTCGACTCAGGGACAATTTGCCGTCGGCCGATTCGCTTAGGGGACAATTAGCCACGATTTTTTCTAAAATAATAGCTCCTCTGTCCTCATGTTGGGAGTTCAAAATCTGTGTTAAACCTAGCCGTGACCAATTGGTTGCAAACATATCCTAACCGGTGGGTTAAAAAGTTGAAATAAAATGCCCCACAAAAAAAATCTTTTACAAAAAACTAGTTTATAAAAAAAAGAAAATAAATTATAATACTTGTTGAAACAGCAGAAAAAACTAAAAAGAATTTTTAAGAAAAAAGTTTAAAGAATTTTTTCAGAAATATGTTTACTACAGACGCAAATTAATAAAAATTAAACAAAAATTCTCGTTGTGAATCGGTTGGCGGCGAATTGTTCCTGCGCCGAATCGACCGCGGCGAATTGTCCCATTACCAGATTTTCTACCAAAAGTGTTTTAAATATAATTTTTTTCTACCAAATGTATTTTTTGAAATTTTTTTATATTAAATGGGTTTTCTACCTATTGTATTTTCTACCAAGTGTTTTTTAATAAATGTAAGTATTTTCTATCAAATGCTACCGATATGCCACCACCATGTTTTTGAAAATAATCTGTGAGTGTCCGTTTAAACCCGATTTAAAAAATAGAAGGTCATGATGAAACAATCTTAACGATTACGGTTAGCTCAGGTTTGGTCCGGTTGGATTATTTTAATGGGAAGCTGTTGGAACTTTTATAATACGCGCTCGGGCTACGGTGCTATGCCACATACACACATATTTTAGACTACTGGCGATCCCTAGTTTATCGAGAAATCAAACGCTATTCTCATCGATTTTCCATTTAATGAAAAGATTCTTTTGTTACATTAAATCGATATTATCTAGGCCTTGCGACATCTATGTGAGAAATTTTGTTACAAAATTCTTCGATCTGGAATGCCACCAGAGGTGGACTTAAAAATTTTAAAACGTATTAGTCACCAACACACGAATAATTTCACTTTTGCGCCTAGAGGCTAGAGGGCTTTTGCCTTCGGCTTTAAGATACAAATAAAAAAGTTTACAATAAAAAGTAGGAAGGAAAACCCCAACTGAAAAATGTTTAGCCATTTAAAACGTAGGTATGTAAATCTGTGGATTGTAATTTTTTATTTTATTTTTACTCAAGGTAATTACTTCAAAATAAAGCTATCTCTTAGTCTGTTTGGGACACGATAAATAAAAACCGATAAATTGATAAACCGTTTTTAACTAAATTTGACACAAACATTTTGCGGTTCTAGTGGATAAGGCCACCAGGGCCGTCTTAAAGAGTGGAGCGGAGAAGCAGCCGCTCCAATTTTGGGGCGGCCGAAAGCCGCCTTTTACTTTTGATTTAAGATACTTTTCAAAAGTGCTCTCTACTTTCGATTTAGTTGAGGGCGGCGGCATCGGAGTTGAGGAAATTTGTTCCATTTATTTCTACAAATATGAAAAATATCATATCTGTTTTCGCCAATATAAAAAATAAAATTTACCACGGCACGAATTTGGAGTTGACGGTATAAAAGCTTATCTGTATGTGCTTTTTAAAAAAATTGTAGCTTAAGGCTACAAATTCGATTTATGCAAATTTTTAAGAAAAAGACAACATAGTAAAATATTTAAAAATCAATCAAAGGTGGCACTACATATTAGAATCATAGGGACACTGATTTATTTCTAAAATTGTGGAAAACAGGAAAAACAAAAGAATAGAGTAAATAACAAAGCCGTGTTCGTCAAAAACCAGGGGGTTGAGATTTTGTCTTATAGTAGTTAAACGGCCAAATTCCAAAATATGTCGTCAAAAAATAAAAATTGGAATCAAGCAAAATTAAATCTGTTATCAGTGTTTTTAAAGCTTTAAAGGAGGAAATACATTGTTTACCGGGACGCGTCAGATGAGCTGAATTCAAAATATGTTGAAGGACAAACCTTCCTGATATTTTTACCAAAAAAAATTAGGGGGGTAATAGGATTCGTTTTCGAGCTATACTTATTTAAATGTGCGCCACTGAAATATGGAAAAATATGACCATTTGTAGTTTTTTTGTAATAACTTATCGCCAAATAAAAATAAAAAACTGATATTAGCTTTACTTTATTGTTAAAAGAGTTCTTTTAAGAATGTTATCAGTTTTTGACACATAGTTTCCGTCACATACCTACAGAGTGGCTCAAAATAATAATAAAAAAATACAGGAAAAATACCTGAGAATTATTAAATATAAAGAAAGGAAACTACAAATGCATGGTCAAAATTAACTTCACTTGGTTTCATGTGAGTCGCTTTAACTATTCTAGAGTGATGTTTGCATAATAGGTTATGTGATAAGCTTACAGGGTATTTCAAAAAAAAAATAATTCAACGCAACACGTTTACTAATTGTCTACGGAATAGTGTATTTACGGGGATGCGTGAAATGACGTGAATTTATTTAATGTAAAGTCCCAAGCCGTCTAAATACTCGTCTTAAAGAAATTGGGGGTCATCGGTTTCGTTCTCGAGCTGTAATTATTTAAATCCGCCACTGGAAGAAAGAAAAATGTGACTTTTTGTAGTCTTTTTGCTATAACTAAAAAACCAATATTAATTTTATTTAGTTGAAAAAAAACTCTTTTTAAGTACGTTTTCAATTTTTTTATAGTTGTCGTCACATATCTACAGAGTGGCTCAAAATATGAATAACAGAAATACAGGAATAAAAACTGGGATTTGCTAAATGTACCTAAAGGGATGAAATTAAAAATGCATAGTCAAAATAAATTTATTTGCTTCAATGTGAGTCGTTGTAATTATTGTAAAGTAACATACATAATGGTTTATGTAGTAAACCTACAGGGTAAATCAAACATTTTTTAAATTAAACAAATAATAGGTGTACTAACTGTGTAGCGGAATAGTGTGTTTAACGGGATGCGTCAGATCAGGTGAATTTGAGATATGTTAGAGCCCGAGCCATCCTGAAACTTGCTCAAAAAAATTGGGGGGGGGGGGTCATCGGTTTCGTTTTTGCGCTATACTCTTATGGATTTTCGCTACAACTTCTATCTCTTTATATGGATAAAAAGTTGATATTTAAACTTTTATCAATTAAGTTTGTTCGGTTCGGTTCATTGGTTGACTTTCATCATTCGGTGACTTTCTTTCTGAAAATTTATGGCAGAACCCCCTGAAAGCGGCGAGGAGACCCCTTTTTGTCTTTTTGTCCCCACATTTCCTATATTCTAGAATTAAATAAGTATAACTCGAAAACAAAACCGATCACCACCCACTTTTTCTTGAAACAAGTATTACGACGGTTTAGGCTCTAACATATCTCAAATTCAGTGCATCTGACGCATCCCAGTAAACATTTTCCACACACTATTCCATAGGCAATTAGTACACATATGCGAATTTCAAAAATGTTTGAAATACCAATTAAGTCTATTATTATTGTTTTTCAATTATTCATAGTTTGAGCCACTATTTAGATATGTGACGAAAACTATATGTCAAAAAATAAGAACATACTTAAAGAGACTCTTTTTTACAACAAAATAAAATTCATATTGGTTTTTTATTTTTCTTTTACGAGAAGCTATAACAAAAAACTACAAAATCTTACATTTTTCCATAATCCATTTAAATAATTTTAGCTCGAAAACGAAACCGATGACCCCCCAATTTTTTTGAAACAAGCATCCGGACGGTTTAGGCTCAAACATATCTTAAATTCACCTCATTTGACTCATCCCAGTAAACACACTATTTCGTAGACAATTAGTAAATATGTCATGCGTTGAACTATATATTTTTTTGAAATACCCTGTTAGCTTATAACATAACCTATTATGCAAACATCACTCTAGAATAGTTAAAACGACTCACATGAAAGCAAGTGAAGTTAATTTTGACTATGCATTTTTGTTCCCTTTCTTTATACGTAATAAATCTCAGGTATTTTTCCTGTATTTTTTTAAAATTATTTTGACCCACTCTGTAGGTATGTGACGCAAAAATGTTAAAAATTGATAAAATTCCTAAAAGGACTCTTTTGTCAATAAAATAAGACTAATATCATTTTTTTGTTTTTATTTGGCGATAAGTTATTACAAAAAAACGACAAAAGGTCATATTTTTCCATATTTCAGTGGCGCGCATTTAAATAAGTATAGCTCGAAAACGAATGCTATGACCCCCCAATTTTTTTTGGTAAAAATATCAGGAAGATTTGACCTTCAACATATCTCAAATTCAGCTCATCTGACGCGTCCCGGTAAACAATGTATTTAGTGCCTCCTCCTTTACTAATTATTCAAGCAGACACAGTACTTATGTATTGGAAACGAATCCAGTGAGAAGAATATCTCCATGCAATGAGTATGTATACTTGGGTGTCACATTTGATAAGACAGGAACAGACTGTAAAGAATTGGAACAAAGAATAGTAAAAGCAAAAAAGGTTATAGGATGTCTTAACAGTATTTTGTGGAGCAGAGAGATAAGAAAGAAAGTAAAATTTAACATATATAAAACAATGGTATAAAGCACGCTGTTGTATGGAATAGAGACTTGTCGCGTAACAGAAAAATACAAAACAAAAATGGAAAGTGTCGATGCAATAAGAAGATCAATGAGAATATCTAGATTAGATCACTTAAGAAATGAGATCATAAAAGAAAGAATGGGAATCGAGGGAAGCATAACGGATGACATCACTAAAAGGCAACTGATATGGTACGGCCATGTACAACGGATGAACGACGAAAGATTACCAAAACAGGTCCTAGGATGGCAACCAGTAGGGCGCAGAAAAAGAGGACGGCCTAAACTAGAATGGCAACAGTCAATCCAAAGATCAATGAGTCAAAAGATTCTGACAGAAGATGATTGTCAGGATCGAAGGAGGTGGAGAATAGGCGTCGGACAACGTAGAAAAACGTTCTAAACCAACATAGTAGTGTAGTTCAAGCAGCTATAGCTATTTGTTGTTTTGGTGTAGAAGTAGTTTTTAAAGAACATGTCTTTTTTTTGTAACCGTCCGAAACACCTCTATTTTCTCCCGTATAAAAATAATGAATAAGAATGCATTCCTTCGCAAGTGTTTAAATTCACGTTTTATTCTGATTATTTTGGGCAAATTTAAAGTGCTTATTTTTTTAAATACGAAAGTATAAGACAAAAAACGTTAAATATAATTAAAAAGGCGAATCCAAATAGGCGAAGTTTTTTATTTATAAACCGATTTGTCTCAAGTTTGAACTATTACGTAATATAATTTACCTACTCGCGTGCGGTAAAGTAATTACCTGACGGCACTTGTGCGGTAAAGTTACCTAACCGCACGCGCACCACTTAGAAACCTTAGCAACGTGTCAATAAGATAGCTTCAATATTTGTTTACATTTCAAATTCATCTAATTTGACATGTTTATTTAAAAATTTTATTCAATTTTTTGAAAAAAAAATGTACTCATAGGTAAAATATTGTACCTAACGCATGCGGAAAGTATCTTTACCACCCTTGACGGCTTGACCGACTGTTGCAGCGTGCGGTAAAGTATTACTTTCCGCATTTGTTAGGTAAATAACTATTTTGACTCAAACCCAAGAGAAATCAAAGTGACACTTCCAAAATGGTGGAATTTTCCATTTATAAACCGATATATACCTACCAAATTTCGAACTTATTTATAACTCGACATTGACAAATACAATGTAATTGCATTTTAAGATCGCTAATTATGATTTTTAAATTAAACTTAAAATAAAAGTCAAAATGGCGGGCTATTTCAATTAAAAACCAATATTAAATAAATCTTGGGTCCTAACGATTGATAAATTTTAATTAAACCTAAAAAAAATTAAAATAGCGGATCGAAAATGGTGGCATTTTCCATTTACGGATACGTAAGACATTTAGAACTTTATTGTGTTTAATGTCGCTGCATGAATACGATTTTTTATTTAAATTTTTGAAAAATCAAAATGTTGGATCTAAGATGCTGGATTTTTCCATTTATGAAACGATATCTATTATTTGGGTGGCGGAACAAAGATCGAAAGACCAAAGATTGAATATAAAAGATCGAAAAGACAAAAGATCGAAATACAAAAGGTCGAAAAGACAAAAGATCGAAACCACAAAAGATCGAAAAATAAAATATCGAAACTACAAAAGATCAAAAAACAAATGATCGAAAAACAAATGATCGAAAATGCATAAGATCGAAAATTCAAAAGATCGAAAAACAAAAGATCGAAAGACAAAAGAACGAAAGTACAGAAGATCGAAAGTACAAAAATCGAAAGACAAAATATTAAAATAGCGCGTTTCAAAATATCGGCATTACATAGTTAAAAAAAAACTTTCCTGATATCTTTTCCGGTTCGGTTCGGTTCGGTTCGGTTTGGATCCGTTTGGTTACACATCCTCTAGAATCCCGAGAAAGAAATCAGGAAAGTTTTTTTAAACAAATTTGATTGAAAATGAGACCCTTTTATCGAATTATGTATTATATGATTTGTGTTAAGTGTGGAAAGCCATTGGTTTATTAAACAGTTAGGTAATTTTACCTTACCTGAGCTTGCCTAAACTGTTTATGTGAATATACCTAAGCAAACATGATACTCGTCATTTTGTATATTTCGATTTTATTTGCTTGCGATTTTTTTTGATCGTTTGTCTTCTGATATTTTGTTTTTCGATCTTTTGCCCTTCGATCTTTTCTCTTTCGATCTTTTCTACTTTCGGTCTTCTGTATTTTCGATCTTTTGTTTTTCGATCTTTTGTTTTTCGATATTTTGCCTTTTCGATCTTTATTTTTCGATCTTCTGTATTTTCGATCTTTTGTCTTTCGATCTTTTGTTTTTCGATCTTTTGTATTTTCGATCTTTTGCCTTTTCGATCTTTATTTTTCGATCTTTTGTGTTCGATCTTTTGTCTTACGATCTTTGTTCCGCCACCCCTATTATTTTTGAAATTTGAGGTGTTTCAGGTCGCTAATTGTGATTTTTAAATTAAACTTAAAATTAAAGTCAAAATGGCTATTTCAATTAAAAACCAATAATAAATAAATCTTGGGTCTTAACGATTAATGAATTTTAATTAAACCTAAAAAAATTAAAATATCGGATCGAAAATGGTGGCATTTCCATTTACTAACGGATACGTAAGACATTTAAAACTCTATTGTGTTTAATGTCGCTGCATGATTACGATTTTTTATTAAAATTTTTAAAATATCAAAATGGTAGATCCGAATTACCGGATTTTTCCATTTATGAACCGATATCTATTATTTGGGTGGCGGAACAAAGGTCGAAAGACAAAAGATTGAATATAAAAGATCGAAAAACAAGAGATCGAAAAGACAAAAGATCAAAATACAAAAGGTCGAAAAGATAAAAGATCGAAACCACAAAAGATCGAAACTACAAAAGATCAAAAAACAAAAGATTGAAAAACAAAAGATCGAAAATGCCTAAGATCGAAAATACAAAAGATCGAAAGGCAAAAGATCGAAAGTACAGAAGATCGAAAGTACAAAAATCGAAAGACAAAATATTAAAATAGCGCGTATCAAAATAGTGCGTTTCAAAATATCGCTATTACATAGTTAAAAAAAAACTTTCCTGATATCTTTTCCGGTTCGGTTCAGTTTGAATCGGTTTGGTTCGGCTCGGTTCGGTTCGGTTTGGTTCCGTTTGGTTACACATCCTCTAGAATCCCGAGAAAGAAATCATGAAAGTTTTTTTTTAACAAATTTGAAAATGAGACCCTTTTATCGAATTATGTATCTATATGATTTGTGTTAAGTATGGAAAGCCATTGGTTTATTTAACGGTTAGGTAATTTTTCCTTACCTGACCTTGCATAAACTGTTTATGTGAATATACCTAAGCAAACATGATACTCGTCATTTTGTATATTTCGATTTTATTTGCTTGCGATTTTTTTTGATCGTTTGTCTTCTGATATTTTGTTTTTCGATCTTTTGCCCTTCGATCTTTTCTCTTTCGATCTTTTGTACTTTCGGTCTTCTGTATTTTCGATCTTTTGTTTTTCGATCTTTTGTATTTTCGATCTTTTGACTTTTCGATCTTTTGTTTTTCGATCTTCTGTATTTTCGATCTTTTGTCTTTCGATCTTTTGTTTTTCGATCTTTTGTATTTTCGATCTTTCGCCATTTCGATCTTTTGTTTTTCGATCTTTTGTGTTCGATCTTTTGTCTTTCGATCTTTGTTCCGCCACCCCTATTAATTTTGAAATTTGAGTTGTTTCAGGTCGCTAATTGTGATTTTTAAATTAACCTCTATTAAAATCAAAATCGCTAATCCAAAATGGCGGATATTTTTTTATGATATGTATTAAATTGGGATGTTTAAGGTTGCTAGTTATGAGTTTTTAATTAAATTAGCAAAAAGTGAAAATGGCGATCTAATAGGTCGGACTTATTTGGGTTAAGTTGTAAAGGTCGTAGATTATTATTTTTGAATTAAAATTTAAAAAAATCAAATTAGCGAATCCAAAATGGTGGATTTTGTAATTTATAAACCGATATGTATAAAATCATAAAATCATAACCCCAAAAATTCAAAATTATTACATTAATAAAAATTTCCGCCATTGCATTTTTTAAAATTCAATGTAGTTATAAAATTCAACGGGTTTACACAACCCATGGATGGATGCATAGATGGAAAAGTCCGCCATTTTGAACTCTCCATTTTAAATGTTTTCAAGTTTAATTCAAACATAAAGATCAGCTATCTTAAACACCTCACATTAAATAAATGCATATCGGATCATATATATACCATTTTTAATCCGTCACTTTGAGTTTTTTAGTCATAAAAAAAACCCTTGTAAAAATTGCGAGCTGAAACTACGGCGGCCGGCGGCGAATTGTGAGGGCGGGCGGTGAGTTGGGTTGGCGCATCGGAATCAAATTAGCCGTGTGAGTAGGCGGCGGCGAATTGTCCCATTTCCCCTGGTAACTATGCAAAATGACAAAAATCCCACCCCTCGCAAATAAAGTTCCTAGATTGGTTGAGCCAAGGGATCAAACTGCATTTAATTTTTATGGCACATGTTTGGCTTTAGATATGAATAGGGCCATATTGTCGTGATTTATTTTATCCGCAGGCTTAAAACCTAATTTTTGCTCCTAAAAGGATTAAAACATAGATTTTATCCCCGATAAAACAAATCAACAACTATTTACGTTTGGGGTGTAAACTCAGATGGAAGGTAAGCCAACAAGAGGTCGGACCAGTCTTCTTTAATGATTACTCTCGCAAGCGGATGAAGGAAACTGCAATTAATTCTACTTGCGCAAGTAACCCCGAAAACTGGTTTCCCTCCTTAATCAGTTTTCTTATTTTTTAATGGTTTTTATTTCAAACAACTAATAAATGTTGTACATGTTGGCATGAAAAATAATTAAACCAACCCTAACCTTGTCTGTGTAGCCTGAACTAATTTTATTAAATACTACTTACATTATTCAACTTGGAGGGAGCACTTTCGGCTCCCATCACATGTAACTTTCACCAAACCCCAAAAAAAACTTTTGGGACGCCCTTTTAGCTATATCTGCCACGTGACTGTGCCAAGACATGTTGGTCTCTGCTGTGACTCCTAAGATGTTCAACTGGCTCTGCAATGTGACAGCACTTCCAGATAGCATGATGTTTGGCTCACCGGTGCTGGTCTTTTTTGAAAACAGGGCTGCTTGGGTTTTCTGCGCGTTGAACTGTACAAGGTTTTTGTTGCCCCAGTCCTCTATTATCTCCAGGTCGTTATTTATCTGCGATATTTGAGTTAGTCTAAGATGATGGAATTCACGTGCGGATAGACACTGAGTGGGTGGTATGACTGAGGAGACTACATTGCCATCATCTGCAAAGCAATAAAGTGGATTTACTGTTTTATCTATGAGGTCATTTATGTAAATCAGAAAAAGTGTTGGCGAAAGGATTGCTCCCTGTGGCACACCAGCATTTATTTGGTAAGAGTTGGAGTTCCGGCCATCCAGTGCAACATAAATGGATCTATCTTTAAGGTAACTTTCAAACCAAGTGCAAAGTCTTGGCGACAATCCCGTTGCTTTGAGCTTGTTGAGCAGATTTTCATGCCAGACTTTATCGAATGCTTTAGATATATCTAAGGCAATTGTTCTTGTTTAACCTCGCAACTCAATCGCTTTTTGCCATAAGTGAGTGACGTATGTAAGTAAATCGCCAGTTGACCTATATTTTCGAAATCCGTATTGCTTGTCGTTGATAATTTTGTATTTTTCCAAGTACTTGGTTAGGTGATTGTTCACAACTCTTTCTATTACTTTTGATATCACCGGAAGTAGAGCAATTGGTCTATAGTTTAACGGATCTGTCTTTTTTCCTTTCTTTGGAATGGGTTGTACTGCGGCAGACTTCCATGATGATGGATATACTCCTTGCCTATAAGATAAATTGAATAATTTTGCGAAAGTTGGGGTGAGTTCGCTAGCACAATTTTTGAGTACTATCGCGGGAATGCCATCTGGACCCATTGCTTTGTTTGTATCCAACTTTTTAAGGGATTTTCGTATTTCTCTGTGACAAAAGGGTACCTCTGGCATACTGTGGGAAACCCTTTCAATGAACGGTGGAGTTTTTCCATTTGGCACTGTTAGGTTTGAGTTAGAGGAAAAGATTTTGGCCAGCATATTGGCTTTTTCCTCTGATGTTGTGGCTAAGTGAGTATTTTTATCTGTAAGTGGTGGTATGGATGACTTGGTGAAGTTTGATCCAACGGCTTTTGCAAGAGACCAAAAGGACCTAGAACTACTTGGACAATTCAGCAACCTGTTTTTTATTCTTTGATTGTATGTTTCTTTGGCGGCGTCAATAGTAATTTTGCAACTATTTCTGGCTTCTATAAATTCTGTGTGGTTTTGAGCGGTTTGTTGTCGTTTCCAAAGGTTATATGCTCTGTGTTTTTTCTGTACAGCCGTTTGACACTGGCTGTTGAACCAAGGTTTTGCATTAGCTCTGCGTTTTATTGTATGTGGGATATATGCATCCATTCCAGATAAGATTACTTTTGTTATTTCATTACAGCAAATAGGGGGATCAGCTGTTTTAAAGCAAACCTCTTGCCTTGGAAAATCCAGGTAAAACTGTTTAAGGTCATTCCATTTTGCCGATTTATAGTGCCACATTTTACGAGGAAGTGATTGTTGGCTTGGCGGTATGAACATTTCGCACTTTGTTCTTATAAGTTTATGATCGGATGAACCAAGTGGGGGATCTACTTGAATTGTGTACAAGTCAGGATTTGTAGTTAGGAACAAGTCTAAAAGCGCTGCAAATTCGCCCCTTTCTGAGATACGGGTAGGTTCATCGACAAGCTGCGTTAGACCACAACTTATGGCAAAAGCTTCTGCTTCCCTGCCTTCATTATCTGTTTTGTTGTGGTGTTTTAGCCAGGGTATATTGTGGACGTTGAAATCGCCTAAAAAAACAATTTCCGCATGTGGATAGTTAGACTGTATACTATCACAGTTTTCGGATAATGTCGCAAAAAAGTTTTGATACTCGGTGTTACTTGGCGGTCGGTAGAGGCAGCAAATGAACTTGGTCGATGACTTTGAGGTGAATTTCAGCCATATGATATCGAGGTTTGCTGGTTCTAGCTTCTCCTCTCGATGACATGAAAGGTCATTTTTAATGTACACACAGATCCCAAAATTATGTCGAAATCGGTGGTGTAGGTCATAGCCGGGATAAAGATAGTTCACAATAGGTGTTGCAGAACTGATTTTAGTTTCAGTGAGAACAAGGATGTCAGGTCTTACTTAATCCTCTTATATTGCTTAAATCAATTCTGAGTTGAGTTTTTGGTCGTCTTTTAATATCTTTGCATGAAGGACCCCCAGGATCACCCGACGCCCGGAGATCCGAGTGGTCGGGTATTTTACCTCCGGAATATTTTGATCCTGGAGGCGCCATCATGCTATCTGTTACTCATTGTTGGAACCGGACTGCCAGCGCAGTAGCGGAACGTGGTGATACTACTTAGCGGTACTCACTTCTGGCATGGTGGTATCGCACCGGTCGACGCCCAATGAGTAAAAAGCGTCTACCACCTACCCGATTTTTCTCAAATCTAAAACAATACGGGACGGTGTGAAAGCTACGTAATACAGTTTTTGACTTAAACCTAAAAACTATCAAAATAGCACTTCCAAAATGGTGGAATTTCCATTTATAAATCGATATATATCAAGTTTAGAACTTGATGTGTATTTATTTATAATATAACATGTAAAAAAAACATTGTAATTGCATTTTAAGGTCGCTAATTATGATTTTTGAATTAAACTTAATATAAAAGTCCAAATAGCGGATCCAAAATGGCGGATTCAAAATAGCTAACTTTCTTATTTAAAAACAACATTAAATAAATTTCGGGTCCTAAAAGTTGCTGATTGTTATTTTCAAATTAAACCTAACAAAAATTAAAATAGGCGATCCATAGGCGTACGACATTTGGAACTTTTGGTGTTTAATGTAGCTGAGTATGATTTTTTAATTAAACCTTAAAATATCAAATTTGCGAATCTAAAATAGTGGACTTTTCCATTTGTAAACCGATATGTGTAATATTTTTTATTTTTGTTTATAGTATTAAGAGAATATACAGATCCCTATTACAATATATATTAAATCATAAAATCCTAATATTCACCCCAAAACTTCAAAATTAATTCATGTAGGCTCATAAATAAAAATTTCCGCCATTTTATTTTTTATCAAATTTAATTTAATTATCAAATTCAGCGGCCCTACACACCCCAAATTATAAGAAAAATGATAAAAGAAAATAAAAGAAACAGCCAAGAAATAAAAGTTGAGAGAGTTATAGAAAATAACAGAAATATAAAATTTTTAAGGCCGACTCTAGGTATATATTAAATAATTAAAATAAAGGTTATGAACGGCATAAAGACTAACGTAAAGAGGATATTATAAATATCACACAACTATTTTAGATAAAATTATACCAAACAAAAAGGGAACCATCACGAGAAACCACGAAGAAACTCCAATCAAAAATAAAGAACATAAAGTGAGAGCTATAACCTGAAATATGCAAAAAAGCAAAAATAAAGAGAGCATTAAAGAAAATGAAAAATAACAAATCATCCTCAAATGCAGTGGTAAAGCTGTAGTTAGTACCCTACATATTCTCGTAAATAAAATACTAAAAGAAAAAATAATCCCAAACAACTGGAAAGAATCAATAACCATTATTCTACACAAGAAAGACGATAGAGCAGACCTAAAAAACTATCGACCTATAACATTGCTCAATGTAACTTATAAGCTTTTCACGAAAATATTAAGAGATAGACTGACTACAAAATTTGAAGGATATCAATCAACAGAATAAGCAGGCTTCCGAAAAGGTTTCAGTACAGTTAACCACCTATTAACCATGAAAATCCTAATAGAACGAGCCAATGAATTCAACATTCCTCTATATCGTCACCCTAATTCTGAAACGTCGTAACCCACAAAAAAAATGAAAATTCATATTTTTGTGCTATGCTGCTAAATCCTCGCAACCAAAAAAAAAAATATAATATATAAAACGGTCACTCCCGCGATTTCTTATAAGTCGCATAATGCTTACGCTTTGTAATTTGCTTCTAACTTTTCTTATTCTTGTAAAATTTTGTTGAGTTTGGTCACGACGTTTCAGAATTAGGGTGACGATATATTGCGTTTATAGACTCTGAAAAAACTTTCGATAGCATTGAGCACTGGGCAGTAAAAGCATATTTAATTAATAGCCGAATAGATCACAGATACACAAACTTAATAGCCAATATATATAGCGAAGCAACAGCATCAATCAAAATCTACGAAGGAACCAAGCCAATCCGCATAAGAAGAGGTGTCAGAAGGGTTAAAAATATCCCCTAAACTATTTAACCAGGCTCTAGAAGATATTTTTTAAAGAAGGGAAGAAATAGGCATCAAAGTAAACGGACAATACTTGAACCATCTAAGATATACTGATAATATTGCCTTAATAACAGATAAGAAAGAAGAACTGATAAAAATGCTGGAGGAATTGGATACAGCAGCTAAAAGTTAGGCTTGAGTATGAACTGGACTAAAACTAAAGTCATAACAAACACAGATGAGGATATCACGATCAGAATAAACCGAGACAAAATAGAACAAGTAGAGGAACAATATATATATATATATATATATATATATATATATATATATATATATATATATATACATGTTACCCAGCCAGGTTTTGGTCCAATTTTTTTATCCTCCCCAAGTTAACGCTCTAAAGCCACAATGACACAGAAATGCATAAAAAATGTGCAAAAGCTAACATAAAAATACAATTATATTAGTTTTTTAAATTTTAGCTGCAAAAACCCCCATAAATCCCCTAGACCCCCAAAACCTGAAATGTTTAGGGTTTTTCAAATTTTCTCAAAAAATAACCCCTCCAAGTTTCATGGACTTCCATAAAGTAGTCAAGTAGTTACGAAATTTAAAAAAAACGTCGAAATTGCCACTCACTCATGTATAGATTATTAAAATTCTACTGTACTTCGAGACATGCTATAAAGCTGAAATTTGGCAGACTGATAGAAATAACGACCAAAAAAAAATTTTAAAACCCCAAAATTTTAATTAATTTCCCTCCCCTATAAATGTAAAATTAGGTAAAATTAACATTGCCCACTTCTAGAAACGCTAGAGAGCTAAGCTTTGGAAGGCTGATAGGAACTATGATAAAACTATAGAAACAAACACCAAAATTTTAATGTACTGCCCGCCCCCATAAATGTAAAATTATGTAAAGGTATCATTGTCCACTTCCAGGATTGCTAGAGACCTGAGCTTCGAAAGGCTGATAGGAACTATGATAAAACCATGTGAAAATTAAAAAACCCCAAAAGTTTTGATAAGGCATTGAAAAAGTTTATTAACTTACAAAATAAAAAAAGTTTTGAGCGATATTCCGCATATTTTACTACTTTAAAACTTAAATATTATCCAAATCCTTTAAAAAAGGTGTACAATCATAATAAAAACATTTCATGTAAAAAAAGCCAAGTACGCAAAAATGGTATTCGGTAAAAAGAACTGAGATAAAAGTAAAGCCAAGTTCTCCAATACTTTCAAAATGAAAGGTTCTTACTAGTTTGGAAATGTTTTTCTAAACTTGGCTAGAGAAAAATGGGACATGCAAAAGGTCCCTAATATCTTCATACGACGCTGTAAATTTAAAAATGCACTCGATAAACGCGTTTTATCAAAGGCATTTAGGTATCCACACCCAACCGAACAGAACCGGCGATGTTAGGGCCAGACTTTAAAATTACGAAAGTGTGTGTTAAATTGACACAATTTATACGCAGAGAGTTGGGTCCTCACAATGATTTCTATGTCCACTTGCATACACACGAAAAGCGCCCTTTACGAGAATCTCAAGAAAATTGTTGGAACTAAATTCCTGTTTTTCACATGCGTTGTGAGGACCAGGTAAAAATTTAAGTGATATATATCAAAATGTTGGAAATTTTATGAGGAAGACCAAAATAAGGTCCAAACGATACGAGGTCCGGAAATTAGACCTCACAACGTAAACGGTCCTCGCAACTCCGGTGAGGGGTTGGCGTGTGTCCTCACAAGATATGTTACGCCAACACGTGTGTGTGTCTGTGTGTATTTAGGTAATTGTTTATCTTTTCAGCCCACAATAGCTCCTAAGCCGCTCAACCGATTTTCATGAAATTTTCAGGTAAAATAGTGTATGATACTGTTAAGTAATAACTTGTTTTAGAACCAAAACCTTTGGTTTAATAAAAACTGCTTTGGGTTCAAAATGAAATTTTAAAGGAGAGACAAAAGACTGTCTATGATGCCTATTATGAGCGGTACAAATCCGTTTATATTTCTGCTTAGGGCAACGTTAATATTAAATTTTTCTGCACAGAATTTTTTATAGGACATCTTTTATGACTAGGGCTAATTGATTATGCAAAAATCTTATTTTTGAAAAAAATGTCACATAATAGGTTTCATCAAACCAACCACGATATATTCCTTTTATTTGATACCCTGATTTACATAGAATTAATATTTAGTTGTAAAACCAGTTGTTTATTTAAATCAGTAATTTACACTTACAGCAATCTGCTTTAAAATTATTTGATGCCTTACCTAGTCAAAAATCATGATTAAGTTTACCAATTTTATGAAGCTAAAATGGTACTTAAAATATCATTTATAAAATTCTGTAACAGTGTCATTGTTCAAAGTAAAAGAGAATTACTTAACTGTTGAAGTTTTAATCATATCCAACGCGTTACGGCATAAATGACATTATCAGGGCTATTGGTAAAAAAATAAAAAATCTATCCTCTTAAAGGTAACTTTATTTTAGGTCCATTTTCAAATCCCCAAAAGTAATTAACTTGAAAAAAACTTTTGGAGTTATATTTAGAGTGTGCAAAAAACAAAAAAGAAACCTTTAAATGTTTTGTTAAAAAAGTTGAAAATGCTATTTATTGCAAAGATAAACTGTCTTCCGAAGAGGTGCAAAGCTTGCATAATTTTATTTAGGTATATAAACAAACAACTCCCTTACGTTCTCAGTTAATATCAAATATTTTGGAGGAAGACCTCCAAAAATATTTGAGGAAAGTAGCGAAAGATCAAAGAGACGGAAAACAGAAGAGCTTTTTGGAAGCATTTTAATTAATTAGTAAAGTTCCAAATTTTATTTTTTTGTGCGAGGTCCTTAAAAATTTTTTCTTCTTTATCTTTTTTAAACAATAAATCAGATATTTTTATTACTATATGCAATTTTGTATGTATCTTAGGTTTTGACCAGCTTTTTCGTGAAATCCGCCTGTGGTGCGGGGCGGGTTGTACGATTTCAGTGCTGCTTAAGAAGCTCTTTTTATTGCAGATACCTTTTTTATTGTTGGTTAGTGTTATAACTGCACTAGTTTTTTGATCTACCAATAAACTCTCGCACAATCTTTATTAGAGCTCGCTATAGTTTAAGGAGAAACTGCACAAGCACAGATGTCAAAATACTGATTTTTACCAAACTGCAATAATGCAAGGTTTATCTCAAAACCGTAAACAACAATTTCAAACCAAAGGTAAAATTTTACCCATGGTTTGGAATGTTACTTACTTACAATTTTTACTGCAAAAACTTATTTCACTACCAATAAGTCTCCAGTATTATTTAAAAATGAAGCTGCAAATTCCAAAGTATATTACTGTAGGTATTTTTTACTTGTATACAGACAAGATGGGATTGAAAAATTGCAGATTGAATCGTCCCCAGATGTGTGGGGAAACATTTTTCTGTCAGGAGCGTCTTTCAGGGATTTGCTTATTTACCACCGAAACACAAAATAAGGAAAATATCAGGCCGACTTTAAATTTATGTGCAAATAAAGAACGGAATTTGATTGGGCCGGGCGCTATTCTTTTCTGAAAGTGTGGCAGAGACATAAATAAAACATTTTAGAATAAGCGAAAACCTATGCAAAGTGTTCAAAACTTTGTTTTGCGATTTTTTAAAGTTATAAAGTCTTTATTCTTCGTTTGTAGAAAATGAACTGTTCTAAATTGGGATTTTTGATTAAACGTAATTTGATATTTTTAATCTGATGATTTTTTTTTTAAGTTTTCAAGCTGTTTAAAAAAAAAATGGTTTTTAAGTTTCATAAGGGTGGAATTTATAGTCGAATCTTGAGGCCGGCCTGTTGCGAGGCGTCCTTGAGATTTCTCAGTGTTTTCATTTCATAAAGCTTTCCGCAAGAAAGGCTGAGTCAAGGAAGCAAATGAGATGGAAACACAAAAATTTATATTAGCTGCGTTCGGTATTTGCATCTTAGACGTGACGGATTTTTGGTCACGTGATTACAGATTAGTCTGAGCAAATGAAATTAACGAACCATCCAGATCAAATCGATCAAATTTTTATAAATGGTTATAACCTTAAATATAACCAAAAATATTATGTACATATTGCAACTCACGCCCAGCTATAATTTTAACAAAATTTGTTGTCTTCAACATCAAATAATTCGATTTCAATCTTTTTACATTAAAAAAATTAATTTTTGTAAACAAAACAAATACACAACTTACGTCACAATCTCAGATTAATCTGTTTCGTCGATCAAAATATACGGAGCAACCAGATTTACGTCCGACTAGTCTGAGCAGAATTAAACGTGAATACCGAACGCAGCTATTAATTTGGATATTTATGACATCTTTTAACAATTCCAGGTGATTTGTCAAAGTTGGTTTAAAAACATTTTCTTTTTTTAAATAAAAGTTTATCTGTGTATCCCCAGTTTCCTTGGTTCGCTATCGTTTCACTCGTAGAAGGAAAAATAGGTTTCACGTATTTTTTTATTCTTTGGATTTACCTTGTATCTTGTAGTCAGTTTGTTCTACCTTGTGTCAGACAATCCACGCTGAGGTAGGAAATGCCTTTTTCCGAAACACCGGTGTCCGTGGTTGACAATACCCCTATGAAGTTGCCTTTTATACTTTGTTAGCTCATTGTTTTCGGTTGAACTGTGACGAAATGTATTTCTTCCTTATAGACCGTGTGGCCAATTAAAATGCGTTGGGTGACATTTGTGGTAAACTAAAAGACGTTGCCGCCATTTTGTGACACTGCAAATAGAACAATAACGCTGTGCCAGTTTGTGACACAAAAAAATTACTGAATAATTAACAAATATCTGGAAGCAGAACTGTATTTTCCAGCTAGGTAAAACATTGATATGCCCGGTAACCTTTATACAGTGGAGATGGGGGGGGGGGTTCAGAAATAAGAAAATTTTAAGCGCCACAGTGTTTTAATATCAATGTTTAACAAAGAAGATCTTAACTAAAATACAGTTCAACCCAAACGTTGTAGCTCTACCTACTTCCGAGGCTTCCAGAGTACTTGTGTAATTAAAAAACCCAAAAAAAATTGACTAATAAACAAAATAAAATTCTAAAAGATTCCTAAATGAATCAAAATGACACCAATAGAAAGTTCTTCATAGGTAGATGCACATTTCCAACAGGTCACAGTGTACCTACATTTGAGTAAGTAGTGTGAGACTCCATTATATAAATGACTGTAAAAAAAAACACTTCCAAAATCATTCTATCATAGGGGAGATCTGGACCAAATATCTGCTGTCATCATTCTACATTGGGTAGAATGAGACAGACAGCAACCCAGTCCGAGATCTACCCCATGAGGCAAAACAATGTAAGGAAACCGCTAAAAAAATATAACCTTATCTCTCTTTTGTCTCTGCAAAGTTGGTTTATTGGATTGTACAAATAACACAAAGATTTAGTTCATCTTGTTTATTATAATGGTAAACCAGATAAAAATACCAAACATGAAATAGTTAAAAAGGAAAATGAAATGGTTGGGAACAAGTCAGGGCCAAAATAGCAAGGCACTTTAAATGTCACAGGAAAATTATCTTAAATATATCGCAAAATTGGGGCTATGACGTCATACGTTATGTTGCGTTTACAAGCAATATTGAAATTATACTGTTTATATATGAAAAAGTTACGTTTAAATTATATTCAAACTTTATATGAAAAGATTGTATCTAAAGGCTTGCTCCTACCTTGGTCCTTGGTTATTTTATGAGTGAATAAGAGGGTGTTTTGTTTTGTGAACCTGGATTGTTGTCCAGACATCTCCTCACTGCTGTTGCACCAGTTCCCCTGTTCTGTCTGCGCCTTCCCACGTGCTTGCTTAGCACATCACGCTAGGGCAGCACATGGGTCTTAATTTCTTAATGTTGGTTCCTTGCCCGAGCGTACATCCCTGTGGAAAATGAAATGTTTCAGTTTCCTGGAATTCGTCGGTTTTGCACGAAGTTCCCCTACACCGAGTAACTTAAATCAAGAACCCCATGTCAACTCAATAAAATAAAGTAGATTTAAACAGATGAACTAAAATAATCCTAACGTACCTTTCCCAGGGTTACAGTGCTACACCCGGCTTCACACCAGCGTCCAGCACAACTGTCCCAGTGATGGATTGGACAGGGCTGTAGACAAAGGAGAAAAACCATATATAGTTTTTATCCAAAACGTGGTTTAAAAAAAAATAAAAAACTCCAAAAATTCCCCACGTCTTTTGTCAAAAAAATACATTTCACACGAAAAATAATTACAATTTGGGAGGCAAATATTTTCTTGAGGAGTCCTCAAATAATAAAAAAATAAAATCGAACTTACCACTGCTCTTTCCGTAGAAATGGCGTAGGTCGCCTTTTAGTCCCTCTCAAAGAGGATGTGAGCGTCACTTAAGATTCGCCTAAACAACAACGGCTCACTCCTACAGTTTCTGGGATATCTCCTGCAATCGCTGCAGTGCCAATAACCAAAAAACAATGGCGATCCCAGAAACTGTTGTCGACCCACCGCCGACTCTTAGGAAAAGGGAAAAGACACTTTGTCAAGAACACAAAAAAAAAGTGAAGTTGCCGGAAATCGTTTCTAAATTTGGTTCATTGGGACAGTACCAACCTAATTTTCCCGGTTAAATTCAAATAAGGATGCAAACCTATTTATAAAAAAAACGCTCTCGCCGAAAAATCACTAACTCCGGTTTGCGAGCCTGGAGAAAAAAACCCGCGGTTTTCAAACTAACCAATGAGGAAATACACTAATACTTCTGTACCGGTCTATAGGGGGCAGCATCGACCAAGGGGATATCGAAAATACGTAAAACGCACATTGAGGTGTTGTCGGATCTATTTCCACGGTTGAAATTTTTATAACAAAGACATCGAGACACCCTCCATACATAGACCGAACATTTGCCTACCGGACCCCCGCCAACATAGCAAGTAGGAGGAAAATAACCAGCCGGACTATAAGAAGCACATCAACTGTAAAATCAATTACTGGAGATCAGAGCATGCATCAAACCCAGGAATATTCGAACACTCAACCAATTCCCATATGAGTAAAGCTATACTAAGTATAGAATTTAGTTGTATTTTAGTTACAGTTTTAGTCAAAAGTTTCCTTTGCTCTTTATATATGTTTTCTCTAAGATTCATATGGTTTGACGCCATTTTTGTAAAACATTTCTACATTAATAAAGTTGTTTCTGAACTTGAACCTAAAAATACACATTGAACTACTGCTTAAACCTGACCTAAGAATGTTCAGATGTTAAGTTTGCTCACCACTAGCTAGCCCTACACAACCTTACAATCCGACTGAGTTAGCTATTAACTTTATTTAACCATGATTATATATAAATTTATATAATATAAAAATACGATTTTGTTTATTATTTTAGTCCTGGTTTTTATCCCTCGTTTATCTCTCATTTACAAAAGTGCATAACTCGTATTTATTTTATCTTCTCCTTATTAAATTAATAAAGATATCAAAGGGGGCGGAGCCTCGGTTGTTCCTGGTCGAACCGTGGACCGAAATATATTTTCGTGCTATCAAAACTAGCTAATCCGTGAAGGATATGAGGTTCGGAAGAGAAATGATTGTCCCAATATCCTCGAAAATAAACATAAGCGAATGAAATGTTCACCTAAATGTTTTCTTCCTGTTACTGAAACCATTTGTGATGCGGCAACGCCGCCATGCCCCAGCAGAACAGCTGTTTATCTTCGTGAACGTCAAAGAAAATTACGAAATTTTACAGATAAACAAAACAATCGAAAGTTTTTATGTGATTTTTCCCGAAACCTGTGATCTCAAATTCCGATTAAAATGCCCAAATAATACGATGTGCGCAGTGTCCACTGTAATTCGATGGAATGCCTCCTTCATAAGGTAACTTTCTGGACACTATATAACCTCAAACCTAGCTCTATAAAATACCCTTAATTTGTGTACAGAAAGACGAGTCGAAGAGCCTTGATTATTTACCTAAATAAACAAATGTGTAACGTTTGCCTTAAACGTAAAAATGACACGTTACATAATCCCCCCCCCCCCAACTTCAAGACGAATAACCTAAAAAGGTTAATCGGAGAGGTCCGCTGCCGACTTAAGGTCTTTGGCATGCCAACTCCCTGGTAGTACTTTACCCGATGGTTCCTGAAGCTCAAATATCCATGGAGAAATTTTATTACTAATCACATAAGGACCAACGAATTTCGGTGCTAACTTCTTCGAGAAAAACTTCGCAGCATCTGACAACACATAATTTTTCTTCCAAACACGCTGATCCACAACAAAGTTGGGTACCCTTGTACGCAAATTATACTGAACTAGGTTTTTCTCTCCTGCCACCTCTAACCTTCTCTTAACATCCGCATAGAGCTTCCGGAAACCTTCGTTCTTACTTTCAGCTGCGGATTGTACACCATTCCCTTCAGATAACAAAACTGGGTTGGAGTAATCTTTTCCTGACAAACACATATTCCTACCAAAATTAACAAAGAAAGGAGACATCCTGGTTGTCTCATGGGTTGCAGTACGAATCGCGCAGGCAAGTTTATGTATTTGTTCGTCCCACTTCCTGTGGTTGTCTTTCACATAACAACATAACATGGGTTTTAACGTGCGATTTGTCCTTTCTGTTGGATTCGCTCTGGGGTGATAATACGGATTATACTGAATTTTAACCTGATAACTCTCAGCAAAACGCTTAAACTCGTTACTTTTGTACTGAGGGCCATTATCACAAAGTATCAAATGGGGTACTCCGAATACCATAAATACTTGCTCCTCAAGATGCTTGACAACAACTTGAGTAGGGGCTGTTCGCATTGGAAAAACTAAGGAAAACTTACTCAAATAGTCCGTAACGACGAGAATCCAGCAATTACCCTTTGTCGAACGAGGTAGAGGTCCACATAAATCCGTCGAAATAATTTCCCAAGGATGAGTTGGTTTTGGGTGAGATATCATCTGATCAGATACACCTTGTGTATCACCTTTATGAGCTGCACAGACAAAGCATTTCTTTACAAAAATTGCCACGTCCTGGCGCATTTTTGGCCAGTAATATTTTTCTGCCAGTCTGTCGAAAGTTTTATACACACCCATATGTCCTGCGGTAGGAGGATCGTGAGCTTCTCCAATAATTCTACGCCTATGATCTTTGGGGACTACCTCCTTCCAATATTCGTTAGATGGTGAAAGTTGAGGGTATTCTTGTTTGACATATTTATATAACTTATTATCAGTGTATCTCCAATTCATAAATTTTAACGGTGATTCTACGACCCTCTTTACCATCTTTTGGTACCATCGATCTTTAATTGCTGTTGAAACGTCTCTGGGCTGCGAAATTGTATCAATCATAGGTACTGCGCGAGACAACATGTCCGGGACAACTAAATCTTTCCCTTTCAGATGGATTACTTCAAAGTCATAAAAGGATCTGTTATGACCTTAAATGAGATCCCCTCAATATATGGCCGGAGCTTCTCTATCGCCCAAACCAATGCCAAACATTCTCGCTCGGTGGTCGTGTAAACACGTTCTTGCTTAGTCAAAGATCGACTCAAATAGCATATGACTTTGTCTCCTTCAGGATAAGGCTGCGTTAAACATGCTCCTATTCCATATCCTGATGCGTCTGTTTGAAAGACAAATTCTTTGGTATAATATGGACATGTAAGAATCGGTGCAGTCACTAAAAGTTTCTTAATCTTAATAAATGCTTTTTCACAGTCTGGAGTGTTTGCCCGCAGTTAGAAAAACGATAACTGCAATGGACTGTATATATTTTATTAAATGGAAGCGCAAACAAACATAATTATATTGATACGAAATCACGAAATAATTAAAAGGTCCATAGGTTAATTGCTGGTACCCACACAACGGAAATCAGAGACAAAGCACTCACCAGTTTGCAGCCAATTTCTCCACGTTCCAGGGGCCCCTGTCTGGATCTAATGATGGCACCACGTAGCTGAAAGGCTGAAGTTTCCAGTTCAATGCTTCAGTACACCAAAATCGAGCACTTTCAAGTGTAGAAATTTGTAATAGTTGGAGAAAGCAATTAACACGCCATTTTTCTCGAGGCGGTAGAAAGGATCTCCCTGATTCTTGGTGCGCATGTCAAAATGCGCGAAAAATGTACTCTGTCCTTCATCCAATTGTGTGGTTTTAAAATTTAAAAACAACCGCGAAATTTAGCGGGAGCTAACATAACTGCCCTCCAAAACACACAATTTTAGTATATCAGCCGGACAGATATAGATATAAGAAAAATGATCGACCGATAAATATAAATGAATGAAAAACAGATAAGTAGCGTAAGTTTATTTAGAGATAACGAAAACCCGAAAAAGGCAAAACAAACAAACAAAAATTCAAAAAAAAAAAAATAATAAAGGAAAACCTATTGTAATACCCGGTAATAGGTAGAAAAATGAAAATTAGTTTTAATTCGGCAAGAGGCACAGTTTTACAACTGGCCGCTTGTAAACACCGGTAGCCGTTCATACCGTCGCTACACGCACTTGACCGTCTCCGCCGGGATGCAATTCGAGAACCCGACCGACTGGCCATTTCAAAGGTGATTGGGTGTGATCACTCGATATGACAACCAAATCATTTAATTTGATATTTGGGAACGAATCAGCCCACTTGTGCCGCTGTTGTAGCGTATGCAAATACTCTACAGAATACCTTTTCCAAAAATCATTATGTAGTTTTTGGATTAGTTGCCATCGCGAGAGCCGATTTAGGGGAACCTCGGACAAATCTGACTCCGGAATTTCTGAATTAGGGGGTTCAAGGGTCAAAAAATGCCCAGGGGTAAGAGGTTGAAGATCGTGTGGGTCTGAAGAGGCAGGATATAAAGGGCGACTATTAAGTACAGCTTCTATGCGACATGTAAGGGTGGACATTTCCATGATGGACAACTTCTGGTCGCCGACAACTCGAACAAAGTGAGTTTTAAAACTTTTGACGCCAGCTTCTGCCAGGCCATTGAAATGTGGACTGAGAGGGGGTCCCAGATGCCAATGAATAGAAAGTCTGGTGGACGCACTTCTTGCGTAATCAAGTATTACGAAACCCTATAAAATTACTGCCCTGATCTGACCAGCATTGCGTTCTGTGGACAGTTCCATGGTTAATTCCAAATGCACGCAATGTGTGGCCGTACAGACAAACACACAGACATACGATTTGAAAGATTTACAACCACGGTAACGATGAGGAATCACAAAGAAAGGTCCACAAAAGTCGATAGCTACACTCGAAAAAGGTTTAAGTTGGACATTATGGACGGTCTATAGGGTTTAGGGTTGATTCTAAAACATTGCAAGCACTTGGATATGGTTCTTTGAATTGCCCGTCTGGCAGATAATATCCAAAATTGCTGTAAAAGCAGATTATGTAATGTTTTAAACCCAGGATGAAGGTATTTTCGATGAGTGGACTCGATAAGAAGAGTAGTTAAATGATGGTTACTCGAAAGTAAGACGGGGTGTTTTGCAGAATAAGACAAAAGGTCAGGTTTTTGTAATCTGCCACCGACTCTAATGATATTATTTCATCAAGAGAGAGAAAGTTTTCGAAAAGGTTTCGGTATTGGTTTATCCTTAGATAACACGGAAAAAAGCTCAGAAAAGCAAGAACCTTGAACGCGTTTGATAAGAAGGTATAACGCACTTGGCATCTCACCGGTGGTAGGAAAAACAATATTTTCAAAAATAATTTTTTGGTCCGGTAGATTAGTGGGTTTTTGATAGGAACGGTTTTGAAAAAGGTTAACTATTCGAAGGACATAACAAATGATACGTTGAACTTTGGATATAGATGAATATTTGATAAGAAGCTGATCTAAGAAGTTAACGTCAATTATCGCATTGCAACAGACATTTGGCTTTTCCTCCAGATTAATATCTTCGAAATCAATCGGCATTTTTGATTTATGAAAATCGGGCCATTCGTTTTCGGGAGACCACAAAAACGACGGTGCGTTCCATCACTTGTCATGTGAAATGAGCTGTGAAGAGGTGGCCCCTCGTGACGCAATATCCGCTGCATTTAAAGCAGAAGGAATGTAGCGCCATGAGTTTGAGGGAATGATTTCTTGGATCCTACTGACTCGATTTCCAACAAAGGTTTGCCAGCGATTAGGAGGGGATGAAAGCCAGTGCAATACGACTTGCGAATCGCAGAAAGTAACGATATTTGTAAAAGTTATTTTTCCTTCATAGCTAGATAAGACGAAATCAATTAATTCGCTTAAAAGGAATGCGCCTAGGAGTTCTAGCCTAGCCAAAGTTTGGGACTTTATAGGCGCAACCCTAGATTTTGCAGATATGAGAGAAACAGATATATTGTTTTCCTCTTCTACACGAAAACATACGACGCCTGCGTTGCCTCGAATTGAAGCGTCACAGAAGCCGATGATTTGACAGGTATTGGTTTTTGACAGTTTGATTTGTCGGGGTAATTGAAAATTGGAAAGAAGCGGGAATTCAGAACGAAGTTTGTTCCAAGAGTCGATGATAGAAGAATCTGGTTCTTCGTCCCAGCCTATTTTCGATATCCACAACTGTTGCAAAATAAATTTTGCTTGTAGCAACAAGGGACAAAGAAAACCTAAAGGATCGAAGATTGTTCCTACGATAGATAAAATAGAACGTTTAGTTGGGGGTTTGCCCTTCATTCGGCATTGATAAGAAAAAATGTCCTTTTTTGGATGCCATTGAAGGCCTAAAACTTTGATAAAGTGTGGTTCATCCTTGTCAAAAGAGAGAAGCATTTGACGATCGGATTCTGGCAATGTTGCCAATAACTCAGGACAATTGCTCACCCATTTTTTAAGTTCGAATCCTCCCGACTTCAACAAAGCATTGAGTTCCGTCTGAAGGGAAAGGGCTTCAGAAAGCGAAGGGCTAGTTCCCAAGATATCGTCGATGTAAATTGACATTTTTAGAACAGTACTAGCCATAGGAAAACGTTCCTTTTTTCTCTCTGCCACCTCATTTAATGTACGCATGGCTAGAAATGGTGAGCATGTCATGCCAAAAGTGACAGTAGAAAGTTCCCACACTGAAAGTGGGTCCTGTGGAGAAAACCTCCACAATATCCTTTGATAACGACGGCGATAAGGATTGATAAGGACTTGACGGAACATCTGTTTGATATCAGCAATGTAGGCAATAGGATTAAGACGAAACGTAAGGAGTAAAGAAGCAATATCCTTTTGAAGTTTCGGTCCAGATAACAACGTGTCATTGAGACTAATATTCTTTGGGGTGACTGCCGAACAATCCCAGACTACCCTTAATTTTGTACTTAAGCTTTCCGGCTTTAGTACGCAATGATGTGCCAAAAAACATGATACGTCGACTTTTGGTTGACTAGATAAAACTAGACTCATGTGATTAGAATCGATATAGTCTTGCATGAAACTTGAATAGGCAGTGTACAGATCAGGATTTTTAAGTAATCTGTTTTCTAGAAGTAAAAATCTACGATAAGCTTGCGGATAAGTATTTCCTAGGTCAGGGTTTATTTTATCTTTAAACGGAAGATCTACGATGAATCTACCGCTCGGTTGCCGTACGACACTCGCAGTAAAAATTGATTCCGCTTGTTTTTCTTCCTTTGATAAGATTTGTTTTTTAGGCAAATGTTCGATTTCCCAAAACCTAGGGATAATGACCTCCAAAGGAGGTGAATGACTCGTTAAAAAACAACTGGTTCGTTCCGTAAGACTACCTACTTCCTCCACTTTTCCCATGACGATCCAGCCAAAGATGGTTTCAAGGGCTGAAGGTTGCCCTATTTGTCCAAGAACCCTGCCCTCCTTGAATATCTGTGCGAATAGCTCGCAACCAATAACTAGGTCCACAGGTCTAGATTTGAAATAAGATGGGTCGGCAAGTTTAAGGTTTTCCAAGTGTTTCCACTGATTATCGTTCAAAGTGAATGTAGGCATATTGGAACATAGTTGTGGAACAACAATTGCTTCGAAATTAAGTAAAGGATTGACCTGTCCTTTTGGCTTAATGTGACATTGAACGAGCCCTTTGGAAGTAAGAGAAGACATTTGATTTAATCCGAATATTTCAGTGGTGTAACTTCGCCTAGGAAGATTAAGACGCTGAATACACTTTTCACTGATGAATCCTGTATGTGATCCAGAATCAAGGAGTGCCCTTACAGGTTGAAAATTTCGGCAACCGTCCATAACATCTATTATGGCGGTGCATAAAAGAAAGGTACCTGAAAGTCCTGAGGTATTTAATGACACATGAAGATTATTGACAGGTGGTGTGTGAATGACAGGACTAGTACCTTGGCCTCCAGACTCTTTATTAGTTTCTAAGATATGAGTTAAAGTGTGGTGCCTTTTACTATTGCAAGTCCTGCATGAATATTTTGATTTGCACGTGACTACCCCATGCGAGGGATGAAAACACGCTAGACATAATTTTTTCTGCTTGACGAAAGATAGGCGCTCGATAGGCGAGAGGTCAAGAAATGTTTGACATTTCGAAAGCACGTGACCTTGATTACACCGGAAACATTTTATTCCCGTACTTGAATTAGTTGAGGTGCCAGCCAGTCCTATAAAAGGCGAATTGGGTGATTTATAGGTAGGCTTTTGCCCAAACTGATTTGGCATAGAATTTGATTTTTGATAGGTAGGCACCTTTTGAAGTGCTGTTGATTGAGGAAGTGATTCCAAAACTTTACATCTTTTTTTCTAGAAATTGAAAAAGTGACTGAAAAGTGGGAATTTCGGTATTAGTATTGGCGTGACTCATTTCGAAATTTGAACGCGTCGGAATATCCAATTTTTCTAACAGAATTAAAAAAATAATAAAGTCCCAACTGTCAACGTCAAAGCTAAGTGTTTTTAAAATTTCTAGGGATTCTGAAAAGGTGTCAATTAAATTACGCAATTCTTTAGCTGACTGTTTTTTAATGTAGAGTTCATAATTGTGCTTAAAGCATTATTTGCGAGGTCTCGCTTGTTTTGATTTCTATTGACTAATTTGTCGTAAGCAATTTTATAATTTTGATCAGATAAGCTAATCCCTGATATCAATTTTAAAGGCTCATCCTCGAGATATGAAAATAAATATTGAAGTTTTCGAACGTTACTTAGACTTTGATTTTGATCTATAATGTTACTAAAAAGATCGAAAAAGCTTGGCCATAATTTTTTATCACCTCGAAATATGGGAATACCTAACTCTTTGAGTTTTGGGGTTTCAGATTCGTTTTGACGAACATATGATCCCGAAAAGGATGGGGCCTCAACCGGAAATATTTCAGAGTAAACCCCCTTACACGCATAAAAATATTTACGAGCTTCTGCAAGGATCGCAACCTGCGTTTTAAACTCCTCGTCATCCGAGTCGTCTATCAACATAATGACATCATTATGTGCCAGCATGCATTTATCGAAGGTTTCATCCAAATCGGCATACCTCACTTGAAACTCATTTCTCGCTTTTGCGTCCGTTGCCGCGGTTTGTGAAAACACATAACACTTGATGATCGCAGATAAAAAACCCTTGCGTTTTTGCACGGCTTTTTTGATAGACATGATTTTACCTTTGAAATGACGAAATTGTCGGTAAATATACAATTAACGCTAAATTAATGCTTCTGAAATAGAAAAATTACGAATTGTCGAAAATATGCACTAATTTATCGCAATTGATGAAAAATGTTTTATGCGGTAGACCCTGCGTTACCATAGCAGCGGACCGAAAACAGGTGAATTGCGCCGAAAAACGAAGGTCGAACGA
This sequence comes from Aspidapion aeneum, assembly GCA_963576565.1. Lineage (NCBI taxonomy): Eukaryota > Metazoa > Arthropoda > Insecta > Coleoptera > Brentidae > Aspidapion > Aspidapion aeneum. The sequence goes on from OY755044.1 coordinate 72,283,377, forward strand.
AAATCTACGGTTCAATACGATTGGCAAAATTCAAGGCCGTGTATTCGCGGCGAAAATGCGAAAATGGCTGCCTTAAATACCGTCGAATGGAGTAAATTTATTTATTCGGTTCGGAGGAACACTTTATGTCTGCCCGCAGTTAGAAAAACGATAACTGCAATGGACTGTATACATTTTTTTTAAATGAAAGCGCCAACAAACATAAATATATTGATACGAAATCACGAAATAATTAAAAGGTCCATAGGTTAATTGCTGGTACCCACACAACGGAGATCAGAGACAAAGCACTCACCAGTTTGCAGCCAATTTCTCCACGTTCCAGGGGCCCCTGTCTGGATCTAATGATGGCACCACGTAGCTGAAAGGCTGAAGTTTCCAGTTCTATGCTTCAGTACACCAAAATCGAGCACTTTCAAGTATAGAAACTTGTAATAGTTGGAGAAAGTAATTAACACGCCATTTTTCTCGAGGCGGTAGAAAGGATCTCCCTGATTCTTGGTGCGCATGTCAAAATGCGCGAAAAATGTACTCTGTCCTTCATCCAATTGTGTGGTTTTAAAATTTAAAAACAGCCGCGAAATTTAGCGGGAGCTAACATGGAGTCCAATCGAACTTTTGATTCTTCTTAGTTAGAGCTGTAATTGGAACTATTATCGCTGAAAAATTCTCTATGAAACGTCTATACCAGGATATTGTACCTACAACTCTACGAACTTCTCTGACAGTTCTTGGCCTCTGGAGTTCTAACATGGCTCTAATTTTATTAGGGTCATCTCGGATGCCTCGACGGTCCAATACGAAACCTAAATAAGTCATTTCTGGCCTACACAGTTGGCATTTTTCCCAACTTACCGTTATCTTTGCATTCTGCAATCTTCGTAGGACTTCCTCAAGAATTCTAAGATGTTCAGAAAAGCTCTGTGTGATAATTACGAGGTCATCGAGATACGTACACGTAGGGGTCTAAATCGTTTCCTATGATGCTATCTATGAGTCTCTGCCAAGTTGCAGGTGCATTATGAAGACCAAAAGGTGAACGCTTAAATTGAAAGAGACCTCGTCGACAGATGAATGCTGTTAGTGGCTTCGATGATTCTTATATTGGTACTTGCCAATAAGGGCTCTTGATATCTAAAGTTGACAAGTATTTAGCATCTTTCAACTTGTCAAAGGTCTCGGATACGAGTGGTAAAGGATAACTATCACGCGCCGTCACTGAGTTCAATTTGCGGTAGTCTACACAGAAACGATATTTCTATTCTTTTGTACCATTACCACTGGTGAAGCCCATGAACTACTACTACGTTCTATAACATCAAGTTTCAGCATTTCGTCGATTTCGTCATCAATAAGTTTTTGAATGACCGGTGAGACCTTATCGGTGCTGCATCTGTTGTAATCTTCTGTATCTTGTACATCCCAGTGAGTCACCCATAATAGTCTTATATTTATCGACCAATTCCTCTAGTCGTTCTGATTCATAAGGCGTCAGAGTTGTTTGTTGGTCTGATGTTTCTAACGAACAAATCACATTTTTATTATCGGCAAAATGCCACTCATTAGTACTTAAGTTCGGTACTATTGTTATGCCCGCAGTAAGAAAAACGATAAATGCAATGGACTGTATATATTTTAATTAATGAAAGCGCGAACAAACATAAATATATTGATATGAAATTACGAAATAATTAAAAGGTCCATAGGTTAATTGTGGGTACCACACAACGGAAATCAGAGACAAAGCACTCACCAGTTTGCAGCCAATTTCTCCACTTCCAAGGGGCCCATATCTGGATCTAATGATGTCACCACGTAGCTGAAGGGCTGAAGTTTCTAGTTCTATGCTTCAGTACACCAAAATCGAGCACTTTCAAGTGTAGAAATTTGAAATAGTTGGAGAAAGTAAATTAACACGCCATTTCTCGAGGCGGTCAAAAAAGGATCTCACTGATTCTTGGTGCGCATGTCCAAAATGCGCGAAAATGCACTCTGTCCGTCATTCAATTGTGTGGTTTTAAAATTTACAAACACCGCGAAATTTAGCGGGAGCTAACATAACTGCCCTCCAAAACACACAATTTTAGAATATCAGCCGGACAGATATAGATAAAAAAAATGATCGACCGATAAATATAAATGAATGAAAAACAGATAAGTAGCGTAAGTTTATTTAGAGATAACGAAAACCCGAAAATGTCAAAACAAACAAAAAAATTTAAAAAAATAATAATAAAGAATTACCTATTGTAATAATTGACTTCAATAGGTAGAAAAATTAAAATTACTTTTAATTCGGCAAAAGGCACAGTTTTACAACTGGCCGCTTGTAAACACCAGTAACCGTTTGTACCGTCGCAACATGCACCTGACCGTCTCCGCCGGGATGCAGTTCGATGACCCGACCGACCGGCCATTTCAAAGGTGATTGGCTGTGATCACTTGTTATGATAACCAAATCATTTAATTTGATATTTGGGGACGAATCAGCCCACTTGTGTCGCTGTTGTAGCGTATGCAAATACTCTATAGAATACCGTTTCCAAAAATCATTATGTAGTTTTTGGATTTGTTGCCATCTCGAGAGCCGATTTAGGGGAACCTCGGACAAATCTGACTCCGGAATTTCTGAATTAAGGGGTTCAAGGGTCAAAAAATGCCCAGGGGTAAGAGGTTGAAGATCGTGTGGGTCTGAAGAGGCAGGAGATAAAGGGCGACTATTAAGTACGGCTTCTATGCGACATGTAAGGGTGGACATTTCCATGATGGACAACTTCTGGTCGCCGACTACTCGAACAAAGTGAGTTTTAAAACTTTTGACGCCAGCTTCTGCCAGGCCATTGAAATGTGGACTGAGAGGAGGTCCCAAAAGCCAACGAATAGAAAGTCTGGTGGCCGCACTTCTTGCGTAATCAAGTAATTGGTTACGAAACCCTGTAAAATTACTGCCTTGATCTGACCAGCATTGCGTCACGCTTCCGCGTCTGGAAATGAATCGATGGAATGCACCTACGAACCCTTCGGTGGACATTTCCATGGTTAATTCCAAATGCACGCAATGTGTGGCCGTACAGACAAACACACAGACATACGATTTGAAAGCTTTACAACCACGGTAACGATGAGGAAGCACAAAGAAAGGTCCACAAAAGTCGATAGCTACACTCGAAAAAGGTTTAAGTTGATTGATTCGATGAGCGGGAAGTGAACTCATTATGGGCGGTCTATAGGGTTTAGGGTTGATTCTAAAACATTGAAAACACTTGGATATGGTTCTTTGAATTGCCTGTCTGGCAGATAATATCCAAAATTGCTGTAAAAGCAGATTATGTAATGTTTTAAACCCAGGATGAAGGTATTGTCGATGAGTGGACTCGATAAGAAGAGTAGTTAAACGATGGTTACTCGAAAGTAAGATGGGGTGTTTTGCAGAATAAGACAAAAGGTCAGATTTTTGTAATCTGCCACCGACTCTAATGATATTATTTTCATCAAGAAAAGGTGAAAGTTTTCGGAAAGGTTTCGGATTGGTTTATCCTTAGATAACGCCGAAAAAAGCTCAGAAAAACAAGAACCTTGAACACGTTTAATAAGAAGGTATAACGCACTTTACATCTCACCGGTGGTAGGAAAAACAATATTCTCAAAAATAACTTTTTGGTCCGGCGGCTTAGTGGGTTTTTGATAGGAATGGTTTTGAAAAAGGTTAACTATTCGAAGGACATAACAAATGATACGTTGAATTTTTGATATAGATGAATATTTGATAAGAAGCTGATCTAAGAAGTTAACGTCAATTATCGCATTGCAACAGACCTTTGGCTTTTCCTCCAGAATAATATCTCCGAAATCAATCGGCATTTTTGATTTATGAAAATCGGGCCATTCGTTTTCGGGAGACCACAAAAATGACGGTGCGTTCCACCACATGTCATGTGACATGAGCTGTGAAGGAGTTTGAGGGAATGATTTCTTGGATTCTACTGACTCGATTTCCAACAAAGGTTTGCCAGCGATTAGGAGGGGATGAAAGTCAGTGCAATACGACTTGCGAATCGCAGAAAGTAACGATATTTGTAAAAGTTATTTTTCCTTCATAGCTAGATAAAACGAAGTCAATTAATTCGCTTAAAAGAAATGCGCCTAGGAGTTCTAGCCTAGCCAAAGTTTGTGACTATATAGGCGCGACCCTAAATTTCGCAGATATGAGAGAAACAGAGAAATTGTTTTCCTCTTCTACACGAAAATATACGACGCCTGCGTAGCCTCGAATTGAAGCATCACAGAAGCCGATGATTTGACAGTTATTGATTTTTGACAGTTTGATTTGTCGGGGTAATTGAAAATTGGAAAGAAGCGGGAATTCAGAACGAAGTTTATTCCAAGAGTCGATGATAGAAGAATCTGGTTCTTCGTCCTAGCCTATTTTCGATAACCACAACTGTTGCAAAATAAATTTTGCTTGTAGCAACAAGGGACAAAGAAAACCTAGAAGATTGTTCCTATGATAGATAAAATAGAACGTTTGGTTGGGGGTTTGTCCTTCATTCGGCATTGATAAGAAAAAATGTCGTTTTTTGGATGCCATTGAAGTCCTAAAACTTTGATAAAGTGGGGTTCCTTCTTATCAAAAGAGAGAGGCATTTGACGATCGGATTCTGGCAATGCTGCCAATAAATCAGGACAATTGTTTGCCCATTTTTTAAGTTCAAATCCTCCCGACTTCAACAAATCATTGAGTTCCGTTTGAAGGGAAAGAGCTTCAGAAAGCGAAGGGCTAGTTCCCAAGATATCGTCGATGTAAATTGACGTTTTTAGAACAGTACTAGCCATAGGAAAACGTTCCTATTCTCTCTCTGCCAGCTCATTTAATGTACGCATGGCTAGAAAAGGAGCATGTCATGCCAAAAGTGACAGTAGAAAGTTCCCACACTGAAAGTGGGTCCTGTGGAGAAAACCTCCACAATATCCTTTGATAAGGACGGTGATAAGGACTGATAAGGACTTGACAGAACATCTGTTTGATATCAGCAATGTAGGCAATAGGATTAAGACGAAACGTAAGGAGTAAAGAAGCAATATCCTTTTGAAGTTTCGGTCCAGATAACAACATGTCATTGAGACTAATATTTTTTGGGGTGACTGCCGAACAATCCCAGACTACCCTTAATTTTGTACTTAAGCTTTCCGGCTTTAGTACGCATTGATGTGCTAAAAAACATGATACGTCGACTTTTGGTTGACTAGATAAAATTAAACTCATATGATTAGAATCGATATAGTCTTGCATGAAACTTGAATAGGCAGTCTACAAATCAGGATTTTTGGTAATCTATTTTCTAGTAAAAATCTACGATAAGCTTGCGGATAAGTATTTCCTAGGTCAGGGTTTATTTTATCTTTAAACGGAAGATCTACCATGAATCTACCGCTCGGTTGCCGTACTACACTCGCAGTAAAAATTGATTCTGCTTGTTTTTCTTCCTTTGATAAGATTTGTTTTTTAGGCAAATGTTCGATTTCCCAAAACCTAGGGAGAATAACCTCTAAAGGAGGTGAATGACTCGTTAAAAAACAACTGGTTCATTCCGTAAGACTACCTACTTCGTCAACTTTTCCCATGACGACCCAGCCAAAGATAGTTTCAAGGGCTGAAGGTTGCCCTATTTGTCCAAGAACCCTGCCCTCCTTGAATATCTGTGCGAATAGCTCGCAACCAATAACTAGGTCCACAGGTCTAGATTTGAAATAAGATGGGTCGGCAAGTTTAAGGTTTTCCAAGTGTTTCCACTGATTATCGTTCAAAGTGAATGTAGGCATATTAAAACATAATTGTGGAACGACAATTGCTTCGAAATTAAGTAAAGGAGTGACCTGTCCTTGTGGCTTAATGTGACATTGAACGAGCCCTTTGGAAGTAAAAGAAGACATCTGATTTAATACGAATATTTCAGTGGTGTAACTTCGCCTAGGAAGATTAAGACGCTGAATACACTTTTCACTGATGAATCCTGTCTGTGATCCAGAATCAAGCAGTGCCCTTACAGGTTGAAAATTTCCGCAACCGTCCATAGCATCTATTATGGCGGTGCATAAAAGAAAGGTACCTGAAGGCCCTGAGGTATTTAATGACACATGAAGATTATTGGCAGGTGGTGTGTGAATGACAGGACTAGTATCTTGGCTTCCAGACTCTTGATTAGTTTCTAAGATATGAGTTAAAGTGTGGTGCCTTTTACTATTGCAAGTCCGGCATGAATATTTTAATTTGCACGTATCTACCCCATGCAAGGGATGAAAACACGCTAGACATAATTTTTTCTGCTTGACGAAAGATAGGCGATCGATAGGTGAGAGATCAAGAAATGTTTGTCATTTCGAAAGCACGTGACCTTGATTACACCGGAAACATTTTATTCCCGTACTTGAATTAGTTGAGGTGCCAGCCAGTCCTATAAAAGGCGAATTGGATGATTTATAGGTAGGCTTTTGCCCAAACAGATTTTGCATAGAATTTGAATTTTGATAGGTAGGCACCTTTTTGGGTGCTGTTGATTGAGGAAGTGATTCCAAAACTTTACATCTTTTTTCTAGAAATTGAAAAAGTGACTGAAAAGTGGGAATTTCGGTATTAGTATTGGCGTGACTCATTTCGAAATTTGAACGCGTCGGAATATCCAATTTTTCTAACAAAATGAAAAAAATAATAAAGTCCCAACTGTCAACGTCAAAGCTAAGTGATTTTAAAATTTCTAGGGATTCAGAAAAGGTGTCAATTAAATTACGCAATTCTTTAGCTGACCCGTTTTTTAATGTGGAGTTCATAATTGTGCATTTGCGAGGTCTCGCTTATTTTGATATCTATTGACTAATTTGTCGTAAGCAATTTTATAATTTTGATCAGATAAGCTAATCCCTGATATCAATTTTAAAGGCTCATCCTCGAGATATGAAAATAAATATTGACGTTTTTGAACGTTACTTAGACTTTGATTTTGATCTATAATGTTATTAAAAAGATCGAAAAAGCGTGGCCATAATTTTTCTCACCTCGAAATATGGGAATACCTAACTCTTTGAGTTTTGGAGTTTCGTTTTATCGAACATATGATCCCGAAAAGGATGGGGCCTCAACCGGAAATATTTTAGAGTAAACCCCCTTACACGCATAAAAATATTTACGAGCTTCTGAAAGGATCGCATCCTGCGTTTTAAACTCCTCGTCGTCCGAGTCGTCTATCAACATAATGACATCATTATGCGCCAGCATGCATTTATCAAAGGTTTCATCCAAATCGGAACACCTCACTTGAAACTCGTTTCTCGCTTTTTCGTCCGTTGCCGCGGTCTGTGAAAACACATAACACCCGCAGATAAAAAACCCTTGCGTTTTTGCACGGCTTTTTTGACAGACATGATTTTACCTTTGAAATGACGAAATTGTCGGTAAATATACAATTAACGCTAAATTAATGCTTCTGAAATAGAAAAATGACAAATTGTCGAAAATATGCACTAATTTATCGCAATTGATGAAAATTGTTTTAAATATCGAAATGATATGGAACACATCTAATCACAGAAATGTCGGTAAATATACAATTAACGCTAAATTAATGCTTCTGAAAGAGAAAAATGACGAATTGTCGAAAATATGCACTAATTTATCGCAATTGATGAAAATTGTTTTAAATATCGGAATGATATGGAACACACCTAACACACTGAACATGTGCTTGTTTGTTTTGATTGCTTCGATTTGTTTACTGAATGACCACGGTACGTTACCATAGCAGCGGACCGAAAACAGATGAACTGCGCCGCTACCGAAGGTCGAGCGAAAATCTCTCTCGTTTCAATACGATTGGCAAAATTCAAGGCCTTGTGTCGCCATGCGAAAAAATGGTCGACTTATTAATACCGTCGTATGGAGTAAAATTTAAATAATCCGGCTCGAAAGATTACTTATGTTATGCCCGCAGTAAGAAAAACGATAAATGCAATAGACTGTATATATTTTAAATAATGAAAGCGCGAACAAACATAAATATATTGATATGAAATTACGAAATAATTAAAAGGTCCATAGGTTAATTGTGGGTACCACACAACGGAAATCAGAGACAGAGCACTCACCAGTTTGCAGCCAATTTCTCCACTTCCAAGGGGCCCCTATCTGGATCTAATGATGTCACCACGTAGCTGAAGGGCTGAAGTTTCTAGTTCTATGCTTCAGTACACCAAAATCGAGCACTTTCAAGTGTAGAAATTTGAAATAGTTGGAGAAAGTAAATTAACACGCAATTTCTCGAGGCGGTCGAAAAAGGATCTCACTGATTCTTGGTGCGCATGTCCAAAATGCGCGAAAATGCACTCTGTCCGTCATTCAATTGTGTGGTTTTAAAATTTACAAACACCGCGAAATTTAGCGGGAGCTAACAACTATACCCATCGAAATCCAAAAATCTAATCCCAAAATCAAAGTATGTGGCAACTCAGGAACGACGACGACCTCTATTAACCTAAATTTATCCTGAGCATAGGAAGCTGCACTGTCCCAATTCTACTCGTGCTTTGACCATTTGCCACAATACAACTCGTCTTCTTCGTGGTGTCAAGTGAAAAACCAAACCTCTCGATGATTGACCAACCATGATTCCCTAAAAAGGTACGTGAAGCCCCGGAATCCAACAAACCTAATAACTTATTTCCGAGCACATCCACTTCTAAATAAGGCCTCTCATCTTTACGAGCATGACTTATCACATAATCTAAAACGTACGTTAGCCTATCGGTCGATGCTTGTTCAGGCTTACTCGAAGGTCGACCGCCTACGAGCGCCTGGGTCCGTTTCCCTGACGATTACAATTTCGACATTCTCTTACTGTTACCCCTGCTTGACCACACGAATAACACTGCTAGGTAATGCGCACCCGATCGCCATGTGCCCTGTTTGGTTGCATCTATAACAAACAACGTCCCTATTCGCCCTACCAGATCCAACATCCTGTGGTGGTTGTACATCCCTGTCACTTACGCTAGACTGACCAATAGGTGGTTGTTGTCTCTCTCTATCAGCTCTAGCAGAGAAACTGCTTGCTGGCTGCTGCCTATTTCTGTCGAATCTATTAGCAGGATGATTTAAATTCTGTTGGTTCGATGTCCCGGCACCTGATATTTGAATTGCATCAACCCCTGTTGGAAAATCGTCAATATCGCTCTCTACGTCAACGTAGGCCAAGTCAGGTTCAATAGATTGGTTTCTTCTAGGAGGAAAATTCTCCTCCTCTAACCCATATCTCTGGTATATTCTACGACACAAATCTTTTAAATGTGATAGGCTATTGACCTCAGTAGCAATCAACCCTTTCTTATAGATGTCCGCTATATTTCTGAAGACGATAGCTAATTTTGCCTCTTTGGAAACAGGACAGCCAAGTGCCTTTTATATTCAAACTTTAAACTTTAATTAAAACTGTTAATTATACCTCCCAATTATAAAAATTAAACCACGCAATAACAAACACAAAGTTCACTTTCAATTCACTAGTGAAAATCACTATAAATTTTCTCACAAATGTAGAAAATATAAAACTTAAATACGGGCAGACGCGAACAAAACCGACAAACACCGGAGCAGTAAGAAAATAAAATTTATTTGCATTTAAAAATGTAATCATAGTTTATATTAAGTATTTGTACAACCAAATATGACGTCCAACCTTGCAGAGAGAAATAACTACTTAAATCCTAAATTAGAATTAACAAGTAGCCATAAAAAAGTTTTAAAAAAATAAAAGAGAGACAAGAGCTTTGGCAGTGTTTAGGTCTTATGTTCCACTCCTGCGTGAGTAAAACCAAAAAAAAAATAATTGCGGTTATCCTAGCTTAACTGGATTAAAATTAAAGTTAAGTGATGTTTGTTTACCTCAGCAACCGAATAGGTAAATTTATCCCTAAATGGAACGTACAACAGACTACCTATAACAAAAATCCCAAAGCTGTTGTACACAGTTAACGCTAGGGTATACTCCTGCTATTGCAGAACGGCTCCACAAATAAACTCCTCAAAAAAAACCCAAATCGCCGTATACAATGATTTTTCTCAAAAGAATAAATCAAAACCCACGTTAAAACCTGCTTACCTATCCTGAGATTACACGAACCATGCATTGCTTAAGGCAACATCATCCCTTAATATATAAGTGAACGCATTAAACATCGGAACAGATGTTCATGTTAAAGAAATCGTAAAATAGGCTCAATTAAAAAAAATCCGCTCGCTAAAATTGCGTCGAATCAGACTAGTAAAGATGTGTGTAATTAAAAAATTAAACGAAAAAAATTACCGATGGTAATAAAAAATTTTTTACCGAAATAACGTCTTGGTAGGACTGCAACTCTCTAATAATCGTTAAAATCACATTCCCAAAATTTAACCTAAATTGATGCAAACCATGGCAAAAAGACCCTAGGATCGTACCAAAAGGTGTAAAAAAAAAAAAAATTTGGTGTCGACCACAGTAGCCCAATAATAAAAAATTAATTAGTGGCTCACTAAAATTTTCAAAATATTACTCTACCCTAATAGGTGGTTTGGAGCAGGGAGAAAAAAAATTAAAACAAATGATGATAGGTTGTTAAAACGCGAGGGTTCGAAATGAAATTATATTTTAATTCAGAAAAAAAATATTTAAATAAACTGGTAAAAGAATTGTAGGGCAAAATACTACTATGCACCAAAAAAAAAATTTTGCAACAAGAAAATCAAGTTTTCCTCCTAAAGAAAAATATTTAAAAAAAATATTTAAAAAAATATTTTCAAAAAAAAATTAAAAATGTTTAAGTGGGGTTGCAGCTCATATTAACGATTTTAAAAAAAATTAAAATAAAATTAACACTAGAAAAATCTTAATCTTATGTTATGCAATAGTCTTTGTTCTTTTCCTTTGATTACAGTTGCCGATTCCCTTTCCTTCCCAGAACTGTGTTACTTGTAAGGCAAGGTGAGTGAGCCAAAACAAATTAATTAACTATACTGGAAAAAAAAAATTCTTGAAAATAAAATTTACTTAAAAATCATAATTATGAAAAAAAAACGTAATTGCAAAAAAAAGCCAATCAGTTTAGGAAAAGTTAGAAAACATTTATGTTCCAAAAAAAAACAACCGATGTTAGAATATTATTTAAAATTATTACTTAAGGGAATAAGTATCACTATAATAATGTGAACCTAAGTTTTAAACTTTGCACTAAACTCAGTAACGAATTATCTTGTATGCATTTTCAGAAAATCAAATATGAAACAATTCCAAGTTCCAACTATAAGACCGTTATTAAACTAACTTTGTCTACTTTAGTTTATATACACACAACATCCAATAAAAAAAATTTACTGCTTAATGCATTCTCAGATCCTTATTCCTGGTGTTCACGAGATATAAAATTAAGTTGGGCCCTTCCCACAACTATTAGTCAAATCAAAAATTACCAAATGTCCAAGGGCTAATGAGACCCTATCACCTACAAATGACATTTTGAAATGAAACAGCTGGGAATAATCCTGCGTAAAAACCAGACAACAAAAATCAAGAAGCCAAAACTATTACATTAATTTTAAAAGAGCATAATAACCTCCCGGCCCCAAATAAACTTTTGTTATATCAACAAAACTCGGCCTAAAACCAAAAAAATCTTTTTATTAGACATTTCCCCTATTTCCTAAGTATAATGTCAATAAACCCAAGAACTTGTGATTTCCATTCCAATCCCATCTGGACCCTATATATTTTTCAAACGGTTAAACGCCCACAGGCGAAACAATATCTTATTTCAAAGAAAGGTGAAGATATTTTGAAGCACCCTGTGAAAATAGGACACTATTATGGAAAATTGTTCAGATCAGTGTTCTTACTAATTTTTAACCTAAATATATCTAGTTCCCTCATGTGCATGTTACTATTTTAATTCCTATCATAATTAAATAGATCACAAAATTTGTCTTTCTCCGCGAATCTGCAAGGTACTGGAAGATGTGAGATTCAGCCTGTAGGCCAAATTTGGATGTATTGTAATTTAGCGAAAACCGAAGTTGCGAAATCCTAAAAAGATTAGTAGGAAGCCCTCGTTCAACGGTTTCTACACTCCGAACCAAACATTTCTTCCATTTCCACCCAGCTCGCGGTAGAAAAAAAACCCTAATTATTGCAATATGAAAGGTAGGTAGTTCTTTTATACCGTCTACAACTATCAGATTAAAAAAAAATAGATGCCCTCATCAATGTTTAGTCGCATCAAAGAAAACCTATTGATTTTAAATTTATTCTTAGGTTGAAATCTTTTTTTAAAAATCAATGATCTTAAATTTATTGTTTAACCTTTCCCATTTATTCCACAACAGTTTGTTGTAATTTAAAAATTTGCTTCATTATTTGAGGTCACCAGTATGAAATTATTTTAAAATTAAAAAAAAATGAAATAAAAAAAATTATTTCCCAATTGTCCACAACTTCCAAATCTTCATCCCTGAACAGGTACTTTCTTAGTCTAACACCATCCATCTTTATCCAACATAACGCTTTAATTTCAGAAGCAACAAAACGAAGATGAAGTGAAAAAGCTAAGCAAGTAAGTTGTAAGTTGAGTTACAATGGGCGCAGATGACAGGCCCTTTTAGGCACACGCCACTGTCCTGAAATGCAAACTATCAAAAAACTGAAGACTAGCATATCTGCCGTGAAACAACATTTGGCATGAAATAAAAATAATTCCATATCATATCAGTATCCTCAAAAACAAAACGTTTTTTATTATAAGACCCAAACACCTAACCAATAAATCTTGTTATTTAAAACTATGATTTGGAAGTAAAAGATTTATTTATTCCTGCCTGATCAACTAAGACAAAAAAAAGTTCCCCATTTGTAACTCAAGAACTTTGGTCCCCTAAAAAAATATAACCTGTCTGATCACCGAGTGGTCATCGGCACCCTAAAATTTTGTACAGCGTCCAACAGGACTTGGGTCCTGACGTGTACTGTTGGGTCCTGTTGAGTACTGTTGGGTACTGTCGTGTACTGTCGAGTACTGTTGGGTACTGTCGTGTATTGTCGAGTACTGTTGGGTCCTGTCGGTGTACTGTTGAGTACTGTCGTGTATTGTCGAGTACTGTTGGGTCCTGGCGGTGTACTGTTGGGTCCTGTTGAGTACTGTCGTCGTACCTCGCCCTCAAAAAACATGCGCGCGTTTCATATATGATTCAATAATGAGCCGAACCGCGCCGTAGAAATTTGAACCGCGCCGTAGAAATTTGAACCGCGCCGTCTCCAAAAAAAAAACAAAAAAAAAAAGGTCATCTTGTCGTTTTGCATCTACGCCCACTGTTTCGGCTAAGAGGATTGTGTCGAGTACTGTTGGATTCTATCATGTGCTGTTAAGTCCTGTTACGTACTGTCGTGTACTGTTGGGTCCTGTCGTGTACTGTCGTGTACTGTCGAGTACTGTTGGGTACTGTCGAGTACTGTTGGGTCCTGTCGTGTACTGTCGAGTACTGTCGAGTACTGTTGGGTACTGTCGTGTACTGTCGAGTACTGTTGGGTACTGTCGTGTACTGTCGAGTACTGTTGGGTCCTGTCGTGGTACTGTCGAGTACTGTTGAGTACTGTCGTGTACTGTCGTGTACTGTCGAGTACTGTTGAGTACTGTCGTGTACTGTCGAGTACTGTTGGATCCTGTCGAGTACTGTTGAGTACTGTCGTGTACTGTCGAGTACTGTTGGATCCTGTCGTGGTACTGTCGGGTACTGTTGTGAAATTTGTACAGTACTGTTGAAAGCTGATGACCCCTCGCTGATCACCCTTTAAAACTACGACCACTATACAAACCGTTTTGACCAAAACAAGAATTCGAGAAGTTATGTTTACAGAAAGAAATAATCTTTCTAAGAAAAATTAAATTATTTGAAAAAAAGTAAATTGAAATATTTTTACCAATTACCACCGCCTAGTATTTATATTTAGTTGAAAGTCTCTCTTAAATTCACTGACCAATTTCACGGCCCCACGTTGGGCGCCATTTGTGGCCAATTAAAATGCGTTGGGTGACATTTGTGGCAAACTAAAAGACGTTGCCGCCATTTTGTGACACTGCAAATAGAACAATAACGCTGTGCCAGTTTGTGACACAAAAAAATTACTGAATAATTAACAAATATCTGGAAGCAGAACTGTATCTGCCAGCTAGGTAAAACATTGATATGCCCGGTAACCTTTATATAGTGGAGAAGGGGGGGTTCAGATATAAAAAAATTTTAAGCGCCACAGTGTTTTAATATCAATGTTTTACAAAGAAGATCTTAGTTAAAATACAGTTCAACCCAAACGCTGTAGCCAAACAATGAAACTGTACCTACTTCCGAGGCTTCCAGAGTACTTGTGTAATTAAAAAATCCCAAAAAAAAAATGACTAATAAACAAAATAAAATTCTAAAAGATTCCTAAATGAATCAAAATGACACCAATAGAAAGTTCTTCATAGGTAGATGCACATTTCCAACAGGTCACAGTGTACCTACATTTGAGTCAGTAGTGTGAGACTCCATTATATCAATGACTGTAAAAAAACACTTCCAAAATCATTCTGTCATAGGGGAGATCTGGACCAAATATCTGCTGTCATCATTCTACATTGGGTAGAATGAGACAGACAGCAACCCAGTCCGAGATCTACCCCATGAGGCAAAACAATGTAAGGAAACCGCTAAAAAATATAACCTCATCTCTCTTTTGCCTCTGCAAAGTTGGTTCATTGGATTGTACAAATAACACAAAGATTTAGTTCATCTTGTTTATTATAATGGTAAAGCAGATAAAAATACCAAACATGAAATAGTTAAAAAGAAAAATGAAATGGTTGGGAACAAGTCAGGGCCAAAATAGCAAGGCACTTTAAATGTCACAGGAAAATTATCTTAAATATACCGCAAAATTTGGGCTATGACGTCATACCTTATCTTGCGTTTACAAGCAATATTAAAATTATACTGTTTATATATGAAAAGGTTACGTTTAAATTATATTAAAAATTTATCTGAAAAGATTGTATCTAAATTTGGTAAACTAATCACGTCCTTGCAATGTAACTATAGGTAAATTTAGTGGGAATAAGGACACTGTTGTTCTGGTAAATATACGTTTTAATCCATCGGTAACGTTTCGACAATGGTTTTTGTCTTCATCAGACCTTCAGACTAGATCGTACATTGGCGGAACGAAAACGTCCACCGGTTGTAACGTGTCATTTTTACGTTTATGGCAAACGTTACATATTTGTTTATTTAGGTAAATAATCAAGGCTCTTCGACTCGTCTTTCTGTACACAAATTAAGGGTATTTTATAGAGCTAGGTTTGGAGGTTATATAGTGTCCAGAAAGTTACCTTATAAAGGAGGCATTCCATCGAATTACTGGAATATTTGGAGTTTGAGATCACAGGTTTCGGGAAAAATAACATTAAAACTTTTCATTGTTTTGTTTATTTCTGTAGTTTCGTCGTGTACTTGACGTTCATAAAGATACACAGCTGTTCTGCTGGGAAATGGCGGCGTTGCCGCATCACAAATGGTTTCAGTAACAGGAAGAAAACATTTAGATGAACATTTCATTCGCTTATGTTTATTTTCGAGGATATTGGCCCACTTTGATATCTTTATTAATTTGATAAGGAGAAGATAAAATAAATACGAGTTAGGCACTTTTGTAAATGGGAGATAAACGAAGGACAAAAACCAGGACTAAAAGAATAAACAAAATCGTATTTTTATATTATATAAATTTATATATAATCATAGTTAAATAAAGTTAATAACTAACTCAGTCGGATTGAAGGGTTGTGTAGGGCTGGCTAGTGGTGAACAAACTTAACATCTGAGCACTCTTGTGCCGAGTTTAAGCAGTAGTTCAATGTGTATTTTTAGGTTCAAGTTCAGAAACAACTTTATTAATGTAGAAATGTTTTACAAAAATGGCGTCAAACCATATGAATCTTAGAGAAAACATATATAAAGAGCAAAGGAAACTTTTGACTAAAACTGTAACTAAAATACAACTAAATTCTACACTTAGTATAGCTTTACTCACATGGGAATTGGTTGAGTGTTCGAATATTCCTGGGTTTGATGCATGCTCTGATCTCCAGTAATTGATTTTACAGTTGATGGTTTCAATGCTGAGCTTCTTATAGTCCGGCTGGTTATTTTCCTCCTACTTGCTATGTTGGCGGGGGTCCGGTAGGCAAATGTTCGGTCTATGTATGGAGGGTGTCTGGATGCCTTGTTATAAAAATTTCAACCGTGGAAATAGATCCGACAACACCTCAGCGTTTTACGTATTTTCGATATCCCCTTGGTCGATGCTGCTCCCTATAGACCGGTACGGAAGTGTTAGTATATTTCATCATTGGTTAGTTTGAAAACCGCGGTTTTTTTTCTCCAGGCTCGCAAACCGGAGTTAGGAATTTTTCGGCGAGAGCGTTTTTTTTATAAATAGGTTTGCATTCTTATTTGAATTTAACCGGGAAAATTAGGTTGGTACTGTCCCCACCAAATCTACGAACGATTTCCGGCAGCTTCACTTTTTTTTGTGTTCTTGACAAAGTGTCTTTTCTCTTTTCCTAAAGAGTCGGCGGTGGGTCGACAACAGTTTCTGGGATCGCCATTGTTTTTTGGTTATTGGCACTGCAGCGATTGCAGGAGATATCCCAGAAACTATAGAAGTGAGTCCGTCGTGAGGCGTATTCTCTTGGACGGCTCGTATCCTCTTTGAGAGGGACTAAAAGGCGACCTAAGCCATTCCTACGGAAAGAGCAGTGGTAAGTTCGATTTTATTATTTTTATTTTTTTTAAATATTTTTTGAATTCTTCAAGACAATATTTGCCTCCCAAATTGTAATTATTTTTCTTTTCGTGTGAAATGTACTTTTTCTGATAAAAAAACGTGGGGAATTTTTGGAGTTTTTTTAATTTTTTTTTAAACCACGTTTTGGATAAAAACTTTATATTGTTTTTCTCCTTTGTCTACAGCCCTGTCCAATCCATCACTGGGACGGTCGTGCTGGACGCTGGTGTAAAGCCGGTGGAAGCACTGATACAACCCTGGGAAAGGTATGTAAGGGTTATTTTAGTTCATCTGTTGAAATCTGCTTTATTTTATTGAGTCGACATGGGGTTCGTGATTTAAGATTCTCGGTGTAAGGGAACCTCGTGCAAATCCGACGAAGGAAACTGAAATATTTCATTTTCCACAGGGTTTTTACGCTCGGGCAAGAATCCAGCAACCATTTTTGACTATGTGCTGCCCTAGCATCATGTGCAAGGAGATCCTCAGGGTGGGCGTGAACAGGACAGGACCCGGTGCAGTAGTGAGGAGATGTCGGGACAACACCAGGTTTACAAAATAAAACAAACATCTAACCACAATATAATCAAGGACCAAGATAGGAGCAAGCTTCAGATATAATCTTTCACATAAATCTTCCATATAATTTAGACATAATCTTTTCATATAAATTGTTAATATAATTTAGACGTAATCTTTTCATATATAATTTTTCACAGTATAATTTCAACATTGCTTGTAAACGCAAGGTAACGGTATGACGTCATAACCACAATTTTGCGGCGTATTTACTACATTGACTTGTTTTCATTTATTTAGGATAATTCCTCTGTCAAGTTCAAGTGCCTTGCTATTTTGGCCCTAACTTATTTGGTATTTTTCTCAGATTTTACAATCTAAATATACAAGATGAACTAAATTTTTGTATTATTTGTACAACCCATGAACCAACTTTGCCGAGACAAAAGAGAGATGAGATTATATTTTTTTAGCGGTTTCCTTACGTCGCTTTACCTCATGGGGTAGATCTCGGACTGGGCTGCTGTCTGTCTCATTCTACCCAACGTAGAATGATGACAGCAAATATTTGGTCCAGATCTCCCCTATGACGGAATGATTTTGTAAGTGTATATTTTTTTTAAGAATCATTTATATAAGTGAGTCTCACACTGCTGACTGAAATGTAGGTACACTGTGACCTGTTGGAAATGTGCATCTACCTATAAGGAACTTTCTATTTGTGTCATTTTGATTCATTTAGGAATCTTTTAGAATTTTACTTTGTTTATTAGTCAATTTTTTTTGGTTTTTTAATTACACAAATACTCTGGAGGCCTCGGAAGTAGGTAGAGTTTCATTGTTTGGCTACAACGGTTGAGTCGAACTGTATTTTAATTAAGATCTTCTTTGTAAAACATTGATATTAAAACACTGTAGCGCTTAAAATTTTCTTATTTCTGAACCCCCCCTTCTCCACTGTATAAAGGTTACCTGCATATCAATGTTTTACCTAGCTGAAAAATACAGTTCTGCTTCCAGATATTTGTTAGTTATTCAGTAATATTTTTTTAGTGTCACAAATTGGCACAGCGTTATTGTTCTATTTACAGTGTCACAAAATGGCAGCAACGTCTTTTAGTTTGCCACAAATGTCACCCAACGCATTTTAATTGGCCACAACCATATGCTACGTCTCGGATATTCTTTTGGAATTCTATAAATAAAACCTTCTACTTTTTCTAGATTATGTTTTAAACACTTGTTAATAGCCATTTACAATGAGTGTAGGTAGGTAGGTAATGTATGAATAATGTATAGGTACTAATATAAAGTAATATGTAAATCCCTCACCAAAAAAATTTGATTAACACACTCTAACAACAAGGGGCTGATCAATCTGTAAGGACTTGTACAAAATCTTAACAGAACTTTTACTCGTAAGGACTTGGCAGGACTCGTAAGGACTTGGCAGGACCCATAAGGATTTGGCAGGACTGATCAGGACTTGGCAGGTCCCATTAGGACTTGGCAGGACCCATAAGGATTTGACAGGGTCCTTAAGGACCAAACATGACCCATAAAGACTGACAGGGCAAAAAAAATATGGATATAATCTTGGGTGTACCTGTAAAAAGTTTTTGCTATTTATCAGCCCCTTGCAACATAAAATCTTGGTACTTACACAGTGCGACCCTGTAATTTTTTGACATGTCCGCTAAAAACTGTTTATAGTTTATACAAGTTTATTAATTGATCGTCTAAAATCACGATATTTTAAAATCGGAAAAGATCCTTTTTGTATATTTTTTGCTTTTTTTCATTTTCACTATTACAATTTACGTTTTCGGGGCGTACGACCTATAAAAAATTAAATTAAAAACCCCTAGATTTAAGTCACTGTCTGAAAGACTGTCAAAATATGTCAGACAGCATTTTGTCAAAATCAATCAGTTGGTGACTTTTGGGTAGTGGCCCACAATCAAGAATGCCATGATTTTAAAAACAAAAGAATAAAAAGACGCCATGTTATGTTTGATATATTTTTTTCGATGTTTTGGTAGTGTTCGTTAGACAAAAATTATCAAGACTTAGTTTAGATTGCTGTTTTGATTATGGGAGGTCATCCTGTTTATAAATGCACTCACGAAGACAGCAGAAAAAAGGTATGTTTTTGTTGTGTTTCATTTAAAATTACAACAAAAACTAAAGAACTCATATGTGAATTTTTGGATACAAACTTTAGTGACTTAGAGAGTAAATACCCATTATCTATTTGCACTCGATGTCGGATTTCCCTAAGAAAGAAAAAAAAACGGTACTTTAAAGCGTAAAATGACAAAAATGCCTGAATTTGACAAAATATTAGTTTCGAAGGAAACTAGAAGTTTTTATGAGTGCAATTGTGTAATTTGTCAGACTGCAACAACTAAATGTCATCCAAAAAAAAGATTTCTTCTAAACAACAATCGTCAACGTCAATTAAAAATTTGTCCTCGGAAAAGGTTTGAAACATCGTTTTGCAGGATGTAGGCATAATATTAGCAAAAATGCTATTAACATTTTGAATAGAACAGTCTCAAATAAGCAACAAGAACAAATTGCTGTAAAAATCATTAAAAATAAAATTGACCAAGAAGAAAACACTACTTTCCGTTCTTCCAAAGCGTATAAAAACATTTCTGTTAATTTATCTACAGGGGGCAAAACGGCAAAGGTAACTTTAAATCCAGCAACAACTAAACTGTTTTACTCAGGAACACTTAGATAATTTACAAACAAATGAGGGATTCTCTAATAGAAATATGGAAAAAATTACTAATTTTATAAGAAGTTCAGCTGGCAAACAATCTATATCATCGAATTATAGACAACACCGCCAAGAGAAATCCAAGATGCTTTTAGACTGTTAGAAAAAGGATCATTTTGAATTTAAAAGTAGCGAAGGTAAATCTTCCAGACTCTTTATTTATGCTGATGCATGTCATCTTGTTGAAAGAATTATTAAAGAAAGACAAACCGGGGGACAAAATATGAACTAAAAAGTTGTAAGCGATGGAGGTCAAAACTTTTTTAAAATATGCCTTCATATTCCTGAAAGATTTCCAAAAATTTTCAGTTGAAATGTGTAGTACAAAATACAGCGAAGGCGATAGTGCTGCAAAGAAAGGGAGACTTACTGGTGTAAAAAAAGCTGATATTAAAGAAACATAAAAATATTACCAAACTATTTCAAATAACAAACCTAAATAGTATATCGTTCAAGTTTGTGTCTTTAAACTACTGCTAATCGTGAATGGAATGCAAACAGCAACGTCCAGCTACCCGTGTCCTTATTGCCACATTTCCCTTTGAGATGAGGTCTTATAGCTTAAGTTATGAAAAGGAGCCAAGAACATATGGGGATCTGAAGTTACATTTTAATAAATTTAACACATATTTGGATTCTAATATCAAAAGAGCCAAAGAATCTTTTAGTGTTATTAACAAACCCCTATTTGAGGAACAGGAAGATCTTTGTGTCTTTCAGAAATGCATCCTACCTGCACTTCATCTGTTGCAGGGGTTTGTTAATCATGTATTTTGGAATGACCTAGTACCACTTCTTGACAGAGAAAATACGCTTAAATGGCCAAAAAAGCTAAACGTGATTGCAAAACACTACCACGGCTAAATATTTAAAGGCAATGCCTGCAGAAAGCTCCTAAAGAATACAAACCATTTAACATCACGAGAAGTGCTAGGAGAGACAGATTATATTTTCGTAATGCCATTTGTATCTGCTTTCAATTGTTGAACAATGCTTCGGTTCTGTTCAAACATACGTTGAACTTGAAGCAGATTTAAAGCACTTAGAAGCCGTTTTAGAACATGCCGGGGTGACACAAACCCTTAAAATTCACTGCATACTACAGCATCTTACAAAACAGCATTTGGTCAGAACAAGCTGGAGAATCGATTAATAGGGAATTTCTAACTATTTGGAATAAATACAAAATAAACACAATTATTATTGACGAACGGTAGGCAGAGCAACTTTTGAAAGCTTGTTAAATTTAGTTCAAATAGAATTTAGTTTTGTTACCATAACCATTTATATCATTCTTTAGGTACTTAATTATTTTTTTGTTGCCTTAGCCCTATTAAAATTATTTAATAATCTTAATAAATTATAACAAAAGTAGTTACTGGTTTAGTTATTTTGTTTATTACGGCTATAATCATTTACTTAAAGTACTTTAAATATGATTCTATAGGATAATTATATAAAAAAATTGTAAAAAAATGATACATTTTTGAAATTCAAATTTTTTATAAAAAAGGATCTGACTTGATTTTAAAATATAGTGTTTTATAACGACTAATAAAACCGCATTTACACCCCATAAAAATAATTTTGCGGACATCTTAAAAAACTTAAAAAATACAGGGTCGCACTGTGCTTATAGTATATATAACACAGCCTCTATGTAAGAAACTAATTTTCTTAACAAACCTGCAGATGCACTTTAAGCACATTTCTTGGATTAGACCCTTAATCGCGATTAAGTCTTTGATGATCACATACAAAACAACAGAGAGAGATTGGATTAGGTAAGCTGTGTTACAGTCCATCTAGGGGATAGGGTCTTTAAACACTACATTTTTATATGATATATAAGAGGCCTCTTAAGTCAAATTAATTTGCACAAGTGTCTCGGACCAACAGGCGAGCTTGTGCGGATTGTGACTGGCACCAGTGCCATGCAAATTGTATTTGTACAAGAACCTTTTATCGTTTCTGGTAGCAAAGTATGATCAGATTCGAGATGAAGACCGACGAGACACCGCCAGAACTTAGGAGGAACCCAAGAAGTACGGACTGGGGACGCTATCTGTCGACTCTGGACCGGAATAGGGACCCTCTTGAAATAAACATTGACACAAAAGAACAACTTGAAAGAGCAATCGGCGACCTGGAAAAGACCATCATAGCCAGCTATGAGGAGGCCTGCCCCTTAAAACCCTTGCCGACTCGACGTGTCCCCTGGTGGAACAGCCAGCTCGACAAGCTACGCCGGAAAACCAGGAGGACCCTTAACAGAGCGATGAGGGATGGTGGGGAGGCCACCTGGGAACAGTACAGAGAAGCCAGAAGAGAGTTTAAGACAGAGGTAAGAAGAAGTAAAAGGGAAAGCTGGAAGACTTACTGTGGGGAGATCAATTCTCTACCAGGGACCTCCAGACTTCTCAAAATACTGAGTAGTGATTCGAGACAAACACTCACGTCTCTTAAAAAACCTGATGGAAACTGGACCGCCTCCGGTGAGGAGTCTTTGCGACATCTCCTTGAGGTTCATTTCCCAGGGTTGGAGAGCGACCATTGGGGGAGTCAACGGTCAGGATTAGGGTTACGGGAGGGTGCCCACAAGGCAGTTGCCTGTCGCCCCACCTGTGGTGCCTGATTATGAAAACCTTACTGAAGCGCTTGTCAGAGAACGGATTCGACGCCTATGCCTATGCAGATGATGGCGTGGTGGAAGTGGTTGGTCGCTTCCTTAACGTTGTCTGCAGTAGAATGCAAATGGCTGTTCGCATCATAGAAGACTAGTGCCAAGAAAATGGACTCTCTGTTAACCCAGGTAAAACAGAGATGATACTGTTTATCAGAAAGAGAAAAATTGAAGGTTTTAGAGCACCCGTGATGTACGGAAGACCCCTAGTTTTAGTACCAAAGCTGAAGAACCTGGGTGATATTCTTGATAGCGGACTCACCTGGACGCCACATGTTACCAGTATGACCGTAAAGGTCCAGGCAACAATCTGGCAGCTACGACAGGTAGTCGGCAGGACCTGAGGACTATCCTCCAGGACCCTCTACTGGATGTACACGGCAATACTGAGACCGACGATCCAATACGGATCCATAGTCTGGTGGCCGGCAGTGTAGAAAACGACCACATCCCTAAAACTCAGAAGCCTACAGGGGCTGATGTGTAGAGGGATAACCAGAGCTATGAGAACTACCCCAATCCTGGCCCTAGAGACAATTCTGGGACTACCATCGCTACCAACTTGGATCAAGAGGGAGGCGATGGGGACCTACCTACGTCTAAGGGACACGGGTCAGTGGAGAGGAAGAGGGGAAACAGCTAGTCATCTAGCTATAGAAGAGCTGACAATTAGAGAAATCCCCCTCACGTCAATGACGTTCAGCAGAGCACACGCACCTTGGAGGCTCGAGAAGAGGTACAAAATCCACATGCCAGACAGGGAAGCGTGGCAGAGAGACGAAATGATGTTTGAGGAGAGCGCTTTAGTTTGCTACACTGATAGATCCAATCTATCAGAGAGGCACACCACAGGAGCGGAAGTATACGTGGAAAAACTCGAAGTTCAGAAGAGCTATTCGCTCGGTGAGCAGGCTACTGTTTTTCAAGCAGAAGTCTACGCCATATTAATGGCGGCAACCCTAGAAGAGGTTCGGCGAAGAGGAGCTTATATATATATATATATATATATATATATATATATATATGCTCTAACAGTCAAGCCACCCTGAAGGCGCTAAACGCACCCAAGATTGCTGACGGCTTGGTGGAAGAATGTGCAGAGGCGCTGGAGGCCCTAAGCGATGGCAAACGGGTGACGCTGGTTTGGGTTCCGGGACATACGGGGGTACAAGGCAACGAGAAGGCGGACGAACTCGCACGACTCGGGGCAGGAACCGCCTATGTAGGACCGGACCCACTTTTGGGCGTGACAAAAAGACAAGTGCAAAGCGGACTCAACAAATGGGCCCAGGACGCGCTATTAAACTCCTGGGAAACAGGAACGGGTTGCAGACAGACCAGAGAATTCGTAGACTGTCCAAAAGCGACCAGAATTAGATGGATGCTGGGACGGACACGAAAAGACCTCGGACTGCTGATAGGTACTCGGACATAACCGGTTGAGGAGGCACATAACACGTATAGGAGTCGAGAATGACCCTACCTGCCCAGCCTGTGGACAGAAAGAAGAGACATCAAGACACCTCGTGGCAGAATGCGAGGCCTACGCAAGGATGAGACAACAGGCACTCGGAGCGCCAACTCTGAGCGAGGAAGAACTGCACATGCTCAAATGGCCTCGGCCTTTTTGATTTTTTTAAGTTTGTGTAAAAAATTGTGTTAAATGACCTTAAGCAATGTAATATTTCAAGTTTGAGACAAATCGGTTAGTAAATAAGAAAATCCGCCATTTTGGATTCGCCATTCTGAATTTTTTAACTTTGAGGATAAAACCCTATTAAGTAATCTCAGGCTCTGCAAACTTTTAAATTTCAGACAAATCGGGTTAAAAATAAGGAAATCTGCCATTTTGGATCCGCCATTGTTGTAATAAAAAACGTAAATTGTAGTGTTACCAGGTTACACTACACCCACCAAATTGCAACACTCGACTTAATGGATTTACCATTACTTAACAAAACTAAAACTTAAACAAATTGCGTAAAGGATTTTTTAAATATGTTTTGCACATTTTATAAAACAAAAAATTTTAGTCCGGCGCCCAGTTGGCCCGGCGCACAATTGGCGGCGCCGAGTTGATCCGGCGCCCAGTTGGCGGCGCCCAGTTGTCCTAGATCGAAAATAGAATTGTGTAACGAAAGCGAAAACTTCCCCACCCTTCAGCGTCAGCGTTAGGTAATTTAAGAATGGTTTTTGTCCACCATAGCAACATGTACCTTCGAGCCTTTCTTTTATTTTCTTAAAGTAGGCACACTCGTAAGAAAAATGTTGTATGTGCCTACCTCGTGCGGAAATATCTTTTCCGCACTTACGGCTTGGCCAAACTTCGCTGGCGCGACGTGCAAGCGATGCGTAAGGAAAAATCTTACCTAATTTCCGCCTTAATAGTACGCTATAGTATAGTCTATCGCGATCATAAAATTATTTTGTAGTTTATTTCTACAAAAATTTTATGTTAAACCTACATAACTTAGAAAAGGCTCTTACATATTTCGTGTTCTGCTGATCATGTCCTGCGGGCTACAATAATTGTGTCATATAAAACAAGGACCTTTATGAATGAAACCTGCCCCCACCACCGGTCCGGTATTTCCTGCAGGGCATCGCGTTGAGGCTCCCGCTTGCGATTTGTTTTCAGTCAGCAGTGGATTCTGCTGTCTGCAACAATAGCAGGACGGCAAGTCGCGGCCGCTCGGGCTCTTTGCGGCATTGGCACGTGCGTTTTGCTGTAGCATCGCTGCTTTGCAGGAGAGCGTATCAGCGATCGGTTTTTCATGCAGAAAGGCTCTGTTAGAGACTGTGTGGGTTGATATTGGTTTAGAAATTTAATATGTGACACGTAATTAAATTTTCGACAAACGGTTTTTTCTTCATTTTTTACCGCGTATAATCATACTTTTATGTTAGCTAGTTGAGGATTTTTAATATTTGTATAATATCCCAATTCTTCGGTATTCACTAATATAATTTTCCAAAACTGGCTCTCTAATATTTAATTTTTTTTATTAATAGCTTTCTTGTGTTTAGAAAAGTGTGTTTAAAAACAAATAAATACTTATTAAAAATAGCCAAGAA